>JAWZYV010013819.1:0-1200000 GCA_038373885.1 Cheiracanthium punctorium
AACCATCCAGTTTGTTTGTGTTAGCTAAAGGTGGGGTAATAAAAAATATTGTACACTCTATTCCGTTAAGAGATTGATTTTTTTTTTGTAAAATTATTGTAATTAGCGATATATATAAATTTAAAGAATACATTACAATGAATTAAAAATACAAACGTTTGGTATTGTGTTATTTTTATATTCCAGCATCGTTCACAGAGCTCCGTGCCTCTTCCACTCATATACCACATCCTCACAAACTTACAATAAGTTAGTCATTTCTTTCTACTAAAATAATCCTAGGAATAATTTATATGGCAAAACAACGTTTGCCGGGTCAGCTAGTATATATATATATAATGCACATAAAATATTTCTAAAACGCAAAGTTAATATTAGCGTGTGTGTGTGTGCGGGGGGGGGAGGGGTCTCCAGCTAGCTGCTTTGAAAATTGGCGAGTTTCATTAAAACGGAAGTGGTGCGTTTTCATGTCCAATAACTATATTAACCCTCTTTTCTTTTGATGTGTCATTTCGTTTCACAAATCTTGAAATGTTGAGCGGGAGGCCAGTTACATCTGATGAAATGCGCATGAAGTACGCTTTTTAGTAGTAACGACAAAATGAGTATCCGTATGTATTTGATACTTAGATGTTCGCTATTCGTTACTAAGTATTCGTTACTCGTTACTTTCGTTGCTACTAATAGAATCGGTGATAGGGTGTTATATGTGTCCCAAAACAACACATCCGGGACAGTGTTGTTATGGGTATATGCCGCCCATACATAAACCCATAACAAAACCTAACCAAAAAGAATTTTTTTTTAGCGAAGTTGTACAAAGTTGTATTTAGAGCTTATTTTCTCTGATTTACAGATTGTTTTTATACACATTTATGGTTTTATACAATGCTAAATTATCCGAATTACTAAGAGTGCACATAGAAATCTTCCAAAGACATACGCCATTCTTTTTTTTTTTCGCAACCCCCCCTTTTTTAATTTTGAACGCTGGTTTAACCTGTTCATTCTTGTCATAAAAAGTGTAAAGGAAAGCTTGTGACTCGAGTTTTTTCTGGGAGCGGGTTCTCGAATACTGAGATCCAGGGATTGGGCCACATATATAAAATTCACAGGGCAGGGGATCTCAGTATGATATCAACTACTTTGCGACTCTACAAGCATAATATCTTTATTATTTGTGAGTTCTTATTTCATATCAAAAACTTCTTTTGCTGGACCATTTTTCGAAGTAAATTAAAAATTACCATATTTTAAATTAAAACTGTTTAATTCAGTGAGAATTATCTATTTTTAAGATATTTCCAGTTCTATTTCTGCACTTTTGGGATGAAAGGGGTTAGCCCCTTCTGTGGGTGCATATATGAGAGCATTCTTTAAACAAAAATTATCACTCCTTTCATACAGAAAGAATGGTTGCACCGGACTATGCGTATTCCATGAGTTCATGGAATAAAATGTACCATAAAATAGGGCAGATGGCCCCCTAAACGCTGACATTTTAGAAACATACTGAACTTTATTGAATTATTTTAATACCAGTGGCTTACGCAGGAGCGGGCATAGAAATCCCGGGTCGCTTCCAATTTTTTATATATTTTTTAAACAATTACTTAAAAAATGTGTTTAGGTTTCCATGCTAAATATTTTTTTTTTAGTTCCAAATAATATTTTAAATAATAAAAATGTGTGAATACGTTTACTTTATAAAAATATTTTTTTTTAAAGGTGTATTTAAATAATTTGTTATTTATTACTCATATTTCGATTCTAGCTAAAAAAAAAAAAGAAAAAGTTAAGTTCGCAATCCTGCTTCGGAACCACCCTGAAAGAAAGGATTCCGATTGCACCACTATTTAGTACTAAAATGTTAGAAAGCCCGAAATTAGCACCCCTTACTAACATGCTTCTATTATAGGTATTGCTCCTCTACAATTATAAGAACACTCCCTTCCCCCCCCCGCAAAAAAAAAGTTCAACTGCGCATAAAAACATACTATACACCGGATCCTATCCCCCCATTGTACGATCCATATCAATAGAGCAGCAGATACTATATCCATCTCCATAACTGTAACGAAACATACGGATATTTCCAAACCTCATCAAAACGATACCATTCGGCTCGGCACAAACAAATTGCAACCGGAACATACTACTACTCAGATACCGAAACTCATTACAGCGAGAATCCATAATACTTCCGGTATCTAGTAACGGAACGGAACATACTATTACTCAAATACCGAAATTCATTTTCTCCCTCCGGCAGTCTTGTATTCGAAGTTCAAACCTGGTCGATCCGAAATGCACACTTGAAAGTCATTTTCCCCCTTGAAACCGCGATCCGATATCCAGTAAAAAATAACAGAAGATATTAGTACTCGATTACTGGAACCCGTTTTCCCCCTAGTTCGCCTCTCCTGGCAGTCTGTATTCGAAGTTCGAAGCTGCTCGATCCGAAACAGCTTCGCCCAAGCTGCTTCGGATCGAGTAACGATATCAACCGAAAAGTAGCAATTCGTTACTTCGAGTCTGAGTGATTATCCGCATCTTAGTACCGAATACATGCGGTTTCCTGCAGCTCTACTTTTTACGATACAAAGTTTTTCAGGTCGTTGTTATAGAACTTTCGAGAAGGTTAATTGGTATAGACTAGTGAGATTTCTCTGTTAGCAGCAATAATAATTATAATAACATTTGCTTCGACAGTGAAATCTCGTTGGTTAAGGATACAGCAAGTGGATTTTACAGTTTTACAGTTTTCAAACAGTCGGGAAAATATTACAGGTAAATTTTTACCTTCACTGTTTTTAATGTACACACGTTATCCACCGGTGACTTTTGCAACTAATTTAATGAGGCGACTTTTTGAACCAAAAAACATCATTTTCATACTATTTTCAAGTTTTGGCTACTTGTACCTTACTCCAGGCGACTAATTTGAAAATCTGGTGGTGGTTTTTGTCAACGCCCCCTTTTTTTTTTAAGTTGCTATTGAGTTTTCAGCAAATATTCTAATCTGTTTTTTTAATCGTGCTATAAAAATAAATGTATTATATGTTCAGTTTTATATATATATATATATCTTCTATATAAATAAAATTAGACTTTTGTCTGTACATCTCTTGGAATTCAAAAATTTTGCGATTTCTATCCGTTTCAAGCACCCGGGAATCCGATGCCACCCTCAAAAAAAAGTTTGTCTGTCTGTCATTCTGTCATTCTGTCCGTGACGCTTTTTTTGTTTAAGCATCACGTAAAAACGACTCAAGCGAATGATATGAAATTTGGTGTCATGATAGGTGGTCACTCAACTTAAAACATAGGCGGCGAATTTTAAAAAAATCTTGATTAGATTTTCAGATTTTGCGAAAATCGTTTCAAACTGCGTAAATTTGTGTTCAAGCATCACGCAAAAACGACTGAAGCGAATGATATGAAATTGGGTGTCATGATAGGTGGTCACTCAACTTAAAACATAGGCGTCCAATTTTTAAAAAATCTTTATTGGATTTTGAGATTTTGCGAAAATCCTTTCAAACTGCGTAAATTTGTGTTCAAGCATCACGTAAAAGCGACTGAAGCGAATGATATGAAATTGGGTGTCATGATAGGTGGTCACTCAACTTAAAACATAGGCGGCGAATTTAAAAAAAATCTTTATTGGATTTTGAGATTTTGCGAAAATCCTTTCAAACTGCGTAAATTTGTGTTCAAGCATCACGTAAAAGCGACTGAAGCGAATGATATGAAATTGGGTGTCATGATAGGTGGTCACTCAACTTAAAACATAGGCGGCGAATTTAAAAAAAATCTTGATTAGATTTTCAGATTTTGCGAAAATCGTTTCAAACTGCGTAAATTTGTGTTCAAGCATCACGCAAAAACGACTGAAGCGAATGATATGAAATTGGGTGTCATGATAGGTGGTCACTCAACTTAAAACATAGGCGTCCAATTTTTAAAAAATATTGATTAGATTTTCAGATTTTGCGAAAATCGTTTCAAACTGCGTAAATTTGTGTTCAAGCATCACGCAAAAACGACTGAAGCGAATGATATGAAATTGGGTGTCATGATAGGTGGTCACTCAACTTAAAACATAGGCGTCCAATTTTTAAAAAATATTGATTAGATTTTCAGATTTTGCGAAAATCGTTTCAAACTGCGTAAATTTGTGTTCAAGCATCACGCAAAAACGACTAAAGCGAATGATATGAAATTGGGTGTCATGATAGGTGGTCACTCAACTTAAAACATAGGCGTCCAATTTTTAAAAAATTTTGATTGGATTTTGAGATTTTGCGAAAATCCTTTCAAACTGCGTAAATTTGTGTTCAAGCATCACGTAAAAGCGACTGAAGCGAATGATATGAAATTGGGTGTCATGATAGGTGGTCACTCAACTTAAAACATAGGCGTCGAACTTTAAAAAAATCTTGATTAGGTTTTGAAATTTTGCAAAAATCATTTCAAACTGCGTAAATTTGTGTTCGCACATCACGTAATAACTGCAAAGGTGAAAAAATGATATTTGGTGAAATGATAGGTGGTCACTCACCTTAAACTATAAGCATCTAATTAAAAAAATCCATCAGATTTCGAGATTTTGTGAAAATCGTTTAAAACTGAGTGTATCTTTGTTCCCGTATTACGTAATAACGACTAAAGCGAATGATATGAAATTTGGTCACACGATAGATGGTTACTCAACATAAACTATAGGAGTCCAATTTTTTAAACATTTTTATTAGATTTTGAGATTTTGTGAAAATTCTCTCAAAATACGTTTATATTTCTTCAAACATCACGTAATAACGACTAATACGAATGATACGAAATTGAGTGATATGATAGGTAGTTGCTAATCTTAATTTATAGGCGTTGAATTTTAAAAATATTTTGCTTACATTTTGAGAATTTTCGAAAATCGTTTTAAAATGCTGAAAATTTGTTCCAGCATCACGAAATAAAGACTGCAGGGAATGAAACGAATTTGAGTGACATGATAGGTTGTCACTCAACTTAAATTCTAGGCTTCAAATTTTTCAAAAAATGTTGATTAAATTCTGAGATTTTGCGAAAATTATTTCAATATGCGTAAATATTCGTTCGCGCATCTCATAATTACGACTAAAGCGAATGAAATGATATTACTTAGTTACTCTCTAACCTGTTATATTTTAACAATACATGAAAATTATAACTTCGCTTTCTTTACTTTGGCAACATACTACATCCATTCTGTGTACTCCTACAATGCTGACGAAAGTTCTTGCTTTTTGGAAATTTTCATTCACTAACCCGTCGAGGACGGGTACTTCAGCTAGTATATTATATAACGCATGGAGTTTTTAAATTTATCATTTTATTCAATCCTCCTTAAATGAAGCTAAATTAAGCATGTTTATTTCTTAACTACAAAATCATTCAAAAATGTTATTATTTTGGAAACTAAAATTGAGAAAATGGCTACTAAACTGGTTACTTTTTTTTAAGTCGGCGAGCAGTGGCGTAGCGAAGGGGGGGGGGGTTGGGTGTCAGAACCCCCCCTAAAATTTAGCAGAGTTCTATTATTGACATGAAGAATGCGATCCATAATGTAGATTATCCGTTACATCAGTGCCTAAACCCCCCCTAAAAATTTTTTCTGGCTACGCTACTGTCGGCGAGGTTACTAATGATACTTATTTTAGTGTATAAAAGTACTTTCCTCCAGAGGCAGATCAAGGCTATTGGGGGTCCCTGGCGGTAAAATTTTCGACGCCCCCTAAGCCTAAGTTCCTTTCATATTCCTTTCATAATTTACTGTACTAAGGTCACTATTAGATTTTTTCTTGAGGGGGAGAACTGAACGATTTCACTCAACTGCTTTAACAATAAAATTAAATTCAACAAAAACTTTATAAAAGAATTTATAAAACTTAATCAAAAAAGAATCTTTAAACTACTGCTTAAGAAAGTATTTTATATGAACTTGCGTCTTGATTTATCTTTTGCAAATTCATCAATAATTTCTGTGATGAAATCAATAATTTTTGTGTCTGCCAAACTTTTAGTTCTTCACTCATTTTAAAACCGAAAAAGGCCTTTCACCTGAAGCATTTGATATGGGTAGAGTTAAAAATATTTTTAAGTTATTTCTACATTAGGAAAATTTTATAACATTTGTTGTGAAGCCATGTAAATTACATATGCATTTCAGCCAAGTTCATTGTTTTCTTCGAAAAATAGCAAAAAAAGATTCAGTTAATTGAAAAATTTTAAATATCTGTCATTTTTGCAAATATCTTTCAAGTTTTTTTTTTATGGATTTTTTCTTTTCCTCTTTTGATAATTTATAACCAAAAAAGCACATTAAAATGCTCTAAAGTATTCTTAAGTGTTCCATTCTTCTGAATTATTCGGATTTGGTATACTATCCAGGAATTTACAAAAAAAAAAAAAAAAAAAAAAAATCTCTTTTTTTTTCAAATTCATAACCAGAGTCCTTGTTTTCATTGAAAAACACATTCCTTTTCTTGAGTCTGGAATCCTGCTCACTGTCACTATCAAATGATAACCCTGACAGCTCAGACGCTTCTTCGACTTTCTCAAATTCCGCTCTACATTTTTAAATACAATTTGTGAGTGACCTTATAGGTCAGAGCCTTTCAATAATTTGCTCTCTGAAGAAACGTACTGAAGAAACGTACTGGTAGAATTCATTCTTCCCTTTGTTCCAAATAACTATTACTGCTACTACTTATAAGTCTTCTAAACCCCGTAAGAACACGGGAAGTGACGCAGTACCCGGCTTGGCCAGAGCTTGGGAGGGTGAACTCCTTTCGCGGCTGGGCTGTTGTGAGACCGTGTACGCTAAAGGGAGTTGGGGCAGTTAAAATCCGTTGTGGTTCCAATGTCCTCCATGTTTAACGATATCTTTGGGTTGGGGGTACCGATTTCAGATGGCTGGTCCTTCATCTGGAATTGGTTGAAAATTAGGGAACCCTCAGGTAAGTCGGACTTCCTCTCACTAGGGCTCATTAAAATGGAAGCCGTCCTTTCCGCCCATTGCCCTTCCTATATGGGGGATCTGGCACCGCCGCTCCGCGGTTACCAGAGGACATTAGCAACAACAACATAGTAATAATTTATAAAACTTAAAAATTAGCGATTATGTTTTATTAATCGATTAAAACTGACCATTGATCTAGACATCATGTTTGTAGATGTTGATGATTTTGGGTTGTAAGTTTGAAATTTTGAAAAAGTCGGAAATTTCGCATGGTATGGTAATCTTTAAGTCTGTAACTCAAGACCCTTTTGACCTAGAGAATTGAGATTTATGTCATTTTGTTCAGTGTTTTGAGGTCTTTCATTTAATATGATGGCCAAGTATATAATATGACCATAGCACTTAAGCAATTTTTTTTTCTAACTAAAAAATCATTATACAATTGAAAATTTTTAAGCAATTTGTATGCCAAATTTGAAAAGGGAGTTTCTACGATATCATGATGGGAAAAAAAAAAAAAAATATCTGTGTACATAATTTATTTTCTGGGGGGGGGGGGGGGGTTATTGAATGTTAAAATAATGGACTATTACAAGCCTTCAATTACATTTAAAATAGTTATATTTTATTTCTTCTTCGCAGTGAAGCTCTATGTATTATCGATGACTAACAATAAAAATCAATTATAGAGGTAATCATTGACGTAACACTAGTTTATGTTATTAACTAGCTGATTTTTATTAGTTTTGTTTATTGTTTAAAATGTATAACTATAAAATATAAATAAAAAATACGCAACAAAAAATTCTTAAAATGGTACTGACATTGCCAAGATTTTTAATTAAATTTTTCTGCAAAGTATCAACAGCAAAAATTTCTTGCTATTTAATTTTATTTTTATAACCAATAGCAATTTTTTGATAATTTTCTAAATATCAATCTCAAAGTTTTGTATTAAAAAAAATACTGCTTTTGCATAAATTAATATAATTTCTTTTCTTAATTCTTGAAACAATTATAACAGTAATCATTTTTAAATACTCATTTATAGTTTAAAATAAGTCACAATGAATGGCATAGCAAGGAGAAGCTGAGGAGGCGGTCCACCCTTTGGTAAATAACATTTGACAGTAGGTAAAATTACCAAAAAAAGGCAATCTATCTTAACTTTGAGGATTTACTTGTCCTGCTTCGAAGAACTGTAGCAAACCTTCTCACTAAAAAAAAAAACCTCAACACAACTTAAAAGAGGGAAAAAAGCGCAGCACATAAATATAAAAAAACAGGGCGCAGTGGTGATTAGCACTTTGAATTGGAATGACTGTAAAACTGAAAAACATAAGAACTAGAAGAAAAGCAATGGACGTCTGCATTACGTTCTTGGAACTACAAAGCTAGAAGCTTATCGTCAATTAACAATTTTTCACAAACCAGTCGGGATCCATCGACAAAAGCTAAAGCGTAAAAACCACAAATCCAGCACCAGACGCAATGGAGAGAGAAGCGGCAAATATTTGCGGCAGATTAAGCTTTATAAATTGAATCATGGCTGAGTTATTGAGTCATGGCATGAATTATGAATTGAATCTTGGGATAAAAATCAATAAATATATATAGCTCCAAGAAAATTCAAGCTTAAACCCAAAGAGCGAAAAAAAAAAAACACGATACATTGCGGAGCGATCCGTTTCCATGGAAACCTACCGGTATTTGCGCGAAAGTGCTCTTTAAGTAGTCTTTTTTCTGAGAACTCATCTCCTCGCTTCCTTTTTTTGTTATATTGCGCTCCGCTCACTTTTGAAAACTGGCCCAAAAATCGCTCCGACTGATCGAATTTTGCTCGTTTGGTTTAAGCGTGTTTAATTTTAAATTCACGTTAATGAGACAAATGTACCCCATTACACTTTTTAAAAAACAGGAATGAGATCGCTTGTTGAGATGCTCATTGCAGCTTGCTAGTTTAATGGCTGCCAAAGAGCACCTATATTTACACTTGTTGATCTTCAAGCAAAACATTAGATCAAAAATACATGTACACAAACATTATTGAACATTTTCCCCCAGTAAATCTCTTTATACATGAAAATTTTTCAGCAGAAAATGATTTGTGAACTTCAACTAATGGTACAGCATTAAACATTTTTCTCAAAGTATGATCTGATTGCATGTCAATAAGTTCAAGCTTAAGCTAAGCAGGTGCTGTGTCAATATCAGCAGTGATAGACAGCAAATTGAATTTAAACTCTTTAAATCCTGAAATCTTTTTTCTGATTTCATTTTGTAACCTCTGCCGATAATCCCTATTCTCAACAAAAACACCTTTTTTCTAACTAGGAATTAAAAATTTTTAGTCCTGATAAAATATTTTTCTGCAAAGTATCAACAGCAAAAATTTCTTGCTATTTAATTTTATTTTTATAACCAATAGCAATTTTTTGATAATTTTCTAAATATCAATCTCAAAGTTTTGTATTAAAAAAAATACTGCTTTTGCATAAATTAATATAATTTCTTTTCTTAATTCTTGAAACAATTATAACAGTAATCATTTTTAAATACTCATTTATAGTTTAAAATAAGTCACAATGAATGGCATAGCAAGGAGAAGCTGAGGAGGCGGTCCACCCTTTGGTAAATAACATTTGACAGTAGGTAAAATTACCAAAAAAAGGCAATCTATCTTAACTTTGAGGATTTACTTGTCCTGCTTCGAAGAACTGTAGCAAACCTTCTCACTAAAAAAAAAAACCTCAACACAACTTAAAAGAGGGAAAAAAGCGCAGCACATAAATATAAAAAAACAGGGCACAGTGGTGATTAGCACTTTGAATTGGAATGACTGTAAAACTGAAAAACATAAGAACTAGAAGAAAAGCAATGGACGTCTGCATTACGTTCTTGGAACTACAAAGCTAGAAGCTTATCGTCAATTAACAATTTTTCACAAACCAGTCGGGATCCATCGACAAAAGCTAACGCGTAAAAACCACAAATCCAGCACCAGACGCAATGGAGAGAGAAGCGGCAAATATTTGCGGCAGATTAAGCTTTATAAATTGAATCATGGCTGAGTTATTGAGTCATGGCATGAATTATGAATTGAATCTTGGGATAAAAATCAATAAATATATATAGCTCCAAGAAAATTCAAGCTTAAACCCAAAGAGCGAAAAAAAAAAAAAAAAACACGATACATTGCGGAGCGATCCGTTTCCATGGAAACCTACCGGTATTTGCGCGAAAGTGCTCTTTAAGTAGTCTTTTTTCTGAGAACTCATCTCCTCGCTTCCTTTTTTTGTTATATTGCGCTCCGCTCACTTTTGAAAACTGGCCCAAAAATCGCTCCGACTGATCGAATTTTGCTCGTTTGGTTTAAGCGTGTTTAATTTTAAATTCACGTTAATGAGACAAATGTACCCCATTACACTTTTTAAAAAACAGGAATGAGATCGCTTGTTGAGATGCTCATTGCAGCTTGCTAGTTTAATGGCTGCCAAAGAGCACCTATATTTACACTTGTTGAACTTCAAGCAAAACATTAGATCAAAAATACATGTACACAAACATTATTGAACATTTTCCCCCAGTAAATCTCTTTATACATGAAAATTTTTCAGCAGAAAATGATTTGTGAACTTCAACTAATGGTACAGCATTAAACATTTTTCTCAAAGTATGATCTGATTGCATGTCAATAAGTTCAAGCTTAAGCTAAGCAGGTGCTGTGTCAATATCAGCAGTGATAGACAGCAAATTGAATTTAAACTCTTTAAATCCTGAAATCTTTTTTCTGATTTCATTTTGTAACCTCTGCCGATAATCCCTATTCTCAACAAAAACACCTTTTTTCTAACTAGGAATTAAAAATTTTTTAGTCCTGATAAAATATTTTTCTGCAAAGTATCAACAGCAAAAATTTCTTGCTATTTAATTTTATTTTTATAACCAATAGCAATTTTTTGATAATTTTCTAAATATCAATCTCAAAGTTTTGTATTAAAAAAAATACTGCTTTTGCATAAATTAATATAATTTCTTTTCTTAATTCTTGAAACAATTATAACAGTAATCATTTTTAAATACTCATTTATAGTTTAAAATAAGTCACAATGAATGGCATAGCAAGGAGAAGCTGAGGAGGCGGTCCACCCTTTGGTAAATAACATTTGACAGTAGGTAAAATTACCAAAAAAAGGCAATCTATCTTAACTTTGAGGATTTACTTGTCCTGCTTCGAAGAACTGTAGCAAACCTTCTCACTAAAAAAAAAAACCTCAACACAACTTAAAAGAGGGAAAAAAGCGCAGCACATAAATATAAAAAAACAGGGCACAGTGGTGATTAGCACTTTGAATTGGAATGACTGTAAAACTGAAAAACATAAGAACTAGAAGAAAAGCAATGGACGTCTGCATTACGTTCTTGGAACTACAAAGCTAGAAGCTTATCGTCAATTAACAATTTTTCACAAACCAGTCGGGATCCATCGACAAAAGCTAACGCGTAAAAACCACAAATCCAGCACCAGACGCAATGGAGAGAGAAGCGGCAAATATTTGCGGCAGATTAAGCTTTATAAATTGAATCATGGCTGAGTTATTGAGTCATGGCATGAATTATGAATTGAATCTTGGGATAAAAATCAATAAATATATATAGCTCCAAGAAAATTCAAGCTTAAACCCAAAGAGCGAAAAAAAAAAAAAAAAACACGATACATTGCGGAGCGATCCGTTTCCATGGAAACCTACCGGTATTTGCGCGAAAGTGCTCTTTAAGTAGTCTTTTTTCTGAGAACTCATCTCCTCGCTTCCTTTTTTTGTTATATTGCGCTCCGCTCACTTTTGAAAACTGGCCCAAAAATCGCTCCGACTGATCGAATTTTGCTCGTTTGGTTTAAGCGTGTTTAATTTTAAATTCACGTTAATGAGACAAATGTACCCCATTACACTTTTTAAAAAACAGGAATGAGATCGCTTGTTGAGATGCTCATTGCAGCTTGCTAGTTTAATGGCTGCCAAAGAGCACCTATATTTACACTTGTTGATCTTCAAGCAAAACATTAGATCAAAAATACATGTACACAAACATTATTGAACATTTTCCCCCAGTAAATCTCTTTATACATGAAAATTTTTCAGCAGAAAATGATTTGTGAACTTCAACTAATGGTACAGCATTAAACATTTTTCTCAAAGTATGATCTGATTGCATGTCAATAAGTTCAAGCTTAAGCTAAGCAGGTGCTGTGTCAATATCAGCAGTGATAGACAGCAAATTGAATTTAAACTCTTTAAATCCTGAAATCTTTTTTCTGATTTCATTTTGTAACCTCTGCCGATAATCCCTATTCTCAACAAAAACACCTTTTTTCTAACTAGGAATTAAAAATTTTTTAGTCCTGATAAAATATTTTTTTTTCAGAAATCTTGTTTCAAGGGTGATTTTTCCGATTTTCTTGGCGGGCCATTGTTCTTTCCCCCCCCCCATGCAATTTGCCTACCCCTGGCCTAGAACGTGGAGAGCAAGGAATAGCCCTTTCAAACAATATGAAGACTGATTCTTTCTCATCAAGTTTGCACTTGTGGTGTATTGCTTCAATTTTTAGCTTATTTAATTTTTCTTTTGAAGAATTTTCAGTCAGGGTCTCTAGTGGTAGTCGCAGGGCCGCCACCGCTTGTCGGTGGATGCGTCGATCCACGCGTGCTGACGTCACTCTGGCATCACCGGCACCCCTTAATCTCGTGCCACATTTCCTTGTTCCAACCATCTTCGCCACAGCCGGTGTACAGTGGACACATCCAGGTATGTGTCTGCCGAGAATTTGCCAAATGGACCAACCTGCCTTTCTCAGTCAACCTGTATAGATTTTAGTTTGTAGGGCTCATAGTTTTTGTACAGGGATACAAAAAAGTTTGGATACATTACAGTGCAAATTCTTGCAAGTGTACTAGTGTCTATATCATACATTCGATTGAGCTCTAATTAGATATGCATATCATAGGTGACTGCCTTACAAATTGTGCAGATTTTGGTGTGTGTGTAGGCCTTACAGTTTTTTTTACAAGGCCACAAAAACTATTCTTATACATTGCAGTCTATAGACCCAAAATTATTCGAAGTGCACTAGCATTTGAACACTATATCTGATTGAACTGAATTAAATTTATTTAAACTCTGGTAAAGATCAAGTGTTCAGAAAGCCTAGTGGAGTCGCTCCCGATTTTTTGTTTAGCTATGATCAGTCAAACGTTTTGGCCGACAAGATAAAACACTCGCAATACTGTGAAATCACCCAATTATATTTCCCATTTGTGCCATTGTATTTTCAAGAACTTCTAATTAATATGAAGAGAAACCTATAAATACATGTTTGGAATTGTGTCATTACATGCACTCAGCCTTTAATACATAGTTTTTAAGACTATTGCTTCTTGCTTTTCCTTGGCCTGAAGTGAGTTTCAGCTGAGAACTCAGCACTAACCTTCAGTTTCTTAGCATCAGTTATGACACTATTCATACCGTCCTCCGATCTCATATTTGCCAAGAAATTCTTGATGTTTTTAATGAATTCTAAAGCTCTCTGTAAATTGACATTCCCCTTTTGAAGTTTTTACTCACCTACTCTACTGATTTTAAATAATATGCCATAAAATGGGACCAAGCTGCACAAGAACCTTGAAGTCTTTATTTTTTTCAGGATATCAAAAGCAAGGTTTTTTCCAAAAGCATCAATTTTAGAGTCAGTTGTTACCTCATGTATTGCATCACATACTTCTTCTAAATTGTAAGTGCATTTATTCTACTTTTCCCATGAAACAGTGAAAATAATGCAGGTAAAGCAGATGTTGGCTTTGCTGTCGCCCCCTTGTCTTGGCACCCCATGCAGCTGAATCGGACGCTTGGGTCCGTGACCGGCCCCGAGTGGAAGCAGGATATGTCTTGTACTGGGACCAATAGGAGGTGGAGGAGGGTTGTTTTTGGTTCTGGGACAGTGGAAGTGTGTTCCAGGCTGAGCTCTTTGCTATCAAGAAGGGGCTAGAAGATACCCTAAGGCTAGGAGTGGCGAACCAATGGCATGCAACAGAATATTTTGGGCATGCCACCGATCAAAACAGTTTGCATTTTAATTAAAAATAACAAAGTTCACTATGAAGTATCACGATCGAAAGGTCCTGAAATCAAAATTATTTGATGGCACGACTATGGCCTCATTAAACATTTCTTTAGAAAAAATGGAACGTTGATCCACAAAGGTTCGCCACCCCTGCCCTAGGCCAAGGTCCAGAAAGGGTGCATGTCTATATAGACAGGCAGTCCTTGATGCAGGCTCTTTCAAAGCTGAATAGCAAAAATGCATTAGTAGTGGTAATCCACTGCAAGATTGGGGAGAGGGCGATTCATTTCCACTGGGTAAAGCCTCACAATGGACCTACAGGAATGAGGAAGCTGATTCCCTGGTGAACAAAAGAGCCATGAAACAACCAGTAGATGAAAGAGTAAAGAGTTTGATCACCAGCATGAAACATTACACAAGGATTGGAGCCCACAGATTGTGGCAGAGCTGCTGGAAACTGAGATCGGAAAGTTCGCACACACAGTCTTGTGATGAAGATCACATATCTAATTTAATAATCATTTAATTTGGTTTTCTTTAATGTAATCTATCCAAAATCAAGAATTCTAAATCACTTCTGTTTTTCATTTTTCTACCATTTCGGCTTTTAAATCTGTATATTTACTTTTCCCTGTATGCACTATTCTTTTTGTTCTGCGTCTCTTCAGACCGGTGTGCTAAAAATAGATTATATTGCGTCCGTTTGCAAAATCAACGGCCTTTTTGAGTTTCTTCTTGGCATCCTGCTGGCGTAAGTTATTTAGTTGTTCCCCTGCGACGACTTTAAAATTATTTGCTCGCGATTACGTCATTGTAATTTTATTGGATTAACTGTTAGGGTTGCTCTGGAATTGGCGCTATTAATCGCAGCCAAGTTATTGTTCTCGCCAATGTGTAATTCTGTGCTGGCGTAATTTTTATTATATTTCCACCTTAATTTCACTGTCCATATAGGACGTATTTTTATTTTCGCTGAGCCACCACCGCCCGTTATAATAATGTTTCAACAGTATATGTTTAATAAAATATGTTTCAAGTATTTAAAGCCTCTTTTTTATATTGCAACTAAGTGTATATCGTACCTGGTTTATTCATGTCACAACGCAACTTGATAATTTAAAATAGCCCATCCAAATAACCTTCTTTACATAAATTGGTGCCTACCCAGGCACTTAAGTTGCATTTATTCTGGTGGTGGCTTAGCAAAATGGCGGAATCAAATTTCCCGATCAAGACACTTCTCCAATTCCAGCCCTGGTCTGCTGAAAGCGCAGTCAACGTTTCGGCCCTGACAGTGTTATTTTCTACCGGCTGTAACTTTCATTTTTACGGAACATGGAGCTCCTTGATGGATTGGCTATTCATTAATGATGAGTTTCCGATCGTCTCCACAATTCATATATGGCTTATCAATGATCTTACTACGCACCACCCTCCGACGAATTGTTTGTACGACGACCACCCTTTGGAGACTATTGTGTCGGAGTATGGATTATGTTCTGTTTTCCTGCCTTGCTTTACGCGTGAAACTTACAACTAATGCTGAACTGTGCGAAAAGCCGTCCGATTATCGCAAATTTTTGACTTTGATTTCGGATGGCTGCAGTCTACAGTGGTTTTTTTTTCGTGCATCGCTAGGTATGCCATTCACTGAACTTGGCGAAGACTGTATTTTTTCTCCTCCTGTGATCGACGTTTTGTTTTGTTTTTTTAAATGTGCGCGCACCTGATACACCGACACCTCATACTATGCTTTGTAATGCCGTTTGAACTGATAATTTAATGGACATTATATTTTAAGTATGACTAATGAAAAGTTTTTAGCTAAATTTTTATTTACCGAATAACTGAAGTTTTATTCTTGGAAATTTGGTAAGTCATTTATAAGTGCAGTTCTTCTAATACTTGTATAATAATAATAATCATGTTCATATTGTCTTGGCATTCATATTTTTAGTAGGCAAATAGCACATGCTAAGAATAGTTTTTTTAGACATACGTGCCAATCAAAATATCTAATATGGTAATTTTTCTTTATTATTTTACTGCCTCTAAGGAGTTATAAATAATAATTATTATTGCTTTTCAACTATGTTTATAAATTAGTTTAATTCTAAATTACTCCTTTTATATATGACATTTATATTTTACTGTTTAATACAATTGTTGGATTGCAATTCACACACATTTAATTATTTTAATACACTTAATTTTTTCTTCTCTTATGCACTGGGTTTCGTTCACTCACGATAAATATCATTATTACTCATTGCTTTATATGTTTACTTGTTATATATAATTTCTTGTGTACAAACCTTTTTGTGTGTTTAATTTTCTATTTGCTTACATATTCATTCTTGTGATTTTAAATTATGTTTTCGCTTTTGCTCACATGGTATTTTACATTTTTGTGTTCATTTTTCAGCCTCTATGAGGTACACATACATCGTTATATTTTTCTTTACTCTTTTTATTATAATCATGACAGTCTGCAATAATTAAGTCCATGGCAAGGCCTTTCTAAGGCACACACTTTTTACTCACTCTTACACACTACAATTTTGCATATTAAAGTCCATGGCACAGCATACATATTCTTTCAGTTTTTTTTCGTACCTCACAATAGACTGTTTCTATTTTTATCATATATTCTTACACATTTTTTTTTCTTTGAACATGCTATTATTTACAGTCCTCATGTTGACTGATTTTTTACATGTTGACTGATTATTTGTTTTAAATACTTTTTAACGAGTACTTTATGTTTTTGTGTTTCACTCCATTTCTGGCCTTTTTAATACAAGTTTTACATGTTTATCATAGGTTGTACAGTTCACACTTTTTTACATACACTGTTTTATTTTTTCCCTGCCATTGTAATGCCTCTGTTTATACATGCATTCTTTGGAAGAGTATAGTGGTATTCATTTGATTACCTTTTTTTTTCTTTTCAAAAATACACAATATGACACATTGTTTGTTGTACTTCAAATAAGTACTTGAATAGTCACTGATCTTTGAAGTTTGTGTTTGTCCACAATTACACTCCTTTTCGCATTTACTTGCATTTTCCATTTTTTTTATTTACATTGCTTACACTTACTTACTCTCAACCTTTTCACATACTTGATTTTCTTTTCATCACACTTGTGTTTATGTCTTATGTTACACACATACACAAACATGTTCACAATGATGTTCTGCTCATTGAGTTCAGTGTGCTTATCCTTCCTCATTTGTTACACACAAAATTTTTGAATATTTGTTACATTTTCACTAGGATGTACTGTAGTACATTGCATTTTTTTAAACACATTGTATTTTGTCTCTTGTCCCTCTTTTGTTTACATACACAAACATAACATCTTATTTTGATATCTCATTTTTTTTTTTTCACTTTCTACAATGTGAACTATTTACATCTCTTGTGTACCTTTCTGTAAATTAATACATCTTTAATTGACAAGTATTCACAGTGTTATAAAATACCACATTAGTTGAAATATATTTTCAGAGTATTTACATTTATCTGATTACTTAGTTATATGCTTATTCGTAGTTATTTTTGTGAACTGTTGTTTCTTCATATATTTTATTAATAAAATGTTTATGTATTGATCAGATTAACACTTAAGACATTTAATAAGTGAAATTTTAGGGTATATTGTATTGTTTTGTAATTTCATTTTAGTGCATTTTATTTGTACTTTTGTGTTTTTCTTTCACAATTTTGTCACTTAAAAAAAATTTTAATGTGGTGACTTCAATGACACATTCTTTTCTTCAATTTTTCAAAAATAATTTAGTTGATTTTTCCACCATATGACCTCAGATACCTTCAATTTTGAGCTATATTTTAAGATTATACACTTCAAAATTAACTGTCCTGCTATTTTTGAGATTAATTTCATTTTACTTTTCCAACTTTCACATACGTAAAAACTTCCTTGTCAGACACTGATATATTAGTGTATGCTTGTGTTGTACGTTTGCTTCCTAAGTTCAGGGGTAGGAGCCGGTCACTAAAAGTAACTTTTTTTCAGCAAAGTCACTAAGGTCCATATTTTTATGAAAAAGTCACTAATTTGTCACTATTTTGAGTAAAAAGTCACTTTTTCAAGAAAAAAGTTAGATAGTCGCGTATTATTCTGACGTGCATTTTTGGCGATGTGGAAAACGTTTAGGAAAAAGGAACTGTAAAGTATGCTTGAAACGAAACAGAGCTGGAAACGGTTGGCGTCTAAGCAAGTTGCCCTATTTCATTGGTTGTGCTGTGGTCAATCGTGAATGAAACACTATGACATTTATACATTCAAGGAAGTCTATCCTCTCCTGGAATGCACGTGGAAGAAAGACCTAAGTTTACTTTTTTTTCCCCCCAACATTTTATATGTACTATTTTAAAAATATTGAACAGGGATGAGAATCTTTTGCGTAATTGCATGTTTTAGTTATTTTCTCACATTTTATTTATTTAAGAATAATATGCGATGTGGACTCTCGTAATTGCAGCTGCCAATTTCAGTTCGTAAAAAAAAAAAAAAAAGCACAGTGTTAAAGATATTTTTGAAGGCTCTTTCCCTGCCTTAGCATTTGCAATAATGAGATTTTTTGTTTTATTTTAGCATTAAAAATGTTTCACAATCTAATATGGGTCCCCCATAAAAATAATTTTAAGGGCAAATGCACTTAAAGACCCGTTCTTGGAAGCAATACTGTTCATAGAACAGGAGTTTTTTTTTTCGTTGCTTCTTTTCAGTGATGAATCCTCTGGTATCTAATGATTGCACAAAGCTAGTTCCCAGCAGAGCATTCGAATACTTGCCAGGGAAACACCACTGATCACAGGAGTAGTCTTCTTTGTTGCATCTTTTCAAGCGAACAGGGCCCGACCAGTGGCATAGCACTTTGAACTGGGAGACGGAAGGTGCCTGGTTCAAAACCAGGTCGCGTCTGCCCACCTAACCGTTCGGAGTTTTCCGTGGTTTCCTCCGAATCTTAGCATAAGTACGGGTTAGACCCCTTTAAAAGACCCCCACGGAGGGCACCCCATCCGTAGGCCTAGATCCCTTCTGCAGATAATTGGCCTTAATCCCACAACAACATTAAGCGAACTGGTTAAGCAGTGTGCTAAACTTCCTTGACAATTCGCAGACTTTTAGATTTAAGTGTACTCTGAAAAGGGTGACCGCACCTTTCACCTTTGAATGAGCAATGGCATGTGTGCTCTCCCTAAATAACATTTAATTGATGTTGAGGTGCCTTTGTGTTCCGGGGGCATTTGTTGACTTGCGAGTGGGTCAAGAAGGAAGATCGGATAACGTCTTTTCCAAAGTAATTTGGCTTTCACGTTTGCATAATAGCACAACAATGTATTTAACAGCATTTCATTATATAAGCTAACCATTGATTGGAATTTTATCATTATTATGCAATTACTTGCAAAGGCGTCGATAGGTTTTTCAGTGCCCGGGGACAACTAAAAATTTTGCGCCCCCTCCTACTTACCGAAATACAACTGGGAAAAGTTTTATAAGCAATTTGGCACTCCTTGTGTGCTGCGCCCAGGGACGCAGTCTAAGTTTTACATTTAGTCTGCCTTTGATTTTATGAAATTGCTTAAAATGCTCTTTTTGAATAGTGATAGCCTATTTTTCCTTACTGGATTTTCTCTATCTAAAGTTAATTACTAAATATTTACTTATAAATGAAATAATTTGTTTTGTGGGTAAAATTTAATTGTAAAATCTATCTGGTACAACAAGGATCGCCGCAGAACGAAAATTGCTTCCGTTTTGCGACCCTTCACAAAATTACAATTGATTAAAATGGCCCCTTCACAAAAATATATTCGATTAAAACGGCCCTTCATTCGTATTTTACCCTATATTTTAATTTTTTTATCAATTATTTTAACAAAAAAGTGACTTTTATTATAAATTGGCAGGAAAATTTACGAAAATAAGTGTTGTACTTCATAAAATTGAGCATTGAAATTCTCAAAAATGGGACCCTGAAAAAAATTCCTTAATCGACCCCTGCACACACAGAAATCTTTTGATGGCTAAATTTGAGCTCACGCACTTGTACTCCTTTTTCATCTTGTGCTTTCTCATCCCTGGTTAAATATTGTATCTAATTAATGCTAAGGTTAAAATTAAAGTTCTGAGATTCATTAGAAAGGCATTATTTTTCAATGTGTTAAAATAATAGCAGTGGCGCAACAACCGCGGCAAATGAAATGCCTTGATACATATTGATGCAAAAAGCATACTTTTCAAAAATTCTGCGCCCAAATCTGTGCTTCCCCCCCCCCCCCAAAAAAAAAAAAAAAAAAGATGCACAAGTTATCACAGTAAAATTAAAACAAAAATGCTTAATGGATTTAGAATTTTCTCACTTCCCCACCTCTTTCTTCGAACTACTTCATTTCATAGATTCGTGTAAATCAAACATCGAATATAATGAAAACCACTCCAAAATTAAAAACCACTCTGGTAACTCAAAGTATCCCACTATTGAAAAGTTTGTGAAAATGTGTTTAACTATATATCATGGTAGTGCAGATGTTGAGAGAGGATTTTTTAATTCATCAAAAATCCTAACAGGGGAGAGAGCTGCGATGAATGAACGAACTTTAAATGCAAGATTAAATGTTATAGATGGTTTAAAATTGTTTGATAACAACCCTTCTAATGTACCAATTACAAAAGAGCTGCTGAATTCAGCCCAAAATGCTCATCACAACTATACATTGTACTATGAAGAGCAGAAAAGAAAAAGTGAAAGCAAAAAAGTAGTAGAGAAAAAGAAGAGAGATGCAGAAAATAAAATTAAAGCAAAAAGGATAAAAGCTGATTTAGATGATTTAAAAGAAGCTCGAAAAAAAAACCAAGGAAAAAAAAGAAGTCGGAGAAAAATTATTTGAGGAAGCCAGTAAGAGGCTAAAACCAGCAACCTCTAAAGGTAACACTCAGTGAATTCATTTGGCTCAAGGAATGATGGAAGGTGTTGAGAACCTAAAGTGCGAAGAAATATAACTTGATAAAGAAGTTTTAAACCTTGAAAAGAGTATCGAGAAGAAGAGATCCAGCCTAATTTCAAAATTTGTAAAGGAAAAATGAAATTTGAGTAGAGAATAATGCAAAGACCAAAATTATATTCAGCGTTGTATTTTTATTATTATTTTGAATGCAAAATAATAGACTAAATAAAATACTAAGCATTTTTAGTTCAAACTAAATTTTTTTATTTCTTTTAATTTCAACTTTACCACCAAAGCCTTTCATCTATGTAGTATTTTTTTAATTGCAAAATGAGCAATTAAACTAATTTTTTTATTTTAATGTCTAAAAAAATTGTATTGATTAACAAAAGCACTCAAAATAACTGTTATTTAAAACATTAAAAACTTTGCACACACACACACACACAAAAAAAAAAAAAAATACCACCTTAAAAGTTATTTGTAGGGCCATATTGCTGTTTCAATCGAAAAAATTTCAATCTTCAGTAGAAATAGTAGTCCTTCACAGTCCAATCTCTCCTAGACAGTGAATGAAAATATATCTACAGAGAAGCTCAAAATTTTTTTGATCGAAACAGCTATAGCCTGACTTTTTTATCATTTTATTGTTAGTATTGTTTGTAAAATATACTTCTAATAAAGCAGGCTTCACATATTCATTCTTTTTTCACATATAACATATACTTAAAAAAAATTTCATGTATAGTCACTTTTTTTCATAAAAATGGTCACTTTTTTTGCAAAAATAGTCACTAAATTAACTTTTTTTGAGGGAACGAATGGCTCTGACCCCTGCCTAAGTTTGTGACGGCCGCACTTACTTGGATGTCTGTTTCTGTGTACTGTCTGGCTGGACCAGCAGCTATCACATGTGTATGAGGAATTTTTGCTGTCTGTTAATATATCTTTGTTTTTAAAGTTAAAACTTAACACTTAATAAATAATGATTTCTAAAGTAAATAATTACACAGACATAAAATAATAAATTATAATAAAATAAAATGATTCATTTAGTATTATCTCTAACTTGAAAATTTTAAATAAATAAATATGTGAGTGTCCAATAACACTTAAACCTTTTACTGAGATCTTTTTTATTTGTACTTAGATTGATGTTCGTTGATGGTATTGTACAGATTGATATTCAATTTCCTTTATTTTTTTTTTTCATTGTCATTTTGTGCAAGTATAATTTTTTCAATTGAATGTGCTTATTTTTCTTATGATATACAGATATGTATGTCAAGATACTGTTATGTCATGTACTATTTACAACATTATTACAATTCTGATGGTACAGAACTGTGTGAAAAATTACCATCAAACAGACAAAAAATTTTTTAGTATCATATTATAATTTGAATGTATTGTTTTATTTTGTCAATTGAGTGAAGTATTTTTGATGCATAATTCTGACATTTGAAGGCCTTATTGATATATATATGCAAACCATTCAACAGCGCTGGTTTATAATTATAATTTTGAGTACTCACTGCAAGTTTAAGCAGTATATCTTTGATGTGCACATGAGCTTGAGATGCTCAATTAAAGAGAAAAGGGTGTGCTGAAATGCCCCTTATTTAAAAAAAAGGGTGTGCTGAAATGCCCCTTATTTAAAAAAAAAGGGTATGCTAAAATGCCCCTTGTTTGAAAGAAAGGATGAGCTAAAATGCCCCTTTGTATTGTGAGCTAAATGCTCCCTTTTTATTTTGTCGACATTTACTTTTGTATTGTTAGCAGTTATTATTTTTATTGTGTCATGAAATTTTCTTGTTCTTCTCTAAACATTTATTAGGTGGTGGTCATCAGTAATTTTGCAATTGTATAATTTTGTCTGAATATGTTTATGATTTTCTTAATTGTTTAAGCCAGCCAAACAGAGCATTTAATTAAAATTTTTTAAATACATTAATTGTAACTAATAAAAAAAAATTTCTTCAAAATTTTTTTTTCCTGGTTGAGGGGAGTATATATGTGATGAAGATCACATATCTAATTTAATAATCATTTAATTTGGTTTTCTTTAATGTAATCTATCCAAAATCAAGAATTCTAAATCACTTCTGTTTTTCATTTTTCTACCATTTCGGCTTTTAAATCTGTATATTTACTTTTCCCTGTATGCACTATTCTTTTTGTTCTGCGTCTCTTCAGACCGGTGTGCTAAAAATAGATTATATTGCGTCCGTTTGCAAAATCAACGGCCTTTTTGAGTTTCTTCTTGGCATCCTGCTGGCGTAAGTTATTTAGTTGTTCCCCTGCGACGACTTTAAAATTATTTGCTCGCAATTACGTCATTGTAATTTTATTGGATTAACTGTTAGGGTTGCTCTGGAATTGGCGCTATTAATCGCAGCCAAGTTATTGTTCTCGCCAATGTGTAATTCTGTGCTGGCGTAATTTTTATTATATTTCCACCTTAATTTCACTGTCCATATAGGACGTATTTTTATTTTCGCTGAGCCACCACCGTCCGTTATAATAATGTTTCAACAGTATATGTTTAATAAAATAGTTTCAAGTATTTAAAGCCTCTTTTTTATATTGCAACTAAGTGTATATCGTACCTGGTTTATTCATGTCACAACGCAACTTGATAATTTAAAATAGCCCATCCAAATAATCTTCTTTACAAGTCTTCCTGAAAGAGTATGGAGAACTGGGTTGTGATGAATCATGATACCATTCCAACCTATGTCGTATGGTTCGGTGTGAATTAAATACGGAATTGTAACTTCTGTAGCTTGGGAATGCTGGATGACAGCCTTCACATAATGGTCCACTGCCCAAGAATGAAAGTGATGAGAAATCAGTACTGTATGAAGTTGGATGAGCAATTGCTCAATAACTATATCTAGAGTGATAAGGAGCGGTGGGCAATAATCTTCTTCATAGATGCAC
The DNA here is from genome assembly GCA_038373885.1 of Cheiracanthium punctorium. NCBI lineage: Eukaryota > Metazoa > Arthropoda > Arachnida > Araneae > Cheiracanthiidae > Cheiracanthium > Cheiracanthium punctorium. The sequence goes on from JAWZYV010013819.1 coordinate 24,046, forward strand.
TAGACGTGTTAAGCTGACTAGGCACTTAGAGATTAGTCATCCATGGGTCTGTTCAAGGGCAGTTGAGCAGATACAATAGAGCAGGGCACTCACCAGAAAGGATGCTAGAACTCAAGAGTGAACCACAGATATGGCTGATCAGGATCCCCTGTGATTGTGACTATGTCCTACTATGAGTGTTTGTGAAAGATAATTCAAAATGTAAGTAACAAAAACAAAGATATAAATTCATTTAATATTTAATGAATATGAATAGTGCATTAATTACATTGTAGAAAAATGACCAGTTAATGACTGCATTATATATATTTGATGAATAAAAAGCGCAACCATGCTATATACATCAATTCATCAACATCATGCACCCATATAGATATGTAACAGGTTTAAATACAAGAGAAGGTGTGTATTTATGTTACAAATATGAGTGAAGTTTTTTCCTTTAAACATATTTTTGGTTAAACATATGACAGTTAAAATAAAAAGTAACAAATAAAAAATGGTGTTCCAATACCAATAGAGTGATTTGTAATCAAGCAAAACAAACACAAGAAAGCGTATTATTCAAATAAAATATGAAGCAGTACACAGTTCTTTTAACACATCTTGGCCCTATCTCATCATGATAGACTTGTGATAGCTTAAAGAAAATAATAATAATATTGATAACACAATAGTAAGTTTAAATGACATAAGATAATTTTGGAACACTTAAATTTGATTAGCAATTAATTATTAGTTTAAAAAGTGTTGAGTATTTTCTGAATCCTAATGAAATTTCTTATTATTTCATTATTAATTTATTCTGATATTATTATCACTTTACTTTATCTAATAACTTAATATTATTCATAGATGAATCATAGGTAACATTTTATCCCCCCCCCCCCCCCCCCGTTCAAGGCAATATGGCTACAAATTGAAAATTCACAATACTTCTATATACATTTACTTACAAATACAAACAGTATATAAATGATACAAATTTAAAGAAAAAAAGGCATTAAAATTTGCAGTGTAACTCTGAAGTCCAATTATGCACTACAGTTCTACGCTTTTTTAAACTAAGGCCTTAATTATTTCTAAAAATTAAAAGCTACATTTTATGCTTTTCATGATAATTGTTAAAGTTAAAACAGACAGAGATACAATTAAATAAAGTCTACACAAAAATACTTAATGATTGCTGCAGCATGGTTCAAAATTTACATTTGAGTCATTGCAATAACTAACATATTACTTTATACCAACACTGCAGTTTCATTAGTGTTAAAAGAACAATATTGCATAAGGTAGCAGTTCCCACCTTTAGCATAGAGCCCCCCCCCCCCCCCACACACACACACACAAAGGATAACTTACAATGGCAGCCTCTTCACATTCCTTAGATTATATACAGTTTTTTATTCTTCAACATTGAACATTTAGTCACCTTTCCTACAAAATAATGCTATCAGTAAATTTTAAATAAATTTTTTTAAGCAAAAAGAGATATGTTTTAGAGTAAAAATAAAATGATTTTTTAAAACATGCATTATCACTTGCTCTTTGACGGTTTTTCGGGCGCCCCCTCAAAGGTGATGCATCCCACTGGATGGGAACCGCTGGCATAAGGCATCTTAATAACTTAAGACACTGAAACTTGCTACTTTTAAAATATTTTGCATAGATAGAAATTTTTGTTGATTTTACTAAACTTCTATGAGAAATGCCTGCCACTCCTAATAAATCTAAACATATAATATAAAAACTTTTGTGTATCTTTTCTTGAATAAGTGCTTTTAATTATGTGGGAGCACATGGTTCCCACTTTTTAGTCCAAAATAAAAAATGTTACCTACTTTTTTTTAATTAAATTAAGAGGACTGGGAATGCCCTATCTTCACCATGTTACATTCACCAACTTTGAAAGTCTTTTCTGAAAAACTTTAAAAGATATCAACCTAAAATTTTCAGTACTGTTCATAGATATATTCTGCAGAATTCAATAACTAATTTTTTCCTAGCTACTGTTTCAATTTAATTTAAATTCTAAGTACAAGGTCACATACCAGATTAATATTTAAAATAAAACATTTGAAGAATAATGTAAGAATAAGTTCTGAATTATAAATCCCTGTTTCTAAATAAAGAGTATTACAAAATACAGTAGTCATAAAAAAATTTTAAGACTTTCGGAGCAAAAGAAACAGGAATAAAGGAGCAACAGTCGTAATGAAACAGAGAAAAACAAGTAGGAAGATTATTTCACATGTCATCTCTCTCTCTCTTATATATATATATATATAAATCAAATCAGATTTTGTACGAAGAGTTACCTGAAAGAGATGTGAAGTTATTGCTGAAAAGTGCAATTTCCTCTTTTTTGTTTAACTAGTATTGCATATTGATTTAAAGAGAGCGTTCTGTGTTTTTTAATTCAAAATAAAATTTATTTTTATGTCTATTTTTACATTTCGGGTTTTTTCAGGGAAACATATGTACAGTACTCTATACTGAATAATTCAATTCTGTGCAACCCCACCTAGTATTTTAGAAATCAATACAGAAAATTTGTTTTACACTGGAATAGCATACCTTTTTTGAATAAGTGTATTCTCAGGAAAACTAATTTTAAATGTTCTCACAGAAAAAATAATTTTTAATTAAATTATAATTAATACTTTTACATACTGTGTAGAGTAAAATGTATGAAACAAAAATACACAGTTTATTTCACTGTTAAATGGTAAAAAGATATGATGCACTTTATAAATTAAAAGACAAAACACAAATATGTCTGCTATTTTTGTGGGAGGAGAAAATTTTCCTGTATTTGAGTTGTCTATTGAAATCATGGGATAAGCAACTATACATATTAATGGATAAAAATTTGCTTACTGATGCTGATGTAACAAAAGTACCGACTCCATGAACTAGTTTATCAATTAAGGATAATGGATTATAAAATAAAGGTACAAGAAGTTTTTTTTTTTTTTTTATGGATATCATTTCAATGTTAAGCTATTTTTATCAATCTAAAGTAATGAACTATCACAATAAAAATAACTGCATAATAATGACTATCACTAATAAAGGTAAAATATCAAAATATTGTGAATTTTGTCTTACATCAATTTGACCTGTATTCACTGGTATAACTTGGTAAGCTTTTTAGATCTTTCTAGAGTGAGCTTTGCCCACCCTTAGCCTTTAGCTAGGTAAGCCAATGGCTGTATTGACTTATAAGTCTAGATGTATACTTGAAAAGTCACATTAATGAATGAAATTTGTGTTTCAATTACTCCTTATCTCACTTAATTCCAACAATTTCATGACATTGTTCAAAATAGTACTTTTACATTAATTTCATTAAAAAAATTGTGCTTTTCAATTTACAACTAAGAACATGGTAGTATTAAAAACAAAGAAATAAATATTTTGAATATTTATTTCTATCTATAATATATTTATCTATAACATATGTTTATTTGATGTCTATAACATAGGTTCTTAAACTGAGGTCCATGGACCCCTGGGAATCTTTGCAGCCACTACGGGGGGTCTGCAAGTTTATGCAAAATGGTTACAAACAACTTAAGAAGACACAGAAAAAGCGTAGAATAATAAAGAATTCTAAATGCAAGAAATAAAAGATAAAGTTATCATGCTTTTTTACTCTCTCATAATTTTTTTTTTTTAAATTACATTACTTAAAAATTATATCATATTTACATTATTTAAATCTTTGCCGGAAATTGACTTTTCGTTTTTCATGTACCTATATTACAAGTATTAGAGAGGATCGCAGGTGAACTTTCTGAAATGAAATTCCATTGAAACACTATACAACTGCTGAAATTCTTTGAATTCCAGTCTGAAATGTAATATATTTATTTATTTTTAAAAATTAAATTGCTCTTATAAACTTAATGTTTATAAAACATCGTAATGTAGTTTTTGAAGAAACATTACAAATTTTTCAGTAGCTCTTCTACTGTAATTTTATTTAAATCTTGATCAGAAGTCATGTAGATTAGCAATTACAAGTTTCAAAATTATAAAATTGGTAAAAGCAAAATGTGTTATTGACCCCAAAACATTCTTAAATTTAATATAAAGTGACCTAAATTTATTTTTCAAAGGAACGTTTGATAGAAAAATTTTCAGGTTGACAATTTTGAGTTTGAAAAACAATGTTCTTTTCTTTTTATGAAAATTGACCACTTCTTCAAATTTGAAATTTATAGTAGTCCACCATAGTTTCCGAGGAAATATTGTGAAAATTTGCATAGTTCTGGCATTGTAAGTTTATTTCTTATCTGGAGAGAAAGTTAACCAAAAGTGGACTTCTCTGAAAAAGTACTAAGTATAATAATTTTTTTTTTCAAAAAATTAAATAACTTTTCAAGTCTGAGATTTCTGTCGATTCACAGTATAGTTTCTGAAAAAATATTCTAAAAAACTTTCATAGTTCTGGTATTGTAAGTTTTTTTCTGATCTTCAGTGAAAGTCCACCAAAAGTGTCAAATTTAAGGCTGTTCTTCGAAAAAAAAAGAACTCTGTTTTTAGTCTTGGTACACAAATTGAAATAAACTAATAGCACCATGGTCTCCAAAAAATTCCAGATGGTTCTTCATAAGCTGTTTTACACACTGCAATAAGCGAAAAAGCTATGGCTTTTGTGAACTTTTCAGAAAAAATTCTTAAACGTGGATCTGAGTAGCAAGGTTTTTCGAAGAGTGACACGCTTTGCGAAAATTTCCGATTTTTAAGAATTTTTTCTAAAAGTTTTGAAACTGATACAGATTTACCTGTCTTCGTAGTATGTAATACAGCTTGTAAAGAGACAGTTTCAAAATTTTGAAGTGCCTGGCATAATTAGTTTATTTGTAATTATGTACCGAAATCACATGATTTTTTCGAATAACACCGTTAACAATTTTTTTAAAAAACTTAAATAACTCTTCAAATTTTTTATTAGTGTCAGTTCTCAATCTGTTTCCCAAGGACTCATTCTGAAAATTCTCATAATTATGGAATTGCAAGTTTGTTTCTGATTGTGAGCAAAAGTCAAGAAAATAGCACCTTTCTCTGAAACAGCGTACGTTAAATAATATATATATATTAAATGACTTAAATTTTTTTATTAGTGTCAGTTCTCAATCTAGTTTCCAAGGAATCTTTCTGAAAATTCTCATAATGATGAAATTGTAAGCTTATTTTCTACCCTGAGTGACAGTCAATCTATATCCTCCCTTTTCAGGTAGAACAACCTTAACTGGCTATATTGTTGTTGTTACAAGATTAATGAGCCAAAAATTAAGTTTAAAGAACAATGTAAAAAGCCTAGGGTCAGGGTGCACAAAAAGAAACCTTGTTCAAGAGGAGGTCCTTGGTCTACATAAGTTTAAGAACCCCTGCCTATAACACAGCAGCATATAAAATAATTTAATTTTATATGCTGCTGTGTACTGTCCCTAATTTTTACTGTAATGGAACAAAAATTTTCAAACATGAAAAATAATTCTTAGCACATAAATTAATGCTTTTACATAATAATTTATAAGGAAAAGCTGTTGCATAAAATTTTGATTTTTTACTAAAACCAAATATTTCATTTTAATTTTTTGTTAATCGAGCAGTTAACACAGATTATCAAATATATTAATAACAAGAAAATGAAATAGAGATGGGAATGGTGGAAAACTTGAAAACTAGTTATTTTTAAAGCATTAAAATAAAGCTGGCTGATCTTCTGATATAATGTTTTATACAATGCATTATAACTGTAAAAACTAAAATGTATTTCTGTTTATAATAGATGTCTAAAGCAATGTGAAAATATGCTGAATATAAATGTGTTTCCACTCCAGCTGGTTTCATTTTTAAATACTTTTTGGCCAGGTATATTGATGAGAAAAATATCAAGTATTAAAATACAGAACACACACACTGGTAAGTTAATGGAGATGAAAGATGAGATTCAAGAAAATGAAAATTTGCATTCATTTTTAGTGATATTCAGAGAGGGGGGGGGGAGGTTTAAATGTAATTTTTTTTTAACCTCTAAATTGCATGGTGGATTTGTGTACATTTGATGATTATTAAAAGTAAACAGTACACACCAAAAATTAATCATCATGCTATGAATATTTATGATTTAAAATCATATCTGATTTTTATCATTAACAAGTCAATCGAAATGGCACACAATTGCATAGCAGTATAAGTGTCACATTAAATTACACATAATTTAAAATAACAATACTATACATATCGATATTTTAAGAAAATATAGTAGATTCATAGTCTTGCAATCAAATCAGAATTTTTACTTATATCACACAGACAGCTTTTGTACACATTACACATTCGATATATCTTTTTAATGCATATTTTCAAATAATTTTTTACAGCAGGGTCAGCAAAAACCCAGGTTTTTTTTTTAAAGAAAAAATCCAACCCAGATGGGATTTTTCAAGTAAAATCCCCAAAAAACCAGTTGATTAGGGAGTTTTTCAGATTTTTTTTTTCTGCTGTTTTCAGAGAAACTTTTGGTAAAACTATTTTGTTTATAGAAACAAATATTAGTAGAAAAAACATTAACAAATTAAACATTTATAATACATCTGATTACATGTGTATATATTATTAGACAAATTCAAGTTTTAGAAAATTATTTAAAATAAATAAATCCAACTAAGCAGTATTATTCAAAACTTTCAAAATTCTATATGAAATTATGCTTATTGCATATTCTATAATTCAGGAAGTTAAGGCTGCTCTTTTTGGAAACATGCAACTTTAGAACAGCTTCTTACAGAAATAAAAAGGGCTAGAGACTCGAAAAATTTAGAATGTCTCTTAATAAGTTGTACTGTGAACTATAACAAACAAAGTTATAGGAGATACAAAACACTCAGGAAAAAAATGCAAAACATTGGAAATTTCCAATATTTCTCAAAACAGGTAGTACTTAGCCCCTTTCTGAAAGCAATTTTTGTGCTTTTTTTTTTTTAAGTTACAAGAGACATATGAGTTTACTGTTAGTATTAGCACATAGTGCATTGGGTAAAGAAACATGAATATTATTTGGGGGAGTTTACCATCACTAATTTGTTATTAAAGCTGTTCAAAAGTCCTATGATGCCTATCGCTTTTGAAAACGAACACCATTAAGGAAAACAACAATGTAAATGTTTTTGCTTATTGTTCTGACAATGAAAATAAAAAAGATGAAGGGATAGGTCAATATTCTACCATTTTAACATATAGTTGATCAGCACATTATTTAAATCTTTCAGAGAAGGCTATAACTCTTCAAAAAATCCTTAATTATATTGTTTAAGTAAATAAATATTTTCGTAAGCACCATCTCTCTCATCGATTATTAAAAGAAAAGGCTGGAAAAGGAAAATGAAATGTGGTTGTAAATTGTGAAACTAGAATATGTACCTGCTTTCCCCCCCCCCCCCCCTCTTCTTTTTTTTAAGATAACCTGTTTCCAGAAAATGAGTTTCACAAAAAATTACAAAATTTTACAAAGATACACCTTCAAAGTGGTGGATTTTAATGAAGAAAAACATGTTAATTATAAAGTAGTTACTTATTTTTAAAATAATTATAAAAATAATAAATTATGTATATTAATGACAGTATATTTTATAGTAGTAATTCTTTACTATATTTAAATGATTTTATAAACGAAATCATTTATCTATCTTTCATAATCAATTTAAAAAATAAATCCAAGTTTTTAAAGAAAAATTCTTTTGATTTTTATGTGGTTAGTATCTATTCTTAAGTTAATCAGCCTTTTCAAGATATATTATTTCCACTGTAACCTAACTGTACATTGTGCAAACTTGTGGTGTAAGAGGGACAGTAAAAGCTGTTAAGTTGATATTCAGAAAATTAGCATTTTAAATGAAATTAATGTGGAAAATCTTACTTTTAAGAATCTACTGAAATTTGAAAAAGGGGGGGGGACTTTCCTTTAAATGCATAAAAATGAGATTTTGTTTATTTTTTGTTTGTTTGCAAATATATCTTATCACCTCATGAGTACTAAAATCTGTATCATAGACAAAAGAATTTTAACAACACACAAAGTCATTTTTCATTTTAAAACAAAATATAAAATTTATTTACAAATGAAACATATCTTGCTAATACAGTCAAACTCATCAAAAACAAACAAACATACATATATAATTTAAAAATAACTAAGAAGGTTTACATTCTTATATCCTAACAAATTTATAAATTTACACATAAAGATAAAATAATGAGAAATTTCCACTAAAAAATCCAACTAATTCTTTGAATTGTATTACACTGGTAATTTTAGTTACCCAACCCTATTTTTTCCCTTTTTATCTCAAAGTCAAATGTGCATGTTCCCCTGATTAAGATTTTACATTTGTGTCAGCTGAAAACGTTGATCACGAGAGGTTGAGTTTCAGGTTAATTCAGCTCAAGGGAAAAAAAAATAAAAAAAAGGCGGCAACAATTTGATATACATATTTTAATCCAAAAATATAGAACATTTATAAAAAGGTATTGATTAAATTTTTATGAAAGAGTCCTACTAATCAATCTTAATTTTGTAAGGAAGCTACTTTAATCAATCATTTTTGCGTAAAGATAATGAAATTTTACAGGAAATTTCAGTATTTCCTGTAAACTTACAGTCAATATGAGTATAATAGTTTAAACATACTTCTAATAGCTAATTTACCTGTAACTATTTGGTCTAAATTAGAATCAAAGTAATATTACACACTAACAACTACCCAGATTCCAGGCACATAAGTTACTTTCTAAAATTGAAAACTTCATAACCACAACATATTCTATAGAAAATGGTTAGAAAAAATGTTTCTTAAACTATAACAGTAACAAGAGCATATGAAAATTTATTTACAGAAAATCATTTCTACATCAATAATTTGGAAACCCAGGTATTTACTGGGTACACAGTTTTTCCTTTTTTTCTTTCACTATGTTAATCCAAGTAAAAAATTTTTTTAATAACGATTTAAAAGCTTTCTCAAACTGAGAAATTTAGAATGGAATTATAAAAACAAAGTTACTTTTGGAAAAAGCTTTGATGAAAGAAAATTCAGCATTAGTAACTTCAAACCCCTTCCAATCACATTTTAACTATTTGAACACTACACAAGTTCCAATGTAATGCAATGCAATGAATAGGGGGAGAGGTGACAGCATTAAAATGATTTATATAACTAAATTTCATATTTAAAATTTAGAATACATTTTTACAAAAACATGGATTTAATCAACAAATGTAGTTATTATAAATTTTATAAGTATTCCTTATCCAACTGAATTATACTACTTGGAAAATTGAATGGTTGTTAAAAATGAGTTTGACTATATTTTTCCTTTTTAAATTAACAATAGCAACTTGTAAATTTTCTTGAACTTCATTTCTTGGCAGAATCACTTTCTTTTTCATAGAGAATACTAACAGGGTCACTAAAAGGTCCAAATCGCTGAAAAACATCCACAGCTCTCACTGTAAAATAATACCGATTTTTATCCACAAACTGAGTTAAAGTACATGCCATTGGTAAAGGCAAAGCATTTACATCTCCCACTTTTTTCCACAGTGATGCATCAACAGGTCCATCGGTTTCTTGGTAAGCAAACAATTGGTAACTTGCAATATTTGCATGATGCCTAAATAAACACATATTCCAAGATAAAACTATGCCTAAAAGAGAAGGAAAGAAAAAAGATAGTTTAACAAATTTGATCAATGAAATCAATTGTATAAAATAATGATAAACATCTCAACTTTGTTGTATAAAATAATGATAAACATCTCTTGGGGAGGGGGGGGATTTTTCACATTTTACTTATGCAGTGCACTGACATGATTTTTACAGAATATATATTTCACTCTCAATTTGTTTTTATAAAAACATACAATATCTGTAAGTAACCTTTCATAAATATTATAAAGAAATGTGTTTCATATACTCATTAGTAGGGCCTGGATTTATATGCACAAGAACCTAGAGAAATATGTGCATAAATATGCATAAACGAAATGTAAAATACTCAAATTCGGTTAAAAATAATGGAATATTCATTAACATATAAAAAAGATACATATTTCCAAACAAGAAAAATTTTTAAAAATACATACCTAATATAAACTACGTCCAAAAAATAAGAATTATTTATTACATGCAATAACTACATATTGCTTTAAGTGCTCAAATACTAAGGACTGGTGATTTTCATGAAAAATACTCTTAAATATTGAAAAAGATCTTTCATCATTCTTTTTTTAGATCACATGATACAATCGGCGCATATTTGTAGCTTGATAGATCGTTTATATTTATTTCTTCACTATTCGATAACTCTTCAAAAGAAGATAAGTTTTTCTTTTATCACATCCAATACCAAAGTAGCTATATATTGAATTGATTGGGAAAGAGTTAGTTGATGAGATTCAAGAGCTAAAATTGTCTTTGGCAAAGCAAAGAAATTTACAAGACAATCAAGAATGTAACAAACAAATGTTTTGATCAAATCGAAATTATCAGCATAGCACTGCACTGCTTGGATCTATGTTCCCCATCTTGTGATCACAGGTTCAGAAGGAAAGGGTTATCTAGCAAGGCTTTGAAAGCCTGTGAATGAGATGGAGCTTTCAGGAAAATCTTTTTCATGCTTGAGATTAATTTATCGGCATTTGGAAAGGTGCTTCTCACCATTTCACAAACTTCGTGAAGAGCATGAGCGAGGCAACTTGCATGTAGCATCTTTGGAAATAAAACCTTCAGGCTCTTCCCAGCACACATCATGTAGGGTGCCACATTGTCACAAACAGAAGAACTCGTTCATGGTGCGTCTGCATGTCCAATAATAATCCCAGAGCTCTGCAAAACAACTGAGAGACAGTAGATGCATTTGCTTTTTCAAGCTGTTCGCAGGTAAGCAAATAACTTTTGCTGCAGTCTTCATTAAGCTTGCTAATCACTACATTTGCAATATACCTTCCCATAGCGTCAATTGTTTCATCTATGGATACCCAGATGTTGAAAGTGCCAATTTCCTGACAAATGATAGAGATGGTTTTGTCATATATTTTTGACACGTAATTTTTTCGCAGTGTTGACTTATCAGGAATTCTATTTGATGTGTAAGTTTCTCTGAATTTCTTGAGTTTTTCATTTTTCAGTTAATATAAGGGTATGTCGGCACTCAAAAAAGCTTCGCACAAATCTAAGGAAAACTGATAGACTTTTCTCCCAGATTCTATGGATGTCGTTAGCAGTTGCTGTTTTTCCTTCTTCAGTTTCGAACATTCAAGAGCTTCTTAATGCAATTTTGTTTTCACATTTTGGTTTAAAGTGAATGTCCTAGCTGAAGGAAAACTTTTTTCACAGACCTTGCAAAAAACTATATTCGCATCGTGAGAAAAAATATCTTTTCCAAACTTTTGTGCAAGTTTCGAATAAGATATCTTATTTTTAGGCATTTTGTTTCACCTAAATAGAGACCTGAATAACACTACTTGCCCAAATGCACGCCAGACTCAGTAGAGAGTTTCTTCGCTCTGTCAAAAAAAATGGAGTTGCCCTTAGGAGCAATATTACCCCCACCTCCCCCCCAACCCGAATGGAGAGCATTTCCTGCTCAATGAGAAAGACAGTGCGAATTGCTGAATGTAAATATACACGGGGTACAACACACACTGCAATTTTTCTCTCTCTCGACACGGAAAACCATAAGGGAGATGCTCTTTTCCAAGAAGAAGCATAGTACTCCCTTTTTCCGAGGGAATGTTCGCAGGCTCTCCAAAGAAGCATACCACCAAGGTAGAAAGGAAGTTGTAAGAGCATACAGCTTATACACCAATCACGAGATACTTTCGCAGTGACATACGAGCTAGCAGTTAGCGATAAGTTTGAGAACAGGGACGAATGTCTACAGGAAATTGCACCATCATTGGAATTTTTTGCGGTAAGCTTTCAGCCCACTGAAGTGATTACAATCCTTGTCTCCATGTCCGTGGCAGGAACATCAATAAACATGGTGGTGGATTATTACACTTGAAACAAGAGTCAAAAATTCTTTTCGGCAGTTTGCACGTATGAAAATTTTTTTTGCACTTTAAATTCTAGAAAGAAAACTAAAATAAACAATATTTCCAGGAGTCAATACTAAAATTTCAGGAGTCTACAGAAAAATTAGTAAAATCCAGGAGTTTTCCAGGGCCCTTACTGTTTTAACCCTCCAAGCAAGCTGAGACGTAAAATTCCGTCATCTGTAAGAGTTGTTCAAAGCGGCTGAGACATAATTTTCTGCTTCGAAAGCGGCTGTGACATAAAATCCCGTTACTGCTTACCCCCACTCGCCAAAACAACTGTGACACTTAGATTAATGGATTGCAAAGGAGGGGAGAGCGCACAATGGCCAAGACACACCTCCGATACTTTAATTGTAGCTTTCAACACCCCACAAAATTATTTACAGATGTGGTGACCATACCTTTTCTAACTAAAGAAGAGAGAGGCCGAATGCTTTCGGTATTTTTTCAGATAAGTAATCTTTTGAACCAGAGTCCCTTCTAAGCATGGTTGGGCACGGGAAATACGTTTGAATATTTCGTATTTTTCAAAGACCTCCAGGATACTTTTTCATTTATAATAACTTTAAATTTTTAATTAAAATAACAAATTTTGAGTAAATATTTTACTTCTTTCAAATGTTACTTGAAAAGGAAAAGGTGTTGCCTCGAATACAACAAAACAGTTGGCATATAAAAAAAAATATTTTATTAGAAGAGACCGATTTAACATATATGGGGTCTTGGTCACGCATGTTACGGATGAAGAGGGGCTTTAAAGAAATGTAGTGCATATTATTATTTAAATTAATACAAATTTACATGTCATAAACCACTTCTGTATAAATATTAACTCTGTAATTATCCTATTATATAGTTAGGCTGATACGTGACTCACTCGCTAACAAATCCGGTCCGGCCCCTTCCAAACAAAACTTTTACCGTCATTAATCCAAACAGATTAAAAAGTTACTGTGTAAAAATTTAATGAAATTCACGCAGTTCGTGCGATCGGCTTGAAAATTTTCATAATTATGTAAAAAAAATATTTAAAAAAAAGATCTGCGCTATTTTAAAAATCTGAAAATCCACCCGTTCTCTCATTTTTAAGCAATTTTTTGCTATTTTCAGCTTCATTTTATTGCGCATTTAATCGCGTTAAGTTTCCAGTAAAATGAAAATCAAACGCCAATAACAGGACTAAATTACAAGACAGTCGGAACACGTACTCAACTTCCCTCACTATTTTTAGGAGAGTCCAATATCACTTAGGTTAAATGTTTATCTTACATTTTATTGTTTACATCAATAATACTTACTATAAGGACGTTTTGGCAACCAACTATGTTTCCGGACTATTATTTTTCCCATTCCAATTTTAATGAACTAACGCATTATGTAGAAGCTGCCTGGTGTTATAAAATAAAGACAACTTCTACATTATGCGTTAGTTCATTAAAATTGGAATGATAAAAATAATATTCTTGAAACATAGAGGCCAAAACGTCCTTATAGTATTTTTCATGTAAACAATGAAATGTAAGGTAAATATTTAAGCAAAGTGACACTGGGCCCTCCTAAAAATAGTGAGGAAAGTTGAGTATGTGTCCAGACTGTATTGCTGTAAACTAGTCCTCAGTTATTGATGTTTCAGTTTGATTTTACTAGAAAAGTAACATGATTAAATGCGCGATCAAATTTATCAGTAAAGCTCTATCCCGTCCTAAAGATTAAAACAAAATTAAAATAACTAGTTGAAAAGAACAGTGAAAGAAGATAAAGATAAAATAAATAGTGAAAGAACTAGTGAATAACAGTGAAAGAAGAAGTAAGATAAAATTAAATTAAATCCCAGTTGGATTCAGTGGTGATGATTCCCTTTCTGTGATCTGTGGGTCTCGGTCCCACCATGGCCCATTGCACAAGGGACTGAAAATGGTAGATGGCTGAAGAGTAAAAGTCGAGGGTTCTGGACTACCGCGTGGCTGTCTCTCTAACGGTCTAGGGTTTCGGGCGGTTTCGTTAGATGTCTCGTAAAGACGCGGAAGAACACCTGAAAAAATCCTCCGACCAAGGCATTCCGACTTGGCAAATACCCTGAGTGCAGGCTTGCAATAAATGCACTACATTACACTCTATGATCTGTGTGGTTTCCCTGCTCACCTAGCATGGGTCTTTGAATAGTCTGCCGATTTAGCGGAGTGTTCAAAGATCCACGCTAAGAAATTACACATGTAAGAGAAGAGGAATCTTCTCAAAAACATCTTTTCAATAATGAATGATGAGAGCAACCATCCTAAACCTGGTTTCAGACGATAAGAATTATTTTATCAAAATTTTAAATTTAAGAAGATCCATTTTTCTTACAAAATTTCTCACATATTTCCTCCTGCCGAACTTGAACCTTTTCAGGATCCTCCACTGTCTTAGTTTTACCCTAACTACAACATCTTTCCAGAAAAACTAACTTCTCACATTGAACTGCAAGATTTTTTGTTGTTGTTTTGGTGTTATGTGGTGTGTGTGTGTCAGTTCATTTATGTAAATATGTATACATGCTAGAAAAACTTTTCAACCTGTAAAGAATTAAAGAAATTGTTATGTAAAGAAATACACAGAAATAGACCAATTTGTATAAAGCCAAAATTTTCATCTTAGATTTCGAGGCATTTAAATTTATACCGGATCACATCGAAAGCGTCAGTTTGTCATCGATTTATTATTTTATTATTGCTGCTTTTAATTGAACAATACGAATTTTAATTTCTATTTTTATTCTATATTAGCTGATGTAGCCGCTCATCACACGGGAATAGAGATTACTTTAACAATTGGTTAAACTAAGCTGCCAAATAGACGAAAAAGTAAATAAATAAAATTTCCAATTACCTAAATTTAAAAATAAAGATTAATTTTAGTGTAATTGTTTAAAATATGAAGTTCAAATCGAAGCACTGTTGCAATTCAAAGCTATGATATATAAACACATGGAGAGAGAGGTGGGGATTTTCGTTTGATTATTTTGAGAAATCGCAAAATTATTAAATGTTTAATTTGAATTTCAAGTAATTTATTTTTACATATACATAACATGTTATAACTAGCTGCGTATCAGTTCTTCACAACGAAGAAAGTAATGATTTTTTTTTTTACACATGCATTTTAAATTATTACAGCTATATGGAAACTGAAAAAATGCAGACAACTTTTACTCGAACCTAGCGTTATGGATATTAAAATATGCTGTCATAGCTAGCTCAATTGTCACACGATGACCCAAAAGCTATATTGGCAGTGTTAACGATCGGATGACAACCCTTTCTTCTTTCAATACACATAAATTAGAAAAATGTTTTAGTTAATTAAGTAATTTAATTTTTCCTATTCATCCTAAAATAAATTTTTAAGGAGTTGTAATAACCTGATGTGCAGAAAGTGAAAGGATTCGTTTCCACATCTCGGCTGATCAAAAACCGCTATATGTACATGGCGCAAACGTGAACGATAAATCTGTGGGTCCGCAGTTCCTCTAGCTGTATATAGGCTGGTATACGGACGAGAGTTGCGGATCCGAAAATAACATCCTTTTGGGTGATGCCCTACACTAAAAAATATTTTGTGGATTACTAAGAAATCTCTTTGAAACAAAGATGCTATAACTTTTCTTAGTATTGCTGCTAAATAAAGTCATGTAAATCAATTGGCAAACATGGCTTTATTTAGTAGTAATACTAAGAAAAGTTATGGCATCATACTAAAAAAATCTGGAGTGCCTCCACTCGACTTTCTGAAGACTTACGATTAGATCATTACCAAGCATTTAAATAAATTTTAATCGATGAATAATTCAAACATATATACCAAATTGAAACTCAATCGAATGCACCATTTAAACGCTAGCATACTTTCAAGACTTTCTCCCCATATACTATGATGTCAAAGAAATCTTTGTCATAACCCTGTAGAAAAACTATAAGTCCTATATACACCAAAATCAATACCGGTCTTGCGACGGTGGTTTATAACATGTATGTCCAATTTGAGCTCAATCGAATGATCCGTTTAGGAGCTAACGTGTTCACTCACTCACTCTCTCTCTCACACACGCGCACACACACACAGAGAGAGAGAGAGAAGATCTCAAAACATGTAAATACATTAAAGTCTCGAAGTCGAATTTTTTCATGATTACAATACTTTCCTTACATGGTACATGTTCGGAAAGTAACAAGTACACTGTTCAAAATATATCTGTAAATTAACAGAAAAAGGACTGGCAGCAAAGTTGCCAGAAAATGTCCGTTCTGTTTATTATTTTTCCGTTTTCTGGACTTGTAACTTTCCGTTTAACAAAAACTGCGAAATAAAATAAGTCGCCCATCGCTGGGATCGAACCCTGAGCTTACGTATCTGGAGACGGTTGCTTTAACCACTAGACACCACGCGACTGGTTCTGGACTCGCCAAAGGGTGAAGTAAAGGTTATTTTAGTTTCCTTGCAGGAGAGGAATTCGTGCGTTTCATGATTTAAAATTCGAGATAAAGTGTTGTCCAGTTATTATCAACATAGTCAAATTATTGGATTAGCAAGAAATTAATTTCGATGTTCACAAATGTATGTAGTTAGTAAAAACATTTACTCTTTAGCTATTTGTCATATCGGTTTAGATTTCCATACAGATTGCTGCAAACACTGAAAATCGGGAAAGAAATACATTGGCTGCTAAGAATATAAAAAAATACACCTTGATTTTTCGTTCTTAGTTTGAAGTAATATTAATAATAATCACTTAAATTATTTTCTAGCCAGTCCTGTACATTTATGAATGTGATTTGAAATACTCTTTATGAAAGGGAATTATTCTTTTAAAAAGTAATTAAATACAGTTTAAATTTTAATTACTCATTATAGGTTAATTTTTAATTACTCATGAGAATGCGTTTGGTGTCAATATTTTTATCCATCTAAAATGTCCAACGAAAATCCATTTCTCGAAACTACTTACAAAACTTACAAACTAAACCAAAAACGAAAATTTACCATTTTCACAAGAAATTTCCGAAAGTTGCAATAATTTTTATTCGTTTAACGGAAAATTACCAATTATTGGGGAAAGCAGACATTTTCCTGGTAATTAAGGCTGGAATTATCCTGAATTTTCAGATTATTTTTAACAGTGTAATGGAATCATTGTTTCCTAGAGATTTCTTAATAATCAACTGATTTTTTTTAAGAGTGTAAATTGTAGGGAAAAAAAGATTCTCGATGATCCCCAAGTCTGGCATAATAGCTATAAATCAGTCCCGTACTGCTAAGCAGTCAGTATTCGACTATTAAAAAAAAAAAAAAAAATCAAATTATTAAGCAGAAAGGCTTAATTTAAAATGCAGACTTTTTCTAAGAAGGAAAGCGTTCCAAATGAGTTAAAAGGTTAACTCTAACAAATTATATGTCATAATCTACACTCATGTCCATAAATTAAGGATAATTCAGAATCACACAGAAATTGATCTCTAAAATAAAAATTTCACCCGTGGAATGATCACACACATCTTGAAGAAGAATATGCAAATTACAGGAAACCACCAGATGGCGTGGATGGTACGTCACAATGACGAGAGTGTAAGAGAGGGGTATATAAGGAATGGTGGCAAAGAAGTAAAATTGTTCACAAGCGCTGTGAAAGCCTTTCAGTGCAAAAACTGCATAGTTATGGCACAAAGGAGGCATTTGGATGATTGTTTTACGTGGCAGAATTATCGGACGACTGGAATGTGGACATACCCAGCTGGAAGTAACCGAGGAACTTGGAATCGCCCAGAGTGTCATCTCCAGGCTTTGGCAACGATTCCAAAATGATGGTAATGTGAGTAGACGTTACAGCACAGGTCGCCCCCGAGTTACAACGCCGAATGAGGACCGCTATTTGGCAGTTACTGCCAAAAGAAACAGACGGAGTACAGCATCAGACCTGTCTCGTCAGCTCTCTTCAGCTACCGGTACGACAGTTTCAAGGCAGACCGTGTACAGACACTTAGGGCACATTGGTCTATATGCTCGTAAGCCTGTCAGATGTGTTCCACTTACCGCAATTCACCGCAATTGTGTGATATTTTCCGACGAGTCCAGGTTTAGTTTGGAGTCTGATTCTCGCCGGACATTCATCTGGAGAGCGCCAGGTACCCGTTACCACCAAGAGAACACCATTGAAAGACACCGTTACGGTGGTGCAGGATGGCTCGTTTGGGGAGGAATTATTCTTGGTTCCAGAACTGACCTGCATGTTCAGAGTGTAACGATGACAGGCCACATCTATCGGGATGTCATTCTGAAATAACATGTACGTTTGTTTCGGGGCGCCATGGGTGCTGAATTTGTGTTTATGGATGACAACGCCCGTCCTCACCGTGCAAACATTGTAGACGAATGCCTTCAATCGGAGGATATCACCCGTATGCATTGGCCAGCATACTCACCGGACTTGAATCCAATAGAGCATGTGTGGGATATGCTTGGCCGACGAATTGCAGCCCGTCAACCCCCTCCCACCTGTCTACCGGAACTTCGGAGTGCATTGCTTGATGAGTAGTGTAATATTCCCCAAGATCAGATTGATCATTTGATACTCAGCATGCCTAGGCGTTGTCAGGCCTGTATTGCATCGTCCGGGAGACATACTCCATATTAACCATCCTACTAACCATGTTATACTGTTTTTTGTAAATAGGTTCTTTTTTTAAATTTGGTCAAGGGAGTAAAACTTGCAATTTTTATTAATTATGTCAAACATATAGCATCTTTTTTGCTCTTTACTTTTTGTTTAATAAATAGACTTTACAAATAAGTCAAATTTGTTTTGCTTCTTTCTCTTTCTTTGCCTGAACTTCATTATCCTTAATTTATGGACATGAGTGTAAATAGGTTTGCAAATTTTTGCTATTTTAAATCGTTTGAAATAGCTTCTCGAAATTATTAAACTTCTACTTCTTTTAAGAATATTAAAATGAATACATTGTTTTCGCCTAAATAAAGCATTGATATAAGGATTAATATATATTAAGCATTTCAGTGGTCCAATTCCGAAGGATTTTTTTTTTTTTTTGATTACATGTGGGAATGGCGCCAGTTGTATGTCATACATTAAAAATTGACAAAAATTTGTACTCATGTTTTTTTAACCATTACCGTTGACAAATTAACAGCGCTTCACTTTTGATTACTCCCTCTAACTACATAAATATGCGCAAAATGATAGAGAGAAGACGTAGGCGACCTTAAAATTTTGAAAATCCACCCGTTTCCCCAAAAATACTAAAATTCAGAGCCTTATTATCGCATGGGAAAATCGGGACTTTGTAAAGGGCCCCCAATTTCAAATGTTCTGAAATAGTCTTCTTTTATATCAAAATTTTTTGAAAAATAAAAAAAAATTCATGGATGGGGCCCCCAAAATTCATCAATGTCCAGGGCCCCTGTTGGTCATAATCAGGCCATGCTTAAATTTAGCAATTTAAGTCGCTAAAATTATTAAATATAGATAATTTAAATTGAATTAAATTCATTTAATTCAATTTAAGTCAATGCGCCAGTGGGTCCTAATGTTGCGCGCAAAACTTGGTATAAGCGCTGAGCATTAATACAATATATTCACATAAAAATAATCCAAAAGAATTACTTTCAATAAACTTCTGCCGCAAAAATTTATGAAACTTCAAATTTCAGTCAAAATCGAAAATTTTCAGATTTTGGTCTTATAAATCTAAAAGCGCATTCAACTTGCGTCAACTATACATGCATTTTTTTATAAGTTCTAATACATGTCTTTCAAAGGACACCTCTTTTGCCTTAGCAACTTGAAGGTGAGAGCTATGGTTAAGCCTTAAAAATGACCAAAAAAAAAAAAAAAAAAAGGAAAGAAAATGTGTGTTTTTGTGACCTTTAGTGACTTTGCGTCGATAACCTGCCACAGATTTCTCATATATTTCATGAAGTTCTATCGTCTAACATTATAGATGTGAAATAAATATCATGGCAAGTTGTCCCCCAAAGAGTTTTTGATGTTATCTATGTCTGAGAAAAACGCCCCCTTTTGTGTGCTGCACGGACTTTTTTAGCCAAAGGGGTGCCAGGTGGGGCTGAGCCCCACCCCCCCTAGAAAATTTCACATAAAAAAAGTTTAATGCAGATGCTTTGAAAAATTTTTGTATATAAGGTAAAGTTATCAAAGTTTTATATATACAAAGGTTTTCTTTGTAATACTCTGTCATTTTTGTTTTGTGTTCTCATCTTCCAAATATGATCCAAAGATGACAACTTTAAATCCATTCTGTTTAAGCCAAGGAACTTTTACTTCTTGGAAGCCGTTTGGACTTTTCAGAATTTATTTAATTATAAACTTATGCTATTATTTAATGAAGAGAAATATAGATAAAAATGTTATCATTCAAAAAAATATAGGAAGCCACCCCACTTAAGTTAGGGTGCCCCTTCCCCCTGAAAAAAAAGAGGGTGCCCCCCTGAATAGAAAATCTGGCTACGGGTCTGCTTTTTTAGTGGGCCATAAAAGATGAACAACTTCACTTTGAGACAAAATATTCTGGATTTTGCTGCATTAATAAGATTAATAACAACTGGGAATTTTTTGGTAAAAATCTCAGATGGCATGAGTCCTAGGTGTGTTACTTTCTCAGATTCGTGCTCTTAATTTTTCTTGGAATTTTTTTGGCATATGCAGAACATAAATAAAGGTCTTTAAAAACGTTTATTATCTAACAAAGATTAATATAGATATTTCATTTAACAAATTTACTAAACAAGTCCTTTAAATGAAACATCGAAGAATTTTTAATTTTTATTTTTCTCGTACGCTTGAGATAATTTAAATGAAAGCTTTATTACCCTACACTCAAGTACATTATACTCTCTCTCTCTTTTTTTTTTAACTGTCATATTTTTTTGCATTACATTTTGCATTACTTCAAAAATGATCGAGTGAAAGCCAAATTTCCTATTTCTCTTTCCTAACTAACTGTATAAACTTTTATGAAAAAATGCACAGTTCGAAAAAAATATAAGAAATAATAATAATTATATGGAACACTTTGCACATTTTATGAAGGACAGCGTCTTATATAAGGTTCAGGTAAATGAGATATATCTGACATTGGACACTTTATTGAAAATATGTACACGGGGTCTTATCGCATGAGCAAATCGGGGCTGTGTCCAGGGCCTCATCTTGAAAGGGGCCCATTAGATATATTATTTTTCGTTCATTTCTATTAAAGCTTTATAAAGAAATTTTTCAGATAAAGAAGTATAGTAAAAAGATAATCACTAATTTTACTATTTTTAGAGCACAAGCGTCACTCTCACTACCTGCTCATTATGAGAGGGGACTAAAAACAAAATATCTCTTTTTCCAATCTTCATCAGACAAAAATCTGGCTCTGGGTGAGTGTACATGTAAGCCACCGAGAAAAGAACTTTGGTTTCCTACAACATTGCGTAGATTCCCGAGTATTTAGGGGGGAAAGAGGTGAGGGAGACCAGTTGGTCAGATTCACCGGACATGTGCTCCTACAATACAAAGTAATTTATCAGGCGGTAGGTAGGCTGTCACGTCGGCAGTTTGTTAATTACCTTGTTCCCCACGCCTTCCATGCGGAAGTGGGGGAAGCACGTTTTTCTTTTGCATTTTCGAGAGATACACATCCCATACACTGGAACTTTTTTGAAGTTATCACTAGGCAAACTTCAGGCCGCTCAGAGGGTTAAATCGAAATCCAGGAGTTTTTAAGGATTTCCAGAGGTGTATGAACCCTGCACTTAGCATGCAACAAGATATTATTTTAGATAAGAGATTAACACTTCAAAGTAGGGAAGAATTCCTATTCTGTCTGGAAGAAGGGTAGAACATTTTTAAAAAAAATAATTAAAAAAAATTCGACCAAAATTGAAAGAGTTGGCAAGTATGCACTATGCATAATTAGCCGTTTCTAAAATTTTGATATTTTTTATGCGAATATTTTAAATATATGAGTTTGTGAAACCAGTTTTGCAAACAATAATTGAAAATTTTAAAATATTGGCAGAAAAACTATTAAAATTCATAACTGAACCAGCTCGTTATAGCTTTTACATTTTTTCATGAAATCTCCAAACTACTATTGAAGTTTCATAGCTCAGTTTCAAATAAAACAACTTCAGACTGTTATATTACTGAATTATTGCTATTGGGTCACACAATATTCTTTCAATACATTAAGGTTCACGGCCGGCTTCAATACATAAATCTATAGACAGTCATGTTTGGGGCATAATCTTGTCTACTGTCGTCAAGCTTGGAGAATTTGAGCAAAATATTGACAAATTTTTTGCCAAAAATCAGCTTCTAAAACTGAACCTAGCTTGGCAATATCTTTTATTTGGAAAGAAATCAAGAAACCTCAATATTACTGAATTATTGTATCACAATTTCAAATTAAATAAATTTGTATGAAATGCATCGAAAATATATGTAATTTAATAGACATACAAGGAAGTCATGTGTTATAAACATCAGATTTTTTTGTCTTATGGTATTCGCCAATGAAGTTAAGTACAATTTTGAGTATTTATTTCATATCCGATAGATATGAGATTACAATTTTTAACATAACACAATATACAGTTTAAAATAATCTGCATTCTTTACTTATCAGAATACAATTTTGATACAAAAAAAACAGAGTAATATTGGAAAATTTAATTATAATTATTCTATAAGAGAGAAAAAAAAAATGTCATCACCATTAGAATTTTTGGAGCCTTTCAAAGATGGCTTGGGAGGTACAGCTTTTCCTTTGTTATCTGGATAAACAGGTGATTTGGGGAATGGTGCAGGATGCTATGAAGAATTAAGAATTTCATAAGAAAAGAGCAAAACAAAATTTGTAATAATTTATCCTTACAGTATCATTTGATATTAATAAGCTATTTAAAACAGCACTGATACCATTGAAGGCTAATGTTCACCAATAAAAACTCACTTTCATTAAAATGTTAAGTTCCTAACTCATATTATGATCAAGTTAAATATTGTATTAAATATGTACATCAGAGGGCACAGTAAGATTGCCAAGTCCAGCAAATATATGCTACTGGGAGACCTTTTCTCAGGGCCGCAGACAGGATTTTCGGGCCCCAGGACAGGTATTTACGATGCCCCCCCCCCTCCAAAAATAAAAATCTTCCACTTTTTTTTATACAGAAAAGTATTTTGAATACTTTAGAATTAGTAAAATTTAAATTTACCGTAGACCATATACACAAAACCTTGTACATCACATATGGGCAAATACTAGCCTGCCACAGCTTTTGATCCAGCCCGCGGAACATATCAAAGCCCCGTATAAAACCATATAAATCACTCAAAATCCCATATATATATATATCCCGATTATATGGCCTGCTACTTTGTTAACACCCTGAAGTTTGGCCCGCGACTTCCTTAACATCCTAAAATTGGGCCCGCAACACTTCAAAGGTTGCCCATACCTGTTGTACATGATAAAACTTCCATCTCCATCAAATTGCAAGTATTTTATCAGAATTATTTTAAAGTAATGTACAAATTAATCTGAAATTCTTCTTTAATGTATACAGAGAATCACTTGATACTATTAAATCTAAGACTTTTTTAAATGTTGAGTACTCACTATTTGAAAACTAAAGGTGAGTTATTAAAAATTCATAGCCAAATGAATAACGCAAAAAGAAAAACAATAGCAAATACCAATGAGAGGTATGCTGCAGACAAATTTTGGTAAGTATGACTTACCAACATCAGTGCAAGAATGTATTCTGCCACTGATAATGGTAAGTTATATTTACTGAAACTGGTTTGCGGCATTAAATTTTATTGGTGTTTGCTAACTTTGTTTTTTCTAGCAGCAGAGTTACCTTCTTTATAAAATTAATGATTAGTTTATGAAACTCCAATTTATAAGAAAATTTAAAAAATAGAAAATATACACTTCTATCAGCAAATTTGGTTGCTTATAAATGTTTCTATGAAATAGCTCTTCTGGCTCTTTTAGATGCAAAGTCATCAACTACATCATCAAAGTTCAAAGAAGGAGCAAGATGTGTCTCCATGGCAAAAGTGGTTTGGGAGACACAAAAATTTTACTTTCGCGCTGGATTTGTACACAAAAATTCATAATATATGTCCTCCAGTCTCAGGCCCCGGGGCAATCCCCCCCCCTTTAGGCAGGCTTGCTTTTCCGAGAGCAATTGGAGACATTTTGCAACTTTCTATACCTCTGTTCCAAATGCAAGCAGAAGCTTGAAATTTTTGTTAGAGACTGTAGCTAATGTACTTAATTACTAGTTTTTAATATCGTTCAGAAAAACTAGTACCTAAATTAGTAGTTTTTAATATACCATATTTTCCTGTATATAATTTGCGGATTATGTGTTAAAAAAGTTTCTAATTTCACTGTGCGTATTATACGAAGCTGCAGCTAATCTGATAAACATTCTCCATCAGAAAAGCTTACAAATAAAGTTTAGAAAGAAATGCCATTTATATTTCAAAAAATAAACAACAGATGGCACTGAAAGCTTTCGCGACTCAGCAGAGTGGCGAAACTG
Source organism: Cheiracanthium punctorium (assembly GCA_038373885.1). Lineage (NCBI taxonomy): Eukaryota > Metazoa > Arthropoda > Arachnida > Araneae > Cheiracanthiidae > Cheiracanthium > Cheiracanthium punctorium. The sequence goes on from JAWZYV010013819.1 coordinate 48,776, forward strand.
TGCCAGCCTGTCAAAGGAAAACACTTCACCTCATTTTAATAATTATCGCTCTGGCACTCTCCGACGACGCAAAGAGTAAGCAGCATCACTGCCTCAATCTACTGCGAGCGCGAGCACGCGCAAAACAAAAAATTAATGGTTACGACTCACAGGGTTATCTTACAGTCAAATTTCATTTAGCTCTTGTACAATGCATCCCTGATTGTCCTATATGATTGTCCCTGCTAGTCACTCTCACCAGAGTCATTTCTAATTCCGTTTTGACCTGAGCTGTTTCATCCTGAAAATATTCAGGTTCATATATCATCATGTTGAAATGAAAGCATGTAAGTTACATGGCAGATTTTAAACTAAAAGTTATAGCAAAGGCTACCGAAGTAGGGAATCGGGAAGCTGCCAGATTGTTTAACATTGACAAATCAAATATTCGATTGTGGAAAAAAAAACAAGACGAATGTTGAAAAATACGACCTAGGTAGAAGAGCTAATCGCCGTGGGAAACCTCACTGGCCAGAATTAGAGGAAGAATTAAATAAATGGATTTTGAAAGAGAGAGAAAATGGGAGAGTTGTCTCTACAATAAATATAAGGATGAAAGCTCAACTTATTGCACGCGAAATGAATATTGGAAACTTCTCTGGTATGTCCACATGGTGCTACAGGTTTATGAGAAGGAACAATTTAGCTGTTCTTAGTCGTTCAACAGTCGGTAAGAAATTACCAGATGACTAGCAAAAAAATATGACTTTGCAGCATTTTGTAAAAAATTTATTCTCAAAAATAATTTTACAGCGGATGTGATTTTAAAAATGGACAAAGTTCCATTTTCATTTGATATACCACCTACTAGAACTGTTGATGTTCAGGGAACAAGCAGTATTCCTATAAATATTACAGGAAATGAAAGAACTTCGTTTATGATAGTTTTATGCTGTGTTGCAAATGGTTTGAAATTGTCGCTGATGCTAATACTCAAAAGGAAAATGCTCCCATGAGAAAATTTTCCTAAAGGTGTTGAAATTCGTGTAAATGAGAAAGGCTGGATGAATGAAAAAATCATGATGTCATGGCTACAGAGCATCTGACAAAAACGAAACAATTCATTTTTTCATCCTAAAGCTTTTCGAATTATGGACTCGATGAAAGCACATCTCAGCGAGAATGTTAAAAATGCCCTGAAGTCTGCATCCACAAAATTCGCAATAATACTCGTAGGATTGACCAAAACCAAACCTTTAGACAAGGGAGTTAAGAGATCTTTTAAATTGAAAGTTGGGAAATTATGGGAACAATGGATGTACGATGGAGAAAAGAATTTTACGAAAACAGGAAAATTGAAGTGTGCATTGATGAAAATGTCTCCAACTGGGTTTTGAAAGCGTGGAATGATGTCTCAGAAACTACGATAAAAAACACATTTCGAAAATGCAATATTGTTGAGAAAAATGACTAACAATGAAGACTCATCTAGTGACTCTGACAATACTATGTTAAGTGAAGATATCATGAATTTATTCATTTCCGAGTCTGGTGACTCTGAGTTTGAAGGTTTTTGATTATTATTAATAAATTTAGGATTATTCAAGGTAGTAGTACTTTCTTTTTCATTTTGAATGTATCCATGTATTCATTTTGAATGTTTTGAATTGCATGTTTAAATAGATGTTTTTCATAATTTTTTTTTTTTTTTTTTTTTTACAGTGCAATTTATTATTTATATTTTTATCATATTGTGCACTTTTTTATGTGATACTATCGGTAGTATATATTTTAGATTACTTGCCATAAAAATTGCCCCAGATTATAGGCGTTGTAGATTATGCAGTGCTTTTTTCTTACTCAAAAAAGCAGGCTTTGCAGATAATATGCTGCTGCGGATTATATACAGGAAAATATGGTAGTTCAGAAAAGAGCTGACATAAAATTTTTGCTATTCCGTCACTGACTCACTAAGCATCAAAATTCTAAAGTATTTCTAGCAGACCTATAACCTTGTGAAATTTGGTATACAACTAGAATTTAGGAAGAAAGACAGATAAAAGTCTAAAATCGTAAATTTTTGTCTTGGTTAAGAAATTATAAGCCAAATTTCCTTATCCTAGTTCAGAACTCACTACAAGTCAGGCTAAATACTATCTGTATAACATAAATTGTGCAATGTAGACGCATGGTTGGTTAATAAAATCTGTATATTGCTCTACTCCTTTGGGCTTATTGGCAACACATAGTATTGCAAGTGGAATTGGTGTTATTTTGATGTCACTAGTTTAAAATTGCATTTGAAACTCCACTGCAATTAAAAAGTCGTGACATTAAAAGAATGCATACTTGGGAATACACCTCTGGTTTATAAATACTTTCATAATTAAATATAGAGCCTGAATCATGTGTCACAGTTACAGAGGGAAAATGAGCATTTGTTGACATCTAAGTTAAGAAATGGCTTCAGTGGCACCGACTACGGAGGTGCTCTGGAGCTTAAGCACCCACATGAAAAATAACATAGATGTGGAACACCCATAAAATTTTAAGTAACAGTTACTTTTGCAGAAAAAAAATCCATCAGTTTTTTTTTCAGTAAAAGGATCTTTTATGAGATTTCTTCAGTAAGATCCAAATATCGTATTTACCTGCATATAAATAGAGAAATTTTGGACAAAAAAAAAAGGCTTCAAAATGGGGGGATCGACTTATACGAGGGTCCTTAATATATTTTTTTTTTAATCAGAAGTCAAAAATATCCCTTTGAAAGACAATTGTTCTGTTCCCACATAACACAGTGACGTCGCTTTCCATACCAGGAAGAATATAGGGTTACAGAGATTGAAAACATTTATCATGATGAGCCGATGACGACGAAGGAGTTTTGTGAATTGTTTGGCGAGTCCAATACTGAATCGGATCTTAAATCAGTCAGTTAGTTTTAATCACTTAGTTAGTTGTAATGTGCCTGTTGATGAACTATGAGAGTATAACAAGGTGACTACAGATCAATTAAAAGTCAGGGCACTTTATCAATCTGGAGAATTTTGTAAAAATACCCCAAAATCTGGGAATTTGCAAAAATACCCCCAATTTCCCTGACTTTGGGGGGAGGACCAAATACACAAGCTACAAATTCCCTGCTAATAACCAAATAGATGCCACAAATGTCCATTTTGTGAGATTGTTCTTTCAAGCAAATAATGCTATTTACTCCTGGTTACAATTTGCCTGTTCAGCAATAAAACAGTCAGGTTATCGGAGCAAAAATGATAATTCCCTGATTTTGGGGTATTTTTTAAAAAATCTCCAACTTCTCCAGATTGATAAAGTTCCCTGGCTTTTTATTGATCTGTAGTCACCTTGTTATACTCTCATAGTTTATCAACAGGCACATTACAACTAACTAAATAATAAGTAAGCCTACATTAATATATCCTGTGGAAGTTTCATCAACTACCTGAACGGTTTTATTTCTGTTTGTTTTCAATAATAAATACTTTTAAGTTGTAAATGATTTGTCATAATAAGAGCCACAGAATGTATAACTGGCATCCGATTCTCCAACATGGGGCAAATTAAACAATATAAAATCCTAGAATAAATCCAGTTTATGTCCATAAACTTGTACTATCTATAGCATCTAAAATCTCAACTGTATAAAACTTTAAAAGTTTGCAGAAAAGAAGGACAAATGTCAAGATATTACATATTTGCATTTATTTACCTTAGTTGTGTGTGAAAACAAAATCAACCCTGAAGAAGAACGTGTTGCTCTAGCAACTTGTGGTTGAGCATGTTGTGAAGATGTAGTAGTCATTGGTGTCTGTGGACGAGAAGCAGTAGCAAGTGGAGGCTGAAGTATTTGAGGTCTTGCGACAGTATTTACGACAGAACCAAGAGTAGGTGTAGATCCTTAAAGAGGTAATTGTACATTTATTAATAAATTGTTATCACACGAAAAATTAATCAAATTTTCTGACTATTGATATCAGAATGATAGAATAAATAAATCATTAAGTTCAGAATAACTGTCTCAATTAATTGTGAAAGCATTCTTTTTGGCTGAAAAAATATACTGAAGGCAAGAAATTCTGATTCAGAAAATCAATGAAATCAGAGATGCCAAGTTTTCAAAATCAAAGAACTTTAAAGTAAACTTTGTGAGTGAACTTTAAGTGAGCGAAGTGAGCTTTCTGCTACTAAAAAGTGAACTTTAAAGTAAAATAGCCTGAGATTACTTATGCATATATTTTCAGCATAAAATGCACATATAATCAATACTTTTCTTCAATGCCATGCATGTCAATATAAATTTAGCAATATCCCATTACTTGAGTTGTATAATGTAAATAAATACAATTTCAAAAATTTGCCAAAGAAACATTTTTACACATAAATGAATGATATATATATATATATATTTTTTTTTTTTTGAATGATAAAACATAATTCAAAATACATTAATTTCCTACAGCATTAATATTTCTAGATAAACAATGAGCATAACATGATAAATATTTGTTTGTATAATTTAGTTTTTTAGAATAACTTTAGACACATTATTTCATATCAAATGCTCCCATGTTGTAGAGCCTGATCAGTATGAAAGGAACAGAATTGATCTTGTGAACCTAATGAAGAAAACTGGTTAAAAATTGCAAGTTTCCACAAACTCTTAAAAAGTTTGAGAAAGTGAAGGAAAATCTTGAGACTTGGCATGTCTGAGGAATCATTTTGTTTTTGTCATTTTAAGGAGAGGGAGAAAAGCATTTACTAGTGAAAGAATCAAGATAAATATGAAAAAACCCTTTTCTTTTGAAGTTAATGCTGAAGTTTTATTGTCATTTTGCCTGCAGCCGAAAGGCTTACAAAACAAAAATGGTTTAGTGAAAGTATTGGAAATATATTGTTAAAGTTAACCTTTGAATGCATACTATCTACTGACAACTGAATGGTTTGCTGCAAAAAGAAGATAGGTCCAAATATTCAAGTCTGAAGAAAACTGTAAAATTGTTTGGGGATTCAATACAAACTAATGAGGCTGGCAGCTGTATCTCTTTGAGTAACCCAAGAACTAACGATTGGAGCTGCTTTTGGTATCAAACGAAAGACTTTTTTTACTGCAAGATAGAACATGTACTAAAAACATTCTCTGATTCAAAGATGGAACTACCTCCTTTTAGCAGCAAATTCTGAAATTTACACTTAGTGACAGCAAACTTAATGAGCAGAGTTTGTTTAAAAAGAAAATATATTAAATTTAGAATTCTCTTTAATACTGAGGAAATGTGAATAATAAATTACAACAATATGATATACAAGGATGCTAATTCTAACAATACCTTTTCGAACACCTTCAGAAGTAGCATGATAAATGTAATTTTGGTACAGAATTAAGGCAGTTTCGAGAAGGGAGAAGGAATTCTCTACCTCTCTCTATACATACATACACATATATATATATATACTAGCTGAAGTACCCGTTCTTCGCACGGGAATGAATGGACTTTTTGATATTACGATTTGTGGTGATTACTATTCATTGTAATAAACAGATATAGCAAAATGGATATCACGTTATATTTTGTCCAATAATCATCAATACCGAATTGCCAGGCAATCGTTTGTAAGGTGCAGAAAGCCATGCGGCGTAGCGCAATCTAGTAGCGAGTTTTAGCAAAACAGATACGGCGAAAATATTCTTCGCATTCAGATATCGATGTATACGAATTTTCATGACTATCAGCTGGACAGTCCTGAAGTTCATGTGTTGACGCGACATCTAGTGGCAAGTTATAGGAAAATGGATATCGCCAAACTCTTCCCCGTGTTCAAATATCTATGTATACCTATTTTCATAGCGAACATTTCCACAGTCAAGAAGTGATACACTGCAGGGCCATCTAGTGGTGAATTAAAGTAACGATTTGCTACAGCGCCATCAAGTGGCGAGTTATAGCAAATTGGATAATGCCAAAATATTCTCATTGTTCAAATAGCTATGTATACTGATTTTCATAGCGACCATTTGAATGGTCAAGAATTTGGCCTGCTGCAGCGCCATGTAGTGGCGAGTTAAAATAATAATGCATTGCAATGTCATCTAGTGGTGAGTAACATCAAAAGGAACGCAGTTAGAATATATTCTTCGTGCTCAAATGTGTAAGTATAAAAAATTTTAAGCCGGTCGGTCGAACGGTATAGAAGTTAATGCGTTGCAGCACTATTTAGTGGCAAGTTACAGCAAAATGGATAGTGAAAAATATTCTCCGTGTTCTAATATTCGTGTGTACCAAATTTCATCGAAATTGGTTGGACGATATTCGCATAGCAAACGGCTAAACGGAATACAATTCGACGTTGTGCTGCGGCACCAAGTGGCAAGTTAGAGGAAAACGTATAGCATAAAAGCCTTCTCCATGATAAAAGACTTAGGTGAACCAAATTTCATGGTGCAACGGTGCTGGAGTTTTTCAACCTCATAAACACATACCAACATTCATTTTTATCTATAACCACGGTTATTATATATACCAGTCTCAAATAAAATCCAGTTTCAAATCTAAGCCTCGCCAAAGTGCCAACATACGCCATTTTGCAAAAGTTTTTTCAGGGAATCATTGGAAGCATTGACTTAGCAGCAATATATATGGGAAATGGTTCGACCGCCAAAGAGTAAAGCACGCATTTATTTGAAAAGTGGAATCCCTTAATACAGCCAAACTTTTTAAAATTATCAACTATTACGTGTTTTATTCATCGTTACTCCGATGTACTAAATGAGAAGATTTCAATTTTCTGAAATTTGGTGGAATTCCCCCAACTTAAATCAATGTACTCAATTGGCAAGAATTCTGAAGTTAGATCGCTTGAAATCCCTTAATAACTGCATTATTTCTTCACGGATCATTAAAATTTAACGCTGTATTCTAATAAAACCTTTGAACTTGTTTTCAAAAATCTATTTCCTTAAGCTCTCAATAAATTGCGCCAAGCTGAAAACTGTGCAAACCGCTAGAACTCACTTACTCAAAATCGATATTTCAGCCATTTTATTTTTTCGCCAAACTAAAAAATTTTACACATTAGCCTCAGAAATCTTCAATTCTTATTGTTTTGCGTATAAAACATTTCATTCCTGCTCCGATTTCCCATGCACACGATATTATAATTTTTTAGAAAATAACCTTACGAATATAAACTAACAAAAAAAAAAATCATTATTATTATTTTATTTTTACTTTGAGAATTTAAAACATTTTATTCGGCAAAATCGCCACACATGGCAACCACGATCCTTATTTCACACTTTTTTCACTACAGCGGTTACAATTACGGAAAGCTTTTTGCATGGAGAGCATAAAAAATCTCTCAAATTCCGGGAACGGGTGGACTTTCAAAGTTTTAAAGTGGACTATGATTTATTCTATATTATTTGACATATCTACGCTAAATTTCAGGCCGATAGGTCCATTTTTTCGGATTTGTATACAAATCAAATCCACAAACAAACAGAGTTTCATTTTTATTTATAAGATATATATAGATAGATACAGGATGTACCCAAAAGGTGAAAACAGGTTTTAATTCTTTATTTATTAGAGATACGTGGTCAGAGTAAATCGAAACAAATGTTCAAAATAAGGTTGAAAATAAGATGCCATTAAAATTTCACATATAAAATATAGTTTTTAATAATAAATGATTCATACCGTGAATAATAAAAATTTTACACATTTCTTTCAAACTGCGTGTTTTTGTAAAAATTAATTAGTTATTTACAAAACTGATATAGGGAATTTAGCTTACACTCGTGGCTATCGAGTGAACGTCTTTAAAATTAATGCATTTAAGGGTTAAGAAAAAATTCCTCTCATTAATTTTCAAAAAAAAAAGTTGGACTTTTTAAATTTGTATACAACCCTCGTATAAACAATTCCCAGTTAGTAAAATGTGCCTCATACACTAATGAGGTGACATACAAAATTTAAGAATTTATACCTTAAAAAGTGTCAAAGATAAAAATAACCTTGACACTTTTCAATCACTGGAAGGGAAAAAAACACATTGAGCGATCGCATTTCAGGGGTTGTACAGAAATTACGAAAGAAAATATTTTTTTCCACTCTAGCAATATAAGCATTTATATTCAAAATTAAGTATCATCCCTGATTCAAAATTAAGTACCATCCCTAAAGATATCTCTGTGACATTGTATGATAAAAGGCTCAAATTTGGCACACCACATTAATGTATGGGACACGTTTTACTAATTGGGAATGTTTTTGTACGGGAGTTGTATACAAATTAAAAAGTGTAACTTTTTGAAACATAACAAGAGGATTTTTTCCTTATTTCCAAACTTATTTTGAACATATTTTTCAATTTAAACTGCCCACATATCTCTAAAGAATTAAAGCCCATTACCACCTTTTTGGGATACCCTGTATACATATATAAACATATACATATACCGGGCAACCCAAAAGTCACGACAAACTTTAAAAATTAATAATTCAAAAACTAATTAAGATACAAAGATACGGTTTGCACCAAACGTATGGAAAAGAAACCGGTGTTTGTGTGGCAAAGAAACGAAAATAGTTCTGTTGGCGAACAATAGATGGCGCTATAGTGTTTTATTTTACCAAAAGATGATTTACAAATGAAAAAATGCTGATAACTTACAAGTCAGCTTAATTACAGTTAATTGGTACTACAGTAAATTTTCAATGTGTTGCCCATCATTCAGAAGTACAGTTGTGAGACGAGTCACCACACCGTTCACAGCATTTAGTAGCATTTCTTGCATTACGGCAGACACATTTTGGCAGATAGCATCTTTCAGTGCTGCTAGTGATGCCGGTTGGTCGCGGTACACTTTTGACTTCAAGAATCCCCACAGCCAAAAGTCACAGGACGTAAGATTGGGAGATCTTGGAGGCCATGATTGATTAAAGCAGTGACTGATAATGCGATCCTCACCAAATGTTGAGATAGCAGATGTTGCAAAGGCAGAGCAATATGAGGTGGTGCTCCATCTTGCATAAAAGTGACTGTTTGAAGTGCCTGTCGCGCTTGCAGTTCAGGAATAATGTTGTTCTGTAACAGTGATGCATATCGCTGACCAGTGACAGAAACTGCTTTGAAAGCCGTCTGTGTGACTTCCTCGAAAAAAAAAATGGACCAATTATGAAATCAGCAGTGAAGCCACACCAGACTGTAACTTTAGGCTGTTGCAAGGGTACCTCAACAAATGCATATGGATTTTCTGTGGTCCACACTCGATAATTTTGGGTGTTAACAGTGCCAGAAAGTGTGAAATGCACCTCATCTGCCCAAAGCCAGTCGTGCTACTCTTCCATTTTATTGAATAGCAAATTGGCAAAATCTCGAGAGCCAAAGTCAGGAGGTTTCAGTTCTTGGTTATGTTGCAACTTATAGGGATACCGTTTCAGAGTTATTCGCAGTGCTTTCCACACACTTCCGTACAACACTCCTGTCTGCCTCGAAACTTCTCGGGCATTGCTCTCCCCATGTGCAGAAATCGCTGACATGGATTGCACCGTCTGCTCCATTGTCATGACAACAACAGCGGCTGTTGAGAGGCGATCACGTCTTGCATGCGACGGCTAAGATGCGGTAGATTCAAATTTCTTCATCGTTTTGATCAATGCAGAAGGCGTTATTGGTCCTTTTCTGACTCGGATGCCCTTCATGTAGCAATATGCTCGCAATGCCGCTGTGGCACTTTCTGCATTCTTATAATAAAGTTTGACTAAGAGAGCTTTCTCAACTATGGACAGCATTTCCATGCATATAAGCTTCGACTACCATTACCTGCTCCAATTGCTCCCTTTTATATCGCTTGTCACGTTGCAGAATCCTATATCAGAAATCCAACAGCGCCATCTGTTGGACACCAAGAGTACTATTTTTGTTTCGTTGCCACACAAAACCTGATTTCTTTTCCATCCGTTTGGTGCAAACCGTATCTTTGAATCTTGATTCGTTTTTGAATTATTAATTTTTAAAGTTTGCCCTGACTTTTGGATAACCCGGCACACACACACACATATATATACATATATAAAACATTCTCATACCTGGATTAGTAACTCTAAGAACAAACTGAACTTGTTGATTAGGTGGTTGTATAAATGGCTGAATTCCTCGAGGACCAATTCCCGAATTCTGGGGCACAAAATATGTTACAGTTCTTCCTCCAAGCAAGCTTGATGGAAGTGGTGGAATTAAAGCAGGACGTTGTACGTTTGATTGCTGAATTACAGCAGAGCCTTTTGAACCTGGAGGTAGGAGCTGTAAATAATCTTTTAGAGGAACTAATACATTGGGATTGTTGGACATTGTAGGCGTATGACCTTTTGCAACAGTTGTTGGAGTCTGGAAACCTTTATAAAGATTAAAAAAGCATTTACGTGATTACATGACTTAATTAGTAAGATTTAAGCATTCAGATAATTCTATTTTGAATATCAGTTTATACATATACAATAAGTTCATGGTAATTTTTAAAACAGTTAAAAAAAAAAAAAAAAAAAAGAAAAGAAAAGAAAAGAAAAGAAACTTAAAACAAGTATGACAAATAAATATTAATATACACAAACACAACTTTCTGTGCCAAGAATTTAAAAGTTAAAAGGAACTACTAATCTATTATTTTTTTATTAACATAAAAAAATATCTTCCCCTTTCATGATCTGTATATGTAAAAGAGTTTTGGTGCCTACGTGTTTGATATAGGATATTATAGACAGAATGTCATAGCTTGGATAAATGTGACACTTACTAAATTGCACAACTTTTGAGGGAAGCACATGATTGTCATCGGATTATTGCTAATTATATTTTAGGATAGTATTATGTGCTTTAAATAGATGCCTGTCTCTTAACTGTCACTGATCATATTTTTTTGAAATTATTTTGAGTGCTGTTGTAGTAGAAATATTAAAGATACAGAGCTTCATCTTATAATTCTTAATAACATATATCAATTTTGCTTCATTTCAAATAGCAGAATATCTCCAAAACTGGAAGTCAAAACTCGTTGTGGAGTCAATTACATCGGGTGCTAGAAAGAAAAGCATGTCTACACTCAATATATTGAATCTTCGACCACCTAAAATAAATAACTTCATATTCAATTTTTATTATATACAGTGAAACCCCGATTTAACGTCATTCAAGGGACCGGAAAGAAGTAACGTTATATGCGGGAAAAGGCTAAATCGGGGTTGTATAAAAACAAATTAATGACATTGAAATAAAGTCTAATTTAAATTACATACCTTTTATTTCTTTGTATACAATGCTTCACAATTTAATTTTCAAAATTATATCTTAAAGAAATCTGTTATTTTACTTTGAGTACCAAACAGAGCAGCAAAATACTGAAAGAAGGCAGCGGAAAAGAAAACAACTAGCAAGTAAACAGGTCTTCACGTGACCAACGGTATAGGAAATGAACTGTATATGCATGTGCGAACTGCTGTGATAAACAGTTGGAGGAGATAAAGAGTAATTTTCCCTCTTTTTATCCAAATAAAGGAAAAGGGATGCGCATTGCCGCCATTCTCAAGAACTATTTCCTTCCCATCACAATTACTGTGACTTGTTTTAGAGAAAACGCATCAAATTTTTCTCGCCGAAAAAACGTTAAATGCGGGAAATCTACGTTATTGACGGGATTTTTTAGCATTACAAGTATAGGAAGATATTTGGAACCAATAGAAAATGACGTTATAAGTGAGGAAAACGGGTAACGTTAAACCGGGGTTTCACTGTATATTGAAATCGAATTTCATGCTCATCTGGGAACGTGTGGAAACTTTTTTCATTCGATCGAACTTATAAATCTGGAAAAAGCCTGATAATTGTGAAATAAATATGAAGTCATGTAACTTTGTCATGTTGAAGTCATGTCAACTTTGTAAACTTTTGGAGTAATGGCAGAAAAAAGTTTTATCTTGGAGTCAGGGATCAGTATATAATAGATACGCTCTAAAACAGGGATGGGCAAACTTTTTCGGTAGCGGGCCAAAAATCGGGGGGAGGGGGGGGGGGCTTGGCGGGCCAAGATAAATTTGTCTAAAATTTTAAAAACAATATACAAGTATTACAATTTAAATATGTTAATGAGATGAATGAAATTGCGATTTCATTTTTAAAAGTTCCTTATATTGAGGTTCGAAGTGAGATGCACTGATTCTAAGGAATGAGGCTAAATGCTCATCTGTCAGTCTACTTCTGAAAGAATCTCTCTAAGGTTCATAGTTGTAAACACTTGTTCACATATATAAGATGAAGCAAACATGGCACTGATTTTCTGGGCGTGAGATATTAAATTTGGGAACCTTACTTTCGATAATAATTTGTAAAACTCTGGCATATTTAGAAACAACTGCTTGAGATGATTGCAATTCATTTGATTCAAGCTGCAAATCTGACCTCACTGCTTTACAAGTTACGTTGAAGGGCATGGTAAAAATATCAAATTCTGTTTGAATGGCAGTGAAATATTGAAATCTGCGTTCGAACTCAAAGTGCACTTTTTCCAAGCCATCTTCATAATTCTTAATATGGATTTTTAATATATAAATATACATATCCTTTCAATTTCCGTCGGACCGGCAAATTAAAACTCCATCCGCGGGCCGTAGTTTGCCTATCCCTGCTCTAAAAGATACGCTCTAAAGAATAACTTCCCATAGATCGCAATGTATTGGGATTATTTTGAGTGCTCCTGTAGAAAAACTATAAATACTACATAGACCATTTTCAATAGGGTACATGGTACAGTAGATAAGAATAGCATATACAAATTTTGTAGAAATTGATACATATTTAAGGGAGTTGTAACATGGACGGATGGACGGACAGACAAACTGAAATCATAAACACTTTTAAACCTCGTTGGAAAGTGTTAAAAATGGTTCATGTACCATTTATGGATTTTTACAGGACCTCTCCAAAGAATCAGACACATTCCAGAAAAATTCCATTAGTTAAACAAGTTTATTAACACACTCCAACAAATGCAAAAAGGAATGCACATTTATAACAGAAGTTTGTCAGTCTGTCCATCTGTAATCCTTATGCACTCTTATCTCCCACAAAAATATTCATATCTACTCTAGGATACTTCACTGATATGGACCACAACACATTTCTTACAGGAAATAGTTTTGAGTCCATGTGTGCATTTTTAACAAGAAGCAGAGCTTACACGAACAGACAGACAGATAAAGGAACAGACTCACAGACAGAGAAATTGAATTTATATGCATATTTTGATTTAATTGAAAAGTGTTTAATAAAGCGGGTCAATTATTATAAGCTGTATACATTTTTGTAGTTGCTTTGTTAATTGCCTTAATCAAATGAATTTTGATTAATTGTTAATTTTAGATTCATGATTAAACAACTGATTAGTTTTTAATTTTAAGGACACTATTAAACACTGATCATTTGTTAATTGCAAAAATTTTGCAATTAACAACTGATAAATCATCAATTGTAAATTCCATGTTTAACAAGACTGATTCATCACATTTTGAGATTAATATTGTTCATTAATCATCAATCTTTTTTTACTCAATACCAACTACTTAATTGATTCTTTGACAATTCAATTTGAGTACACATGTATCACTTAACTTTAACATTTTTTAATTGTTATTTGTAAATGTGCTTTAAGTAACTAACAATTAACTAACTGCAATGCAATGTTTTGCAAACACAGTTAATTGTTAAATGTGATAACTTGCTATTACAATTAATTATTTTAATTGTTAGTTTCAATTCAATTAAACAATTTAATTATTAGTTGTTAATTATTTTCACAATTAATCTTTACCCAACACTGCAAGAAATGATGAAATCTGAATCCATGGTAGAAAGACAGAGGAATAAGGAGGAAGACAATGATTTTTAAATCATTTTTATATTCGATACATAATCCATACCCATAAATTTTAATCTTAATTTTTGCATTAAGAAGATTAAAAATGCAAATTATACACAGGAATACATGGTATAAATTTTATCAACTCAAATATCATGAATCTGATTTCATTTCTTGAAAAGAAAAACACAATTTTTCACTATCTATACAAATTAAAGTGTTTATATAAGAGCACTTTATAAGAATTTGGAAAATTTGTACCAGGTGAGATAACTTTTTGCAGTTTTTGTTCTTCTTTTGTAAGATCAATGAATTGATTTCTGGTAGGAGATGTGATGCTACTAGATGGTACTAACACCACAGAATGAGTTGAGGGAGGTCTCCCAACAGATATGAAGCGGTTCCCACTCTAAAGGATAGATTAAATAGAAAGAAACAATAATTAATGTATAACTTTATGCTTTTTCACACGTTAAAATAAATAAAAAAGCTAATTGATGTGATAAATGAAGAACAATCTTAAAAAATTCTTTAATGATACTCTACAGCACGGTTGAAAATAAAACAAATGAAAAAAAATTTTTTATTTAATTTACACTAGCTGAAGTACCCGTTCTTCACACGGGAATGAATGGACTTTTCGATATTACGATTTGTTGCGATTACTATTTATTGTAATAAAGAGATATATCAAAATGAATATCGCGTTATATTGTATTCGTTAATCATCAATACCGAATTTCAAGGCAATGGTTTGTACGGTGCAGAAGGCGATGCGGAGTAGCGCAATCTAGTGGCGAGTTTTAGTAAAACGGATACGGCGGAAATATTCTTCGCATTCAGATATCAATGCATACGAATTTTCATGATGATCGGCTGGACAGTCCTGAAGTTCATGTGTGGACGCAACACCGAGTGGCAAGTTATAGGAAAATGGATGGTACCAAACTCTTCCCCGTGTTCAAATATCTATGTATACCTATTTTCCTAGCGATCAGTTACCATCTAGTGGTCAGTTAACCATCTAGTGATTAATTAAAGTAATGATTTGCTACAGCGCCGTCAAGTGGCGAGTTGTAGCAAAATGGATAAAGTCCAAAATATTCTCGTTGTTCAAATAGCTATGTATACTGATTTTCATAGCGACCGTTTGAATGTCAGGAATTTGGCCTGCTGCAGGGTCATCTAGTGGAGAGTTTAAACAATAATGCATTGCAGTGCCATCTAATGGTGAGTAACATCAAAAGGAACCAGTGGCGGCCCATGGTCAAAACTGTTAGTGCAGCCGGAAGCATATGAGCCCCCCCCCCCTTCCTCCGGACAGGATTGGAAAATCTTTGAAAGCTGGCAGATTAAGCCCTCACAGAGGAAAAAAAAAAAAAAAATACATAAAAAATGTAAGAGAGCCCATTTTACTTCAATAAAATGGACATAAATTTCAACCAGACGCTCTTATCCTCAAAATTGCATTAATCCGTGTCTGATTCGAAGTTTCCTTAGAATTTTCTTTTGTAACGATAACTTGAGAAGAAAAGACAAAAAAAAAAAAGAAAACTTACTTATTTTTTAGTCATATCGTCCTCCTTTCTTTTAAACATGCGAATCGGTCAGTGATGTCCCCATAAAAAGGCGTTGTTTTCATTCAGATATCAATAATTTTAAAAGCTCTTTAAAATTTCCCATGTTTAAAGAATTTTCTCGCTCGCCATGTCCTCTAAATGCCAGTTCTTGCTTACTTAAAAACAATACTGCTTTGATGGGTAATTGTCCATTCATAAGCGTCTATTCAGGCTTACCTTCTTGACAAATTCAGCAATATAAAGTCGAGTGTTTACCAAACATATATTCTCATTACATACCCCCTCCCTCACTTCTTGTTCGAGCCAATCAGTTAGTCCAGTTCTCAAGTTCAGCCACCACTAAAAAATCTTTCATCGGCTGTATCAGCTGCATACTCCCTATGCCGGAAAGGCTGCTTACCAAGTCATTGTCATGGCAACGGTGCTGCCAATTTTCTTTTCAGCGCTCTGGGCTGAACCAAAGATTTTCCCACTTGAATTGCGGGAAGATTAAAGTGCTTTTTTTCTGAATGAGCGTTTAATAAGCGAACAATATGTTTTTTTTTTGTTTGGTTTTTTTCGGAGATTTTTTTAATTTACCGTAGGAATTCCACAATTCTAATCTGAATTTAGGAAAGTTAGTAGAATAAATTATTTTGAAGTATGTGCTGATAATTTCAAGTGCAGCCCGGCTGTACTTGCTGTATCCCACGAGCCGCCACTGAAAGGAACACAGGTAGAATATATTCTTCGTGCTCAAATGTGTAAGTATAAAAAATTTTTATGCCGATCAGTCGAAAGGTATAGAGGTTGATGCGTTGCAGTGCCATTTAGCAGCAAGTTACAGCAAAATGGATAGTGAAAAATATTCCCCATTTTCTAATATCCGCGTGTACCAAATTTCATCGAAATCAGTTGGACGATATTTTCATAGCAAACGGCTAAATGGAATAGAATTCGACGTTCTGCTGCGCCATCAAGTTAGAGGAAAACGGATAGCATAAAAACCTTCTCCATGATAAAAGACTTAGGTCAACCAAATTTCATGGTGATCGGTCAAACGGTGCTGGAGTTTTTCAACCTCATACACACATACCAACATTCATTTTTATCTATAACCAGTGTTATTATATATACCAGTCTCAAATAAAATCCAGTTTCAAATCTAAGTATCGCCAAAGGGCCAACATACGCCATTTTGCAAATTTTTTTCAGGGAATCATTCGAAGCATTGACTTAGCAGCAATCAAAAAGGGAAATGGTTTAACCGCCAATAAGTAAAGCAGGCATTTATTTCAAAAGTGGAATTTCTTAATACCTGCATTTTTTAAATTATCAACGTATAACGCATTTTATTCATCGTTACTTCGATGTACTAAATGTGAAAATTTCAATTTTCTGAAATTTGGCGGAATTCCCCTAACTTAAATCAATATACTCAATTGGCGAGAATTCTGAAGATAGATTGCTCGAAATCCCTTAATAACTGCATTATTTCTGCACGGATTATCAGAATTTAACGCTGTATTCTAATAAAATCTATGCACTTGTTTTCAAAAATCTATTTCCTAAATCTATTTCCTTCCTCTCAGTAAATTGCGCCAAGCCGAAAACTGTGCAAACCGCTAGAACTCACTCTCTCAAAATCGGCATATTAGCCATTTTATTTTTTGCCAAACTAAAAAATTTTACATATTAGCCTCGGAAATCTTCATTTCTTATTGTTTTGCATATAAAACATTACATTCCTGCTCTGATTTCCCATGCACACGATATTATAATTTTAAAAAATAACCTTACAAATATAAACTTTTTTTAAAAAAATCATTATCATTCTTTTATTTTTACTTTAAGAATTTAAAACATTCTATTCGGCAAAATCGCCACACATGGCAATAATGATGCTTATTTCATACTTTTTTCACTACAGGGGTTACAATTACGGAAAGCTTTCTGCGTGGAGAACATAAAAAATCTCTTAAATGGGGAACGGGTGGGCTTTCAAAGTTTTAAAGTGGACTATAATTTATTCTATATTATTTTACATATCTGTGCAAAATTTCAGGCTGATAGGTCCATTTTTGTGGATTTGTATACTAATCAATTCCACAAACAGATTTCATTTTTATTTATAAGATTTGGATTTAACAAGATATTCAAAATAGTTGATGTGATAAATGAAGAGCAATCTTAAAAACTTTTTAGTGATATTCTACAGTGGGGTTACAAATAACACAAATAAAAAAGAATTGTATTTAATTCACATTTGGATTAAACAAGATATTCAAAATATAAGTTAGAAAATAGTAACAGTATTTCTTTTTTCTTTGCAGCAGTAATTTGAAGAAACAAAATCTCCTTCAGAGTCCTTGAACACAAAATAAACCAATTCTACCAGATTAAAAAAGATTCAAGATAGTCCTTTACAAGGCATATATTACGTACCAGGGTTAGACAATGTTAACTTTTCAGAAATTTTTATGTTTTGGTAGTCTTATATTACAACATTACAACTAATTATTGTATTTTTACTAATCAAATTTAACTTCAGAAGTATGACTTTTTTGAATTTTTCAAATAATTTATTACTTTATAGTTAAAGGTGTTTTTTTTTTTTAACTACAGTATGGAAGGATTTTTAAATAGCTTTATAAATAGCAGGTAATAAACAGAGTTATGAATAGTATGTAGTATCATAAACCTACGCTATTAGACACACACATATTAAATATTAATAATAATAATAATAATAATAATAATAATAATAATACCGATTCTTTACAAACTTTCCATTTAAAGAAACAACTTGATAGAAAATACTTTTATGAATAAATAAGACTGGATTTTCCGCTTCCATCCCAAGTGCTGCAAGCAAGCATTTATTTTATGTTCACAATTACCTGAGTACTTACTACTGTGACATTTGGTGGTGGAACTCTAGATCCTACAGTCACTACTTGAGATACTATTTGAGGTCTGTTAGTCTGAGTAATAATCCTGGGCATAAGTTGCTTTCTAACATTAGGCTGAAAAAAAAATAATAAAATAAAAATGTCATAAGCTCTAAATATTTAAGTATAAAAGAAAATTTCAATCATCACATAATTCTGGATATATACTACTTCAATATCCAAAAAGAAACATAAGGGTATACAAGTAAAGTATTAAAAGTCAAACACAGAAAACCATAAAACTTTCTGATTCCCCATGAATTTAAATCATCTGCAACAACATTATAATTTTTTTCTTTAATTTATTACCGACAAAGTTACATCACGTTAAATGTAACTTTGAAAAAAATATCCATATTTTTATTATAGAGCAATGACAATTTTTTTTTTAAATTACCATATCAGTAAAAACTCAGAGATACAATCTGAAATCATCCACAAGGACGATTTCGGATTGTATCACCCCAAAACAAAACTTTCTATGACAATTATGCTTGCAAATCCACATTGTTTGACTGATGGACTTGAAATGTTCTAACCATATGTTAAACAATACGGAGAAGACCATATGTAACAATAAAATTTTGAAAATCTGCTAATTCACTGATTTTTGGCAATTTATACATGAAAAGAGTTTATTCAATAACCGTCAGAGTATTATTTTGCCTGAGTTTATTATATTGCATTAAATACCAACTTAAATTAATAATCTCTAGTGTAAAATTTACATCATAAGCAAAATAATTTCATAATTTTAATGATTTCAATGAGCTTTCAAAATAGTTTTCAAAAGCTCGCTTTTAAATTGAAAGAGATTAAAACTGCATTATCATAGAACAACTATGTCTGTGTGACAAAAACATTTTTGTGTAGCTGAACAAAAGAAATTATGCGCATGTTTTTTAGAGTTTTTAGAGATATCCCATTACCGAACATATCAACCATCATAGGAACTATGTTTGTGTAACACAAATAAATCTCTGTTTATGTCATACACAAAGAGGATCCTCATTAATGAGTTAGCTTAACTACAATCTGCTAATACCAGGGCTTAATGTCTAGCAAAAGAAGTGCCGGAGCCCTAATATTCTCTAGAGCTCATGTTCATATTTAGTGTCGTACTGTAAACTCCTGGAACCCCTGCAATATGTTAATCTGTAGTACATTCTTTTAAAATAATGATAATTCAAAGATTTTCCCATGACATGTTTTCATTATTTCACAGAACAGTGAAATGAAATGAAATAGAAGAAAATTATCATGAAGAAATCTAAACAATGCACAATTGAAGACCCAAAATCTGTTGCTATCAGGACTCTCAGATCGGTTCGAAGCGAAACAAATCCTGATTAGTTGTTTTCTAAAATCAGTTTGTATGTGAAACGAGGAAATTTTCAAGTTAATATACTGGTAGGTTCCAGAGTGCAATATTCATCAGCTCCTCTAGTCCTCTAGGTTTTGACTAATATGTAAAAATTCACTATGAAAAAGGAAGTACAGAAGTTGAGCTTCTGCAAGCTATGTAAATTAAGTCTTAATACTAGTGGATTGAACTCACCTAGAGTTAAAATATTGTTTATTATTGTATTAGGGGGACTGGAAAAATAAATTTTTTAAACAGTAAATTAAAAAAAAATAAGTTTTCAGCCAGTTCTTGATTGCAAACAAGTTGAGCCTAGACATAAGATTCATAATTGGGTCATTTTAAAGCAAGAATTTAATAGTCCCCCCCCCCCCCCAAGAAAGATGGCCACTGTCCTTTTTTCTCTTCTACCTTCATTGGATCAGCTGTGCATTTTTTTAGAAAGTATTTTGTAATAAACTATTTTTTTTTTAAAGAAATTAGCAGCACATTTTAGGCTTGGGCAGGGCTGGCACCGCTTATCAGTGTTAAAAATAGCTGCTTTTGTAGCCTTATACATAAAAAATAGTATCTAAAATAGTATCCTTCAGTAGCAAGCAACCTTAGCGACCTTGGACCTTAGCAATTCCCACAGAATAGTCAATAATCCATAGCAGTACTGGAAGCATGTCCCCCACAAGGGTGGGGCTAAATGGAACCCTGGGTCAAAGGCCCAGCCCTAGCGGGCTCCTGAGTCCAGCTCTATGTAGTTTCATTTTTTATTTACCATAATTATTACAAACTAAAAAAATACTTTGAATATATTAATATTTAATTATGAAATTTTAAAAGATTACAGCTAATAGTAGCTCAAAATTTAACCCATATTGGACCGTCATCCTATTTATAGGATAGTTGAATTAAATAAGAATAAAATAAAAGAAAAATATAAAATTGACATGAAACTTCGTTTAAATTACTGTAAATAGGCAAAATTTAAAATATGAATAAGGAAAAATGGAATTCAGCAAAAAAATTAATAAAAAAATTCCTTTAAGTTTATCCCTAAAAAATGTTAGTTTTAAGCCATTAAATAACAAAAAAAAAAATGTTTTTTTCCTTGAATAAACAAACGCAATTTTTTAAGTAGATCATCAGTGTTGTTCAAAACCTTAAGAATAACCACGAGGGAAAAAAAATTAGACATGTGACACGTTTCCTAACTGTCCTATACCCAACTTTTTTTTTTTTAATCACTCACACTTCTAATCGCATTCTTTGAGTGCAGGGAACAATGTATCTTTTTATCTTTGTATGATCGGTGACAGGGTGGAACAATTCCTTCATTATTAAAGTTAGTGAAAAAAATGCGGTATGACTGATAAAGTAGTTTATACCAAATAATCAAACGCTTAATAATAATTAAAAAAAAACACTACAAAAATACTCATAATGAAGTCAAATTAAAATTAAAAACTTTGTTTTAAAAAAAAGGAACAATGATAGAAATCTAATTGGTATTAATCATAAATGTTGTTAAGAACAGTTATTCCATTCTAAGTTGAAAATACCCAAAAAATATTTACCTACCCAGTGGGTATTTACCCACCCCACATCCCTGGTTACGACTTATAACAAATATAAAAATGTAATGGATGTATTCAACAGTATTATGGAAAATTACTTTATTCAAGGAAAATTGTTATACTGGACTCTTTCTTTTTTTCTGAATTTTTTTTGGAACTACTCTCATAGCAGCATGACATTTTTCTAAATTATTTTCCTCCAACTATGCACAGGGTTTACTAACATTTTGCATGTCAAAGCAGGCCGCAAGGTGACATATTGTAACAATAAGTTACCTAGATGAAACAATTGCCAGAAACAACATTACACAAAGAGCATAGCAAAGAACTTCATCTTCTAACTTTGAGCATGAATTAGTAAAATATCCAGTAGGGTGTCAAAGCCCTTTTCATTTAAAATCTTGCAAAGGGAAAAAAAAAAACTTGCAAATTGCAAAATGTGCAAAATTGGATTATGTAGGAACTCTTTTCAGACTTCCATGAAGAAAAATTCTTTTCACAAGTTAAGTCAACCTTTGCAACTTTTGGTAGTGTATTTGGCCATTGTCCTATTTATAAGACTGAATTTTTAAAAAATTATTATACAACTTTTAAATTTTCCATTTTATGTGTGTAAGTACCACACACTGATCACTGTTTTAAAAATTTATGTTTCTCCTATGGTTATTTTTTATGAGTGGTCCAATATGGGTTAAAGTAACATATTTATGATAAATTGCTTATCAGAAATGTTTGGTAAATTGTAATTGTGTGTTATCTCCACCCTTTCTTCCTGCCAAGCCTGCGCAGAGGGGGGGGGGGGTTGTAATTGGATGGAAGTTCTATCATATACAAGGTTTTGTATATGCCGCTTACGGTAAATTTAAAGCATACTCATTCTGCATAGCTTTAAAAAATTCATTGGAAGTTTATTTTGTCATTTTTTGGCTTGGGGGGAGGGACTGCCTTTTGCCTTGGCTATTTTTTTTGCAGCCCATCCAGGTTCTGACTGCAACATTTTTGGGGTCCAAGGTACCTTTCAAGTTTTGTGCTATATCTGAATCAGCATGCTGTTTGGGGTCAAAGCTCAATTTTTCAGCCTAGATCTGCATGTAGTGCTCATTTCATGGGCTCCAAGTATCCGATGATAATGAAGACTTGAGTCTACCTGTCAACTCTTTGTGATGTGAGTTTAGTTCTATCATTTTTGTGTCCTGCTAGTGAAAGTGATAATATTTATTTGATAAAGTTTCACAATATATTATTTTGTATAAAAATTATTTCTTTTCTAATGTTTTTGTTCATGTGAAAATATTTTTTTAAATAAAATAAGTCAAAAGTAACCATTACTAGTAATCCTAAAATTTAGTTCGTTTAGTATGAAGCTGAGTACATCCAATACTTAACTCTTGTCATTGACTTATAAAACAATTACCATAATTATTCCCCATATTTTCAGGGTCTAGGGTTAAATTACGTTCTAAAAAGAGTATGGGTAGGAAATAACAGTACAATTTTAATGTAGCACATGGCTGTAAAATGGAAGGAGGTAGTAGAGCCCATCTTTAATCTTATGTCCAGGGCCTGTAATCAAATGTGGGGGCCATGACTAGAAGTAGGTGTTTGGACAAAATTTACAATTACAAAAATATTGAAAAGCCATGATCTAAAAAAATGTAAGGAGTGCCTAATTGCCCTTACCCCACTGTTAAATGCAGTGAAAAATGCCCAGTGGAATACAGTGTGAAAAAAAGTTTGCTGCAAATGATCGAGCCAGCTCTTTTATTCATTTAATTATGTGAGCCATCAGTAAAAATCCTCAGCCAGGTTTCAGCTGGGTTGCGTGCATAAATTGTCTGCATAGCAACTGAAAACAGGACTTCAGAGCAACTGTCTGACTTCAGAGCCGTCTGAGTAAGGTCCAAGTGAAATGGAATGTCAAGAAATTCCAAGGGGTTAGTTGGTGGTAGCAAGAATTCTGGGATGATATCCATCCTGCATCTTCAGTCTTCATAGTTCTGGGACAGAGGAGACCCATATCTCACGGTGAGGCAACTTAATGAATTCTTTGTACAAATTTAAGGCAGCACTTAAAATCTCCTTTTTCATACTAAGTTCATCAACCCAAAGTTAGTATTGCAGTAAAAGATGGCCTTACTCCTCCGGTGATCAGACACAGAGCTTTGTTCTGAATTTGGTCAATCCTTTCAACAAATCCTTTAGAACTGAGCTTTGTGCTGAACAGGATGCACCAGATACCGGATATCCAAAGCTCTTTTGCTTGCCTAACGGATACCTAACCAGATATCTAGCACTAAATGTGCTTTTAGTTATGGTGGATTATTATTTTTTAATTATAATTTGATCTTAGAGCAATAATTTACAAACATGTTTCATTAATCATTAAAACAATTTCAATATATTGAAATAAATTTTGCAAAAATACTCTTTAAATATGTATCTATAAATAATATATTAAATATGCATTTATATATTAATAATGCTGCATAAAAATGTAACAAAAATATTCTGTTTATTAGTACAATACTGGCAGAAGTAAAAAAATGTTAACCATTACATATTTATGACTAATTTTAGAGTATTATTATAAAGAACACTTTTTTTTTTAATTTAAGAATAATATATTTCCTAATATACCCATGGTTGAAAAGTAATTTTGATATGTAGTAATAAAACAAATTTGTTGTCTTTAACATTAGCCTTTTTTAGTTGCTAATTTTTCTCTTACTGGTATTTTGAGATAGTTAATAGATTTTAAAATCTAGCATTGTTTTCTGACACATTCACATTTTTTTCTCATAATTTTATTCATGATTTTTACATTTTCTTTATTTATCATATTAATTTAATTAACCTTAATGTAGAACTGTCATCTACTCAGCATTCCACAAAATCATGCGGAAAAATGTTGTTTTGCTACAAATTTCCTGCCTTAATTCTCTAATCAAGTACTCATGAGTTTTAATATCTGCAGCTAACATTAGTTGAAAAAAGAAATTGTGTAAAATTCCAGACTTTAGCCATTAACAATAGTATTATTTTCAAGAAAACGATCATAAAAGTACCATCTTTTTATTCAAAAAATATTGTATAAAAATAAGTATGTACAATTTAAGCATGCATTTTAAGATTTTGGGGATCTTGATAAAAAAAAAAAAAAAAAAAAAAAAAATTCATGCATAAGAATTGAAATGGTCTAATATTTCTGGGGCATAACTTTTGAACTCTCTAGCCCAGAGCGAGACAGAAGGGATTAAGAGAATTTTATAGTATGTCTGGAGGAAAATTAAATATGCTACAATATATAAAGTGTGCTATAGTTTTATTAATGTTTGATTATTTGCAAAATATAATTATGCCTGCATTTAGATTAAATTGTAATTATAAACTTTTAGTTTATGTGAGCTGTTATAGCTTTAAGTGATTTTTAATGGAATTATTAAGCTGCTTCACAAAAACTCAAAATGCTCCTCAAAATTCCTATATATTTTTTCAAACTTCTTCCCAGGTTGGCAGCCTTGTTAATGTTTATGTTGTGTTTTCCACAAAATAAGAAGGTTGTAAAATAAATAGTTACAGATAGTACATATACTTTGAACTCAGTTAGAACTTCACTGAAGAGACTAGATAATTATGTATGACGTTACAACCGAGTGATGCTATAAGTGGGTTTCTGTTCTATTACACAAAGATACAGAATATCTTGATGTTATAAGAAAGTTATCATCATGAGCAATGTCAATTGTATTTGTAGTCCCCTCTAAACTAAAATCATGGATTCACCACTGCAAGGTAGTATAAATATTAGGGAATTCACGAAAATTAGTTTGGTGGATTCTGTGTGTTCTGATCTGAAATGACAGCAGGACCGAATTATTCATTAGGCAAAATAGGCTTCAACATATGGGCCCTGACCATTTCACAAACCTGCAAGCAGGGAAGTTGAAAGAAGAAAAAATATTACAACTGGCTTATGTAACCGGATGTAAGACAGAGAAATCGAATATCTGGTAATTCTGATATCCAGTGGTATTTCAGATATTGAAAACTCAACCGTATATCGAATATTTTCTGGATATCCAGTGAATACCTAATACTGACTAAATAAACTATTTTGATTTTTTTTTTCCCAGTGGGTGGGTGGCAAATGATGAAAAATTAGAAAAAAGCACTGAATGTTAATAAACAAGAGAAATAAACATTTTTTTAACTGATTTTTTTCTAGAATGATATTGTCAAGAACATCAGTCTAGAAGTAATATGAGCTGGCAATTTATGAAAAATTCATAACTTTTAATTTCTTACCTGCTGATTTGGGACAACAGGAGAAATCACAGTATCTTTTAACTGTAAGTTTGGAATAACTGGTACAGTAGTTGTTGTAGTCTAAAAGAGATAAAAATGCTTTACATTTTGTAACTGTTATCTAATTAATTAGCAATGACAGTTTTAAGTAAATTTAAATCTCATTTAATACTGACTGAATATTAATTATTATAAACATTCCAAGGAAAAAAATATTTAATGCATTTAAAATAAATGATAAAATCTTAAATGCTAGTTCATAAGCAAATGGAACAATGAATTTTTGTAAACTTTGTAACTGCATATCAAAACAATATTTATGTCAGTGCCCCCCCCCCCCCCAAAAAAAAATCAAAAATCAACTTTGCTCATTAAATTACGTAATTTTTGACATTTGAATATGTCAGAAGACTTTACCAAATTCTTATTTTTAGCAGTTTACTTATTTATAAAAACATTATATAAAGAGTTTATAATTTTTAAAAATCTCATTTTTTTCGGGTGGCTAATGTTACAGCTTTATGGGCTGGATGCCCTCCAAGAGAAAATTCTTTATATTATTTAGTTACAAGTAAATATAAGTGGTGAAAAAAAAAAAAAAACACTAAAAGAAACATGATAGATAAATCATTCTAAAAGCATAAACTATAAAACACTTTCTAACACAACTGCTTTTTTTATCATACATAAATCTGTAACAAAAATTTAAAATACTCTATCATACAAATACATTTGTTTAATTAATGCCATTAGAGTGCAATTGTTCACTAGATATTTGTCTGTTGATTTCCTATTCTGAAGTTAAAATTAATAGTGTTTGAGTTAAATAGCCAAAATTAGAATCTTGTATGTAAATTGCTTAATTAGTTCACCAATCATCGATAGCTTAAGTACCACTGATTAACATTAGAATTTGATGGCAATCATGCCTAATTCATCTGATATCCCCAAGCTAAATAAAGTGTTGGAAACTAATGGCACCAAACTTTGACTACACTATACTCTTAGAAATCAATAAACTTGGATGACTAGGGAAGGTTTTGAACATAACCTCAAGAAGTTGATGCATGAATTTTAGGAAAGTAGTTATATGGATGAATTTTAGCCTATAATATTCAGGAATAGTGTAGCTTTCTATCAGTGAAAAAAGTTTTAGAAATGGTTCGGTAATTACAGAGATGCCAGTAGAGCATAAGGTATTAGAATTCTTTGAATGTCCCTGTAAAACAACTATTTATGATGTATGCATGAAAAATAGCCTATAATACTCAGGAATAGTACAGCTTTTTATCAGTGAAAAAAGTTTTAGAATTGGTCCAGTAGTTAGATATACCCATAGAACGTAATATAATTCTTATGAGTGCCCTTGCAAAAGAACTACCGTATTTACCCGTGTATAAGTCGAGAAATTTTGGACAAAAAAATCTGATGTGTCCAACACATGACTTCCTTGCACGTCTATTAGAACAAAAATATTTTCGACGCACTTCCTCTAAACTTATTTGTTTGAAAGAGATAAAATATCAATAATAGTAAGATTTAGCGATTTCTAGCCAAATATTTCGATATCGCCAAGCTGAGTTCAATTTGAAAGATTTCCTTCTGACACTTTATTTGGCGATATTTCACCAAAAGCCGACAAACTCGAGATAGTCTGCGAGATTTTGGGGATAGCCAAAGTAGTCATTGACCACAGGCTTTCAATGAATTGAATGCATTCATACACCTCAATGTATTTAAAGTCATTTGGCAAACCCTGTAAATAAATTCTCAGTCGATTGCTGTCAAAAAAGATATTGAAAACAGTTAGATATTACAATAGTTCTAAATACAAAAGTTCAAAATTCTACGGGTTAAAGTTTTACAGTTATACAAAATACGAAATAATTTTTGGCGCCTAATTTGGCGATATTTCGGCGAAACTCATCAATTTCTACGACATTTGGCGAGATTTTAAGCATGAACCAAACAATGCCAGATTATCGCCAAATATGGCGATATTTCGCCAAAACTCGCCAAGAACGATAACAAATGGCGATACTTTGGGCATGGACCAAATAACTGAATATCACCAAATTTGGCAATATTTCGCCAAAACTCGCCAAGGCCGAGGACAGATTTTGGGCCGAGATTTTGGGCATGTACCAAACAATGACCGTCTACAGTTGTATTATATTGAAGATGTCCATAGACATTAAAGTACTGAAATTCTTTTCGGTGGTTCAGTAAATAAACTCTCCAGTAGATTGGAACCAAAAATCGAGATGCACAACTAGATGTTACAACAATCTTATATATGAAATTTCATAATATTTTTTGAGATTTGAGAGTTAAATATGCACACACGTACACCAAAAGTCGCCAAGCTTGGCGACTTTTGGATAGTTCTTGAGGGAGTCACGTGACCGTGGTCGGACCATTACCTAACTTATGTGGTAGGACGGCATTGTGCTTGAAATGGATGAATGCCCCTAAAATTGCCATTGACCGTAATGTATTGGAAATCTTTTGAGTGTTCCTGTAGCTGAACTATAAATGATAAAGACACTTTTTTTAATGGAGAAATTCATTTTCTAACTCTTTACAGCATATATCACTTCTGTGTCGTTTGAAATAGCCCAATACCTCTAAAAAATGCTTTGATGAATTTCGGCCCATAGAGCGTAATGTATTTAGAATCTTTTGGGCGGTTCTGTAGATAAACTATCCAGTCGAATGGAACCGAAAGGGGAGGTGCACAACTAGATGTTACAATGTTCCTAAATATAAAGTTTCAACATTCTACGCCTAATAGTTTTTGAGATATGCGAGTTTAATGAATTTCGGCCCATTGAGCGTAATGTATTTCGAATGTTTTGGGCAGTCCTCTAGATAAACTATCCAGTCGAATGGAACCAAAAGAGGAGGTGCAAAACTAGATGTTACAAATATCCAAAATATGAAGTTTCGACATTCTACGCTTAATAGCTTTTGAGTTAGGCGAGTTTAATGAATTTCGGCCCATAGAGCGTAATGTATTTCGAATCTTTTGGGCGGTCCTGTACATAAACTATCCATTCGATTGTCACCAAAAGGGGAGGTGCACAACTAGATCATAGAACAATCCTAAATGTCAAATCTCAACATTCTACGACCAATAGTTTTTGAGATATGCGAGTTACATACATATGTACGTACGTACGTACAGACGGCATGGAAAAACTGGCCACAATAGACTCGGCGCTGGTCAAAATGAGTTGCAGACGCATTAATATGATCGTGCATGATAGCCTACGATGAGATGCATCGAAAAAAAATTTTTAATTCAATTTAGAGGTAGTCAAAATCGGTTTTTTTGTCGAAATTTGGCCCCCAAAATTTTTCGGGATCACATTACTTCCTTATACTACGTACAAGGAAGTAAAAAAGGCTTTTTTAAACTGGAGGGGTCAACTTATACGCGGGTCCTCAATTTTATATTTAAGTCAAAAATGCCCTTTTAAAGGACAATTGCTCCCTTCCCACATTCCATAACACAATGACGTTGTTTAAGGTTGATTTCCATGCCAGGTAAGAATGTAGCTCAGAGACTGAAAACGTGCATCATGTTGCTGTGGGATTACGGCCAATTAGCTACACATGGGCTCTAGGCTGAAGGCTTTGGGTGCCCCCATGGAGGTCTTTCTAAGGGATCCTAACCCAATACGTGTATCATGATGAGCCGATGACGACGAAGGAATTTTGTGAATTGTTTGACGAGTCCGATACTGAATCGGATCTTGAATCAGTTTAACTTAGTATGACATGGTAAAGCACTAATATATAATCAGTAGTGTACTATTATTATTATTCACTATTTTCAGATGTTTTTGAATAAATGTAATTTTTAAAAATCCAAATTTCTTGATAAGGTGGAAAGTGGTGGGTCGACTTATACGTGGGATTTTTTTTCTTCTTCTCGCATTAAAAAATTATTACTGCAAGAAATTTGCGCACCCTACAAATCTGTTTATCAAAGAAAAAAAAAAGAAAGTAATGAAGAATAAAGAGTGTAAAAGTAGATTCTCAAGAACTCCTAAAGTCTATGAAAGAAACAACATCCTAGTCCTGGGGGTTACTTTCATTGCATGTAAGTGCACCTGACTTAAGACTTGGAGGTCCAGTTGCATGCAATAAAAATAACTAAAAATCATAAATACCTTGTGTTTGGGTGTTTACTTGATGCAGGAATAAATACCCATTTATAAATACCGTATATACCCATTTATAAATACCATATATACTGGATATTTACCCAACCCAAATCTGTTAGTGAAAAATTCTCACCCATTTTTTAGAAAATCTCACTCAGTTTGGGGGGAGGTGAGATATTCTTACCCATTTTTTTCAGTAATGAAAACCCTGTATATGCATGAAAGGTAGCCTATAAATACTTAGGAATTGTGTAACTTTCTATCAGTGAAAAAAGTTCTACAATCAGTTCAATAGTTACAAAGATGCCCATAGGGCATAATGTATTAGAACTATTTTGAGTCTCTCTGTAAAAGTATTATTTATGCTATATGCATGAAAGGTTGCTTATATGTTGATCCACTGTATGAGTACTGCACCAGTTAAGGAATTTGAAAACACTTAATTATTAAAACTACATTAACTGGGAACCCAAAATAAATAAAAATAGAATGGAATGATGTACTTACATATTGTTCCAAATCACCATTTTAATTCTATATAACAGTTGCCACATAAACAGAAAAAATCATCATGGTAACTGCATATGTTTAATTATCGCCACCTAGGCGAGAGTCAGGGCGTAAAGTAGCAACCCAAGAAAGACAAACATGGCACACTCATGGATTATGATGGATATTCGAAACAATATTTAAAACGGTGAAGTATCGTTGGAATACACTTGGCAAAGATTGTAAAATAGTTTTAGTAGGCGATTTTAAGATAGATTTTGATTACAAAGATGGGTTTTATGAAATGAGGAAGAAAAATATGGCACACTCATGAATAATGATACACTTTCAAACTTAATGGAATAAGGAAGAAAAATAGGGAAGACACAAATTATGATACGCTTTTAATATATAGCACTTTAGTGCATATTTAAAATCTGAAAGTATTTCCGATTTTCTTCCCTTTTTATGTTTTTTGGCCAATTCTGGATGCCAGCTACAATTAAATCTAAAAGCTATCATAATTTTAAACATTGCAATTCTATTTTTGAGCTAAGCAAACAGCAGTATCGATGTCTGTTCTAGAATGAATTTCAAAACCCATAAATATATATAAAACTCACCCTCTTTTGATAATACTTTTCTAAAATTGGATAATGAATTTTTTAACTCTACAGTAATATGCAAGATACTTAAAGCAAATGTTGACAGTCATGCAATTGTAGTGAAATACATATATTTCAAATATACTTACTTTAGCAGCAGGAAGTACTTGGGCAGAATCAGTTTTAGGTATTAAAGAGCTTTTCTCTTGTTTTCTAAGCATCTGTTGGAGAGAAGAAAAAAATTATCCGCAACTGCTTTAAAATGCTTTTCTTTCTCTCTAGGTGTAAGGTAAGGTAGTGATAATGCATTTTATGATGCATTAATTTTTGCAATAACAGTTTCACTTTTTACAGGAAATATAACGTTTTTTTCTTCTTTTTTCAAAAACATTGAAGCTAATCAACTAAATTTTTTTAAATAATTTTGCAAAGCAGTCAAAAGAATCACTGCTTCAGGAATAGAAATATTTGTAACTATAGAATTTTCAATCATTTATCACATTCACATTTCTGTGTTCATGCTTTTTAAACAACAGTGTCAGCTTCTAATGAAGGAATCCCCCAAGCACTATTTTAACAGCAATCTTAATAGGAAATAATTATCTACAACATGTTTTTATTGTCAAAAGTGAAAAAAATTGGGATAAGCATCTAAGAAAAAAATATCAGTCTTTTCAATTGTTAATTTATAGTTGCCATAAAGCCATCTTCATATCCCCAGTGAACTGTGAGAAATTCTTGTAAGAACCCCAGATTTGAAAAAGTGTCAGCAGTTTTACTTTTAGTTAGGAGTCATTCACATATTGTTGAAAAGAATTTTTTTTTTTTTTTTTTTTAAGGGAGAAAAAGCAATGTTGAGATTGGCAAATGCATGGAAATTTTTCAATCACTACTTCCCAGCAAATTAATAAAGCAATCCAACAGAAAAAATCAGACATGGCATTTAAAAAATTTGTGAAAAATGCTAAATATTTCTTTTATTTTTTAACATATTACGAGCCTATATAAATGCAAAGTTACTCTAAAATTGTTACTATATATATTTTCAATGCGACTTAACAAAAAATGAAAAGCCAAATTATTGTCCATAATACAATGTTTTAAAAATATGTGTCAAATCCGGAAATTGAAACAGACTTCCAAAAAAATTTATGTGTTAGAAAAAATTATAGGTTTTAATACTGGTAACTCACATAAAGTACTGCAAAAAAGAGAAAATGGCTCAATTCACACACAGACACTTAGTAACTATTTTTTTAACCAAACAGTTTAGTTTTATTAGATTAATCTGTTTGGCAAAGTCTGTGCTGATCAATCCCACAGTTCGGACACCTTTAATAAAAATAGCAGTAAAACGCAAATACAAGCAGAATGATGAGAACTAGAGGAATTTAAGACAAATAGACCTATGTATCTGTATAAGTAATAACTTAAAATACAGATACTTTTCGGTTACATAGACAATATGTTTTATTGATGATTAAATCTCCTTCACACACGATGCAAAAATATTTTTCTGGTAAATTGGAAAGATTCTGCGAAAACAGTCTATTTTACTTTATCTAAATTTGAACAATATCAGTGAAAATCCCTGTAACAGATCTATTATATGAGGGGATTCCAGCAGGCATCCCGCAAAGCTTTTTGGAAAAATAATTTGCAACATCAAATTGGATGCTCTTATTTAACGAAAAAAAGTTTTTGTGAAAATCCATGTCATTTCAAACATTTTTCATTTGCGAGTAAATTTGATTCCATCAAAAAAAGTGGATCCACATGTGTTCTATTACACGCCTCCCCTCACTTTTCATGGCCTTCAACTAGTCTGTAGACTTACTTTACTCAAGGATAGGAGATCTGCCTCTCAGAACCAAAAATTGAGATGCACAACTAGATTTTACAACAATCTTATATATAGAAATTTAACATTCTATGACTAATGGTTTTTGAGATTTGAGAATTAAATACATACACACGTACACTAAAAGTCGCCAAGCTTGGTGACTTTTGGCATAATTCTTGAGGAAGGCACGTGACTGTGGTCAGACCATTACCTAACAATACAGTAGGACGGTATTGTGCTTGAAATGGATAAATGTTCCTAAAATCGCTATTGATCACAATGTGTTAGAAATATTTTGAG
This sequence comes from Cheiracanthium punctorium, assembly GCA_038373885.1. NCBI lineage: Eukaryota > Metazoa > Arthropoda > Arachnida > Araneae > Cheiracanthiidae > Cheiracanthium > Cheiracanthium punctorium. The sequence goes on from JAWZYV010013819.1 coordinate 81,837, forward strand.
TGTTCCTGTAGCAGAACTATAAATGATAAAGATACTTTTTTTGATGGAAAAATTCCTTTTGTAACCCTTAACAGCATATATAATTTCGGCCCATAGAGTGTAATGTATTTAGAATATTTTGGATGGCCCTGTAGATAAACTATCCAGTCAAATGGGAGGTGCACAACTAGATGTTACAACAATCCTAAATATAAAGTTTTAACACTCTACATCTAATAGTTTTTGAGACATGCAAGTTTAAAGAAGTTCGACCTATAGAGGGTAATGTATTTAAAATCTTTTGGGCAGTCCTGTAGATAAACTATCTAGTCGATGTGTACCAAAAAGGGAGGTGCACAACTACATGTTATAGCAATTCTAAATATAAAGTTTCAACATTCTACGACCAATAGTTTTTGAGATATGCGAATTATATACATACGCATGTATGTACATATGGTGTGGAAAAACTGGACAAAATAGACTCATGGTCGGTCAAAATGGGTTGCACAAGCATTTATACGAATGTGCATGCTAGTGTACGATGAGATGCATTGAAAAAAAAAAAATTTAAGTAAATTTAGAGCTAGTCAAAATTGTTTTTTTTTTTCCGTCAAAATCTGCCCCCCGAAATTTTTTGGGTTCACACATTACTTCCTTATACTCCATACAAGGAAGTAAAAATGCCATTTCATCATGCTCTCAGTTCATTTCACCAAGTTTTAAACTGTGTGTAATCTTGCAATACATTTGCTCAAAATCACTTAACTTGGTAAATTAGCCACTTTATTCTTTTGCAAAACTTTGTGAAATTATTATCTTATCACAAGTAGTCTCAAGTCAAACACTTGTTCTTTTACATAAAAAAATCATTTTTCTTTCTTCCATAAAAGATGTCACTATAAATAGCCAAAGGAAAAACTTCTTTATTATTCTGATATTTTTGTGAGTGTCATTTCTTCCACTGCTTAGATTCAATAACCTAAATCATTTATGTGGCCCAAAATCACTGAACATGGAAACTATGTGTGATGCTACTTTTTTAGTTTCTTGTCAATATTTTCTAAAATAGGTCAAACTTCAAACGGTCTATAGTTGGACCCCACCGAGGTGGGTACCACCTGTAAGTGGTACCGTTAGTGGATCTATAGGTGGTCTAATTCTGCAGGAGATCCTGAAAAACAATGTTTTGAAGTTCCAAAACAAATGCAAGCACCCAAATAATATATAATACTTACGAACTTTATTTACTTTCAGATTTTATTGTATAAGATTGTAAAAAGAATTTAAAATAAAAAATACAACATACATACATACTTATACATTGTATCACATAGAGTATACTTCCGTTGTTCCAAACTAATTAGGACCAAACACTGTTCAGTTCAGCAGGAATTCCGAGTAGGCAGAATTTGTGAATAATATCAACCTATTGACTTGCTAAAGAGTAAATTAAGTGCAGTGATTGTACAAATGGAGCCTACATTTGTAACCAGCTTTCAAACATAAATAAATGTATGTTTATTCACGGATATCTTTTTAATTTCTCCTGTTTTCAAGTTAAAAAATCAGTATTTTTTCTTAACTCTGTGAGTAAGCGGATTTTCAGAATAAAAGGGTTTGGAATAGTGGAACTCTACTGTACATAACAAATTACTTACTTCAACTGGAATAACAGTCTTAGGTTTGCCAGTATTTTGCATCGACATAGCTTGTTTTATTTCACTTTCCTAAAATTGGATAACAGAATTTTAAAATATATATATATTACAATAAATCTAAGTTACAGATGTTTTGAACTGCTTAAATAAATGGGTTGTAAGTACCTATGTATATACCAATTGTATTGTGTTTAAAATGAATTAATGTCTCTAAACTGCTGTTGTATGTAATGGATTGGAATTCTTTTAAGTGTTCCTGTAGAAGAACTATAAACACTATTTTTGATAGAGAGCCTTATTTTATAATACTTAATGATATATATCAATTTTGTTTTTCTTGAAATAAATTAATGCTTTCAAAATATGGTTTAAACCACATATGGGCAACTGGTGGCCCGTCTCGATTTATAATCCAGCCCGCAGAGCATATCAAAACTCCAATAAACCATTCAAAATCCAATGTAAATCCCAATTATACAGTCTGCGGCTTCGCCAACATCCTAAAGGTTGACCTGCGACTTCCTTAACACTCTAAAGTTTGGCCCGCAGCTTTCAAAAGGTTGCCCACACCTGGTTTAAACAATGACTGCTCACAGAATACAATGCATTGGAATTTTTTGGACACTCACATAAAAGAACTATAAATGCTACCTATACCATTTTCAAAAGAGTACATGAAACAGAGCATAGAAACCATACACCATAAAAGACTGTTCAAGCCCCCTCCCTAATTACTGTGTTTTATTGCTTAAAGACTGAGAAACCAAGCCCTTCTATCCAGAGTTCAATACCTTGGCAAACAGACTACCATGGATTGATTTTTAGGTATTGGACAAGTTTTAATATCATTCACAAAAGTTGATTCATCATATCTATACAGTACTCCCTCTTAACCTTTTACAGACCACATTGAGATCCAGGTATATTTAAAATTAGTTTTTTTGCATATTTTGTCTTCTAATGCATTAGTTAAAGGATATTAGTCAGTTAAATGCATGGGGGAAAAAAATTCTTTTACACAATTTTCACTGTGTTTCCATTGGGACTATGGGTCATTTCTGACTATAATTTATACTGGTTTCAAAAACTGAATATACTGATAGGTAGTTTAAATAATAAGTGACATATTAAGAATTAATAACAGATTTATTTTTAAATTTAAGTAAAGATATGAAATAAGTTTGAAGGGAGGGAGGGTGCATCATGATAGCTCTGAAAAAATGTAAGAAAATGGCTATTTTCATGATTTTTTTTTTTTTTTCCAGTTTTCCAATAATGATAGAAATGCAACTTCTATTTCAAAAAATCAAGTGCTCTTTTAACTTTATCCATTAATTTTTTCAAGTGAATATTGACAAAATTTCATTTTTGAATAAATTTTTAATTTGATGTTCTCAATGAACATCAAATTAAAATGGAGGAACATTGGTCTGTAAAAGGTTAACCGGCTTAAATGGGAATGGGTGTGCCGGTTAAGCAAAAGTCCAGTTAAAACGGAGAATGACAAAAATAAATATAATTAATTTATGGAACTGCACTATAATAAATGCTCTAATATATATCAAAAGCTTCATGACATCATGACAAAAACATCAAACATCTTTTTTTTTTTTTTCTGCTGAAGAGAGAAAGTTTGACAACTTACTGCAGTTCCACCATTTTTTGAAATGGATTACATCAGTGGAAGCAGCCGCTGTTTACTGTTTTACATAGTATAAAACCTTTTCCAGACTTTTTCTTCATCTGTATATGTAATCTAACAGAGGTTGGTAACTTTTTTCTTCTTTTTTTTTTTGTGGGAAATTTTCAATATTTTGCATTTTTTAAACATTTATTTATTTGTGTTTAAACCAAATACAGCCGGTTAAAGCAGAGATCTGGTTAAACAGTGGACAATTAAAAGGGAGCCTACTGTACTTTAAAAATTAACAAGGTAGAAAAGTGCACAGTTGCCAGCAATTCAAATTTGAAAACTTATACTTTCCATTTATTTATTTGTAATAAGAATTTTCTACATCAAATTTGAACATAAGAAATTAGTTCAATTTTGTTGTTGAATTTAGAGAAATTTCTTTTATATAAGCAAGTAAATCAATTAGATTTGTAAAAAGCTGATTTGAAGAAATTTTGTTAAGTAACATACTCTTGGGCAAAAATCTTATACGTTGCTGAGTAATTTGGCCAAACAAGTTAGACTGCTGTTAACAATTATATATAAGAATGTGCAGCAGACTGAAAATTGTTTTTACTGGCAGTAAATGCAGAACTATATTTTATACTAACTGCATACCCATTCTTCGCACGGCAGGAAACAAAAATTTTCCTTGCATGTCTAAATTTAATTAATTCCAGTGATGTGGAATCTAAAAACAAAGCAAAATTATTTGACTGTTGACATAAAGTTTGTGTCATGAGTACTAGCATGACACCATTGCAATATAATGACTCAAACTACGTCAGTGTCATTTGCAATCAAAAAAGTGAAAAGCTCGACAGTTTGCAGAGAACTCCTCACTCACAAAATGTTTTATTTCTACATCATACTGTTTTTTAGGTTCAAGTTGTAACATTAAATACCTCAGACACTATATGAAATGGACAACCGTTTATCATACTTCACACAGGAAGAAGCGAATATTGAACTAAAATCATACTTGCTTGTGACAAAACAGAACTTCATTTTTAAAAAAGTTCCAAGTAATCTCCTCTGCTGAAATTAGTGTGGGATATATTAACGCAAATTAGAATTACTTATCGTTTAGTTAGTTGTAAGACAACCGATGAAAAAGAATGAACAGAACACTTTTAATTTCATGAAACATGGTATATTGTGATTTATTCATATTAGCCTTACAAATCTACTAATACTACCTATTACACATATTAATACTATTTATCTTAGCTTCTCCCTCTTTAATGCTCAATTTAAAGAAACAGCTTATTTGGCACAAATAGGACCTTTTTATTCTATGGTGATTCTATGCAATTTACGCATTAGCATAAACAATAATCATTTCACATTATTGTTGCATTATTCCATATATATTTAATTTATGCATAGTTTTGTAAGATTGGCATATTTAGCACCGCAAAACATCTCATCTCAACGTGGTGGAAAATTTCCAAGAAGTACTATTTTAAATATCCATATATCCAACTAGCTGAAGTACCCATCGTTGATGGGTTAGTACTGAATACAAATTTCCAAAAAGCAAGCACTTTTGTAAGCACTGTAGAAGTACACAGAATGGGTGTAGTATACTGCCAAAAGTAAAGAAAACGAAGTTATAATTTTTATGTATTGTTAAAATATTACAGGTTAGAGAGTAACTAAGTAATATCATTTCATTTGCTTTAGTCATAATTATGTGATGCGCGAACGAATATTTATGCATATTGAAATAATTTTTGCAAAATCTAATCAACATTTTTGAAAAATTGGAAGCATAGAATTTAAGTTGAGTGGCAACCAATCATGTCGTCAAATTTCGTTTCATTCCCTGCAGTTTTTATTTCGTGATGCTGGAACAAAAATTTCAGCATTTTAAAACGATTTTCACAAAATCTCAAAATATAATCAAAATATTTTAAAAATTCAACACCTATAAATTAAGATTAGCAACTACCTATCATATCACCAAATTTCATATTAGTCATTATTATGCGATGTTTGAAGAAATATAACTGCATTTTGAGAGAATTTTCACAAAATCTCAAAATCTAATAAAAATGTTTAAAAAATTGGACACCTATAGTTTATGTTGAGCAACAACCAATCATGTGACAAAATTTCATATGATTCGCTTTAGTCGTTATTACGTAATGCGTGAACAAAAATTCACTCAGTTTGAAACGATTTTTGCAAAATCCCAAAATCTGATTGATTTTTTTTTTTTTTTTTTTTTTTTTTTTTTAGATGCTTATAGTTTAAGGTGAGTGACCACCTATCATTTCACCAAATACCATTTTTTCACCTTTGCAGTTATTACATGATGTGTGAACACAAATTTAAGCAGTTTGAAACAATTTTCGCAAAATCTCATCAAGATTTTTTAAAAATTTGACGACAATGTTTGAAGTTAAATGACCACCTATCATGATACCAAATTTCATTTCATTCACTTCAGTCATTTTTACGTGATGCTCGAACACAATTTTAAGGAGTTTGGAATAATTTTTGCGAAAACTGAAAATCTAATCAAGATTTTTTTTAATTTAATGCCCATGTCTTAAGTTGAGTGACCACCAATCATGATACCAAAATTCATTTCAATTGTTTCAGTCGTTTTTACGAGATGCTTAAACACAAATTGACGCAGTTTTTGAAACGATTTTTGCAAAATCTGAAAATCTAATAAAGATTATTTTAAATTAGAGACCTATGTTTTAAGTTGAGTGACCACCTATCATGGCACCAAATATCATATCATTCGCTTCAGTCATTTTTACGTGATGCTTAAACAAAAGAAGCATCACGGACAGAATGACAGACAGACAAACTTTTTTTTTAGGGTCGCACCGGATTCCCAGGTGCATGAAACGAATAGAAATCGCAAAATTTTTGAATTCCAAGAAATGTACAGAAAAAAGTCCAATTTTATTTATATAGATATAACGATATCTTATAAATCCTCCATGGTTCTGTCTCCTAAAAAACATCAAACTGTGTAATCTCGAGGAGCTATTTAGAATCCCTTTAATTGTGACAGAACGCAGTTGTAGAGTTTACAAATTTCACGCATTTTTTTTTTTTTTTTTTTTTATGACGTCACTGTTTAACTGCCATAAAAGATACCCCGGTTGGTTGAGGGAGTTAAATTGGATATTTCGCACAGTAGTTTTCAGACAGTAAAATATTGAAACTTACAACAACACCGAAAATTTTTTTGCTTTATATCGGACTGCTATGGAGGAACGTAATCCAATGTTAAAAATAAAGCTATACTGGCAACATGCATATGTTAAGAAACATATAAAGCAGCAGCATAATTAAATGCCAAAAACAGAAAAAGTAAATAGAAAATTTGTAATATATCGCGCTTTAAAACGAACTTTGTAACTTTTAAATGAAGAAATTTTCAGTTGCGTTAAAACATTTCAATTTTTAAATAAGCAACAGATTAAAATACCACATATAATAATAATCGTGAATATCTTACTTTATTTCTATAGTAAGTTTTAATTAAAATATCACCTCCTAGTGTTGCAATAAATGTGTTAAATTGTAGAGTAATTTTTACATATCTTAAAGCAACTGACGTCACAGATCCTCAGTTGCAAATTGAAAATCTGATGCCCTATTTAAAAACTATCGACAGGTTGAAAAAACGGGGTTCATACTCATTTTTCAAAATGAAATCCCCTGAGTCTTCCAGGTGATTTTTCAAGAATTTCCAGGTTATCGCAAAAAGAATAAACATAAGATAAAGACTAAATACTTTTTATTTATATACCCCATTCTTACGTAATGAAATTATGATAGCACTATGATAATCAAAATTATACATTTCCTCAATTATCGCATAAACAATGGTTTACATTTATATCAAACATGGTTTTAAATTAATTTTGCCGATAAAATATCAGAAATTATGCAACAGCTTTACAGAAGTAAAAAATAATTTTGAGGACCACTTCACTGATTGATAGTTTCAAGATATGTTTTTTATACCAGACACAAGACTATTGGTAAAAATTTCCATACTCTTTAGAACTAAGTAAAATCCACCAATCCTATGCATAAACAATGAAATATTTACACATTATAGGAACACACATTCTACATTGTATTCTAGAAAATATCAGCAGAGTTTGTATATACATGATAATAATATTACACAATCTAACTATGTCCACAGTACACAACACAAAGAATAGGCCTTTCTTAATTCAACCAACTCAAATGAGAAATGGGAGCAATCACAAATGCTCAGAACAGCAGAGACAAAATGAGAAGCAAGTGTGCTATTTGTCCTAAGCAGTCTTAAGTGATGATTAATCTTGTACAATCTATTTCCAATTGCATGAGTGCTTCATTAGTGAAGTAGTTGGCCATTGAATACGGTGAAAGCCATAAAAATAGAGAGAGGGGGGTAAATTTTCTTGAAATTCCAGGGTTAAAGCTGGATTTTCCAGGTTTTTAAAGCAAAATTACATTTTTCCACGAGATTTCCCAGAGTTTTAAGAGCTATTTTTCAATTCCCTGAGTTTTCCCTGTTTTCCAGGTTTCCGTGAGGCCGTATGAACCCTGAAAAACCTTTTTTCAAATCTTTCTGTGGGCAACCCAACATAAATTCTGGTGTCATGATTTATTAATGTAATGGTGTAAACTCTTCACACTGATGCTATTAAATTCTAAACATTTTGTACACTAAAATTCGTAAAAAATCATCTAATTTATATAATTTTTTCATTTTCATTTTAAAAGAGGGCGAAAGGAATGTTTTATCATTTGCCAAAATATCCAAAATTTATGATGGATAGAATTCAAGATGCGACAGTTTTAAAATTATTTTACAGAAAAAATTCACAAAAGATACTTCATTTAAAAATTCCGAAAAATCTGCAAATTATGTTACATATTCAGAACAAACTCTTTTTAAAAGAAAAATTTCTCCTCTATCCGATGATACAAATGCCATTTTCCTGCAAGCGTATTTACCACCGTTATTATGAATTAGGTGAGAAAAAATGCGAAAAATCACATAAAATAAAAATATTTCTGGATCAAATTTTGAAAAAAATGCTTTGAGGTGCATAATTTCATGTTTAGAACTTGCTGAGTACCAAATTTGGTAATTCTACATGTAGCTATTTGTCCGTAACACCGCCGACAGACACACACATAAAAACATCTACTTTTATAAAAAGTAGAGATTTAAAATTGGTAAATTTTTGTATACACACACACATATATATATATACACACAATCTCTAGTGTTGTTCTAATACTGCACTTAATAAAACTTGGTCATTTTTTAGAGTGTCCTTGAAATAAATTTAATAACAGACATCTGCTTACTTGGTATTTTATTCAGTAATAATTTCAATAGTTTAGTTATAAGTTCAGATCAAACTATTAAGAGTTAAGAGACCTTTATAATTTGTATCATATATATATATACATTATACATTTAAAAATCAAAAATTAAACAAATTTTATAAATTCACATTACCCGATATATTTTTACATTAACTCCAACTGTTCTTGTATGAGCCTGTAATTAAAATTATAGTAAGATGAAGAGCATTTTGAAGTATGAGAAAACAGTGTAACAGTTTGAAAAAAATAAATGAAATAAAATAAAGGCGTTAAAAGCAAATAATATTATTGTATAAAACACAAACACCACGTAAAAAAAAAACAAAAAAAAAAACTGAAGAATGGGAAAATATACTTACCTCTTGAAACATACAGATTTTTTTACTGTTGTGTGTATTTTATGCTGTTACATTATTTACTTTCACAAGTATAGCAACTAGTATACAAAATAAAATACAAATGATTGTGATCACCTAAGAGATGAATAATAAAAACATTCAGAACAACTAGTAATTTCTTTTCCTTAAGTAACCTTTTATTTTTTAATCAGTGAGTTGCACTTCTCTCTAAATTTATGAAAAAAAGGGCAAATTTACACACATTTATCAGTACTGACAACATTTCTTAGAACATAGCCTTCCGTTATACTGTTGTGCGTCTAAAACTAACTTACAGAAATTGGAGAGAGTACAGCTTAGTGCCTCTCGAGTTATAATGGGCTTATACGTGACAGTTGCCCAAATGACATCGTGTTGTTTGAGGCGGATCTTCAGCCTCTGAGCCTCAGAGGGAACTCGAGCCTGATAAAATATTACAACAAACTTTACAGCTATGGTTCTCAAAATAATCGTATCTCGGATTTACTGAGGCATTGGCATAATAACGAAAGACTTACATAAAAAACTATACATAAAAAAAGACAATACATAAAAAAGACTATACATAAAAAAAGACATTTATACATCGCTTTTTGTAAATCAAGAAAATAAAACAGAAAAATATCTGACTGCACTGCAAAAATACGATCACACAAATAAATTATTTCTTCCTAAGAGGAAATTTTTGCCAACAGCTACCGATTGCCGAAATTTCCCCGTACAACCGTGTAGATCACCATGCGAGGGCCCGAAGACAATGCCAAATAAGCCGTTTGGAAGCCAAGTTATTTCAGAGTCAAAATGGCTTTTGTGCTCAATGCCAAATATGCCAACCCGGTGAATGGAGAAAAGACGCCAAAATCAGGGCTAGCCCATCCGTGGCCCATGCATGGTTTAGATAGGGGGAAATCATACAACTATCGCTTTTTATAATGGATAGTATTAAAAGAGCGTAAAATGCGTGCATTTTTTCAATGAAGGTAAATTATTGAAAGACCTGTCTTGCATAATAGGAAGATACTTTGATTTAGACGGTGGGGCCAGGCCCCTCTGGCCCTTAATGACGAGCCACCACTGCTCGTAGATCTTGTCTAGCAGTAGCTGGGACACAGAGATAAGCAACAACAACTAACAACATTTATCAGTTATAGATTTTGTGACAAAATATTTAAACAAATTATGAAAATTACCAGCTTTTTATTTTATGTAAATTACAAAGGAACAATAATTTATAACCTTCAAATAGACATAACACTTTACCATCTGTAGTACCATATTTTCTAGATAATTATCACACGAGCATTTATTTATTTTTATTTTTTTAAGTAAAATTTGCATAGCCTTCACTTTGGAAGTTTGAAACTACAATGGACTACTTTGGAAATAATTTAAATCTTTTTTCATTATAAAGACATTCATATTATGTTATTTACCATCTAACACATGCAGCACGTTTTTAAGATGGATCTTAAAGAATAACAAAATGGGATGTTTAAAAAGTGTCCTAAAATATTAACTGAAATAGTCCTAAAATATAAACTGAAACACCCAAAAAGCCGTTATCAATTAAACACTGTTTAAAAATATATTTCGGCCACTGCCACGGCTGAAAAGTTGAAACCTTCAACGATGTAGAATGCCTTCCTTACCTCAAGAAGTAAAAAGGAAAGAGACAGTTTCAACTGAGGATGGCCAAAATATATTTTTAAACAGTTTTTTAATTTGTGATGACTTTTCAGGTATTACAAGTAGGATGTTTAAATTCTGAATATATTTTGAAAGACAAATTTATATCAGTTAGATAAATTTTCAAAGATAATGAAATTTCAATCAACATTTAAGCTTTAGTTAGCTATTTATAAACTTTGAATTTAATTTAATATAATTAATTAGTTAGTCGCTTAATAGAGGTGGTCGCTCATAGAAGTTTCACTATATATCAAGTCACTTTAATGTTTTGAAGACATTTAAATACCTAGACAAAATAAGTAAAATAATCACCTTTGGTCTAAAATTATGTTTCATGAATAACAGTCTTTGATCTTCTCTAACATCAGCAACCTATTGAAAATATGTAACATTAATATTTTTTAAAAGCCAAAAAATTTTACAACACTGTACAATGACAGCACAATACCTGCAAATGACATGCTTCCAGCTTTTCAGTTAAAGCTGCTTTTTTATCTTCCAAAGCTTTTACAGTATTTTCTGCTTCAACAAGTTCCTCTTGATAATTTTTCTTCACAATGAAGTTGGTTACAAGCAAAGCAATTTTGTCTAGCCTCTATAGTGAGAAAGAAAAAAAAAATTAATGTAACTGTAAATTAATATACTAACACTAAATAATAAATATAAATCGAATTCATTTTCGTCAAATCAGTCAAATTTAACCAGGACTTCAAATTTCAATTTAGTCAAAGTTACAAACTTTCTTACGCAAATAAACTGAAAAACAAAGAAGAAAATTAATCGAATATACTTTATTTCTCATCTTGAATTAGAAATATGTAGAATATTTTAATCTGTGGGATTTTCAAAAGAAAAAATAGATTGATATTTGTATCAACTACTCAGTACAAAATGAGGAAAGAGACAAAAAATGACCCTTTCTATTGGAATATTTTGTACTGTATATAGACAATATAGGGGAACATTAATATTTTCTTACAAAACCAAGGTAATTTGTACTATGTGAAAAGTAAATCAAACAATTTCTCTCTAGAAAGATACATGTAAGAGCATCTTATTATTTATTTTCTTTTACTATATTTTAGAAAATTTATGACTGAATATTAAAATTTCACACATCACTTGTGAAACTTACTCAATTCATACAATTTGCCATGTTTTTTTATAAATTTCATCTTTAAAACTAAACATATATTTGATTGACATCTCCTTAAACAATATTTTAAAGTATCAAAGGCTGTAATTAATAGGCCTATACATTATTATTAATACACGATATTCAATTTGAATAACTTAATAGTAAGGGGTCATTCTCAGAAAAAGCAGGAATTTCTGTCATATGATATTTATAATAAAAGTTACAACTTTTAAACTAATATACATGAGTTTTAAACCTTAATAAAAGAGGTAGAAAGCATAGAAACTGCAAATTAAGTAAAATCTACTAAATTTATTTATCGAAATTTGTCCACAGATGGTGATTAGTCACGTCTGTGGACTGTCACTTCTGTTTCCCTAATTTCTAGGCTTATAGTTGCTAAAAAAAACATTAAATAATCTCAATAAATATCATTTTGAATTGTGAATGTATTTGAAATACTAGCTTCAAAACAAAAAATTGCATTATAAATTTTAAAGTACTCTTAATTTCAAAATAAATGCTTGTATACGGGGTGATAGCTCACATCTGTGGACAGAAACAAAAGTATTAATAAATTCCTCCAGATGGCAGTATTTTATTGTTACGCTTCATAAATCTGTTCTCAAAGAACCATTTTGTTTGCAGATACTAGAACAAGTGTATTACTTTGTGTTTAACTGTATTTACTTTTAAGTTTTTAGCAGTTTTTTGTTACGTGTAGAGATCAACACATCACATCTGTGGAGCTAACAGAACTCATATAATTAGGTAAGTTTATTAAACAAACCAATATACATATAATTTTAGGTATTAAAAATTTGTTTACTGATTCTTAGAACATAATCTTGAATACATCTGTGTCTTAAATGTAGAAAAGTATGGTTTCATCACGTCTGTGGACATCACATCTGTGGACAAAGTATGTCCACAGATGTGACACTGTGTCTACAGATGAGATTGGGACAGGACTTGAAGTAACCAATGTGCCTTATATTTAAGTTTAATGGGTTTGGGTTATCAAGAACATTACTAAATACACAATATTTTAATCTGTGAAATAACCATAATTTTACCAAAATTTAATGTATTTTGAGATTTTAGCACAGTGGTAAATTTATTTTCATGTATTATTTTTTCTTATGTTTGATTTTTTTTTTTTTTTTCCTTCAGATTTAAAATGGAAAAACAAGAGGTTAGAAATATTATTAAAAAAACCTAAAAAGAAAAGTGAGAAAGAAATTGAAAGAAGAAGAGAAATGAAAAAGCTAAGCATGAGACGTGCCGGAGCGAGATTAAAGAATGAAAATCCAGAAATGTATGAGGAAATAAAAAAGAAAGATAGGGAATATCAGAAAGCATCAAGAAAAAAAATTACATATTAGAAAAAAATGGCGTGAACGAGCTAAGATTCATAGGAAAAAGAAAAAAGACATAAAACAAAATCTTATTGGAACTCCACCTGAAAGCCCTGAACATGAAACCCTCAAAAGCAGATCATCTTGTTCCAGGGTTAAAAGTGGCATTAAAAAAAGAAGGAAGAATAGAAAACTAATGAAGGAAGAATTGGATAAACTTAGAGAAGAGAATAAAATGTTGAAAAGAAATGTCAATAAGTACAAACAAAGATATTTCAGAATAAAATTAGCAAAATAAGATACACCAAAAAAAGAAGTAAAGAAAATGCTTAGTGGCCAACAGGTGCCTGATGTTATTCGTAAAAACCTTGAGTTTGGAGCTGTATTAAGTAAACAGATTAAGGAGAACTTCAAAAAATGTGTTTTAAGTAAAAAGAGAAGTTTAATAAGTATGATAAGTGGTAAAATCATTTTAAAATGCAGGTATTACCGACGAATTTTGCTTTTAACATCAAAAAATCTGTTGAAAATGAAAATTGGCCTTCAAAAAACAAAAAAAATTTCAAAAAGAAAGAATGAAAAATGCTATTGTGATGTTTCTTGAACAAGATAATAGTAGGCTCTGCCCTGGAAAAAATGACACAGTTACAAAGAAAAAACAGAAAATGCAAAAAAGGTTGCTATCTGATTCTATAAAAAACTTACACCAAAAATTTATAATCAAATTTCCAGAGTTTAAACATATTAGCTACTCACAGTTTTGCCGTGAAAGGCCATTTTGGATTGTCTCACCTGATTGTGAAAAACGAAATACTTGCAACTGCAATTTATATGATAACTTTAAATTGATTTTGAAAAAATTGAAATTGATAGGAATAATTAATATAGGATCACCTAATGAGTTACTTCAAAATATAACTTGTGATAAACAACTTTATGTAAAATGTCTACAGAAAACCTGTTTGAAATGTGCAAGTAATGTGATTGAAATGAATAAATTTACAGATATACTAAAGTACGAGCAATGGGTAAACAAAAAAGTAGAGCATCAGATTGCAAATGCGGTTAAATTGATACAAATAACTAACAAAGAAGAAATTACTTGCTCTAAAGGTGAACTAGTTTTGAAATTTACAAAGCAACTTGCACAGTATAGACAGCATGTTGCTAACATCAGTAAGTTATTCATATATTAAAATGCAGTTTGTATTTTGTACCCAAAAGGTAGTGTATGTGTTTTTCAATTATTTTTTGCTGAATGTTTTAAAATTTCAGTGATAACTTTCTACTAATTCCAAAACCAATGGGTAATTATGCAATATGATACTTACATTTATGCTAATTTCTTACCTTTTCCTTCACATACAGCCCGTAAAACCCTTTGTGTCATGTCTGTGGAAATGGTGGTCACATCTGTGGACATCTTTTATTTTGTGTTCTAATAACTTCAAAATTTATTATATATGATCTGAACCACTATAACAGTGTCATTATTTAAGCTAAGATCTCTTCAGAATATACGTATAAACTTAATTAAAATTAAAAAAATAAAATAAAAAATCAGTAGTGAAATTCCTGCTTTTTCTGAGAATGACCCTAAGGTGTAATTGAATATGACTTATATAAAATGTTGATTAAATTCAAAATAATTTAACTTACTCTCTGAGACACTCGTATTTTCTCACTGGGATCATTAAAAAGCATCAAAGGATTCACTTTATCAACTGCCTTGGATTCAGACGTACTGACACCTGACACCAAGTCTTTAATATTTGCATTTATTAATGCAAAGTCATTAGATAAATTCGATAAAATTTTATCATTTTTTAATAAAATTGTGCTTTCTTTGTCTATTTCTTCCTTCCGCTTCTTTAACGAGATTTCATTTTCACATTCACCCAATTTTCGTTTATTTGAGACATCCACAGACAATTCAGGAACATCATTTGTAGCTTTGGATACTTCTGCACTTTCAACAGAATTTTCATTTGCATTCTCTAACTTTGTTATAGAAAGCTCACCAGATTTTACCAAAACTTCCACACTACTGTTTCCATCTAATACTAGGAGAAAAAAAGTTAAATAGTTACACAATAGTCATAAGGAATAAAAATAATTTTTAGAAAACTTTATGAAGGCATTATCTGTTTTTTCAAAAACTACGGGCCAAGACCCTATCCCTAAACTCGCTACGCTCGCTTTTCGTATGAGGTATTCGGCCCCTAATAAGGCTTATTCATAAAAAAAGCATAATGACACAAGTGTTCAGCTCTTTTTTACCAGCAAAATATTTTAAATACTATGTGTGTATATATATATATATATATATATATGCACACACAAGGGCTCGAAATAAGCTGAAGCAACCATGGCAAATGCCGTGAGATTAGCACAAATATCTGGGAGGATCAGCAGTTTTTGCAGCAAGTTTAGCTGCAAGCTTTTAAAACTTTAGAGCGTCCCTTTCGGCAAGGCTTGGTGATTAAAAAATTAAAACTGCAGGTAAATTACACTACCAAAAACAGATAAAAACATCAAATTCATTACAAAATAATTTTAAAATGCTCCAACTACCAGTCCATATTTAAACTGAAAAAACGTCTGTGAATTCAGCAACAGCTAATATAAAATAAGTAACAGTGGACAAAGTTATCCAAAATTTCCAAAAAATTATCCAAATAAGTAACGTTGTTATTATGAAAAAAAAACAGTGGATTAAGCAACCTAGCTGTGCATTTAATATAAACTGGGCAAACACTGGCCCGTTTTTAACTCAAAAAAGCTTCAGTGGATTAAACAATCTAGCAATACACCTCATCTAAAGTCAGTATGATTGAATAGTACATAAATAGCACTGACAAAAACATAAAAACATCAGTTTGAAATTCACATTAAAAATCTTAAAGAACACAAAGATTCATTTTAAAAAAAGCACTTACCTTTATTTTTTTAATTAACCACTCACAAATGCCCCTTATGCACTCTCCTTCACCCACTGGCTTAAAGTAAAACCAACACACTTTCTTTTATTTAGTTTTATATTCACACCACATTTCTAACAAACAGACACACTTCCTTTTCATACAATAACATATTTCATTCCTTTTCATCCATAACAAGAAAAAATTTTAAATTTCAAACATTCCTACTTTCTACCGAACTGGCGATAAATTAGATCAATACAGGTGTTTTTATGGTTACCAGTCAAAACATTTAACACGACATTCTTACCTGGCACCATCCATCACCATCACTGAGGATTGCACCAAAATCATCAACAAACCGAAGTATAAACAAAACATTGAAATGTAAACAGTACTGGCTTCTCCATATAGTTTTTCCTTTTTATCTCAGATGTACTTTACAGTTATACACAGAAGTGCAGAATATTTACAAGAAAAGTAAAGATTTTTTTTTGTTTGTTCTTCTAACTGCATTATTAATTCAATTATTTTTAATATCTTTTAAGATAGAAGAGAGTGATTGATTAACAATCTTTTTGAGTTAAGCAGGTAAACTGCAACTGTAATTTTCCTTCACTACAAAAATTTGAGATTTTGCCATGAGCTAGGTAGTTTTTGCTGCCAGCTTATAAAAACTTGCAGCACTTTTTACCTCGAGCTTCAAACTCTTATTTCGTGCCTTGATACACACATATATATGCATATATATCTTGATTAAAAGAATGTTCTTTTAACTAAGACAATGCTTAGTAAAAAATATACATCTTTTACATTTAGGTAATAAGATTTGTAACTTTTGTTATAGTCAAACTGGTTGAAGTGTCCATTGTTGACATGTTAGTATGTAATGCAGATTTCGAAAAAGAAAAGCCTGAATTTTCATCACCATTGTAGGAGTACAAAGAATGGAATTAACATCTTGGCAAAAGTTTAGATAGTAAATTTATAGCTTCTGTGTATTGTTAAATGATTGCAGATTAGAGAGTAATTAAGCGTTCAGTGAAACTATCAACAGAGAAAACATTTTATTTACAAAATTAATGTTTTATTTTAGCGGAATGAACTTTTAATGTCAAGAGGTCATTCATCGCCTTTAACTAAATTTTGTTTGATTCACTGCAGATATTTTAATGTAATACTTCCAGAAAATTTTGTACAACTTTCCCAAAATATAAAAATTAAAATAAAATAAACATTAAAAAATCATTGAAATTTGTTTTAGCTGAGTAGTTAACTAATATGTTACCTCGAAAGCTATCTAAAAGTGATGAGAAGAAAAAAAAATAGTTTTATTGTAAAACAAAAGGTACAACAAACAACAAAAACTATCATCGAATCCAAACGTACTGTGCACCTACCTGAATTTGGTATTTTTTCAAACTTACAGTCTGATTTTTCTTTATCTTCTGTTTCACTCATTTCATTAGCATGAGATATATCTCTAGATTCAGATTTGGTATCATTTTCTGGCTTCTCTAAGTCAGTAGCTTTAGAAGCTTCATTTTCTACACCAAGAATTGTTAATTTTTCAGCGTCTATTTCATTTTTAGTAGGTGAACCTTCTTCACAGCCTGAGGTTTTAACGTGGTGTGAAGTTATAAGCTCATTAGTATCATCTAAGAAAGAAGATGCAATCAAATAAAATCCCTGTATTTAATTTTTTAATTTAAGAATAAAAAACCTTTCATTTTGTGAGCTAAAAAATTTTGCGGCAATTTTTTTAAAATTAAAATAAGCTTAATAATAATTTTTTTAAATTAAAATAAGCTTAATAATAAAATTGTTATATAAATTAAAACTTAGTTAAAATTTCAACATTTAACCAAACAATGATGCATCTGTTATATAACACACAAATTTAACTGCCAGAAACTGAGATATATGGGTACATCCACCAGAAATGGAACTTTTTGATGAAAAAAAAAATCTGAATCAATATACTAATGTGATATGTCAATTTAAACTGAGAAAGTTGGGGCATATGAATTTGTAAGTTGTTATTTGATAAGAATCAGTGTAGAGTGAAAATTTGCTGGTAATAATGGTTGTAAACTTAATTTGTTTTTTGGCCTGAAAACTACCACTTACTTCATTGCATAACTTTCTTACTTTTGTTCATAAAATGCAATTCTTCTGTGTATAAATTATCAATTTATTATCATATCTATCACATGTGCAGAGTTAAAAGTTTCAGAATAACCTTTAAACACTATTTTATCTGTATTCAATAATGGATAGTTAAATGTTGCAAGAGTAACAAAAAACTTAAAAGTTTAAATTTAGAAAAAGTACTTGATATTTTTACTTAAAACTTTTTATCCTCTAATTTGGTGGATTAACACATATTTCGCACTGAGCACTGATCATTTTATTTATATCATGCATGGAATAGACCTTAGAATACAGTCACAAGAGTAACAAATGTGTTACTCTTGTGACAAGAAAATTCTACGTATAAGATTTTTGTAATCTGACAGAATGTTCAGTTCAAAACAAAACAAAAACAAAACTTGAAGATTACTTTAAAAAATTAGACTGGGAACAACTAATCTTTAGCCATAATTAATTGTATTCTATGGACTTCGTGCAAATAAAATTATTTTTAAATATTAAATTCTAAAGTTAAAATATCATAAAAAGCCATAAAAACTTCGTAAAAGTTAAAAAAACGAACAATTTAGCGCTTTCGGCAGCTAGGTCGCAGCCATCTTCGGAACTGAGCTCGTTCCCTGCTTCATCACTTCGAGCCACGTCTCCTCTATCTGAGTATGCGCCGTGTCGTTTACGGGGCCCTCGTGTTATTATTTCTAACGCTTCCCGTTTTAAACTATAACTGTGGTTATTGTAGTTGGCTATTTTCTTAACATTTACGAAATCTATATCAATATTTTCTTTTAATTCTAGGCGGGAGAAGGCAGTACTTTGTCTATTATATTTTATATCGCTAATGTGCTCTTTAATTCTATCCTTAATTTTTCTTTTTGTTTCAAAAAGAATGCGGGGAAGGGGCCGAATGCAGAAAACTCCGAGGGACCTGATAAGGTGACTTAAATTTCGAAAATCGAATTATTTTAGAAGTTATTAAAAAAAACTGAAAAAATAAAACAATGGTTACCAGATTTGGCATAAAATCATTCATTCCCTAGCAACAAAGCAATTCTAACTATGTAGAATCACGTGAAATTGTCAAACATGAAGTAGAATTACATCCATTTTACGCCAAATTAAAAAGTATATGAAATGAGTAACTCAAAATGTGTTACACAAAGTCGACAATTTTCAAATAGTAAGTTTGCTTAGACAACAGGAGTTTAGAATTAGCGATTATTCGTTTTTCCAAAACAGAATAACTAATATCTTGAAAATGAAAAATAATTAAAATGCAGATTATTTTAAAGCCGGTTCGGTCCAGCTGGATTATTTGCTACCAGTAGAAATATTTGGCGGCGTTAACCATGCCATTATAGCAGTTATAGTGCAATTTGGATATTTGCCAGCGTGGCGAGATGGTATTAATTCGTGGTGCTAAGTACGCCAATCTGCAAAGAATTATGTAAATGAAAATATGGATAACGGTTTTCCGGGAACCTTAAATGAACAGTAATTATAGGTTGTGAGCATGTGTAAATCACCAAATAATGAAAAGTCGCCATTGGTGGCAAGCTATTTTACCTGTTCTGTAGTTTTTATCAAAGAAAACATATGAATTACTGTTTGGCTAATACGCAAGGCGTACCATGGGTTTCACATAATTACAAATAGTGCGAGGTTTAACCTTTTATGTTCCAAGCAACATGCAAGAACCAAGCAATGTGTAGCTCGGTAACATTCTATATTATCCAACGTTTGGGTTTTGTTTGTTAAAATTATGCCTTTTTTACGAATAAGTCTTTTTATCGTTATACTTTCGCCTCATACAAAATGCGAGCATAGCGAGTCTAGAGGCCTTGGCCCCTAGTATAAGTAATAATTTGAATTCCTTTTGTCACAATTTTTTAAAGGAGGAACTTTGCTAAAGCTAAGTCAGTTTTAATGACTATCATAAGTTGCATAAATATTTGTTTTTCTGCATAAATATAATCAGTTATTAATACTATTCTGTATAAACCACTATTACAATATAAATATTCTCTGGTAAGTAAATTAATTATAATTTGCAATCAAAATAATGATTGGCTATTATCAATACACTTGAAATTTTCTAATACTTTTCATTTTATTATGTTAATAAATTCATTTATTCAGGACCTGACTACAATATTTTTGTGCCCAAGGCACTTTTAAAACTTTGTGCCCCTACATATAGCTGGCTCAATTTTTGTGCCCCTATACATAGCTTTAAAATCAATTTTTCGGCCCAGAGTATCGATAATCAGGACCTGCATTTATTCAGAACAAGCACAGTAAATATTTATACACTTAGTTTTTTAACATATATATATTGCATATTTACAGTAGTAGCTTATTATTACAATTATTTTGTATTTTAAGCAGCTTGTTGAATCAAAATCATGCTTGGAAGTTTTGAACAAAGAATGTAGTTTGTATTGTAATGCCTAAAATTGTCCAAAACTTTACTCAAGTGCCTAAGTAAAAAATTATGAAATTTGTAAATGGAATTTTATAGTAAAAAATAGTTTTACCCTATTTTAGTACAGAATTTTAGGTTTTTGACACTTATTGTCAAAAACTATATCAAAAAGGGTTTTTGGACATGACAGTTAAAACCAGATAAAACCATCAATTGTCAAAAACTTGCCAACCCTGATTATCCTGGCAGTCATTCTCGCCAAACTATTTTTTCATAAAAAATGTTGGCAAACTGTTGCCAATCGTATTCGGAACCATCAGTAATTTCATATGTCCGGCATTTATCTTGGCAGACTGCCCAGATAATATGTAAGTACGAAAAAAATTAAGTATAAACAAGATAAGAGTAATACAAAAACACCAAGTGCATGTATATGCCAAAAGTGCATTTTAGAAGATGTCCTAAGCAAGCTTTTCTGTCTAGTTTTAGCTGGTCTGCGCCTCTTCTAGAATTACAGCTCATGTAAAGTTCAAATATTGGAGGGGGGGGGGGGAAATCTGATGTGGACAACACATGACTTCCATGCACATCTATTAAATCAAAAATATTTTCGGCATACTTCATCTAAACTTATTTTGTTTGAAAGAGATAAAATACTGCAGTAATAGTTAGGGATGTAACGAATATTCGGCCACTATTCGGTAGGCCGAATATTAAATTGGCCGAATACTGAACAGATATTCGGCCGAATAGTTGTGTCCGAATATTGCTACATATTCAGCTGAATAATTTAAGAACAAAGAGAAAAAAGTATTTTTATCATGTATTTTTTAATGCATTTACAAATAATATTGCTTACTTCAATATGCTAATTTTATATCATAAAATATCATAGGTCATTGAATTTTAAACTGAGTTTAACATAATTTAATGTATTTAATAATATTACAGAAATGCAGACTTTTCTACTTTGGAGACACTACTTGGTTTTCTTCCTTCTTTATAGGGTGGGGGTAGGAGGAATCTTTTCAGATCCTCAATCACCAACGTATTTTTGAAAAACTGCTACGTTTGCGCAGAGGCCGTAAAACCCAAAACAGGATGTGATTATGTATAGTTACCAGATTAATCACATACCATAGCATATTTATTAAATTATGAATATCTCAAAATATAATTATGCTGCTATTAGTGTTTAACTTTGTAAAAGATTTTTTCATGACCAAGATTTTTTACAGATAATATACTGTTGTGCATTTTTAATCATCTACAAATAATATAAAATGAATTTTAATTAGACTTTATTTAATATTTAATTACTAATTTGAAAAGCGACATTTTATTTACAGTTAAAATGAAATTTTAAAAAATTTAATATTCGGCCGCCGAATATTCGGTATTCGGCCTAAACTACGTGCCGAATATTCGTTATTCGGCCTGAGCTATTGGCCGAATATTCAGTATTCGGCTATTCGGCCAAATCAGTATTCATTACATCTCTAGTAATAGTAAGGTTTAGCAATTTCTAACCAAATACTTCCGATATTGCCAAGTAGGGAATGCAATCTCGATCCCGCAGGAATGGGATCCTGCACAAATATTTGCGGGACTAGTCCCGTGGGCATGAAACTGAACAATAAATTATTTTTATTACGATTTCAAGCCTATTTCCCGATCATCCATTGGCTAAAAAGTTTTGCATAAGATCAATAATAAGAACCAGTCATCTTCGGTGCTCATACGTATTGGCAGGTAGGCGCCTTAGCCCCCCTAGCTCCCATATTGTTATGATTTATGTACTGGTATAACGCAGAAGTGCTTCAACACTAAATATTGTATCTTTCTGACAGAACCCTTGACTTGTCCTCCCTGCTCCATTGACAATCATATGGCTACCCATGATAGTGATATCTTAAAAGGTAAGCTTCAGTTAACCACTAAAAAATGATGGCTCCTTCAGGGTTTCACACAAAGAAAAAAAATTTTGTTAAGCGCTTTTGTATTCTCTAACGCAATTAGATGAAGACTAGGAAGACGAGTGCCTCTTTACGTTGTCTTTTTTACTTTCTTTTTTAGCAACTAAGAAATAGCAGTATATTATTATAAATATCATGACTATAATTTTCATATTTATGTAAGGTATTGTATTAATTATAAAATAAGATAAAGTATTATTATTAAAGTTAAACTTAATAGTGCCTACAATCTTACTCTTTCCTACTTTTCTCTATCGAAATCAATTTTTTTTGTGGAATGGAATATTAATCCCACGGGATTGTGGGATTAACAAATCTCAATCCTGCAAAGCGAAAAACAGTGCGGGATTGCATTCCCTATTGCCAAGCTTGGTTCAATTTGAATGATTTGCTTCTGACACTTAATTTGGCAATATTTCACCAAAAGCCAACAAGTTTGAGATAGTTCGCGAGATTTTGAGGATAGCCAAAGTACTCATTGACCGCAGACTCTTAAGAGTCGCACAGTTAGATGCTATGATAGTTCTATAAATACAAAATTTCAAAATTCTACGGGTAAAAGTTTTACAGTTATGCAAAATACAAAATAATTTTTGGCACCAAATTTGACAATATTTCGGCAAAACTTGCTAAGGTCAATGACAAATGGCAAGATTTTGGGCATGGACCAAACAATGACTATCAGAAAATTTGGTGATATTTCAACAAAACTGGTACTAATACCGTAAGCGGGGCAGGTAGCCAAGCCAGATAAGTCGCTAATGATAAGTAAACAGACTTGTCAGCATTCCTAATTGAGAAGAGGTATTAGCAACCCTTGTGTTGTTATTTCATGATATCATGAGAAATTATGTGATTGGTCTAAGAAATTAACTGGAAACCAGATGATTTTGAAGAAATTATATGATTGGTTGAAAGAATTTAAGTGTAACCGATCTGCTTGAACGTGGCACGACCTGCGATTAAGCATTACTTGTTGTGAAATGCTGTGTGCAGTTTTTGAAAGGTTTTTTTTTTTTTTTTTTTAGGAAGTAAAATTTATGGTTATTTTTATATTAAATGCAGGAAAGTTGTATAGAGCTCATGTGAATTTGTTTTATTTTATGATGTGTATCGTCGACGGTGTGAATATTGGTATAATAAAGTATAAAGATAAAATTTTTGTGATGAATAAATCGTGGCGTGGTAGGATGAAATTTGTTTATTTGAATGGTATTTAATGGATTTATTTTGCGATAAAGGTTTGTTGTTAACAAAGAATAACGTATGTCTGTATCATTAAATAGGAAATTAAGTGAAAATTTTGAGGTATGTGCTTTTGTTTATTTAAATGTTTATTTCTTGATGTAGTGTATATTGGTTTCACGTTGAGAATTTTTGTTTTATGGTTCGCATTTATATAAAGGTTTTAGTATTTTGTGTTATTTTTTGTGAATTGGGAAGGATAAGTGGAAATTTTTAGGATTATAAGAAACATGAAAGATTTTATTAGATACATGGGGTTGCTATCGTACATTTTTGTATGATGAATTAGCATACATAATTTTAATTTAATGTCAATCAATACACGAGGACAGTGATAGATCTAAGATTTTTTCAGAAGAGTAAAAATACTCCTTAACCTTTTTAGAAGGAGTATTTTCCTATCCACAGGAGTAATTAAAGCAACGAACAACTATGCTACATTTTCGAATGCATAATTAAATTGCATTTAACACATAAATCACATATAATAACTGATTACACAATCTAGGTACATTGTTGGTGCTAACTGTAAATAAAAATCATTTTCGAGGGGAAATCTTGTCGTAATCACCGATCATAAAACGGAATTTTATATAGAAAAGCAATCTATAAAAACATGCATTCCAAAATTCCTAAAGCATGAAATACGCATCTAGTGGCGTTATTGCGATCACTGCATGAGAATTTTTGAGTTGTTTGTAATGAGTTTTGATTTTATCCTGATTTTAGTAGTGTAAGTTTTGTGTGTTTAGTTAATGTGGATGTGTGTAGCGTTTAGTTTGGGTTTATTTTATTTTTTATTGCATTTGAAAAATGTATATGTTTTAGTAAGGTGTTTCGGTAAGTGTTTTGTAGTTTTGAGTATTTTGTTCCTTACATATCTACGTATGTTTGAATTTGTTTGGTAAGAAAAAAAAGTCGAAAACTCAACCTGCCCCACTTATGGTATTATTCCCCCCAAAACTCACCAAGCACAATGGCAAATGGCAATATTTTGGCCATGGACCAAATGATAGACTATCGCCACATTAGGCGATATTTTGGCAAAACTCGTCATGGTCGCCGAAAAATGGCAAGATTTTGGGCATGGACCAAACAAGGACTGACTATAGGCAAATTTGGTGATATTTCACCAAAACTCACCAAGGATGATATTTTGGCCAAATGGTAGACTATCGCCAAATTTGGCGAGATTTTGGCCATGGACCAAACAATGACTGACAGCAGATGTAACTAGAGGCAAAAAGCCTGTCCTCTGCGCAAACTGCAGGAGCCCCCATGTGGCCAATTACCATGGCTGCCCAAAAAACCCCAGCAACCGACACAACATAAACAACCTGACTCACAACCCAAACAACCCACTAATACTCAAAACTACCAAAACAGACTTGGACAGTTGGTTAACCGCCCCCCCCCCCAGGGCACCTCTGCCTGGACACAAGTCGGGCAAAACACAAAACTGTCTACCTGCCAAGCAGGAGGAATCAATTACCAAGGGACAGGATGACATGGAGATTACCGCTCCCCCACCACCAATAATGACCAGAATCAGGAAAACACCCTGCAGGAGAATGAATCACTGGCCAATACACAGTTTGGACCCGCCCACAAACCCAAAAAAACTCGCTTTAAAAAACCCAATGAAACCCACACGGAAAGGGTTTTGGGGGGTTTTATTAAAAATTATCAAAATTTTTCCTTTCTTTCATTTAAATCATTTGTTATTTGATATTAAATACATATGGTACCTACATAACTTAATGCATCATATTATATAAATATATATATGCCAGTTTAACTTTTTTACAATTATTTTTCCAAATTCAACATAAAGAATAATCTTCTTAAAAATAATACCTTGAGCTAATTCTATGTGCAATACTTGTTTTGAAATGAAGAGGTGTAGAATGCATGCAGGGATAACTTAATAATTTATCTCTTTATCTTCTATCTATACTATTAAAATCTGTGCGCGTCTGTCTGTCTGTGTGTAGCATCATCTCCTCCAAAACCGCTGGGAGTTGAGTTTCAATCGAGGTGTCCACTTATTCGAAAAATTCCGAGGAAGGTCTTCCGCTAATTTAAATTTCGAAATTCGAATTAGTTTAGGAGATTGATAAAAAACCCCGTCAAAAACACTAATTTTTGCTCTCCGCAACTACGCGATTGTAACCCCTGTAGTGAAAATGTGAGAAATAAGCATCGAGGTTGCCATGTTTGGCGAATTTATTAAATGATTTACACTCTTGCATTAAAAATAAAGGAAGAATACTTTTTTTTTTCTGTTTCGAATATTTGCTAGGTTATTTTTTAATTAAAATATCATCTGCGCGGGAAATCAGAGCAGGAATTCAATATTTTTTTATACGCAAAAGAAAAAGGATTTGTAAATTTCAGAGACTAAAGTGCATAACCTTATAATTTGGCGAAAAAAAATGGCTTATATGGCGATTTGGGAAAGTGCATTCTAGTGGTTTGCACACAATTTTAGGCTTGGCGCAATTTACTGAGAGCGTAAAGAAATAGTATTTTTAAAAACAAGTGCAGGTTTTACTAGAATTTAGCCTGAAATTTTAATTTTCCGTTCAGAAATAATGCAGTTAAGGCGATTTTAAATGATTTTCATCAAGTTAAATAAATTGATTTAAGTTGGGGAAACCCCGCCAAATTTCAGAAAATTAAACTTTTTCATTTGTATTGCTAATTCTATGCCCCGATTGATATGAGTTGGTGTTACGAGCGTATGAATATAGATAATATTTTTTAATCCCGCCAAACAAGGTTTAATAAAATAGGAAGTCTTTATAAATACGAATGCTGTTTGAGATGAATGAGAATATCTTTTAAACCCAGTTAGACTAGCTGGTAATGCCTTTAAATTATCGCATTTATTGTCAAGTTTAATGTGTGATTCATTTTGGCTATTTGCCATCGACTGCCGACGTTAATTACGCCAAAATGGCAGTTCTAGCAAAGTAAA
This sequence comes from Cheiracanthium punctorium, assembly GCA_038373885.1. Taxonomy (NCBI): domain Eukaryota; kingdom Metazoa; phylum Arthropoda; class Arachnida; order Araneae; family Cheiracanthiidae; genus Cheiracanthium; species Cheiracanthium punctorium. The sequence goes on from JAWZYV010013819.1 coordinate 108,776, forward strand.
CATAAATAAATCATTTCATATTCTATTTTTAACACTGCTACAGTTTCCGTAGCAACGGAATCCATTGTTGCCAATTGGATTCCGTTGTTGCCAAGTTGTTCAATTTAATGATTAAGTGAAACCACTCATTTCTACATCTCCTAAGACCGAAAAAAGTGAAAACGCATTAAATATGAAACAAATAGAATTTTAACATATTTGCGCATTAAAAATAATCGAAGTTTTTTCAGGCAATTCTGCATATTTTTCATTTTACTTCCTTAGCGTGTGACGTCATTTCACGTCATTGTCTTCTGTTTTGCTGTCAGATTATCCGGAGAAGCACATTACACGCTAACGTATGTGCTGCTTCGGCGTACTTAAGAAAGCAATTTGTCGGGTGCGTATTTGCCGAACCCCTCTGTGTGTCTAAATTGAAGCAATGAAACTTTGTAGGCGTATTTTTTTAAACTAGAAAAAGGCAGATTAACGTCGTTAACGTGGAAGAAGCGATATGGAAAACTGTTTAATTGGTAGCCGTAATGCGAAATGATAATCGATTATTCACATGCGCAAAGCAACAAAATTTCAAAAGTATGAAAAGTCAGAAATATGAAATGAAAATCCAAAATAAATCACCAGAGACTATAGAATAAGCATCGTGTACGAGAATGATATTGCAATCATGTACATAGCAAAGGCGCTTGGAAGGAATACAAAATATAATATGAAATTAATTGCTCTTTCTTCCCATGGCGTTTGTGGAATCTTTCTGAATAACGGGATCCAATGTGCTTAGAATATTTCATATAAATTACTTATATGTTAAAGTTCTATTTATTTTTTCATATATATTCCAGTTACTCCAGTTACAAGACCTAGAGCTCTAGAAATGATTTCAGATTTTGTTTAATATTGAATTTGACACTATGCAATTCATCTATGTTAAAAATAAAATATGAAATTAGTTATTTATTTAGTGTGAATTGGCAGTGAGATCAACGTTAGTTTTATGTAACAAGTGTGCTACTGTATTAAGAGTTCAGTAAGGGTAATAAGATTTTCTGCTTAAGTTACGTCACAAATTTTTTCATTTACGAAAGCGACAAGATCTTCACGGATTTTTGGTTTCTGAACGTACAATGTGCATCGATTGTTTCGTATAGGTTTTTTAAATTGGGTAATTGGGTAAAATTTAATAAAATCATCTGCATAATTGATTTGGGTATAATTTAATAAAGTCATCTGCAACATAACTGTGCTAATGCATTGTCCACGCTTTACGAAATGCAAGATAAGATAAAATAGTATTCAACATCATGCAATGTTATTCATATGGTATGTATGAATGCTATAAATTAAACCTTAAAAAAAAGAGAAATATGATGTAGAAATAAGGCATTTTTCGAAAGAGAAGCGTTTCGTCTGCATACCGTAAAGTTCTTACTTTTCTGATCGCCAGTGACAATGACGTAGTTTTTGTGTCATCATGTTGCAATCGTCTCAAATTTCCACTCATGGAGTCAGCTTTTCGTCAGAATTCCAGCATTTTTTCACTGTTAGAGATTCCGCATTACTGTGTTTAATTTGACTTATATGTATATTAGGAAAATATTCGTTTCCTACCATGCGGAGAACGGGCAAGCAGCTAGTCTATACTATTAAAATCTGTGCGCGTCTGCCTGTGTGTGTGTGTGTGTGTAGCATCATCTCCTCCTAAACGGCTGGGAGTTGAGTTTCGAATCAGGTATCCACGAATTCGGAAAATTTCGAGAAAGAACCTCCGCTAATTTAAATTTCGAAATTCGAATTAGTTTAGGAGATATTGATAAAAAACCCCATCAAAAACGCTAATTTTTGCTCTCCGCAATTCCGTTATTGTAACCCCTGTAGTCAAAAAAGTGAGAAATAAGCATCGAGGTTGCCATATTTGGCTATTTTATTAAATTATTTAGACTCCTGCAGTAAAAATAAAAGAATAATGATTTTTTTTTCTGTTTAGATTATTTACAAAGTTATTTTTTAATTAAAATATTGCGTTCATATTAAATCAGAGCTGGAATTCAATGTTTTTTTATGTGTAAAGGAATAAGGGATTGAGAGATTTCCGAGACTAATATGTATATTTTTTAGTTTGGCCGAAAAAAAAATGGCTCATTTGGCGATTTTGAGAAAGTAGTAGGTTCTACCGATTTGTACAGTTTTGGGCTTGGCGCAAATTACTGAGAGCGTAACGAAATAGTATTTTTAATAACAAGTATACGTTTTACGGCGCTATACTTCGATGTTTCATACAGAAATAATGCAGTTATTAAGGCGATTTTAAACGATCTATAGAATTTTCACGAAATTAAGTAAACTGATTTAAGTTAGAGGAATTCCGCCAAATTTCAGAAAATTGAAATTCTCGCATTTTGTACATGGTAGTTAACGGTGATTAAAACCCGTTATAGTTAACAATAATTTAAATAACTGCTACTGATCAATAATATACCTGCATTAAATATTGGCGATCGAACCATATAAATGATAGATAACTATTTCCCATTTTGATTGCTGTTAAATCAATGCTTCGAATGATTCCCTGAAAACAAAAAAAATCTCACAAAATGGTGTATGTTGGCATTTGGCGATCGAAGTACTGTGTAATAAATAATTCATTCTTATTTTTTAAAGCAGAGCTACGGAAGTTTCTTTTACTAGAAGCTGTTAGAAAGGCGTAATTAATAATGTCTAATATATTTTTTGTTTTACGAATTGAAATGTACGTTGATTCCTACGTTAGTACATTTCTTAGCAAAGTTGGCGAAAAATATTCAGATGTAGTGCAGCTCTGTACGTATTATTAATTCCATTCCCCAATTGAGATGAGCCGATGTCACTAGCGTATGCATGGATATTTTTTTTTTTAATTCCGCCAGACAAAGTATTGCGTATTGCCTTTAGTGTCGAGTTTAATTTAGGTTTGAGCTATTGGCCATCGACTGGCGGCGTTAATTTCACCAAAATGGCAGTTCTAGCAAAGTAAATATGAATAATTCATTTCAGTGTTCTATTTTTAACATTGCTATAGTTTCCGTAGCAACGGAATCCATTGTTGCCACTTAAGTTGTTAAATTTTACAATTAAGTGAAACCACTCATTTCTACAGCTTTTAAGAATCGAAAAAGTGAAAACACATCAATTGTGAAACAAATAGAACTGTAACAGACTTGCACCTTAAAAATAATCGAAGTTTTTATGCAATTCTACATACCTTTAATTTTATTTCCTTCGAGTGTGGATGTCATTTTTTACGTCATTTTTGCTGTTTTGCTGGCAGATTATCCAGAGCAGCACATACCCTCTAATGTATTTGCTCCTCCGGAAGCAAGAGCGTATGTCCGGCGCGTATTTGTGTAACCCCATTGTGTTAATCAGAATTTTCTGGTGTCACATTATTTAGACCATTTTTTTACTGCGGAGATTCCGATCCTAAAGTATATTGATTAAGCAGGAGTAGCTAGAAATTTTTCATGGGAATGTTACGACTACTGCAACTCACATATATGTACACGTGTGTGCGTTAAAGGAGTGAAGAATATACATTTTGTAAGGCAAAAAAACTCCGCATGGGGGGTTGTGACCCCCTATCCCCTCCTTGGCTACGCCACTGTACGCAAGCATCAGTTGTCACGTCGTGAAAAACCGTCGTAGATGGCAAACTCCGAAGTTGTTCTGAGGGTTATACAAAATTAAAAATTTTACTGTTAGTAAATTTTACTTTTGATACAGTTCGAATACTTGGTTTTAATACATTTCGGCCACCAAGGTAAGATGAAATATTACTAAATACGGCAACCCAGAATTTTCTTAACTATTGATTTTGACACTATGGAACTACAGTAGATTCCCTATAACACGATAGATACGTTCCGTGTTATAGGAATCCGTGTTGTACGGGTCCTGCACTATACTCCACCTGGAGTGCGGACTGTGCGGTATAATCGCGGCAAAACTTATTTGCGCTTTGTAAAAATGCAATGACGTTTCTTGTTGCCATTCAAAAGGAATGTTAATTACAGGAGCTAAGGCGTCATAATATCAGAACATATGTCTCATTTTACCGTGCTGTACGAGTCTCTTTTAACGTGCTACACGAAAACGATCGTAATGTTTTCGTCGTGTTCTAAGAATTCGTGTTGTAGACCCATGTTATAAAGGGGTCAACTGTAGTCTGTAAAAAATGAAATTAGTTATTTATTTATTGCGAATTGACAGTGAGATAAACGTCAGTTTTATGTAACAAGTGTTACACTGCATTAAGAGTTCAATAAGGGTAATAAGCTTTTTCTCAGAAGTTACATCAAGAACTTTTTCATTTACAAAAGCGACATGATTTTCACCGGAGCAGGGTACATTTTTGGCTTTTAAACGCAAATGATGCAACCATTGTTTCATGTAGGTTTTTTAATTTAGGTAAAATTTAATAAAGTCGTGTGTAACATAACTGCGCTAATGCATTGTCCACGTTTATCCGAAAATGCAAGATAAAATTGTTGTCAACATCATGTAATGTTATTTATGTGGTATATACTCATAAGCGTAAAGTTTTCAAAATTATTGGGGGGGCGGGCCCCACAACCCCATATATTCACGTCAGTGGCGTAGCCAAGGGGGGGGTAGGGGGGTCATAACCCCCCATGAGGAATTTTTTTCCATACAAAATGTATATTTTTCACTCCCTTATCATACACCCGTATACATATATGTGAGTTGCAGAAGTCGTAACTCCCCCATGAAAAATTTCTGGCTATGCCACTGATTCACGTACATATAACTTAGTAATAGCTGCCAACTACCATGGAATATATATAACCACTTTTTCTACCTGATTTTTCCGCTTAAAATATAGCAAAATTTTTGTGCTGCGCGCGCGAGCTGGTTACTATTTAAAAAAAAATAATTAAAAAATAGACTGTTTACAAAAAAATGGTTAATTATATTCCGTAGTAGTTGGCAGCTATGACTTACTATATATAAGTAAATTATTGGAGGCGCTCGAGCTCTATGGGTCTATAGAATTCTATACCTATGTAGGGTAAGTATCCATGTTAGTATCTTCCTACCATGTTATAAGTTAAAAATAGAAGCAGTGTAAAATATCCAAAGGAGGAAAAAAAAAACATTTTCGATGAGATAGTGCATTTTAGACACGTCTGAACTTTTCTTTATTTCATACTTTACATTGCATAATCTGATTTTAATTAATCAGAGCCTGGTGAGGGCAGCTTATAGTAATATTGTGTGTTACGTGGCGTCAGGGGCGGCCCTAGGGCCGGACAAACCGGACCCCTGTCCGGGGCGTCAAAATTTTAGGGGCGGCATTTTGGCTTGAATTTGAAAAATACATTTTGTATTAGCAAACGAATTGTTAAAAAATATTCCGGAGACTATCATTCTACACAACTTTACTAGCTGATGTACCCATCAGTCATTGATGGGTTTTTACTAACCGCGCGAAATTTCGTTTGTATTGTAGGAGTACAAAAAATGGAATTAGCATACTGGCAGAAATATAGAAAGCAAAGTTATAACTCTTGTATATTGTTTAAAGGTTAGAGAGTAACAAATTACTGAGACAAACTGTCAATAGAGAAAATAAATTACATTCAAAATTAACGTTTTCTTTTAGTGAATGAGCTTCCTACATCAAAAAGTCATTTAAAGGTGCAAAAGAAGATGCTAGTAATGAATATTAAACTGAAAAGAGAATACCTGGAAAATGCTTTGTAATAGCAAGTAGCTTATATTTAATACTGCAACGTCTGATTGAATTATATTTTGATGATTTTACTTTATGCGCGGAGAACTTTATCAAAGTTTACGTCATACCTCAAAAATAATTCAAAATTTGTAGCAATTCCCTTTTTATCATTTCCCTTCACTAGTTGTTTTCACGAAGTGGTCACACAAAATTTTCTCAAAATAATATATATATATATATATATTATTTTTTTAATTAGGAAGAATTCAAACAACGTTATTTAACTCAATCTCCTCGTCAGTTACTGAATTTTGTTCTATTAACTTTAGACATTTTAATATTATGCCTGAAAAATTTTGCACAATTTTCTCAAAATTAAAACAATAATAATAATAATAATTTTAAAAAAGAAATCGACGTAATTTGTTTAAATTGAACAGCCACCTATTGTATTACCTCCAGACGCCTTAAAGTGACGCCCTCCCTCTCTCCCCGCCCCCTAAAAAAGAAAAAAATACATTGCAACTTTTACAAACCCTTTCAATTTATTCAAATCTTTTAAAAATTTCGATGATGCTTTGTTACCCATCGCATGACTTAATTTCATTCTGTTCTCTTAATCCGTTTTTGATGGATGCTAGAACAGACTTTTTAAGCGATTTTTACAAAATCTCAAAGTCTATGAATTATTTAAAACAATTGTTTCAATTAACTTAAATGTATTTTGTAATGTATTTGCAATGTATTTTGTATAATTCCAAATTTCATTCTATTCCATTGAGTCATTTTTTAACAAAGGGGGAACATACATTTACCCACAGTTTTCAACCACAGATTTAACGCTAAACTTTTAAACGAATTAGAAATTTTAGCACCTGCAGATTAAATTAAGTTGCCACTTTTGGTGTTGTTATAAAATTAATTTCATTCGCTTCAGTTGTTTATATGTGATGTGCAGACAAATATTTACTCCTTTTTCGTAGATTTTTCACAAGGTTTCCAGTTGGATTCAAATTACACTTTGTTAATGAAATTCAACAAGCCAAATACTATTCCACATTTCTAGATTGCATTCCTGATGCCAAAAAAATCGAACAAATCGCATTCTTGGTAAGGTATAATGTTATTGACAAATCTAATTCCAATGAAGCTACCGTTAAAATTGATGAAAGAATTTTAAGTTTTTGTTTCAGTGATTTGGCTTCAGGATTATTTAACTCTCACAAACAATTCATGTTCCTATGTTCTATTATTATTTGGTATAAAATCTACAATTCCGTGAATCCATTAAGAAAGCTATTGCAGTCAAAAGACAACGATTTACCACCTGCTCTAGAACTCTTAAGAAACTGAAGATTTTTTTTAAAGGAGCTTCGATTGGATGTGATTTTAAATTAAATGTGCTGTTATGCAAGAGAACTGACCGACGAGATAGTATTCTGGATAACACTGGGTTTACGCAGCCACGTAACATATTAATTTTGATTGCGAAGTACGAGATGATCTGGTGAAAGATACGAAATTAAAATTCAAGATAGTTATATTTTTTACGGTAGACAAAGCGATTAATACCTTATGCAGATTTAATTTAATAAGTACCCAATGTAATTATTTTAAATTTTTTCACGGCATATATGAGTTAAAAGATACTCCTAAAAAGTGCTAATTAAACATTGTAACAGTGTTAACACTGTGTAAAGTGTAAACAATTGGAGTTAATGCTGACCGGTGGAGAATCGGGGAATATAAACGCTCTTGATCTAGTAAATGAAATAGTGTCAGTTACGGCTTTATTAGGCAAAAAGGAAATCCCAATTGAAATTTTAAAGTTAATTTCAACTCAGATTTTACACCACACCTTGCTGTTACTTCAAAAATTTCACTTTCTTTGCCGATAATTCTGGCAAGTGCAGAGAAGAGTTTCTCAAAATTAAAGTTAACTAAAAATTTCTTATGTTCCACAACTCTTCCAGATACGTTAAATAATTTAACTACATTGTCTATCGAACATGAATTAGTTGAAAAATTGATTTAAGAGAAAAAGTCAGGAATTTTGCGAAATTAAAAGTCAGAAAAAGAACTCTTGATTTTTCTCTCTTTCTTTTGGTTTTTAGCTTAATGTGTGGTTTTTAATAAATATGGTTTTTTCTTATGCTGTGTTATGTTTAAAGAGCTATTCCAGTTTTGTAGGCATGAAAACAGAACCTGTAAACAATTTATTTCTTTTAATAGTAATTTTACTGTGGGAGGGGCGGCATTTTATATTTTTGTCCGGGGCGGCAAAACTGTTAGGACCGGCCCTGCGTGGCGTCACAATGAATACTAAATCATGATTGAAATCAAACGAAGAAAATTTTTAAAAGTCCAAGTAAAGGTTTTTTTAAACGTTTGTAAATGGCATGAAATACTTTTTTTTATGTTAGTATAAATTAATTTTCTGTATTGAGTGGTAAATTATTGGGTGGGCTCAGCCCCTATTCACAATTTATTGGGGGGGCTCGAGCCCCACGGGCCCATATAACTCTACGCCTATGTATATACTATATATTAATGCTATAAATTAAACCTCACAAAGAGAATTATATGATGTAGAAATCAGGCATTTTTCGAAAGAGAAAAGTTTTGTCTGCATACCATAAAGTTCTTTCTTTTTTGATCGCCAGTCACATTGGCGTAGTTTTTGTGTCATGTTGCAATCGCCTAAAATTTGCACTCATGAAGTCAACTTTTGGTCACGATTCAAGTATTTTTTCACGTTTTGAGATTCCTCATTACTGGGTTTAATTCGAATTATATATGTGTAAGGAAAATATGCGTTTCCCACCGTGTGGAGAACGGGTACGCAGCTAGTTCATATTTAAAACCTTATTTATTAAAATATGTAATTATCAGTATAGTGACAAACAAAAAATATCCTTTCCCAGATAAAAGAAGAATGGTACATGTCTCTCTCTTACAGCTTAGAAGCATGCATCTCAAGAATGAATTCAGGTTGAGGAAACCATCCTGTATTCTATTAGTTGCTGCATTACTTTAGGACTGAGAAATGTAAAACTGATTCATTATACATTGTTTATGTGGGATTTAATATCAGACATATTAATTCTAGATTTTTTAAAGTAAAAAGGAGTATATATTTCGAGCAAAAATGAATAACCATAAAGAAAATTATTAAATAAATAGTAGTTCTGCAGTAAGTTGGCCTGCAAAGGGTTTACTGACTTATATTCTAACTAGGAAATATAACTATGATTTAAAAAGCATAAAGATAAAAAAAAATTAAAAAGTTCATAAATTTAAGAAGTAATAGATAACAGCCAATCAAAAACAAACAACATATTTTTCTAAGTGAACAATAATATACTTTTATCTATGGAATGGTCATAAAACAAATTAGGAGCCCTTTATAAATGCCAGCAGAAAAAGATAGTACTGCGTTAAAGTTGAAGTTATTTTTATATTTAAATTAATTAATTCATTATTATTTTGTAATGAAAGTTTTCTTTCAGACTAAAATTATTCTGCTTTGAAATAAAACTATGAAATTTAAATCCAAGAAGTGTTATACTATAAAAAAAATCTTAATAAAACCCGGTTTTTTTTTTTTTTAAATGTCGCCAATTTTAAATGTCGCCCTTTTTTGTCGCCAAATTTTTCACGTGTGAAACACCATTTTAGAATACGATAAAATAATACAACATGTTGAGCACTGTCAGGAAATACAAATTACTTTAACACATTAAAATTACACAGATATTCCACTTAAAAAAAAAAAACAATAAAACAAAATACACCATCCATACTTAACACTAAAAATTGTCAGCAAATTCAGTAACAGGCAATTAAAAATGAGCAAACAGTAAACCACTTTTAACTAAAAAAATTTCAGAATATTAAGCAATCTAGTTCTACAGCTATGTAAACTATGCAACCAGTGGACCGTTTTTCACTAAAAAAACCTCAGTGGATTCAGCAACCTAGTTGCACAGCTATGTAAACTATGCAACCAGTGGACCATTTTTAACTAAAAAAACCTCAGTGGATTCAGCAACCTAGTTGTACAGCTATGTAAACTATGCAACCAGTGGACCGTTTTTAACTAAAAAAACCTCAGTGGATTCAGCAACCTAGTTGTACAGCTATGTAAACTCGGCAACCAGTGGTCCGTTTTTAACTAAAAAAACCTCAGTGGATTCACCAACCTAGTTGTACAGCTATGTAAACTAGGCAACCAGTAAACCGTTTTTAACTAAAAAAACAACAGTGAATTAAGCAACCTACTCATACAGCTAATGTAAACTGGGCAAACACAGGCCCGTTTTCAACTCAAAACAACATCGGTGGATTAAGTAACCTACTTATACACATTTACAATTCACGTTGAAAACCTTAAGCAATTGCAAAAATTCTTTAAAAAAAAACACTTACCTTTATCTAAAGAAACTCCTGAAAAATATCCAAAACGCACAACAGCTAATAACATAACACCAAAACGCTTTCTTTTACTAACTAACCACAAAACCAACATATACTAACCACACACCAAACACAAATAACACAAAACAAGAACTGACTCACAGATTTCAATTTTCCTCGTTTTAAAACCTCGGTTTACAGATTACAGTTAAATTGCCTTAACCAATCACAAAATCCCTTTACCAAACATCCTGGTATCGTTTAATGAACCCACCGAGCGTTTTTTCATCAAACTACAGCATCATCCAACACCTCAACTCAATCTACACAGGTTACAACAGACATCTGACTCTAAGGCTAAAGTAAACAAACTTTCGACCAAACTCCAAGCTTGGCGACACATCGGCGCTTGGCGAGGACACCCGGTAACCGAATTTCCCCCATTTTTTTATAATACTAGGGGCCAAGGCCCCCAGACTCGCTACGCTCGCTTTTCGTATGAGGGATTCGGCCCCTAATCAGGCTTATTCGTAAAAAAGACATAATTTCAACAGACAAAACCCAAAGATTGGATCAGATAGAATGTTACTGAGCTAAGCTACACATTGCTTGGTTCTTGCATCTTCATTGGTACATAAAAATTTAAACTTCACCCTACAGTAGACCCCTATCCCTCATAACACGGAAGATATTTTGTTATGGGAATCCGTGTTGTACGGGTCCTGAGCTATACTCCACCTGGATTGCGGAATCCGCTAATAATCGCTGGAAAAATTATTTGCACTCCTCAGAAACACAATGATATTTAATGTTGCCATTCAAAAGTTATATTAATTAGGAGCTAAAGCGTAATAAAATCAGAACATCTGTTTTAGCTGTATTTTTAATAATGTAAAACCTATTGGACACCTTGCAAATTTGCCACCCATGGCGATTTTTCATTATTTGGCGACTTGCGTACATGTAAAGTTAATAAAAGCTACGGAACAGACAGAATAGCCTGCCACCAATGGCGACTTTTCATTATTTGGCGATTTACACATGCTCACAACTTATATTTACTGTTCATTTAAGGTTACCGGAAAACCGTTATCCATATTTTCATTTACATAATCGTTTGCAGATTGGCGTACTTAACATAACACCACGAATTATACCATCTCGTCGTGCTAGCAAATATCCAAAGTGTACTATAACTGCTATAGTGGCATAGTTAACGCCGCCAAATATTTCTACTGGTAGCAAATAATCCAGCTGGACGAGAACCGGCTTTAAAATAATCTGCATTTTAATTATTTTTCATTTTCAAAAATATTAGTTATTATGTTTTGGAAAAAGGAATAATCGCTAATTCTAAACTCCTGTTGTCTAAGCGAACTTACTATTTGAAAATTGTCAACTTTGTGTAACACATTTTGAGTTACTTATTTCCTATAGTTTTTATTTTGGCGTAAAATGGGCATAATTCAAACTCATGTTTGTAAATTTCACGCGATACTAGATACTTGGAAACGCTTTGTTGCAAAGGAATGAATGATTTTATGCCAAATCTGGCAACCATTTGGTTTATTTTTTCAGTTTTTTATTAATATCTTCTAAAATAATTCGATTTTCAAAATTTAAATCAGCTTAGCAGGTTTCTCGGAATTTTTCGAATCTGTGGGCACCTTCGTCGAAACTCAAATCCCCACGGTTTAGGAGGAGATAAGATGACAAGCTTTGACAGCGGAGGCGACAGCGGCCTTTACTTTTTTTTAGAATAGAGAGATAACACTTTTTGGATTTAAATTTTATAGTTTTATTTCAAAGCAGAATAATTTTAGTCTAAAAGAAAACTTTCATTACAAAATAATAATTAATTAAAATAACTTCAACTTTAATGCAGTACTACTTTTTCTGCTGGTGTTTATAAAGGGCTCCTAATTTGTTTTATGACCATATAGAAGTATATTATTGTTCACTTAGAAAAATATGTTGTTTTTGATTGGCTGTTTTCTATTACTTTTTAAAATTATGAACTTTTAAACTTTTTTTACTTTTGTGTTTTTAAGTCATAGTTATAATTTCCTAGTTAGAATATAAGTCAGTAAAACCTTTGCAGGCCAACTTACTGCAGAACTACTATTTATTTAATAATTTTCTTTATAGTTATTAATTTTTGCTCAAAATATATATTCCTTTTTACTGTAAAAAATCTAGAATTAATGTCTGATATTAAATCCCACATAAGCAATGTATAATGAATCAGTTTTAGATTTCTCAGGACTAAAGTAATGCAGCAACTAATAAAATACAAGATGGTTTCCTGAACCTGAATTCATTCTTGAGATGCATGCTTGTAAGCTGTAAGAGAGAGACATGTCCCATTCTTCTCTTATCTGGGAAAGGATTTTTTTTTAGCACTCGGGTGCTATTTCTTTCAAACACGGGATTCTTGTCTACACAGCGGGCCGTGGCAAAGCCTCCTAGAGAATTACTACAAGCCTAAATGCTCTTTCTGCGAGGGGATGTGATGTCATAACCCGGGTCCCTACCTCGCGCAACACCTAAGCACGTTCCTCGTTTGTTCTGTATTCGCTGTTTGCTTCGCTTTGCTAATTGTCATTATTTAATTCGCTAATTAAACCACGTAATTATATTCAGTAGTGTTTTACTTGGATTATAGCGTTACAGTGTCTTGATGAAGAACTTTATAACGTTACACTGCAAATTAAACTCGTAAATCTGCAACTGATTCCTCCCGAACTGTTTGCCCATTGTCAGTGCTCTGATTTCCATAAAGATGTACTGATCGCAATAAATTTTATATGTTATTTCTATATACTTAAACATATACCCCATCGAAAATTATGTATATAGCAGGGATAGTTATTTTTCTAGGGCACTCAATAATTTCAATAATTATGCTTTATAGACAGTCATGGTTTTTAAATTGTATTTTGGAGCGTAAATATATTTCAAGAATAAAACAAAATTAGTGTATGTCATTCCAGTTTACGAAATAATGCTCTCTCTATATTAAAAAAAAAGAACTATATGCAGCATCTGTAGTTCTTTTACAGAAGCAAGAAAAATAATTTAACCATAACTTATTGCTTAATAGCAGTTTAAGGACGATAATCACAACAATGAGTATCTAGTATAATCTAGGACGATTCAAGCACATCAATGAGTATCTAGTAGGGGAGAAGTGGCATGAATGGGACAGGTTATGAATGGGACATTAGCAATAAATCTTTAAATATACATCTTTTTAATATGAAATTTAGCTTGTAGATGGCACTAAGTGTTATACCTCTTCACACAAAACAAAAGTGAAATGAATGCAGGAGTGTTGACAGAAATTGCCATTTTGTGATTTCAAGACTCAAAAGTAAGTAATTCTTAACATTTAAATATCAAAATATTATGTTTTAAGAGTTTGTTTAGATAGATATCCGCTAGTAATTTATATACCTTATCTATTTTACTTTACAAACAGCAGGATTAAATTAGATAGATACAAAGTTATTATACTTTTGATTTTGATTTTATCCCAACATAGGTTAAAGTAATGAATGGGACAAAAAATGAAGCGATGAATGGGACTGTCCCATTCATTACTCAGAATGACTTTCTATCCAAGAATGTTTGTTTACATCTTTCACACATGCTTTTAATAGTAGAACTGACGGATCATTTAAAACTTAGATTAGAATTTCTACTCAGTATGTAATGTTATAAAAGCAGATAGTATCAAATTATACAAATTATAAAATATAGTACTTTTTAATTTTAGTACATAATTTTTTTTCAATGTCTAATATTTATAAAGAGGCAGTGATAAAATAATTGCAAGCTTCATGGATTTTTTTTTTTTTTTATTATTATACAATTTATTTAATTCTCGTTTTTCATACTTTAAATTATTCAAATAAGGCAATTTAAACAAAATAATTTTGTTTCAGATTGAAAATGACTGAAGAAAAAATAAAGGGCAAAAGATTAAGAATATCTTGTCAAAGCATGGAGGCAGCTGTCTCTGAAGTAATAAGCAAGGGTCTTAGCATTAGAACAGTTTCAAAGGCATTTGGAATTTCCAAGTCTTCCCTAAGTCGCAGTGTTTGCAAAGCAAGAAAAATAGGGATAGAAAAGTTTTCACATAATCCAAATATTGGAAATCGGAAAACATTTAGCACAACCCAAGAAGAAGAACTATCTTTATATCTACAGACAGCTTCTAAAATGTGCCAAGGTCTTACTTCTGTTCAAACAAGAGAATTAGCTTTCCAGTATGCTGAAGCATTAAATATTGAATATCCGGAAACTTGGAAAATAGATCAAAAAGCAGGAATAGATTGGTTTAAAGGTTTTATGAAACGTCATTCAAATTTATCAATTCGCAAACCAGAAGCAACTAGCTTAGCTAGAGCTACAGCCTTCAATCCTCATAATGTAAAACTTTTTTATAATAATCTAGAAGAAGTGATGAAGAAATAAATTTTCGCCAGAAAATATTTGGAACTGTGATGAAACTGCCTGCACTACAGTGTGTGAGCCACCAAAAATTATTGCAGTGCGTGGCTTAAAACAAGTTGGTCAGGCTACTAGTGCAGAAAGGGGACAATTAGTAACAATGTTGCCTTACATTAATGCAATAGGAAATTATATACCCCCAACATTTGTATTCCCTAGGGTACATTTTAAAGAGTATATGTTGAATGGAGCTCCAGCTGGAAGTCTGGGTTTGGCCAGTGGTAATGGCTGGATAAATGAAGACAGTTTTTATGAAAGCATTAAGCATTTTGTTAAGTATGCAAAGATTACGAAGGACCAACCAGTTTTGCTATTACTTGATAATCATAAGGCTCATGTTACTATCCAAGTTATAAAGTATGCTCGTGAAAATGGTGTTGTCATCTTGACTTTCCCTCCTCATTGCTCCCACAGGTTACAGCCTTTAGATGTCTCAGTATATGGTCCATTCAAAAGAAGGTATAAAGAAGCCATTAATGATTGGATGACTTCTTTCCCTGGAAAAACAATTACTATTTATAATGTTGCAGAGCTTGCAAATAAGGCCTATATTGCTTCCTTTACTCCACAAAACATATTAAGTGGATTTCAGAAAACTGGAATTTATCCATTCAATAAATTCTTATTTTCTCCTGATGATTTCCTACCTGCTTTTGTTACAGATCGGGATCAGCCTAATGAGAAAGTTTCAAGCATTCAAGAAGCTATATCTCCTGATACCCCTGTGTTAGATGACCCTGTAGCAAGTAGTTCAAATTGTTCTTTTTTGAGTGAATGTCTAACATGTATCCGTCCATTTCCCAAAGCTCAACCAAGAAAGAATAAAAATGAAAGACCAAAGAAAAAATCTGCCATAATTACAAGTACCCCCGAGAAGATTCAGTTAGAGAACCAAAATATGGACAATCTGAAAAAACGACTTTTGAAGCGAAAGAAAATTGAAAAAACATGCAGTAATGGAGAAAATCAGAAACAAATTTTGAAATCAAAGAAAAAAAAATTCAGGATGAAACAAGCAGTAGTGGATCAAGTATTGATATTAAATTTCAGGATTCGGAAGACTATTGATTGTGGATGTGACACATATGATTATGAGAACTGTGATCAAATCACCTTAACTGAAGAAGACTTTGTAATTGTGAAATTTCTCACCAAAAAAACAAGCGTATGTTATGTAGGAAGAATAATGTCTACACCTGATTGCGATGAAGTAAAAGTACAATTTTTATGGAGAAAAGGCGAATCCACAAGTTTTTTTAATCCTATAAATGATGAAATTGTTTATGTTCCTCTGAATGACATTCTTTCAAAGCTTCCCAAACCAATCAAAAATTGTGGCACAGCACGCACTAAAGCATTTTTATCATTTTCTACAAACTTTGAAGTTTTGGAGAGCAAATTTGGCCCAATAAAATGAATGTACTTTTGTTATTTCTCCAATAAGGACCTTTTTCTTTTACCTTTTTTTCTTTTGATATTTTTAAATATGTAAACCAGCTGTTTTGTTTGTAGCCATTAGAATTCTTTTGCAGATTAAAATAATTGTGCTATACATAGAAATAAGAATAAAATTTTTCTTTAAATATTTTATTTTAGTATGTCCCATTCATGCCTTATCTTGTCCCATTCATGACACTGTCAGGCATGAATGGGACAAATTATGAAACTTTGTATTTTTACTTTTCACACTTATTAAACTTGTTTAAATGTTTTTTTGTGAATGTTTCCTGAAAACTAAGACATTGATGTTTATTTTCAAACAATTTTCATTAAAATAATTGCAGTAGATTTTTTTTTTTAAATTGCAGAATGTAAAATGTCCCATTCATGCCACCTCTCCCCTATATCTATATACCAGTGGCGTAGCCAGAAAATTTTCATGGGGGTGGGGGTTACGACTACTACAACTCACATATATGCGTGCGTGTGTGTGATAAGGAAGTGAAGAATATACATTTTGTATGGCAAAAAAATTCCTCATTGGGGGGGTGGTGTGACCCCCCTAACCCCCCTTCCTTGGCTACGCCCCTGCTATATACATTTAAAAAACAATAAATTTAGAATCGAAGAAAAAATAGAGAATATTAAGAATATTCAAACATACTTTGTGTACCCGATTGTTAGTATAAATCCAAAATTCAACCTTCTTATCCCCAAAGAATTTTGAGTTTGAATATTATTCGCTAACTAGAATTCTTTGGAAATAACAAAAGAAAAAAGTTTGCAAAACTTAATTTATTTAATCATATTTTATTTATATTAACAGACTTCATTTTAATTAGTTTAAAGAAGCCTTTGATTTTTTTCTTTTAAACTGCAGGAATCTTTTTATCGAACTTCAGCTGTAATGAGATCAGATTGTGAGGTCTATTTTATAGTTATTACAACATAATAAAAGCACTAATTGAGGGGGGGAAATATATGTCATCAAATGAACGATTCTGAATCGGGGAAGAATGTTTTATCTAAGTTGCACTAGTATTTATATATATATAAACGTCTATTATAGGGGAGAGGTGGCATGAATGGGACATTTTACATTCTGCAATTTAAAAAAAAAAATCTACTGCAATTATTTTAATGAAAATTGTTTGAAAATAAACATCAATGTCTTAGTTTTCAGGAAACATTCACAAAAAAACATTTAAACAAGTTTAATAAGTGTGAAAAGTAAAAATACAAAGTTTCATAATTTGTCCCATTCATGCCTGACAGTGTCATGAATGGGACAAGATAAGGCATGAATGGGACATACTAAAATAAAATATTTAAAGAAAAATTTTATCCTTATTTCTATGTATAGCACAATTATTTTAATCTGCAAAAGAATTCTAATGGCTACAAACAAAACAGCTGGTTTACATATTTAAAAATATCAAAAGAAAAAAAGGTAAAAGAAAAAGGTCCTTATTGGAGAAATAACAAAAGTACATTCATTTTATTGGGCCAAATTTGCTCTCCAAAACTTCAAAGTTTGTAGAAAATGATAAAAATGCTTTAGTGCGTGCTGTGCCACAATTTTTGATTGGTTTGGGAAGCTTTGAAAGAATGTCATTCAGAGGAACATAAACAATTTCATCATTTATAGGATTAAAAAAACTTGTGGATTCGCCTTTTCTCCATAAAAATTGTACTTTTACTTCATCGCAATCAGGTGTAGACATTATTCTTCCTACATAACATACGCTTGTTTTTTTGGTGAGAAATTTCACAATTACAAAGTCTTCTTCAGTTAAGGTGATTTGATCACAGTTCTCATAATCATATGTGTCACATCCACAATCAATAGTCTTCCGAATCCTGAAATTTAATATCAATACTTGATCCACTACTGCTTGTTTCATCCTGAATTTTTTTTTCTTTGATTTCAAAATTTGTTTCTGATTTTCTCCATTACTGCATGTTTTTTCAATTTTCTTTCGCTTCAAAAGTCGTTTTTTCAGATTGTCCATATTTTGGTTCTCTAACTGAATCTTCTCGGGGGTACTTGTAATTATGGCAGATTTTTTCTTTGGTCTTTCATTTTTATTCTTTCTTGGTTGAGCTTTGGGAAATGGACGGATACATGTTAGACATTCACTCAAAAAAGAACAATTTGAACTACTTGCTACAGGGTCATCTAACACAGGGGTATCAGGAGATATAGCTTCTTGAATGCTTGAAACTTTCTCATTAGGCTGATCCCGATCTGTAACAAAAGCAGGTAGGAAATCATCAGGAGAAAATAAGAATTTATTGAATGGATAAATTCCAGTTTTCTGAAATCCACTTAATATGTTTTGTGGAGTAAAGGAAGCAATATAGGCCTTATTTGCAAGCTCTGCAACATTATAAATAGTAATTGTTTTTCCAGGGAAAGAAGTCATCCAATCATTAATGGCTTCTTTATACCTTCTTTTGAATGGACCATATACTGAGACATCTAAAGGCTGTAACCTGTGGGAGCAATGAGGAGGGAAAGTCAAGATGACAACACCATTTTCACGAGCATACTTTATAACTTGGATAGTAACATGAGCCTTATGATTATCAAGTAATAGCAAAACTGGTTGGTCCTTCGTAATCTTTGCATACTTAACAAAATGCTTAATGCTTTCATAAAAACTGTCTTCATTTATCCAGCCATTACCACTGGCCAAACCCAGACTTCCAGCTGGAGCTCCATTCAACATATACTCTTTAAAATGTACCCTAGGGAATACAAATGTTGGGGGTATATAATTTCCTATTGCATTAATGTAAGGCAACATTGTTACTAATTGTCCCCTTTCTGCACTAGTAGCCTGACCAACTTGTTTTAAGCCACGCACTGCAATAATTTTTGGTGGCTCACACACTGTAGTGCAGGCAGTTTCATCACAGTTCCAAATATTTTCTGGCGAAAATTTATTTCTTCATCACTTCTTCTAGATTATTATAAAAAAGTTTTACATTATGAGGATTGAAGGCTGTAGCTCTAGCTAAGCTAGTTGCTTCTGGTTTGCGAATTGATAAATTTGAATGACGTTTCATAAAACCTTTAAACCAATCTATTCCTGCTTTTTGATCTATTTTCCAAGTTTCCGGATATTCAATATTTAATGCTTCAGCATACTGGAAAGCTAATTCTCTTGTTTGAACAGAAGTAAGACCTTGGCACATTTTAGAAGCTGTCTGTAGATATAAAGATAGTTCTTCTTCTTGGGTTGTGCTAAATGTTTTCCGATTTCCAATATTTGGATTATGTGAAAACTTTTCTATCCCTATTTTTCTTGCTTTGCAAACACTGCGACTTAGGGAAGACTTGGAAATTCCAAATGCCTTTGAAACTGTTCTAATGCTAAGACCCTTGCTTATTACTTCAGAGACAGCTGCCTCCATGCTTTGACAAGATATTCTTAATCTTTTGCCCTTTATTTTTTCTTCAGTCATTTTCAATCTGAAACAAAATTATTTTGTTTAAATTGCCTTATTTGAATAATTTAAAGTATGAAAAACGAGAATTAAATAAATTGTATAATAATAAAAAAAAAAAAAAATCCATGAAGCTTGCAATTATTTTATCACTGCCTCTTTATAAATATTAGACATTGAAAAAAAATTATGTACTAAAATTAAAAAGTACTATATTTTATAATTTGTATAATTTGATACTATCTGCTTTTATAACAT
Source organism: Cheiracanthium punctorium (assembly GCA_038373885.1). NCBI lineage: Eukaryota > Metazoa > Arthropoda > Arachnida > Araneae > Cheiracanthiidae > Cheiracanthium > Cheiracanthium punctorium. The sequence continues at coordinate 128,583 of JAWZYV010013819.1, forward strand.
TACATACTGAGTAGAAATTCTAATCTAAGTTTTAAATGATCCGTCAGTTCTACTATTAAAAGCATGTGTGAAAGATGTAAACAAACATTCTTGGATAGAAAGTCATTCTGAGTAATGAATGGGACAGTCCCATTCATCGCTTCATTTTTTGTCCCATTCATTACTTTAACCTATGTTGGGATAAAATCAAAATCAAAAGTATAATAACTTTGTATCTATCTAATTTAATCCTGCTGTTTGTAAAGTAAAATAGATAAGGTATATAAATTACTAGCGGATATCTATCTAAACAAACTCTTAAAACATAATATTTTGATATTTAAATGTTAAGAATTACTTACTTTTGAGTCTTGAAATCACAAAATGGCAATTTCTGTCAACACTCCTGCATTCATTTCACTTTTGTTTTGTGTGAAGAGGTATAACACTTAGTGCCATCTACAAGCTAAATTTCATATTAAAAAGATGTATATTTAAAGATTTATTGCTAATGTCCCATTCATAACCTGTCCCATTCATGCCACTTCTCCCCTACTATATTTTATATCGAAAGAAATGTACTCTTCAGAGTAAATTTCGTGAAAAATAAATATTTTCTATATTTATTTTTCACGATATTTTCTATATTTATTTTTCAAACTATATTTTATATCGAAAGAAATTTGCTCTTCAGAGTAAATTTCGTGAAAAATAAATATTTTCTATCAAGCAAATTTTTTCACTTTGTGAAAGGGATCTAATTTCAAAATTGTTCCCAAGATAAACTCACAAAAGCAATCAGAACAGCGTCTTCATAGCAAAGCTTATCGGACGGCCAGGGACCCGGACTGTGACGTCACGGATTTATGCTTTAGGCTTGATTCACTGCTCTAGGTGGCTTTGGCCGTGGTCACTTTTCTGTTTGATCCATATTTTCTGCAGAGTGATTTGATATTGCTAACGGAAACATGGACTATCCCTTCAGATGATTTTCAAATACCAGGATTCACTTGGGTCAAGTGGTTTCCAAAACAGAAAACCATCTGGAGTTATGATTTTTATAAAAGAAAATGAAACACTATACCCGTGCCTACAAGAGCAAGATCAATGGTGTTCAAATGGTCATTACATATATTCAAGATAAAGTGAGATTTGCAGTTACATACGCTAGTCCTCAAATTTCTTATGAAGGTAAATTAGATGCTCTATTTGAAACGTTGCTGAAGGAGGATGATTGTAAGACTGTTTTAGGAGATTTTAACATAGAATTCAATTCCGATCAAGGATCCAATTTCATAACTGAAATGGATACTTTAGATTTTCCAATACGCACAATCCAAAACATTTCACCACTAGGGCGAGTGCATAAATAAAAATTGGAAGAATAATTTTAGATTTTTTTTTTGTGTCATTATACTGATAATTACATATTTTAATAAATAAGGTTTTAAATATGATTAAAGAGATAAATTATTAAGTTATCCATACCTGCATTCTACACCTGTTCATTTCAAAGCAAGTCCCGTAGTGGACTGGGCACTAAACTCCGTTCCCATACGAACAGGGCAAGTGAAGCAGCAACTGGCTTGGCCAGTGCTTGGGAGGGAGTTCCCCCTCTCGGCCCGTCCACTGTGGAACCGTGTACGCTAATGGGAGCTGGTGCACGTAAAATCCGTCGTGGCTCCAAAGTCCTCCAAGTTGTTAAACGATACCTCTGGGGGTGCCGATTTCAGGGGGTTGGTCCCTCCTCTGGAATTGGTTCAAAATTACGGGACCCCGAGCTAAGACGGACTTCCTCCCGCTGGGGCTCATTAAAATGGAAGCCGCTCCTTCGGCCCATCGCCTGCCTATATAGGGGGATCTGTCACCGTAACGCAGTTGCCAGAGGGCATTAGCAACAACAACAATTTCAAAACAAATATTGCAGATAGAATTAGCTTAAGGTATTATTTTTAAAAAGGTTATTGTTCTTTATGTTGAATTTGGAAAAATAATTATAAATATATATAGGCCAGTTTAATTTTTTTATCTAATATAATGCATTAAGCTATGTAGGTAATATTATATGTATTTAATATCAAATAACAAATGATTTAAATGAAATAAAGGAAAAATTTTGATAATTTTTAATAAAACCCAAAAAACCCGTTTCCATGTGGGTTTTATTGAGTTTTTTTGGGTTTGTGGGCGGGTCCGAAACCCTGAATAAAACCCACCTGGGTAGGGTTTAAAAAAAAAAAAGGGTTTTTTAAAACACTGATTTTGACAAAAGTTTCAAAATATTTGTTGGGAGATAGAGTGTGTTGATCTACAGTTAATATGCATATTCGAAAGATTGAAGTGGATTCATTTTGGGATAACGTTATGTTGTTTATGAATGAAATTTGAGGTATGTGGTGCTTTTATTTATTTAAATGTTTATTCCTTGCTTTACGGTACACCTGTGTATAGTTGAGAATACTTATGGTCTTATGTTTTCATATTTATGTAAGGTTTTTAGTACGTTGTGTTATTTTTTGTGAATTGGGATAAAAAAGTAAAATTTTTTAAGGTTTTAAGGGGGATGTTTAATTTTATTTGTTATATATGGGTTTGTGCCTGATTTGCAGAATTCCTGTACAATTTTTAGGTTTAATTTGAATTAATATGTAAGGAATTTATATGGAATAAATGAATTAATATGGAAGGAGGGGGGGGGGAGGTAGCCGGTTTATTATACTAGTTTTCTGTTATTTATAAAGAGTGTTTTTAACATTTTGGTAAAATATTTGCAGTATATTTATCTTGAAATCACTTTATTCAGTTTAAATGTGTTATAAGTATTTTTTAGTTGTTTGTGGGGAATTGTGTGTGTGTGTGTGTGTGGGGGGGGGGGGGGGGGAAGTAGTCGGTTTATTTGAGCGTTTGTCTATAGACATTGGTTATTAATTTTAAACTGTGATTTTAACATTTTAAGGAAAATTTTGCTGTATAATTATGTGCAGAAACATATTTTGACATTTTGCATATTTTGAAGGTTATGGCTTATTTATTTTTTAACGTACCCATAGTCCGGAGCTAGTGCTTTATTTATGTGAATTTTGTTCATAACTGCATTTGAAATATGTCTAAAAATGTTTTTATGTGTTTAGATAAGTGTATTGTAGTTTGGGATTCATTTTGTTACTTATGTGTCAACGTATGTTTATGTTTTGATTGGAGCGAAAAAAAAGTCGCTAAGGTTAGACGTTGGTGACAAAAAAAAGTCGCCAACTCAACCGACACCCGCTTACAGTATTATTCCCGGGTTTTTTAATAAAAACCTGCCCGGGTTGGGCTTTTTACAAAAAACCTGGTGTTTTTTACAACCCTGATATCCGGTAATCCGGCAGCACTATGTTTTCTCTTTTATTTAGTTTTATTTTCACTAGTTTTTTTAGATTATTCAGGTTAAGGATGCACCAAATATTCGGTTGGTATTCGGTATACTGCCTATTCGCAGACAAACTGAATATTCGGTTCGGCCGAATACTTAAATATTCGGCAACCGAATAGTAAACAAATTGAAGTATTTACCAATTGGTAAACAAATACATATTTTTTTTATATCACGAATGAAAGATACAATATAGTACCATAGTACTAAATTGATTCAAGTTGTTACGTACTAATATCACATGCGAATAAGCTTTAGAAACCCTTAGAAAGTCCTCCTATCAAGGCCATCCTTGGCAGATAGCCCTAACATAGCATTCCACAATCACACAAAAAACTAATATCACAATGAAATTAGTTTTAATGTATGAGAAAACACTCAGACGTTAAATTTGAATTTTGTTGCCTTTCAATTTTTCTTAAATCTTATGACACATTACATTAACCTTGCTATTACTAACTGATTTAAATTTGAAACAGTAACCAGAAAAAAAAAAAAAAAAAAACTCATAACATTAAGTGTTCATAAATATGTAAAGTCAATTAACTGCTAATTTTTTTAGTAAAATATGCAGGTAAAAAAATTAGCAGCATTTCACTAATATTTAAAATAGTTATTAATAATATATTAAAGGAAACACACTTGGATATTAAATTTTGCAGCATTTTAATTTTTGAAGTTTTACACCATATGAAATATTAAAATAAATAAAAACTTTGTGAAAAAAAAAAACACACACATAAAAGGTTACTGATAAGGTGAACGATCGTTTTAACCAAAAAATTCTTCTGGTCTTCATCAGACAAGCCCTTCCATCTTACTCAGCAGAGGGTACTGTTTTTTTTCACAAAGTTTTGTTTTATTTTATCATTTAACACCAGTATTTTGAGTGTTTTTTCATATGAAATATTGTTTAAGAAAAAACTAATAAAATTAATCATTGCAATCAAAATTAAATAACGGTTTAATAAATTTTAACCAAGTATTCGGTATTCGGCCAATATTCGGTTAGAATTTTAACCGAATATTTGGTATTCAGTGCATCCCTAATTCAGGTATTACTTTGTTGTATGTATTTGGCTGCCTTTCCGATTAGCTACCAATTGGCGACTTCCTACTACTGGTTTAAGTTGATACAAATAACAATGTCATTGAAACAGCTCTTCTTCAATAGTTGGATAAATATCTTACGAAATCAGTTACCCATTGAAATAAAAACACCTCCATTCAACTGTTGTAAAATCAAAGTAACAAATTTCGATACTTTATCAAAATTAGGTGGTGGTGGAAATTTTTTTCCACCAACTACCAGTATTACAGCAAGTACTTTTCTTATGAGCAGGTTCAATTTATGAGGAAAAAAGGGGTAACCGATTGCAAAACAGTTAGCAATATTGCACCATAAATTTACCAATCTTAAAAAACCATAGAAATGCTTAATTTTTTTGCAGTTTTCTGTACATGATAAAAAAAATATATATTGTAAAAAGTAAGTAAAACGAAATATTTTCCCAAAACTTTGTTTTTTCTCATTTTTTATTATTGCAGTTTTTAGAATTTATTCTTTTATTATTGTTATTTTTCAGTATATAATTTTAGGCCAGATATACTGCTGGATATTAAAAATATCTGGCTACTGCCAATTATCTGGCACATTGGCCTGATAGGAGAGATGCACTATGTTTGCCGGATATCCGTTGCATTCCTATTTCTCGCAATCGCTGATTTCAATTTTGCGTAGCGGCTGCAAAACTGAAACAAATTTTGTTTGTATCGACAGTTTCCTTTTCTTTCTCCACCTAAACTTGCTCTACAGCAGAGCAGTTGCCAAGTTGGCCATGCTCTTTGGTGGAAGAGAGATTTCCCGACGCTGACCGTAAATTCTATATTTCAAGCATAATTCCTGATGTGAAAAAATTCAAATACATTTACCGACTGCTGGATACCCTGCAAAATCTGATTTTCAAATTACTAGCCTGGAGTAAGGTACAAGTAGCAAAAAACTAGAAAATAGTATGAAAAGGACGTTTTTTATTCAAAAAAGTCGCCCAAGTTGCCTTATCTTTAAATTGGTAGCAAAAGTCGCTGGTGGACACCCTGTAAAACGGACCCAAATTTTGTGTGCATTGATCCCTGAATACAACCAAACTAGCTGGAACCCGTCGAATTCGACGGTCACTTTATTGACTGTAATATTCAAAAATAAATGGGAACGACCAAGAATGTCACCAAGGTCTTGAACAAAACTAACAGGAAAAATCAAAGAGCGACGCGGACGGAACATGACTTGTGACAGAAAGTAAACAAAAGGTTTCACGCCAGTTCTCAGCAACTGTACAATGACGATGAAATGATTGAAATCTTTAAAATTTGTTTTTAACTATCTTTATTAAGTAAAAAAAAAAGGAGAGTAGATATTAAATGACAAATGAGCAAATACAGTTACAAATTCTAATTGAGCATTTCGTTGAAAACGATATTTTGGGTAAAGTCATCGACCACGAAACTTCCAGGTGAATTATCTTAAATGATCTTGACTGCCACAGCATTCTTTGATCTAACCATTGAAAGAGTGACATACAACATTCCATGAGAAAATACGGGCGCAGAAAGGTAAACGCCAAAAGTATGAAGCGAAAATAGTGAAAAATTTCGGAATTCTGCAATAGACAAAAAAATGTAATCCGCCAAATGGCGATAGCGCGCTCCCTGCTTTATTTGCCTTTTCTCAAGCTACCCTCGATGGTAAAGATCCAGTATCAGACAGAAAACTGAAAAATTAAAGAAATAAAAGATAAATCGCTAACTAAAGAAGGAGTTTATAACTGAAGTCATTTCATTAAATTGAAAAGCGTATCATTATTCATAGCCGTGCCGTATTTTTCTTCCTTGTTGCACAAAACATTTCTTTTGAATTGAAATCTATAGCTGCTAAAACTGTTTTACAATCTTCGCTAAACATATTCCAACTATACTTCACCATTTTAAATACTGTTCGGAATGAGCATCATAATCCATGAGTGTGCTATATTTGTCTTTCTCGTTGCATAAAACAGATCTTTGGAATTAATATCTATATTAAATTTGCCTACTAAAGCTATTTTACAACCATCGCCAGGCATGGTTCGGTTTTTAAGTTTTTTTTGCCGCAAACGTGGCGATCAATTATCAAAAATCGCAAACCTTGTCAGACTTATCCCCCCCCCCCCCCCCGCTTTCCGCGTTATGTGGCAAACACATTTAAAAAGATTTCCACCGTGACAGTTCATCTCTACAAAACCTGTCTACAAATCATATTGACAGAATCGAGTAGACAAAGTCTGGGAGTAAACTAAATAGCACCCTAGTGCTAAAAAGCGATAAAGCGCTAAAATAAAGAAGGCTTTTTATGACAGCAAAATGTATTTAATAAACCACAATGTTATTTCTATGGCGAAAAATTGCACATTTGAAGTTCCACTACGGAGCTTACGCATATCAATCGTTTACGTAAGATCGTTTTTTAGAACAACACATTTATTATCACTACACACTGTTGCCACACAACATTTACAAACGGATGCAATTTTTAACAAATATTTTTCCAAATAAATCAAACCTTGCGGAGCTTACGCATAAAAATATCGTCTGCCAACAATGGGGTTAATAAACCACAATGTTATTTCTACGGCGAAAATAAAAATATCGTCTGCGTTAATAAACCACAATGTTATTTCTATGGCGAAAATTTGCACCTTTGTCGTTCCGCCACGCCTCAACCGTTCGGCTTTTTCTGATTTTCTCTTTTGATGGCACATCTAGGGGCCGAGACCTTTCTTCAGACACCTCAACCGAGTTTTTACACCCAGCCGTTCTCTCGATTCCGTTGTCGAAAGAAAAATATGTTTCAAAATAATATATAGATAGGGATGCACAGAATACCATATTTTGCCGAATACTTCACTAAAATTTATTAAACCGTTATTAAACTTTGATTGCAATGAATTTCATATGGTGTAAAACTTCATAAATTAAAATGCTGCAAAATTTAATATCCAAGTACTTCCTTTATATATTATTAATAACTTTTTTAAATATTAGTGAAATGTTGGTAATTTTTTTACCTGCATATTTAATTGAAAAAATTAGTATTTAATTGACTTTACATAGTTATGAACACTTAATGTTATGGGGTTTTTTTTTTTTTTTTCCCTGGTTACTGTTTGAAATTTAAATGAGTTAGTAACAGCAAGGTTAATGTAATTTGTCATAAGATTTAAGAAAAATTGAAAAGCAACAACATTTAAATCTAGCATCTAAGTGCTTTCTCTTAAATTTAAACTAATTTTATTGTGATATTAGTTTTTGTGTGATTGTGGCAACGTTACGCTAGGGCAATCGGCCAAGGATGGGGTGGTGCTTTGGTAGGTGGACTTTCTAAGGGTTTCTAACGCGTATTCACATGTGATATTAGTAAGTAACAACTTGAATTAATTTAGTACTCTGGTACTATACTATATCTTTCACTCATGTTATAAAAAATATGTATTTGTTTATCAATTGGTGAATACTTAAATTTGTTTACTATTCGGTTGCCGAATATTGAAGTATTCGGCTGAACCAAATATTTGGTTTGTCTGCCGAATAGGCAGATATACTGAATACCAACCGAATATTCGGTGCATCCCTACAACCAAACCTTGTTAAGGCTAAATAAAAGGTGCAAATGCAATTGTTTTGTGCTAACCACATTTTATAAAATAAGTAAACTATAAATGATTGCATTTTGGTGGGACCAACCACACGCTTTGTGTAAACTGGTATTTTCATCTTCAACAGTTTCGCACTATCAAGGTTCAACTATATCACTAAATATTTTTTGAATCAAGGTTTTGAAAAGCTCGAAATAACTTTCTTACTTGTTTTTGGAACTTCCATCGTAGATGCTGCATCAGATGAACTGCGAGTATCAGTGGGAGAATGCATATCTCCATTAACTGGAGACAATGCATCAGCATTCGGCGAAACACTTCGGTTTGTATCAACAGATTTTTTAGTAGCTACAATGGAATGATTCCCATCTTCAGGGCTAATTGTTTTTAGAGGTAATGGTGTACCATTTTCATGATTACTTAAAATAGGACTATTATCTTTAGATTTTAATTTTCCACTTTGTTGTCCATCAGTTAGATCTTCGGAATTCACTTCAGAATGATTTAAAGATGTTGAACAAATTGCACTAAATTTGTTTTGACTTGACTCGCCACTAGACGGGAATGATTTGAAGATATTAGTCGATGCACTGCTTTCAGAATTGGTTTGATTTAATTCAACCTCATTTTTCTTCTCCTCTTTATCTAATGTGGATTCGTCAACGATATCCAAAAGCATACTGTCAATTTCAAATTTGTCTTCAGATGATGAACTAAAAGATGGTGACTTAAGCGGCGAACTGAGTTTAGTAAATGAAGTCTGTTTGGTTTCACAAGATAGGGCGGTGGTGGCAGTTCCTTTAGCACAGCTGTCGTCTTCTATTATTTCTACAGAAATATTACTGTCATTGCTCTTTTCATCATTATCACACACCACAATAACACAATCGTTTTCGTTTTTGTTAGCATCACTTATTTTATCTGTGCTATGGTCTGTTCTCTGTTGGATATTTAAAGAAATGGTTTTATTCCTTTTTAACCTGTCCAATTCTTTACTTTCTGACAATGATTTTAAAACAGAATTTTGATTTGTTTTAAGATCATTACCCACACTCTGTTTTGATGACTGACTGACTTTTTGTGTCTTCATGTAACTCAGCGATGTGCTTCCTTTAGCAGAAGATGAGTTATCGTCCGTGCTGTTTTCTTCTCTGAATTCTTCCAGTAAACCCTCTATTTCATCGTCATCTGATGATAAGATGACATTGGAGTCAGTTTTCTTATCCCCCACAGCTTCTGTTTCAGCAAACTCAGCCAGCGCTGATTCGATTTCACTTTCATCATCCGACAACTGCGGAACCGTGATCTCATTTTTTTTAGAAGAAAGCTCTTCAGGTACTTCAACGATGCTATCACAACATTCTTTGGTATCAGGCAGCTCGCCCGGCGCGGAATTTTTCACTTCCGAAGATTCATTAGCATCTTCGTCCACAATTACAAACTCCTCCTCCATTTCGCCAGAATCGGACGGAACTTCAACTCCGTTTTGATTTTTTTTATTTACACAGTCTGGCTCATCTAATTCAACATTCAAATTTGCACTAGAGTCATTTTCAACGTCGTTGATATTTTCAATATCGGAGTCTGCATTGTCAAATTCAGCTACAACTTCATAAATGCTTTCATTAGAAGATGTAAGGGATTTTGCAACTGATGGAGAGTCAAACGCATCAGAGAAACTTGTCCTTATACAAGGTTTGGCGCGTTTGGCCCCCACACTATTATTTCCATTTATTCCACCATTATCATCAACAACAAGATCCATTTTTCAATAATGTTGCCATACGAAGAAAACATTAATTGGACAAACAGTTGCCACAAACAGATAAAATTCAATCATTTTCATTTCAGGTGCTTAGAAACAGCAACGTGCCAAATTTGATTGGCTGACCAGAATTTTATTTTTAAACACGCCATTTTTAATATTAATCGTATCGTTAATTGCAGATATTAAGGCACTACATTCTTGTAGTATTGTGCATTTGTCAATTACGGCCATATATTGCTATACAAGTATTATTATCGTCAAATCTATATTGGATACCTGTAAGGCGACCATATTTCTAAGCAGTAATTTGGGGACAAATCAAGCATTGTCCTCGAATCCAAGAAAAACTTGGGGACACTAGATAATATTTTTGTAAATATGTAAATAATCGATGTATGTAATATGTAAATGTATGTAATACGTAATCGATGTATGCAGCGGCGTAGCCAAGGGGGGGTTAGGGGGGTCATAACACCCCCATGAGGAATTTTTTCCATACAAAATGTATATTCTTCACTACGTTGTCACGCCCACGTATACATATATATGAGTTGTAGTACTCGTAACCCCCCCCATGAAAAATTTCTGGCTACGCCCCTGGATGTATGTAATATGTAAATAATCGAATATCAGTCGCGGATCCAAGGGGAGGATGGTGGGGGCAATCGCCCCCTCCTGGACGAAGTCCAAAAATCTGTTAAAATAGATTATGAAAGTATGATGAAAATTAAGTAGCCTTTTTCTAAGGGGTGTATTGCGGGTACTACTCCCTGTCCTTTTTTAATGATTGCTCACATATAGAGTTTATCAATAAAATAATTAATTACATTAACTGGTATAATTGATTATATTAATTAATTAGCCGCCTCCGGCAACCAGTTGGTTTGCCATCTTAATAAATCTTGTTCGGAGAGAATCCTGTTTCTCACTGGCTTCCTTGGCACTGAAATCTCTTAGATTCTGAATGGAATTTAAAATTAAGATGGTTACAAACAGGAGGGGCCCTAGGGTAAGTGTAGAGACCCTTGCTAACATAAAAAAGACGCCTCATTTTATGCTCTACTTAGTTTTTAAGTTCGAAATGACCCCCTTCGAAGCCGGCGTCCGATGCGATGCTTACCGTGTCTGGCCGTCCCTGGTTACAAAAATAAGATGGGGTTTAATAATAAAAAACCTACGAAAAGGAACAAATTATTTTCGTCCTATATTAATTCTGAAGAGCTTCTGGATATATTGGTCTTTATCAAAAATGGAAAGGAAAAAAACTAAGAAAATCTGAAACACTTTCCGATTTTAAATACGCACTAAAGTGCTACGTATTAAAAGCATATTATAATCCATGGGTCTTCCCTATTTTCTTTCCTTATTCCATTAAGTTAGAAAGTATATCATTATTGATGAGTGTGATTAAACACAATTAAAATTGATATTTCTAACAATTTTCTTTCTGGATGTAATGCATTAGAAATAGATGGGAAAAAGCTGCGTAGAAAAATGCACAATTCGAACTGAAATAAAGTTTAAAAACTCATCCAGGTGTATTCATAATTCAAGTAGCAAAAGCAGACGATAAGTAGCGCTTGGTGCTAGAATCACATCTCAAAATCGCACATCAACACTTTTATTTTTCGCCAAATTAAAAAGTTGTACCTTTATTTTCGGAAAATTTCCAAATTCTATTTTTCTTTTGAGTATAAATCATTTCATTCCTGCTGTGATTTCACATGCACACAATATTTTAATTAAAAAATAACCCTACAAATAATTAAAAAAAAATCCATATTCTTTTATTTTTACTTCAAGAGTCTGAATCATTTAATAAACTTACCAAACATGGGAACCTAGATATGCTCAAACCTCGCTGCAAACCTAAAGCGATTTCCAGTGCATAGTTGTTTACCCCTTTCCATATTTTGGAAGTTTAATTTAATTTCGTGTTTTTATTCAATTCCACACATTTTCAGAAATTCCCCATTATATGATTAACTTATAAGCATACAAATTTTTTTTAGTATATTGATATTTTTGTATTTATTTAATTCTGTATCTAAATACTATTTTGTATACGGATTAAAATTTCCGCCTTTTTTAGGGGAAAAAGACAGTGTTTCAGAAGTAGTCTTTAAACGTTTCCCAGAAAAAACAGTTGGCGGGATTTGCACCTGGCTAAAAAAATATAACAGAGTTTGCCACCACATAAGTTAGTAATTTGCATCATTATACTAATAAGAAACTTATATTCAAAGAAAGCATTAGTCCATGGAACATGAATGCGGTAAGTTTATACATCGTAATGTTATTGATTGCGAAGTTTGTACTGGAATCGCAGGCAACAAAAGAATTTTAATTCCACTTAGAAAATATTCTGTTACTGTTTTACTATATCCTTTCAAAAAACTCAATTTTCAAATATACCTGCATTTTCGATGATAGTAAATAAATCTCAAGGACAAGCATTCGAAAAAAGTTCAAATTTATTGAGGCAGCAAGGTTTCATACATTGTCAGAGGTACGCCTCAGCAAGTAGACTTGAATCATTCGACTTTTTAAGATTTTATAACTCCAAACATAATGAGCCTTTAGCCGAGGATAGTTCCAGGTTCAATTTTTGGAGGGGGCCACTAGACTTTTTAGATTAACTTAAATTGTTCAAAACGCAAACTGAATGTGTGAAATCCAAGGTCGGTAGAGGGAGATGACCCTATGATCCATTCGCTGGAGCTGCCTTTGTATTTAGCAAAATATGATAGAGTTTTTACAAAAACACCGTCTTCACAGAAAAGTGTGGTGGTTGTAAAGTGAAACTGTACGAAAGTGGTCACTAAAGACAGATAGTCTCTTAGCCAAGGAGGCCACTTTAGTAGTTTCCAGTGTATATGGAATGGTGAGACATATTCTTTGACAGAAGAACTTTATTTACACTCAAATTTTAAAAAATGCTTTATGGTCGAATTTCGACCACTGGCAGATCTCTAGTTATTGTAAATAGGCACTAAGCCAGCACCGTGTCATTATGTTAGAGCCAGTGTTAAGATACCAGGCCAGTGCCCTTATTTTCAGTAATAGCCCGCACCCTGCCGTTTCATTTTAGGCACTATAAACTTAATGGTCCAGTGCCTTTATTGTAAATGATGGCCGCCACATGCCATGGCCTTCCCGGACTTCTGACAAGGTACTTCTCGGGCGACCACTTTTGGTACGATTCAGTTACTTTTTGCAGTGCCGTGCCGGTGTTGAACGTAAAGGCAGAACAGCACTGGTAAGGTACTCTGCCAGCAGGTGTGTGTTTGCTGGGTACGTACGTACGTACAGACGGCATGGAAAAGGTGGTCAAAATAGACTCGCCGTTCGTCAAAATGGGTTGCAGACGTATTTATATGATCGTGCATGCTAGCGTACGATGATATGCATCGAAAAAATTCTTAAAAGTAAATTTAGAGGTAGTCAAAATCGGTTTTTTTCGTCGAAATTTTTCGGGATCACATTACTTCCTTATACTCCGTACACGGAAGTAATAAATTTTGAAACATTGCCTAAAGGGTTTCCAGTAGCAGTACTATGTCAAAAGTCGTCACGGTCGGCCATTTTTGGAGATTTATTGCAAAGTTTGACTTTGAAAAAATAAGATTCCAAAACTGAACAAAATTTAGAGACACCTTTTAAATTTGGTAAGAAATACCCTAACGTTTTACAATGGGAATTATGTTATGGTGAAGTAATTTGTAGTCGATTTTCTTTAAAAAAATAAAATTTAGGCTAAGGAAAATCTATGTGCCCCTTTTGCAGCACATTGAGCGAACGGATGAATGCGAAATTCGGTACAGTTAAAGCTCGTATCGAGGCGGTTATGCGAATGATAAAATTTTTGTGTAACATGTTTATTCATTGTAAAAAAATTAGCGAAGTAAATTGGCGAGCAATATTTTGCGCCAAGTCGGATGATGGTTCCATTGCTGTGCCCATTTTGAAATAACAGCATAAAGTTTTAACGATAGAATAGGGTTATAATATTCCAACAAAATTTGCAAAATTATTGGCCAGTTTAGTGAAAATATTGTCGAAATACACCAGCAATTAATAGGAGATGAAAATAATATTACATTGTTAATGAGGTGTATGGAAAGTTACCTACAAAACATACTCTCTGATAATACATTGAAGTCAGTTATTTTAGCCCTTAAAAATGATGATTGTACTTTTGTTAATACTGATATACTTAATCTAATATATGGTGAACTAAGAACATATCACAGCTACGATAAAATAATTTGCCACGATGACAGTAAAATTAATAATTACCCAGTAGTTTTTGACTATGGTTTGAATAATTTTCAGTCAGTCGATAAAAAGACAAATAATTGACACATGTGCCAATAGCAAACAAACCTAAAGAGAATCACTGAGCATCATTTCCAGTATAGAGAGTTCTTTCATCTCATTTCTATATTTTGGAATTTTAATTTAATTTTCATATGTTTTTCCGGTTTCCATATTTTTAACAGACGATTAATTCAATAAACACACAAATTTCTTTTTAGTGAAACTTGTCTATACATTGTAATTTGTATATAAGTACTCGTTTTGTATAGTGATTAACATTTTTGGCTTTGTTTTGGGGAACAACGATGTTTTAGAAGTAGTCTTTTAATGTCAACAAGAAAAAATTGTTGGTGGGATTTACGCCCGGCTAATCGAAAAGTACCATAGTTTGACACCACATATGTTACTGTTGAAAGGTAATTGCACAGTTTTCCAGATCAGAACCGAAAAGTACCATAGCTTTCTAAGACATATATTAGTGTTGAAAGTTAATTGCATAGTTGAACTGATCAGAAACTTGAGTAATACAAAGGGACGAGGGCCAATTGCGCGCGCGCCAACAGCTATATCAATCAAATCGAGGGGCAAGTTGCACCGGAATCTATATCTTGTTCCCCTCGAAAATATGCTACCGCTGGTTTTTGCGACACCCAAAAAACATCACTGGGTCCGGCTATCGCTGTAGGGGGCCCCTCGAAAATATGCTACTGCTGGCACTTTGCGAGACCCCCCAAAACATCATTGGGTCCGGCCGTCGCAATAGGGCCTCTTCGAAAATATGTTACTGCTGTCCCTTTACAAGAGCGCTGGTTTCCTCCATGATTGTCCCCCTCAATTCCATTTCGCAGCCGTGCATTAAATTCATCAGCTGTGCAACTCGCCCTTTTCTCTCGCCCGGTGCAACTAACCCATTCCCGTACAAAGGAAGCATTAATCAATGGAAGAATGTGCATCCAGTTTATGCACCGTAATGCAATTGACTGTGAAGCTTTAACTGGAATCGCATGCAGTAGGAAATTCTGAATTCCAAATAAACGGATAATTCGGAATATGTCCCACGTACAGCATATTCCGGGCGCCGGCAGCATAGGGCAAGGGTGGGGGGCAATGGCCCCCCCTGGATTTTTGTATGCAGTGTTTTCCTTTGCTTTTTTGCTCTTTCCAATATGGTAACTTACGTTAAAGTAGTCTTTGCCCCTCCTGGAGTAGTCTTTGCCCCCCTGGGAAATATTCTGCCGGCGCCCATGTCCAGAGCTATTTTATCTTTCACTAATCTCTCAAAATTCCAATTATACTGCTCGCCCAAAGATGAAAGGTCGGCTTTGGCGTGCTGCCAAAAAAAACCCCTGTCCTCACATACTAGAGAGAGAATTTCTTGCACATCTGAACACATCTCCCCATTGAAATAAATCGCAGCATCCCTTTTTTTTGGCAACGGGCCAAAGCCGACCTTTTATCTTTGGCCGAGCAGTACCTGCATTTGCAATAACAATAAGCAAGTCTAAACGACAAACATTCGAAAAAATTGAATATTATTGAGGCAGCCAGTTTTTCAATTGTGCGTCGCAGAAAAGTAGTGTTCAATCATTCCATGTGTGGCGGCCGCCGCGTCTGCGATCGGTGCGTTCCCGAGCACCAACCTGATCTTCCAGCGGTCGCCCACATCGAACAAGCTTCCACGCATCCTGTGAGGAGCGCTAGCGGCTACTCCCACGATAGCAGGGCCAGGGAATCTGGCAACGCCGATGTGCAGTCCGGGAATATAAAAGGAAGTGTGTTCACGCATGGTTCGCTATTATTATCGCGTTGCTGTTGTTGTTACCAGAACTCTATGTTAATTGTACCGCTGGATGTAAATTGACCGTATCGTGCAGAGCTTGCATGCTCGACTTAAAATCTGAATAAAATATCGTTAAGTTTTTATTAGATAGTATTTTCATTCAACTGATGTTACGCTCGACGTATTCTTAATTTTTATCTATAGTAAGGAGCTGACAGCATGCTCCTCTACATTGGTGACTTCTGGACATTTTGTATAAGCAATCCTGCAATCCGAGTTCATCCAAGAATTATGGAGTCTCAAGACATTTTTTGTCATCAATTCGTAACATCCAGCATTAGTGTTGTGCATCCCAGTATCAATTTCCATTAAGTGAAGATTATTTTTTTCCTCTTCCGGCAGTTTTGGGTGAAATATTGCTCGCTAGGTGGTTGACAAAATTCCTCATCGCCGCGTGTAATCGCAAGTGTTCTAATGCAGTACGGAATCTCAAGTGTTTATTTTTTCAAATCATCAAGAGTGTGCTTGTCAAGGCGTATGTAATCTGCGCTGTGTTTTCTTCCGGTCGTGTGCATTCTAAAGTGTGCTTACACTTTGTGTGTGTTGCAAGTGCCGCTTCGTCTAAGTGCACGTGCTTACCCCAAAATGCATTTTTTACACGTGCGCAAGCACAAGTGATACCGTGCGTAAGTGTGTGCAAGTGATGCCGTGTTCATGTGTTTTTTCCTGCCCGCAAGTCGTGTTGTTTTGTAGTGGGCTGTGTCAGCGCAACTCAAGTTGGATATAAACATTTCGTCGCTTCAAGGTGTTATAGCCAACCCTGGGTGAGTCGTTTCCAATTTATTTATTTTTCTTTCTCTTTTATTGCGCTGCTTGTATTTGATACCCCTCGTGTTGTTTTGACATGTCTCTGCCTTGTGAAAATGCCAGTACCGGCGATGGCACGTCCGGCCCTACCCAGTTAGCACGTGTTGCTGTTAAACCTCCTCCATTTTGTCGTACCGACCCCTTGCTATGGTTTATCCAACTAGATGCATAATTTAAATTAGGCGGAATCACCGCCGATGACACCCAATTTTGCACGGCGATCTCCGCTTTGGAATCGGAAGTGTTACAATCGGTACGGGAGCTTGTCCTTAATCCCCCACCTACCGACAAATACAAGTCTCTTAAAGCCAAATTAATTGCCGTATACGCGGAGTCGGAGACTGTAAAAATTAAACACTTGCTTCAAGATCTGCAACTTGGTGATATGAGGCCTTCCCAGCTGCTGTCTAAGATGTCTGACTTATCCGCCGGTAGTTTAAGTGACAACATTCTTAAAACTTTGTGGATGAATCGCCTCCCATCTAACATCCAGGCCATACTTGCTGCCAGTAGCGAACCGCTTAACAACCTTGCCGGCATAGCCGATAAAATTCACGAGCTAGCTACTCCGGTGCACGTACACGAGTTGCAGGCTCCAGGTCCCAGTATTGCAACATTACAAGCGCAAATAGACCAGCTTACAAAGCAAGTTGCTCATTTATGCTCTGTGCAACAGCAGCAGCCGCAGCGGGGTCGACCTTCTTTCCTTCAGCGGTCCAGGTCTCGAAGTAACTCAAAAAAGCGATACAAAGATCCCCCGGCAGATGTTTGTTTTTACCATCATAACTTCGGTGCAAAGGCCCGGAAATGTACCCCTCCCTGTAATTTTAATGATTCGAAAAACTTAATCGGCCATCGCTCGAAGCCGTGAGCGAGTGCGGCCGATCCATTGCGCGCCTCTTTGTCGTTGATAAAACCTCTGGCCTGAAATTTTTAGTTGACACCGGGGCTGACGTATCTGTCGTTCCTCCGCTCTCCCATGAGCGAAAAGGGTCCGCCAGCAAACTCGAGCTGTTTGCCGCGAACGGTTCCCCCATCAAAACCTTTGGTGAACGTCTGTTACAGGTCGATTTGGGCTAACGGAGAAAATTCCAATGGCCTTTCATTATTGCGTCGGTGTCATGCCCTATTATCGGCGCAGATTTTCTGCATAGATTTGCACTGTTGGTCGACATTAAAAATCGTCGCCTAGTGGACACTGTGACAAACCTCACATACCCAGGTTTTTTTCGTAACAGCGCGAATTTCGGCGTCAAACTTATTTCTGGAGCTACTCCGTATCATGAGCTGCTTAGGGAATTTCCTTTGATAACACGTCCTGTTATGGGACACAGCCAACCTAAACACAATGTTACTCATCACATTGAGACGACGGGACAGCCAATTTGCTCTAAGACGAGGCGTCTCCCTCCTGACAAGCTGAAAGCCGCGAAAGATGAGTTTTCTTATTTGCTCGAGCAGGGCCTTTGTCGCCCCTCGAAAAGTCCATAGGCCAGCCCGCTCCACTTAGTTAAAAAGCGCAATGGCGACTGGCGCCCGTGTGGTGATTACCGGCGTTTAAACGCTGTCACCGTGCCAGATCGGTACCCTGTCCCTCACATCCAGGACTGTATGCAGGTGTTGGACGGTAAAACTATATTTTCTACTCTTGATCTCGAGCGAGCATACCATCAAATCTCAATCAACCCTACCGATATTCCGAAGACTGCCGTAACAACACCCTTTGGTCTCTTCGAATTCCCCGTAATGACCTTTGGCCTCTGCAACGCGGTGCAGACCTTTCAACGCTTCATCCATCAGGTTTTATTCGGGTTAGATTTCTGCGTTCCCTATTTTGATGACGTCTTAGTCGCATCGGCTTCGGAGCAAGAGCATTTGACTCACCTTCGCGCGTTGTTTGAACGGTCCCAGGAATACGGCGTTAGTCTTAACCCATCTAAATGCGTTTTCGGTCAACCCAAGGTATCTTTCCTTGGCCACGAAATTTCAGCCGACGGCATTCGACCTCTCATGGATGGAGTTGAAGCTGTACGAGATATCCCCGAACCGACTACAATTCAGGAGTTGCGTCGATTCCTCGCTATGCTGAATTTTTACCGTCGTTTTCTTCCGCACACTGCTACCACTCAAGCTCCTCTAAATGCCTGTTTGGTAGGCAGTAAAAAGAAAGAAAAGCGTCCTATTGCTTGGACTCCCGAAGCGCGCGAAGCGTTTCAAAAATGCAAAAGTGACTTAATTTCTGCCACCGTCCTGCAATATCCGTCGGCGTCTAAGACCCTTTCCCTTATGGTAGATGCGTCCAGCTCTGCTTTAGGAGCAGTTTTGTAGCAAAACGATCAGGGCACCTGGAAGCCTCTCGCTTACTTTTCCAAAAAACTTTCCTCAACCCAGACGCTTTACAGTACGTACGACCGCGAACTTTTGGTGATCTACGCCGCCATCAAATACTTTCGTCACTTCCTGGAAGGACGTAACTTTACTATTTTTACAGATCACAAACCCCTAATCTTTGCGTTTAAACAGCGGTCCGACAAAGCATCCCCTCGCCATCTGAGACACCTCGATTTTATCAGCCAATTTACGACAGATATTCGCCATATTGATGGTGCCGAAAATGTCGTCGCCGATGCTCTGTCCCGCATAGAGGAAATTTCGATGCCCTCGTCAACCGATTTCATAACTCTGGCAAACGAACAGAAACAGGATTCGGAGCTTCAAGCCCTCCGACAAAATACAACCTGTAGTAGTCTGAATCTCCAGCCCATGCAGCTCGCTCCTGATACAACACTTTATTGTGATATTCAGGGCAGTAAGATCAGACCTTACGTTCCCGCGAGGTTCCGACGTGCCATCTTCAATAACTTGCATCGTCTGTCTCACCCTGGGATAAAAGCTTCAAGGAAGTTAGTGCAACAGCGTTTTGTGTGGCCAGAAAAGTTAAAAGACATTGGCGAGTGGACACGTGCATGCATTGAGTGCAAGAAATCAAAAATCCATAGGCACACTCACAGCCCACTACAAAGATTTGAGTTGCCAACTTACCGCTTTCAACAAGTGCATATCGACTTAGTTGGACCTCTACCTCCATCTAATGGATTTTCTTATTTGCTCACTTGCATCGATCGTTTCTCACGCTGGCCCGAGGCAATTCCCATAGTAGACATTTCTGCCGACACTGTTGCCAAACAATTTTATAGCTTGTTGATTGCGCGTTTTGGAGTTCCGGAGCGAATCACCACCGACCAAGGTCGTCAGTTCGAGTCCTTGCTTTTTACGGCGTTAACCAAGCTCCTGGGCACTCACAGAGTGCGCACTAGCCCGTATCATCCGCGCTCTAACGGCATTGTCGAAAATTTTCATCGCTCATTGAAGCAGTCAATACGATGTCATACTTCGATTCAATGGACCGACGTTCTTCCCACAGTCTTACTTGGTCTGCTCTCCGCCATTAAAGAGGATATCGGTGCTTCTGCTGCCGAGTTGGTGTACGGCACCAGTCTCCGTCTGCCCGGAGAATTCAAGCAAGCGGACAGTTCACCCACATCCTGTGCCGACCAGCAAACATTCGTGCAAAAGTTAAAAAACTACATGTCAGCTGTTCGCCCCGTACCCACCAGCGCCCATTGCTCAAAGACTGTGTTTGTGAATAAAGACTTACAGAACTCTTCGCATGTGTTCCTGAGATATGATGCGTCAAGGACTGCTTTTGTACCCACGTATACCGGACCCCACAAAGTCCTCGAACGAAATGTAAACACTTTTAAAATTTTGGTAAACAACAAGGAGTCTGTTATAAACATTGACCGCCTCTAACCCGCATTTATCTGGGCTCCTGAACGTACAGACAATGCTTCACCGGCCGACCGTAAAGAATGTCCATCAGGAACAGTGTCGACGCCCACATCCTCCGTAACTCCACCTCCGACTGTGACAAAACCAGCATCCTCCATCACGTCACCTCCGGCTGTTACTACACGTTCTGGTCGGAGAGTGCGTTTCAATCCAAAATATCTGTGAAAGTTTCGTGGTCACTGGAGAGGGAGTACTGTGGCGGCCGCCGTGTCTGCGATCGGTGCGTTCCCGAGCACCAACCTGATCTTCCAGCGGTCGCCCACATCGAACAAGCTTCCGCGCATCCTGTGAGGAGCGCTAGCGGCTACTCCCACGATAGCAGGGCCAGGGAATCTGGCAACGCCGGTGTGCAGTCCGGGAATATAAAAGGAAGTGTGTTCACGCATGGTTCGCTATTATTATTGCGTTGCTGTTGTTGTTACCAGAACTCTATGTTAATTGTACCGCTGGATGTAAATTGACCGTATCGTGCAGAGCTTGCATGCTCGACTTAAAATCTGAATAAAATATCGTTAAGTTTTTATTAGATAGTATTTTCATTCAACTGATGTTACACTCGACGTATTCTTAATTTTTATCTATAGTAAGGAGCTGACAGCACGCTCCTCCACACATGGTTTGACATTTTATATTAATTTTTTATTTAAATTTTATATACTTTGAAAATGGTAGACAAAATAACTGTGCAGCCTTGAAGAAACCTGGCCGGTAAAGCAATAAAATAAACAGGGAAATGTGTCAAAACACGCTTTGCTGCTTTTTAAATGCGGCTTAGCTAAATTATACGTCATTTCTCTTATCGTTCACACTTTTCAAATAACGGGAAAATTAATGCATAATGACGCATTTGTACACACTCGCAGCTGACATAACAAAAAAAAAAAAAAAAAAAAAAAAAAGTAATGATTAGATTATACAGACGTATAATATATTACGGTCGCGGTCGAATTTCGACCACAGGGCGACCACTAGTATATTATAAATATCCAATCAGTGTCCACTACATGTGTATAAATAATCTTTATAAATAAAAATGAAATTCTGTTCGTCAGTTTGAGGATTTGGATAGTATACAAATCCACAAAAATGGACCTATCAGCCTGAAATTTTGCTCAGATATGTAAAATAATATAGAATAAATGATAGTCCACTTTAAAACTTTGAAAGTCCACCCCTTCCCGGAATTTAAGATATGGTTTATGTTCTCCAAGCAGAAAGCTTTCCGTAATTGTAACCCCTGTAGTGAAAAAAGTGTGAAATAAGCATCGTGGTTGCCATGTGTGGCGATTTTGCCGAATAAAATGTTTTAAATTCTTAAAGTAAAGAAAAAAATGAATAATTATTTTTTTTTGTTAGTTTATATTTGTAAGGTTATTTTTTTTTAAATTATAATATCGTGTGTATGGGAAATCAGAGCAGGAATGAAATGTTTTATACGCAAAACAATAAGAATTGAAGATTTCCGAGGCTAATATGTAAAACTTTTTAGTTTGGCGAAAAATAAAATGGCTGATATGCCGATTTTGAGAAAGTGAGTTCTAAAGGTTTGCACAGTTTTCGGCTTGGCGCAATTTACTGAGAGCTTAAGGAAATATATTTTTGAAAACAAGTGCATAGGTTTTATTAGAATTCAGAGTTAAATTTTAATAATCCGTGCAGAAATAATGCAGTTATTAAGGGATTTTAAGTGATCTATCTTCAGAATTCTCGCCAATTGAGTACACCCTCCAAGAAAAGTATTCGAGCAAGAGAGAAATTTCCTACGTTAGTTTCGTATATTAAAAATTATTTATCATAGAATATGAATTAGGCTATGTATAAATATGACTTTCCATATTTCTATCCAGTTGTACGTTTTTCAAAACCTCAATTATTATTCGCGAATCTAAAATAGGAAATTTCTCTCTTGCTCGAATACTTTTCTTGGAGGGTCTGCATTGATTTAAGTTGGGGGAATTCCGCCAAATTTCAGAAAATTGAAATCTTTGCATTTAGTACATCGGAGTAACGACGAATAAAACACGTTATAGTTGATAATTTAAAAAATGCGGCTGTATTAAGGGATTCCACTTTTCAAATAAATGCCTGCTTTACTTTTTGGCGGTCGAACCATTTCCCATTTTGATTGATGCTAAGTCAATGCTTCGAATGATTCCCTGAAAAAACTCTTGGCAAATGGCATATGTTGGCATTTTGGTGAGGCTTAGATTTGAAACTGGATTTTATTTGAGACTGGTATATATAATAACACTGGCTATAGATAAAAATGAATGTTGGTATGTGTGTATGAGGTTGGTTGAAAAACTTCAGCACCGTTTGACTGATCACCATGAAGTTTGGTTCACCTAAGTCTTTTATCATGGAGAAGGTTTTTATGTTATCCGTTTTCCTCTAACTTGACACTAGGTGGCGCAGCAGAACGTCGAATTCTATTCCGTTTAGCCGTTTGCTATGCGAATATCGTCCCACCGATTTCGATGAAATTTGGTACACACGGATATTATAACACGGAGAATATTTTTCACTATCAATTTTTCTGTAACGTGCCGCTAAATGGTGCTGCAACGCATCAACTTCCATACCGTTCGACTGATCGGCATAAAATTTTTTATACTTGCACATTTGAGCACGAAGAATATATTGTAACTATGTTCCTTTTGATGTTACTCACTACTAGATGGCACTGCGATGCATTATTATTTTAACTTGCCAGCAGCAGGCCCAAATTCTTAACCATTCAAACGGTCGCTATGAAAATCAGTATACATAGCTATTTGAAGAATGATAATATTTTGGCTTTATCCATTTTGCTATAACTCGCCACTTGGCGGCGCTGTAGCAAATCATTACTTTAATTTACCACTAGATAGTGCTGCAGTGTATCACTTCTTGACTGTGCAATTGATCGCCATGAAAATAGGTATACATACATATTTGAACACGGGAAGAGTTTGGCGCTATCCATTTTCCTATAACTTTCCACTAGATGTCGCGTCAACACATGAACTTCCAGGACTATCCAGCTGATCGTCATGAAAATTCGTGTACACCGAAATCTGAATGCGAAGAATATTTTCGCTGTATCCGTTTTGCTAAAACTCTCCACTCGATTGCGCTACGCCGCATTGCCTTCTGCACCGTACAAACGATTGCCTTGAAATTCGGTATGTATGAATATTGAACACAATATAACGCGATATCCATTTTGCTATATCTCTTATTACAATAAATAGTAATCACAACAAATCGTAATATCAAAAGTCCATTCATTCCCGTGCGAAGAACGGGTACTTCAGCTAGTAAACTAATAAAAAAGTATTTTAATATCAATAATTATAATGTACATCCACTGTTGAATGATATAGGTGAGACTTTATGATGCATTGTTCAATTAGTAATTTTACGTCAACCCGTTGCTGCCGGATCAAAAAGTATTAGAGTACAAGCCAAATTTCTTATGTAAATTTCACATATAGAATATAATTTTTAATAATAAATAAATGATTCATGCCGCGAAAAATAAAAATTTCATATATTTCTTTCAAACTGCGGGTTTTTTAAAAAATTAATTATTTATTCACAAAACCGATATAGGAAATTTAGCCTGCATTCGTGACTATCACGAGCTATCTTGTGATCGGCAGCGAACGTGTTATAAAAGGTAACCTTCTTGGCACAAACCACATTCTCAGAAAATTATCACACCATTATCAAAAGTTATTTTTCTGCGTTTCTCAATTTAGCGCGAACATAAACACCGTTTTCAGGATTAATTATAACTGTAGGACATACTAGTGGCAAAGGATCGTCTGTTTTTTCACAAGCTTCAAAAGTAAATTGTTTTAGCAGTCTAAATATAGCAAGTTTTGCTTCAAGTTTGGCAAATCTTTCCCCGATGCAAATTCTTGGGCCAATGCCAAACGGAAAAAAAGCAAGCTTTTTGTTGTTCAATTTATTTTCTGGCGAAAATCGATCAGGATCGAACTTCCATGGATCTGGCCATAGTTCCGGATCATGGTGGATATCCCAAACAGGAGCTTGGACAACAGCATCCTTAGGTATTATATAAGGTCCAACTTGAAAATCTTTCTCGCACTTTCTGACAACAAATCCAGTTACTGGAGGATAAAAGCGCAGTGCTTCATCGAAGACTTGATCGAGGTACTGAAGACCTAGAGAATAAAGAGAGGTTTTTCATAGTGATTTAAAATAAAATGATATCATGCATTTTATAACGAGCTACTAAATTGAGATAAAAAGGTTTAGTTTCGAAACACACCCTTTAAATTTGCGAAGACAAGAGAAAATTCACGCTAATTTTGGTACAAAAGGAGAACTTTTGCATTTCCCCCCACTATGTATCAGTACGGGAGTAAAAAACATTAGAAAGCATTGTATTTCATATTCACCTTGAACCGTGGCATAATCTTCAGCTCCATTAGCTGCATCAATTTCTTTCTGAAGGCGCAGTTGAATCTCAGGGTGTTTAATCAGCAAGTAAAAAGTGAATGCAAGAGCTGTTGCAGTAGTCTCATAACCGGCTAGAAGGAACACATATGCGTTGGCAATAATTTCATCATCTGTCATCCTAGAACTGCTTTCTTTCGGCTCTAAAATAAACAGGTTAATGGAAAGAATGAAATTTATTTTTACTTTTACCCATCAATTTAATATAATAATTGCGCTTACACACACACACACACACACACACAAAAAAAAAAAAAAAAAAAAAAAAAAGAAAGAAAGAAAAAGTTGTTAAATTGTAATTCTGAGTGCAGACTTTTCAAAATTTCAGGTACAGAAATGGCAAAAATTTTAGAAGGTAATCAAAATTTATAAGATTTAAAGAGGTCTTGCGAGTCAAAACAGACAGCCCTGAATTCCACTGGACAACTGCAAGACACACGAGATCTGTGTCTCTTTTATGGCCTTCATCCCAGTTGTTCCTAAGTATAAGTTCATCTTTATTTCAAAGTACAATTTACACCACAAGAACAGACACAAACATCCACGCCCTGTAGTATTGTGCTCAACATAGGGAGTTTCCCAGAAATTCCAGAAGAGCTGACAGGTGTGCTGAAGGTATCACTGTATTTCGGGGGGCTGGGGTGAGACCCACTGGATTTACAGCACAATAAACGGATTTAATTATTTGTTGAAAGGTGCAAGTGAAGTAATAGTCATAAATAAATAAAATACCATATTTCTTTAAAACTTGCATACTCTTTCATATTAATTTATCTCAAAATGTACCAATAATGCATTTTTATTTCGGTTTTCAAAACCATATACTCTACATTTATCTTAAAGTACACCTACTTTATCTTAAAATATATCTTATACCTACCATCTACTCCATGATCCAACATCAATTGCAACATGTCAATACTTTTAACATTTGGATTTTTTCTTCTTGCTTCGATGGCCACCTTCACGTTGTCCACAATAATCGAGGTCATTTGACCACCTCTCATACAGTTACTAATGACAGTCATAAGGTATTTCACGAACGGAAACATGATAGCATACTCTACTGCACGATTATGAGCATAACGGAAGAAGTCTCGCACCTACAATTTACAAATACTTTTTTAAGTCGCTCTTTACTCAAAAATAAACAATATTTAACAGCAACAACAGTATAAAATAACAATCAGTGGAATAGGAAAAAGGGGAAAGAAAAGTTGGGGTTGGGGTTGGGCAATGGCAAATAGAACGTATCCATATCAAGCAGACGAGGGATTTACTTCTCTAAGACAGCAAGGAAGAATTTCTTCGTCTAAAGTTCAGCAGTGTATAATTAATGTTCCACGTGCTAAAAAATTAGCTTCCATTTTGTTGAACGCAAAATGGTTAACTACAGTCCGAAATGGGAAAATTTAAAATACTCTGAAATCGCAAAAAAATTTTGATATTATAGTCTAGTCATTTGGTAGTTTTACCTGGAAAGTTTTCCGGGAGTTTTGAAAATGGGCAATTTTATAGATTTCGATGTGCTCTTTCCGAATTTCAACTTCGCCCCCTCGTATCTTTGCCGCTCGTGCCGCCACGTTCGAAAAATGGCGCCCAAAAGCAGTTTTTTGGCAATATCTCCTTTCCGACTCATTTCACGAAAAAAAAAAACAATTACAAAAAAGGAAACTAGAGAAAATTTCCTACAATTTATGTAATTACCTTTTTTTCGTAAAATCAATAGTTTTGGCGTACGAGCGCCGCAAAGTGAAGTTCCGAATGCGTTTTGGCCAAAAAAAGTATTTCCACACCACCTTGTGAGGTAGAGTAAGCGGTGTCTTTTTTTTTTTTTCTCCCCGTGGTATCCCCAGTAGGCCTAATCCACGTGCATTTAACTCAGTGAGGGGCAAACTACGGCCCGCGGGCCAAATCCGGCCCGCAGATAGAATTTTGCAGGATGTTTACTTTCATAAAGTAAAACTATTTAAATTTTCTGCTGAATGCTACAAATATTAGAAAATAACTTAAGTTAAAGATAAAAAATAAAATACCTTTCTGATACAAAACAATTCATTATGATCTATTTCCTTCTTACACTACATAATTAGTTACAGTTAAAAACTTGCTTTTTGCCGTAAAATTAAAATTTTCTATCTCAAATCAGTAAAATGCTGTTGTGCGTGAGTAAATTCAATTCAGCAGAAATTTTAAATACAGTAGAACCTCGATCTATCGTTTTTCAAGGGGTGTGTAGTAAAAGACGATGCATGCTGGAAAACGACGAATCCGGGTTAAAGTCAAAATAAGAAGAAAACACCGATTCCTTCAGTATACCAAAAATACTAAATTTGTTACCACACTGTAAAAGAAACAAATTGAAATTGTGTAGAAATTAAGTGATACTTATTTTTACAAAATCAGTAATTTTACACTGGATTTTTCATTAATCTTTTAATTAAACAAAATTTTCAAGATTTACAATGTTTTTTTTTTGGTCTTTTTTTTGTCTTTTTATGTGTATTCATGTTTGTATATAAAAGCCATACAATTTCAAATAACCGTTATTGCGTAGGATAAACTAGGCACTAGTGTTGGCTCTGTCTCATCAGCATGAATATTATTCTCAGCTTCTTCGAGATTATTTTCATTTTTTGCGTCACATTACTTCCATTCTTAGGATACCGCACGTTGCTACTTCTAAATCAATGGATATATAATCATTACAATTCACACCATACTCATCCCTGCTAGATGTAAGAACTCTTCACCTATACCATCATCAACCTAAGATATCATACCAGAAAGTAATTCGATTTGTAAGCCATATTGATCCACTTCATCTTCAATTTCATTTCGATCAGAAGAAACATTTTACAACGATGAATGCGGGAAAGCGAATTTTTGACGAACGATACATGCAGGTTTTGTTAACGTTATTTGAATACAGTTTGTGCAGGGACCATAGAAATAAAACGATCAATACGGGAAAACGATGAATGCGGGAACGATAGATCGGGGTTCCCGTTCCACTGTAGTTTTACTTTATGAGAGTTAAATTGTGATGACGTCATTCTCGAAGGCCTACTGATGACGTGAAAGCTTGGGGACGTACCAGTTGTTAGGCTTTTTATATCTAGGAGGTGTTGGTTATATGCACGAATTGCAATGGTACCTGTGATAACTCGCAAGTTCCATTACAAGATAGTGATGAAGAGGAAGAATCGGAGACTATTTTCGAGCAAATGTATGATGAAATTGAGAACGAAGAAGATTGCGATGAAACTGATAATCCCATCGCGGCTGATGTGGAAGAAATTTCGGGCTGTGACATTTCGATCGGTACTAGAGACAATGAACTTGCAACTCCTGGTCCATCAAGAACAGCGAAGCGAAGGAGAATGCGCTAAATTTTGGATTAGTTAAATCAGGGTTGGGCAAACTTTTTCGGTCGCGGTCCAAAAATCGAAAAAAAAAAAAAAAAAGTTTGGCGGGCCAAGATAAATTTTTCTAAAATTTTAAAAACAATATACAAGTATTACAATTTAAATATGTTAATGAGATGAATGAAATTGCTATTTCATTTTTAAAAGCTCTTTATATTGAGGTTCGAAGTGAGATGTACTCATTCTAAGGAATGAGGCTAAATGCTCATCTGTCAGTCTACTTCTGAAAGAATTCTTTCTAAGGTTCATAGTTGAAAACACTTGTTCACATATATAAGATGAAGCAAACATAGCACTGATTTTCTGAGCGTGAGATATTAAATTTGGGAAACGACAATGATTTGTAAAACTCTGGCATATTGAGATGATCGCTAGATTGCAACTCAATTCGTTGAAAGGCATGGTAAAAATATCCAATTCTGTTTGAATGGCACTGAAATCTTGAAATCTGAGTTCGAACTCAAAATGCAGTTCTTTCAAGCCATCTTCATAATTCTTAAGCTTCTCTTCATTTATTGAGAGTATTGAATTTAACCATGAGGAATGAGACAAGTCGTTTTTAGCTAGCTACCCAGCAACAGATTAGATTTTAGTTTTAAAGCTGAGATGGGCCCAGATATCGTCGATAAATTGATTTTTCCCTTGCATCTTGACATTCAAGTTGCTCACATGACAAAGAAGATCTGTGAAAAATGCATAGTCCGAAAGCCATTCTGTATCTTCTTACATTTCGCACTCCGCAGAACATTGTCTGCGGAGTGCGAAATGTAAGAAAGACACAATGTCGTCTTTCAGCTGCCAAACTCGCTGAAAAACACATCCTGCAAAATTCTATCTGCGGGCCAGATAAAACCTTCCGGTGGGCCGGATTTGGCCCGCGGGCCGTAGTTTGCCCATCCCTGAGTTAAATGCACGTGGATTAGGCCTACTGGGGACACCACGGAAAAAAGAAAAAAAAGCACCGCTTACTCTACCTTACGAGGTGGTGTGGAAATACGTTTTTTGGACAAAACGCATTCGGAACTTCACTTTGCGGCGCTCGTACGCCAAAACTATTGATTTTACGAAAAAAGGTAATTACATAAATTGTAGGAAATTTTCTCTAGTTTCCTTTTTTGTAATTGTTTTTTTCGTGAAATGAGTAGGAAAGGAGATATTGCCAAAAAACTACTTTTGGGCGCCATTTTTTGAACGTGGCGGCACGAGCGGCAAAGATACGAGGGAGCAAAGTTGAAATTCGGAAAGAGCACATCGAAATCTATAAAATTGCCCATTTTCAAAACTCCCGGAAAACTTTCCAGGTAACCCCCCTTTTTTCGACCAAATGACTGGACTATTATCCAATTATGATTTTTTGTTTTCTCGCGAAATACTAAAAATACCAATAAGCTGGCTTTAGTTTGAGACTTATTTTTGGTGTCACATTTGACGATATATAGCCAAAAGTCGACAAGCCCTGCAACTTCAAGGTGTTCATCATTGCCAGGAGACAATAATTTCTCCATAGTTTAAATCATTATTCATGAGTGAGCCATACTTTTTTTCCTTGTTCCATAAAACATTTCTTTGGAATCGAAATCTATATTAAAATTGCCTACTGAAATTGTCTTACAATTCTTGCCATGCATATTCAAATTATACCATTATAAATACTGTTTGGAAAGT
Source organism: Cheiracanthium punctorium (assembly GCA_038373885.1). Lineage (NCBI taxonomy): Eukaryota > Metazoa > Arthropoda > Arachnida > Araneae > Cheiracanthiidae > Cheiracanthium > Cheiracanthium punctorium. The sequence goes on from JAWZYV010013819.1 coordinate 158,815, forward strand.
GCATTATATAATCCATGAGTGTGTGCCATGTTTGTCTTTCCCTAAAACACTAATTCAGAATTGAAATCTATATTAAAGTAGTCTACCAAAACTGTCAACATTCTTCGGGTGGAATTCTCCGCCGGTGGTTCACAAAATCGTCGGTTGTTAGCTACCAACTGGGCAGAACCAGTTGTTTGGTTACCGACTGCGATAACAACTCCGGAGGGAAACGGGAGGTCTTTTAGCCAATCACATGAACCCCTTGACGCTCCTCCTTAAAACTCCACCTCAAGGCGGGGCAAAGTTAACGACTGCGAAAAATTAACGACGAGCGGAGAATCCAGCTGTTCGTTAGGCATATTCCAACTATATTTCACCTTAATAAATACTATTTGGAAAGTGTATCATTATTCATGAGTGTGCCATGTTTGCCTTTCTTACGTCATAAAATACTTTTCAGAACTGAAATGAATATTAAAATCTCCTACTAAAGCTATTATACAATTTTCGCCAGGCATATTCTAGCCTAATTTGGAAGATATCGCCAAGCTTGTTTCAATTCTGAGGACTTATTTTTTGAAGCCAAACGTGGCGATAAATCATCAAAAATTACGAACCTTGCAGCCCTAAAATACTATGAGTCCTATACACACAAAAATCAATAACGGCTGTACGACGATAGTTTGTAATATGTATGTTACTGTGAAGGACCGAAATTGGATAATGTCGACTTTCACTCGCGAATGTCAGCACATACCAAAAACGTCGATAAAAGACCGAATATTTGCTTATATTTTAGAACATTCGGATTACCACCGGTATATGTCGACAAACACAGATATGTCCTGGCGGAGGTCGAATAGAGAAGCCGAAATCAACAGAAAAGCAAAAAACGTAATAAAAATATTTTTGTTATGTCTTCGGGGGAGATTATATCCCCATGAATCCATGTTTCACCAAAGTTATAGAAGAAAAGTCCACTTACGGTATAAATGCTGATTTCTTTATTGGTTAATCCAAGTGCATCTTTTATCATTATTAACCCATTTATGCCTAGTGTTCCATTTTTGGGATGGCATTTTCGCTATCAGTCGAAAACGTTATTTATTTTTCCTATCCTTTATTCACGAGTATTGAACCTCAACTCCACAAAATATTTCAGCATGACCTAGTAGGATGTGTCACACTTCAATTTTTATACATAAAGATTTTAAAAGAAATCATCCCTTGTTCAAGAACTGGACATGAGAAATTTATCTATTATTGCTGATACTAGCGAAAATCGAAGAAAGTCGCAAAAATATCTAGGCACAAATGGGTTAAGAAGGCGAGGAATACCGGGCATCCTTTCTTCTTTTCAAGCTAGAATCTAATGCTACATGTCTAAAAAAAGACAATCCCTGGCATGGACCCCACAAGGGTGAGACTGGGTAGACCCCTGGGTCCAGGGCCAGGCTCTAAAGGGGGGCCCGAGTGCATAACTTGACAGCTTTTTTAAAATTACAATAACTAATACAAACAAGAAAAAATATTATTAATAAATTTTTTATCCAATGCAATTTTAGGAGACTCTGGAGATAATCGTAGCTTAAAATTAAAATAACATATTTATGATATACCGTTTATCATAAACGTTTAGTAAATTGTCAGTACGGGAGTTGTGTGCATATTATTTACATCCTTTCTTGCCACCATTCCCACCGATAGCGAGGTGGGAGGCAGAAGGGACAATTGCTCCCTGGCCAAGGCTTTAGGGGGCCCTTAATTTGATGGAAATTTTATAATTATAAGGTTACATGTATAAGGATTAGTATATGTGGCCTACTTCCTGCCTTGGCTATTTCTTTCTTTCTTTTTTTTTTTCAGCCCATCCAGGGTCTGACTACAACATTCTCGTGATCAAGGCACCTTTCACATTTTGTGCTACATTGAAAAAGGCCTTGCTGATACGGCTGTCTTTGTCTAAGCTCCATTTATTGAGTTAAATTTTTATGCAGAGCTCATTTTACGGGCCCCAAGTGCCTGTGCGATAATCAGGACTTGAGTCCACCTGTAAATTCCACAATGCCAGTTCAGTTCTCTCATTTTTGGGTCCTGCTAGTTAGTGAAAGTGATAATATTTACTTCATAAAGTTTTACAATATGTTATTTATATATATATATATATATATGAGGAAAGTCCGTCCGTTTGTTCGCTATACGCGTCCAGACCGTTCGACGGATCTGGACCAAATTTGGCACACTGACTAAATAGAACAAGAGAAAGCTAATGTTGTAAAAATGAAATTAATCGGATTAATAGTTTTTGAGTTATTGTATATTTTGAACAATTTTCAGCCACTTTTTCCTTATCGCGTAGCGTGAAGGGGTGAAAACGCTCATTTCTCTGGGGTTTTTCATTCTCAAGGTCAGCGCGTTGCCATAGCAACTAGGTGTAAGCGACAGGCACGATCTCGCATTTTACGTTATCACGAGCTAAATTTTCGTCCGAACCCTATATTTTTTATATCATCGGAAACTACAGAGTTTTCTTTTTCAAATAAAATTTGTTACAAAATCGTACTTACATTTGCCGATTTTGGGGAATATTTTAAAGGAAATCCTGTTTTGAAGAAAATGACTGCTTTTAAAAATATGCTATTTTTAAACTGTCGCATCGAAAAATCTAATGGGCAAAAATTTTCCATCTTTTTACCGCTGATTAAACATTTATTTCTCCCTCTTTTAAATTTTGAACCGTGCAGAAATGTTTATTATATTTTTTTTTCTAAAAAGATCACAGGTTAAAATTCTCTCTGGACTGCAAATTCCGCAAATGAAGGTAGCTATTATTCCCCCACTGGTCAAGGTCGCTAAGGCGCGTTTGGTGAAAGAGAAAGAGGGAGAGAGGTGGAGATTGAAAGAGAGAGATGGGACGGCGACCGTACTAATATAATCCCCCCCCCCTTCGCGCCGCCAGTATGCGAAATTCAAGCAGACTGGTTATTATATTGATGACTGGAAACTGTTTATTTTTTTCCGTTGGTGCGTATGTATTTTAGTGATAAAAGACTACATATTAGAACTCAGATTGGTAGAATGGGAGAAGCCTAGCCACGTCAAATTCTCGGTAAGTCGGATCGTTGGCAAGCCCTGTGTTCATTTTTTTTCTTTGCAGCGGGAAATCCCATGTCTTTTTTTATCACTGCAGCGGGAGGATTCTCATTCCAGCTTTACCCACGTCCAATTTCCGGTAACCTCTGTACGCCAACAAATGCCATGTTCATTTCTTTTTCGTTGCAGTGGGAAGTCCCATGTCCTTTTTTTATCGCTGAAGCGGGAGGGTTCACATTCTTTCCCTTTACAATTTCATACTGACGACTGGGCTCTATTTGTTTTTAGTAGTTGCGTAGATATTAGCGATAAATGACATTTAGAACACAGACAGTTAGAAGAGGAGAAGTTTAGCCACGTCCAATTCCCGGTAGCCTCTGCGCCATCAGGTGCTTTTTTTTCTATTTTGCAGCGGGAAGTCCCATGTGCTTTTTTTATCATTGCAGCGGGAGGATTCACATTCCAGCCTAGCCAAGTCCAATTCCTGGCAACCTCTGTATTCTATTGGGTGTCGTGTTCATTTTTTTTTCGTTGCAGCGGGAAAAATCCCGTGTCCTTTTTTCATCATTCCAGCGGGAAAATTCACATTCTTCTTTACAATCTACATTTAAGGTAAATGGCATTTCTCTTTCATTGCACGGGCAACGCTGCTAGTTTTCTATAGAAGTGATTTCTTTTCAATATTGTTCATGTGAAAATATTTTTTAAATAAGAAAAGTCAAAATTAAACCATTACTAGTACTAACTTACCATCCTAAACTTTAGTTCGTTTCGTATGACACTGAATACATTCATATGGAACTTAATTCTTGTCATTTTTAAGTAACAGAATTTTATACAGGTTGGACTCATTAAATAGTTACCACAGTTAATCCCCATATTTTCAGATTAAATTACATTCAGGTATGGGTAATAACAGTGCAATTTTAATGTAGCACATGGCTGGAAAAAAAAGGAGTGGGGGCCCGTCTCTGATCCTGGGTCCAGGGCCCGTAATCGAACGTGGGGGCCATTATCCCTGACTGCCCTTTAAATCTACCACGGCATTTAAATTCTTCGTGGTTAGTCTCGTAGTGAAAACTCCTCTACAGAGTGGCGAATCCTTCTCACCACCGTGATTTTTCACTCCTCACAGCATGGTAGTCAAAAACGTTAGGTCACCCTTGGAACATTTTAGGGCATCTGAAATACGGAGAACAAAAAAAAAAAAAAAAAAAAAAAAAAATGCTAATCTCCGACATATTCACCATTAGTGTATGGTGAATGTCGACATTTGCGTGTACATGAGAGCGTGTTGGATGGGGTTCAGCGTGCGAGCACAAACTTCGATATAGAGCAACGAGACAATTTCGCGTGCACGCCAGAATTAGCTCGGATCACGGTAAGAAAAGTATTATAGCAAACTTCACACCAATGATGATGTGAATATTGGCATTCACTGGTGAAAAAGTCGACATTCTCCAGATTTTGGACTTTCACCGTAACATATACACCCAAATTTGAGCTCAATCGAATGCGACCGTTTAGGAGCTAGCGTACTTTTAACATATTTATATATAACACAACACATTTGAAAAGTGCCTCGACGTGACAAATCGTGTAGACAAGTTATGTCGACGTTTAAATACCCGATTGATTTTAATAGCACCCCAGTGCTTAAAAAAAGTATACGATGAAATAATTAAAATAATTTTTCTATTTACTTGCATTATAGTATTTTCTAGTTCTTCATATATTTTCAGTTCTCTCACATACATAATACGTTTAGTGAATACAAAAATCATGATAACCAAACATCATGATAACCAAAATCACTGTTTGGTTTCCTAGGATAGCTACAGCATACAACTAAGCAGTTCTAGAATGAAAATAGGGACTTCTACGAGTCACCCTGATAAAAGCTTGGGAAAAAAAGGTCATTTTTTTTGTCCCACCAAAGATCACCAAATTAGTTGCTTAACCCTTTAACGCGCAGTGATCCCACTCTGGGAACATCCAACTCTGACGTTTTGACTGTTGCCAGTCACGAAGAATAGATTTGATTTCTATGCAATTTTGAGATTGACACATAACCAATGATCGTCGTCGGACCATTAGCTAATTACACGTAGTAGGATAGCCCGAAAAGGAATCAGTTTGGAACTGGAACAGTTTATATAATGTTTTAGAGTATTGGATTTTACCAAGTTTGTGCCTTGGTTGAGGGACTTTTTAATGCGTTCTAATGCATATTCATGTTAGTGACCAGAACTCCTGATTGTTAGATCAACAGCTGCGTGGTAGGCCCAAACGCGGGACTTTCACACTTCAGCTGTCTATCATGTTCATTGCCTTATCCACTCGGCCATGGTGGAGCCAGATTATAAATAAATGCTCAAAAATATCTTGATGAACTGTGAGAATTTTGGTTATTAAAACTATTTTCTTTGTTATGTATTTTACACCATGGGCGCCGGCCGAATATTTCGCAAGGGGGGGGGGAAAGACAACTTCGTATGGTTACCATGTTGGAAGGAGCAAAAAAGCAAGGGAAAACAATGCATACAAAAATCCAGTTGGAGGGCATTACCCCCCCCCCCTTGCCCTATGCTGCCGGCACCCATGTTTTACACGTAAATGGTTAAACATTTTCTAAGGCAGCACCTTCACTGAATTTAAATGCGAGTCACTACTCGTCACAAGCAACAGAAAAAGTACTCTTTCATTAAAACTGAAGCGCTGATATTTTCAGTGCAAGTTATTTTAAACGGCTTCTTCTCAGTACTGGTTGAAGGATACTCAATAAATACTTACTGAAACTAAAAACACATCCTGAGGGTTCTTTTGACACTGCGTTTTCATTGCCAAAGCACAATCAGCTATCACGTCCAAAGTCAGACCTTGGACCAACTCATAAATATCAAACATCTCATTTTTTTCAGCATGCTGGGACACCACTTCAAGCGTTATGTCCACCTGCAAAAAAAAAAAAAAAAAAAAAAAAAAAAGAAGATTATTTGGAAACATGACTTTCTCGTTTTTCATGAAATAAATAAATTGATCTTTTAATTTTCTAAATTTATCAGTCTATTTAGCATCGTAAAGAGAGCAGGCCTGAGGTAAAAGCCAAATTAATAAAGTATTTACTCGAAAACTAAATTTAAAAGTAATTTTCACGTTGATCTGAAACGTCCTATTGCAGTGTTTATTATAATATGGCAGGCGCGTAACTAGGAAAATTTTTCGAGGGGGGGGGGATATAAACTTATATGTGTATAAATAGACGGAATTTCTGCACGGTATTAATCTTGTGACCACTAATCCAAAAATTTCGGAGGGGGGGATATATCCCGATATCCCCCCCCCCTGGCTACGCCCCTCTATGGGTTGTAAGTCAATGTTTAATGGGTGGTGACAAGACCTTAAATAGATGACGCCTTCCGCAATTTGCATAGATGTGACAAAAACTTTATTTAAATATATTTTGCCATCAGTGTCTGAAAAAAAAAAAAAAAAAAAAAAAAAAAAAAATTAAAAGCTCCCAGAATGAAGTGACAAGTAAATAAGGCGCTACAGATTTGATTTCTAAAAAGTGGGTCGCAGTGTTTAAAAGTTTGAGAACCACCGATGTAGTGCATATCGATACAGCATGTACCATGTGTACCATTTGGGTGACAACTAGGGTTGCCGACTAGGGATGGACGCGAGACGAAAAATTGGTGTCTCGCGTCTCGCAAAACATCCGAAAAGCTTGTCTCGTCTCGCAAAAATCCCTATATCATAATGTTAAAAATGTTTGTCTCGTCTCGCAAAAAAGCTCTAAATCTCTGTCTCGTCTCGCGTCCATCCCTATTGCCGACCGTCCCGCGAGAGCCGGGACGTCCCTTTTCTGGGGCTTTACAGGACGCGTGTGTGTGTGACGCCAAATGTCCTGCTTTTGAATAGGATAAGTAATTTAATAATTTGAGAAATTACAATGCTCTCAGAGAAAATATTTAAGACATTGAGTTTCATTCCTAAAACTAGGATATCAGTAGAAGTGATTGTCTAGTTTTTTTTCTTTTTCTTTTTTTTTTCTAAACAAGTAATATTATGATTTTGGTAAAAGTAGTTTAATATATCTTTTTTTCCAAATAAATAATTGTTATAATCGTATTAGAAGATGTGATTTCAGACAGTTTCTCTTATAAAGTTATGTTATCGATACCTATTAATGGGTTGTTTTAATTATTTTTAAAATGCCAAAGTAAAAAAAGACTATTTTTGTTTGTGAAAGAAAATAAAAAGTTTATTTAATTGCAAATGATTGTACTAATTTTTTTTGGACTCTAATAATTAATGTTAATTTTTCATTAGTTTCCCAGATTGTTTTAACTGTCAAACTATGTTGTATGTATAATTATGTCGAATTAGTTGTCAGCATAATATTCAATAAAACTATTTAAAGTGTAAAAATTAAATATGGTTTTAATTGTGTTTTTCGCATTCCGGTAATAAGTAGCTGGGTCCCGCTTTCTTTAGCCATGCCCAGCATTTAATTTGCGAAAGTCCCGTAAATCCATGTATAAAAGTTGGAAAGCCTAGTGACAACCAACTGTGAAGATTCTGCCATTTGCACAGAAAACGATGTCAAAAATCGAGGATCTTTGATCATTTTAAATCATAAGAAGTAATTCCGAAAGTAAATTTCGTCAATTTTTTTAACGGAAACTTTATTGGGGGGGGAGGGGGGGTAGTGTAACCCATCATGCCATCATGAACTACATACCTTGCACTATTTGTTCGACACCGACATCCAGGCATTTGTCGTAGCGTGAAGTCTGTTTGAAGAAACCGCTGTGGTAAAATTCCGTGCCCTATGACCTTGCATGTGATTCATTGAATGAAAGCCGCATTCTCGGAACTCCAAAGCAATGTTAATTACAGGGCACGGAGTTCGGTACGAGAGTATTCGGCGCGGTGCTCTTTGGGAAAATTCATGCTTCTTATGCATGAACAAAAAATTATTTTAATTTAAATATATAGACGCGGAATAAAATATTTCGTAACTTAAAGGAGCCAGCGATACGCTGAGAAAAGAACTTACCTTTTGCGGTTAAATTTTTTTTTCAATTAATATTTAGTACACTTAAATATTCAAAAAGTTCAGAATGCAAATGGGTCATTTTCAAAATTGGGTGCCATTTAGAAAATTTAAGAAGCAAAAGTACGATTTCAATAAATAAATAATATTCTTCCATAATATAAAACATTACTTGTTTCTGCACATTATTTTTGAATGTTATAAATGCACTTATCTTTTTTGTTTAATTTAGTTTTCATAAATTTTTCATTATCAGACTTGATCAAAATTGTCATGTAAAAAAAAAAAATGTCTGTTACGGGACATTTAAAAAAAAATTTGTACACTTACGTTCAGCACAAAGTAATGCAAAGTGATATATTACATATGTATAGAGTCTTTTATTCCATTTAATTTTTTTTTTTGTCATGTCTGGTATTTATTAGGTTGTAACGAAAGTTTTCCGCCACTGCAAGTATTGTCTGCACAAACAGTTCGCGTTGGTGTCTTTGCCAATATTTTGTTAAAAGATTTTTGTTATTTGAAAGAAAAATACTTGTTTTAGAGCACTGTGTTGTGAAATCTGTAAAACAATGTCGTTATGATTAAGTATAAGGTGTCTAAAATGGAACTATCACGCTACCAGATTGAACCATCATTTACTCTCAGTTCTGTTGCAAAAAGTGAGCTACAGAATGGCACCGAATCATGTGTGCAGCTTAAGGTACTACTGTTGTATCATACGGCTCTGTGATGATTTGGTACCGAAAGTACAAAAACGAGGACTAGGACATTTAAGAAGCGGAGCGCTCTGGCCGGTCTACTGATGCTGATGAGGCTCGTCTACGAGAATTTGTGGAAAGAGATAAAATATTCATCCACTCGAGAGCTAGCTAAAAGAGTTAGACTTTAGTGCCAGGTCCATTGGTCGAGCTAGGTATCGATAAACTTGACATATAAGGTCAATCGCTCAGTGCATGAGCTGACTCAAGCAAATCTGGCGGAAAACTTTCGTTACAACCTGATATTATAGTAACAGACATGACATTTGAAAGAACAAAAATTCATGAGTCTAAATAATTCCACAAGAATATGAAAATTATATTTCGCAATTATATAAACAAAATTTAGACTAAAAATTTAATCATTTAAATTAACCAATTGAATTAACAAGTAAAAAACATATTTTGTACAACTAATTAAGGTAACAGACATGAGATGCAATAAAAATACTTATCACAAATAGGTTTTTGCTTTTCAGTCAAATGTCAAAACTCAAGATGCCTGCTTATATTTCTCTTTTGACCACACTCTAATAGCAAGCTGGTGTTGCTATTCTTAAATTTCAATTTTGTTGTCTAAAAAGTTGAAAATCAAAAAGTTTAGTTTTGGGGCAGTAATTCTGCATAGCATGTTTTATGTTCTATGATTCGGACAGCTATATTTCTGCACATCTTCTTTACTCATTTCTTAAAAAAAAAAAATAATAATAATAAATAAATAAATAAATGTAGTATGTTTTTTAATCTATTGTTTCAGTACTGGAAACTGTCTGACAAAAAGAAAAATCACTTAAATTTTTTAATACCTTGTTAAAAAAAATTCACACGGACAACAAATGGCACCGAATTTTGAAAACGACCCAAATATCTGGCACCGAAATGGGCGGTATCGAATCGGCCGAGCGGAATAGAACCAAACCGGCCGGAATTTTACCACACTGGTTTCCTCAAACTCATTGCGCGCTACGGCAAATGTCTCAATGTCGGTGGCGACTATATCGAAAAGCAATGCAAGGAGTATAGTTCATGATGACATGGTGCATTATTATTATTATTTTCTTTTTCTTTGCAATAAAATTTCCGTGTGGAAAAAAAAAAGGCTGGAACTTACTTTCGTAACGCCCCTTGTAATATGTAGCTAAAATATCAAAGTCGATAGTTCGTTTAACAAATTCAATCCATTACAGTCATTATTTAAAAATTTAAATCTAATATAATATCGTTTTCAGATGCGCGTAATTAGATTTTCTCAACCCCATCAGAACACTGAAAGTAAAGCAGCATTCGGCTTGGCCTGTGCTTGGGAGGGTGGGTGAACTCCTCTCTCGACGTCTGTTGTGGACCGTGTACGCTAAAGGGAGTACGCGTATACTAACGAGCCAAAACATTATGACCACCTACTCAAAAACATGTTGCTCCTCCTTTGACCTCCAAAACAGTTGCAACTCGCTTGGGCATGAATGCCACGAGTTCTTGGTAGATAACTGTACTCAAGTTGTACCAAATATTTAAGCATCAGTCACACAAAATCGAGATATTGGAACTGGAACATGGTAATGTTTGAGCTCTGAGCTCCGGGGACAGGGGAGCAGCTGTTCTCCTGGAAGACGGAGTACCCTGACACGACTATCGACGTGAGGAAGGAGAAATCGGGATTCATCCGATCTGGCAATTGTCTTTCACAAATACATGGTCCAGTCTCGATGTTCCCTTGCCCACTATAGGCGTAGTTGACAGAGACGTTTGGTAAACAGAGGTACACGAGTGGGATGTCTCCCATATCCAACAGTGGCATGGCTGAGTGTGTTCTGAAATACTTGTACTTGGGATGTCAGATGAGCCACTGTCTGCCGCCTATTTTGCTGTACTAGGCGGGACAGTCTCCGACGCAGTGGCGTAGCCAGAAATTTTTCATGGAGTGGTTGTGACCCCCTCCCTATCCCCCCCTTGGCTACGCCACTGCTCCAACGTCCACTTTCTTTGATGATGCGTGGATGCCCAACATCTTGGCGTCTATTGCAGGTTTCACCGTCATTAATCCCCTTTTTATAAACACTAACAACGGCAGATCGTGAGCAACCGACCAGTCGTGCAGTTTCGGAGATACTCGTTCCGAATCTTCGGGCCATTACAATCTGCCCTCTATTGAATTCGCTTAGGATCAACAGATTTTTCCATCACTCACAACTGTAAGTGCAAAAATGATGCCTTACCTTCTGCAGCAACAGTTAAATACCATTCCCACTCAATTACGTGCTCTCCATGTCATTCAGACGAGTTCATTGAAAAATGTAAAGGTCGTCATAGTGTTTAGGCTCGTCAGTGTATCATTCGTCGTGGCCTCAATGTCCTCCATATTCAAACGCTACTTCTGGCAGACATGCGAAGTTTCCCAACTTAAAAATGTCCGAGATCTCCAGCTTTTTAAAGTTGAAAAACCTGAGATTTATTATGGATATCTTTTCAGCATAAATGCACACATAATCAATACTTTTTAAAATTGTTATGTGTGTCGATCCTGGACGCCTCCAGCTATGGGCAATGATGCCACCCTTGCGTAAGGAAATCGTACAACATTATAAATACATATCTGAAATGTGGTCATTAAAAAAAAAATGTTGCAAACCCTTTGAGGCGCAACCCTTTCCCAATGGTGAAAAAAGGGAAGCCGTTGCCATCGCTCGACTTAACTACCAGCAAGATGGCGGACGATCGAAACGTTCATAGCGTGCCACAGATCTAGAGACCCTTTTTTGACGGTCAGTTAGCCTGCCTATTAGGCGTCCCTAAAATGAAATGACCAAAATCTCTAGCCCTTGTAAAGGTCCAGCCTACAGTAGGCAGCTAAACTACTAGAAAGCATCCGGCTACTAGAAAGAAAGAAAAAAAAAATTGCCTCTGAAATATGTTACGAGAGGTTTGTTAATTTAAAATATTGAAAATAGGAAACAGCAGGATGATACGGCTTTACAGCAGAATCCAGCCTGGAAGAAAAAAAAAAAAGAAAAAACTGCAGGAAGAAGCATTTCTACTCCAAATTAAGGAAGTAAAACATCTTGTTTTGATTAAATACAACTTGGGCAAGTGTAATATTATCAGAGCATTATAAAATAGTTCGTTAATCAACAGCATAATACAGTATTTTGCATTTAACATACTCAATGTCTCTTATTAATCTTTAATAAAATATTTTTTTTTTTTAAATCAACTATGCTCAAAATTTAAGGCTGAACTGAAGAATTTCTTTCTTTCTTTTCTCTTTCTTTAATTATAGCTTAAGTACAGGGTGGCCATAATTAAACTGCAAGTGTTCAAGGGGTGCTGGAGAGAAAACTACCAGGAATATTGCAGTGAAACTTGGTATCTACAGGTTTCAGAACATGCGGAACATTTAGTAAAATATGCAATTTTAAAAAATCGCCATTTTCACCCGATAGGTGGCGCTATATCGTGTTTCAATGCTTATGGACGTCATATATGCAAATTTTAAGTCCATCGAACAGTGTAAAAAGAAGACCACATTGAGTAATGGTCAATCATGACTCTGAATAAGAAGGAACGTGCATTGTTAGTGAAGATATTCTATCAGAATGGCAGCAATTATTCAGCTACTCTGAAAGAATACCGGCGTATGAAACGATTAAGAAGAGGTCCAATGAGTGTCAATGATAATAAATAATGGTTTAATTGTTTTCCAAAGCGTCTTTATGAATTTGTGATCTTAATTTACGTTAATTTTTGATTGCATGTTACTGTAAAAGTTTAATTACTAAAGCGAATTGTAAGGAATTTTGATAAACTGTAAATGATGTTTTATATTGTTATGCCTCTTAGAATGTCACTATGCTCTGTCTGTCGGTTTTGGAATTTGTATATGCCACTGGTGAGCTTTGAAATACGGTACAGCGCCATCTATCGTGTGAAAATGACGATTTTTTTAAAATTGCATATTTTACTTGCGTATGTTCTGAAACGTGTAGATACCAAATGATACCAATTCACTGAAATATTCCTGGTAGTTTTCTCTCCAGAACCCCTTGAACACTTTCAGTTTAATTATGGCCACCCTGTATAAGTGTACTTACGTGTTCTAAGTACTTTCTTTAATTATAGCTTAAGTATAATGTTTACACGATTTCTCATTTCACTTACCTTCTTTTCAATTATATTTGTCATAAGTTTGATTTTACCCGAACTAAAAGCTGGGGTCAGCATAGATCTAACTTCTTTCCATCGTTTACCAGTCAAATATATTATCGTGTTATTTAGAGGCCAAACATCCAAAAACATTTCAGATCTGTTGGTGAAATTATGGGAATCTTTGATCATTATCTAAATAAATTAAACAAATAAGAAAATCATATGAATTATTAATACTTAATTGACATTCATATCGACATAATTTACAGTGTATTACGAAGCAGGAAAATTGAGAAATCTAATAAATTGACCAGTGAATGAACGCACCCCAGTGAATAAATTATTGTACGTAAGGGTCCACCCGAAAACATCATCGCTCTGTGGTATTTTTACTGACTTCAAAAAAAGAAGGAGGTCACTATGTTCAACGCGTGTAGTTTATCTTTCTTTCTTTTTTTTTAAGCCATAAATTTTTATCATGTCTACTGGCTTGAAAAATTCTTTATTTTTTCAAATTCAAAAGAGGGAAAACTCAGGGGTGGCCTTATATTAATTTGGTCACGTCCTGATATTATCAGTCCGAAAATCAGAAAAAAACGTGTTTTAAAACCACTGCTTAAATGGTTGCTATACATCACTAAACATAATGTCAAAAGTCGCTAAGATCGGAAACTTTTGCCGATTCATCGCCCAGTTTGGTGTTAAAATATAAGTTCGCAAAACTGAATTCAGCTACCCCTATTTTGTATAATATTGCAATCCTATTAAATCTCGAATCCTACTCAAAATTTTCTCGAGAGAAAAAAAAAAAAAAATAATAATATTTCCTTGCGTTGCTTTTCCTAGATGTGAGTGGGGGGAGGGGCGATGACACGGACGGATAGATAAATACATATATATTTTTGTTTTTTTTTAGAAGGTCGGTCTGGATTACTAGATACTTGAAACAGATAGAAATCGCAAACTTTTTGATTTCAAAGTAATGCACCGACAATTCTTATTTTATAGACTTGATTTGATATCTAGATATTCTTTTTCATTCACAGGACGATATTATAAATTAATTAGGTCCACTGATTTACTACTTAGGCAGCGTCACAACTACGAAAGATAGAGATTATCCTTAATGAATTTTTACAGAGCACTGTCGTAGAAAGGGAACGGTGTTAAAACGATCCAAGTTGTTAACTTCAGGAAGATACAAATTTCTGAGTGTGATTCTAACCGTTTCCTTTTAATTCGTGAATCATGTAAAGAGATCTATGCATATTTTTGTGGGGTTGAAAGTTCCATTAGCTGTCACTCTTTCTGAGTCTGGTCAATACTCTTTCAGTGAAATAAAATATAACAAACATAGATCTTAAAAATATATGCTGCTGATACTCAGCATATATTTTTAAAATCATAGGTAATTATGGCATACTTTTTCTCAGAAATTTTGACCCTGCCCTCCCTCTCTTTGTCATAAAGCAGCGGGGTTCTCAACCTTTTAACGTGGAGCCCCCCCCCCTCAACAAAGGCTAACTTACGGTGGCGCCCCCTCCTCACATTTTTCTGCGTACATTCAGTTTTTTAATCTTTAACAATGAACATTGAGTCGAATTTTCTACTAAATAATGTTATCAGTAAAGTTTGAATGAACATTTTAAGCGAAAATGGATATATTTTTGAGTAAAAATGAGAATAAATAAGATGATTTTTTAAAAACATGCAGCACTACTTGCTCTTTGGTTTTTCTCGCGCCCCCCTGCAAACGCTCTGCGCCCTCCTTGAGGGGCGCACCCCACAGGTTGAGAAACGCTGTCATAAAGTGTCAAACTTCACCATGACCCCACTCTACCTTAGTCACATGTCACGCTATATTACAGAAAAAAATATATTACCAGTGCGATTCAGAAACAAAATCACTACGTTATTGATCATATATTATATTAAAACTTTTAACTACGTTTTAATGACATTCACATTAGTAAAGATAATTTTCTCTTAAAAGAAGAAATTCTGCTGCTAACAATATTCTCAAAACCAAAGTTAAATGCTTTTCTTCGGAAACTACAATAACAATAATATGAAATTTGTTTTAACCCCATTAAAAAATACCCTCAAATCCTGGTGATTTCAAAATTGAATCTGCTGATTTAATAAAAAAAAAAAAAAAATCTTAACCTAAATGAGTGATGTGACACTATTTGTTACTCCCTTTCCTTGTCATAAATCATCACAATTTCATGACCCCCCCCCCTTTCCAAGCGAGACACAATTTGTGGACCACCCCATAAATAAATAAACTTAAATATATGAAACTGCGTTTCAATCTTTTATAGTTCTTTTACCTGCTTTAGCATATCCAGGTCTTTAACAATTACATGTGGAACTTCTCCTATGTAAAATCCAAACACATTTCCGTAGCTCTTCATCCAGTTCGTTATGATGCCGTTAGGAGTCGGCTCCGACTTCAGCTCCTTCATGTTACCGGAAAGAAAGGAGGGTTTCGGTCCAGGAATACCGTACCGTTCGAACAGTTTGAGTCGATTGTAACGTTGCACGGCCCATTTGCAGATGGAGAAGGCAAAATAAGTAAGAAGAATAACAATAAAGCTAAGGAGAATATCCATCTCCACTGAAATTAGAAAAAGGGGAAGCGTTACAGCAGACATGGATACATAAAAAAAAAAATCTGGGAGAGGGCTACATTTTCCAATAAAAAAATGAAGCCTTTCCACTAACAGAAGCCCGGTCCTAGGTATTTTTCTAAGTGCTACGAAGTACAAAATTGAGCCCCCTCCCCTCTACACGTGTAGCGTAGCTAGAAAAGTTTTTAGAGTATATATTAAAGATATAATCTGAAATATGTACACTCTCATATAATACATAAGGACGATTCGCTACCAGACTGACAAACTTGCAAGGGGTTAGGGGGTACAGAGACGGTTCCGAATCACATAGCAATGCGGGGTTGGAAACGTCGTCTTCATGTACCAGTTAATAATCACTTCTGAAGAAGTGTTCAAGTGATAATAAACTTTCCGACCATCGTTTTTCAAAAACTAATCCCTCTTTCACCGATTGCACTTGATAAAAATTGTTATTTCAGAAGTGTTTCTTTCATTACATTTATGAGATTGTCTGAGGAAAGCCCATTGTTTACGAAACTTGATTAACAAATTAGTCGAACACTTCTTCCAAAGTGATTATTAACAGGTACATGAAGATGATGTTTCCAACCCCGCATTGCTATGCGATTCTGAACCGTCTCTGTACCACCTGCAAGTTTGTCAGTCTGGTAGCGAATCACCCTGCATACGAGGAGCATTCGGAAAGTAAGTACCATTTCATTCGTGGCTTACGCAATAGACTATTTCGTTAGCCACGGATTTCATTGTACTGCCGCCGCAACGCTGTTGTCGCCGTTCCGCGCATGCGCACTAGTCTTCCTTCTTTGGTTGCTCTACGTTGTGTTTTCACTTTGCTGTACAAATTTAAAATGTTTACGATAACTACTGATGCCGCCGACTGCGAGATTCGCGCTGTAATTCAATTTTTGAACGAAAACAAACGGAGAAGAATGCTCAGTAAAGGAACTGTGTTACTCCTTGACAATGCTCGGCCCCTGCTGGTGACACTCAAAAGGCGCGTTTCGACTAGGTTGTTATTTTCCCCAAATCCCTTACCGCTGCTAAAAACTCTCCGTAAAGCCGGTTTTTCGAGGTATTCATTTCCCGTCTTTAAGCGCGCTAAGTTCTTAAAGAATCCCAGCTTTTAATTGGCTGATCGCGTCCCCCAAACATTCCAATATGGCTGTCGCGATAGTGAGAATGTACTAGATATTTTTTAAGGATAAATAGGCTCTTAATTCTTTTCTTTTTGGTTCAATTAATCATCAATTTTCATAAGAGTATTCCAAATTATTGTAAATCTGCTCTGGACAAAACTGATGCAGTCAATTGACCTAAAAAATCTAAAGAGAAAAAAAAAAAAAGCCCGGCGCTCAATCTCTTTCTCCATGATTTCATGCACAATTAATCATAATTCTGTCATTCTTCCTTTAGAGTGTTTTTATCCCTTATGTTTTATAGTCACTCTTTTAATAATATTTCTATTTCTTTTTGTTTTTGGCTCGTAACTATTCGATGTGTCGCGTAGATCTGTGACAAGATCAGTTCAAATTAACTAATAACATACTCGGGTTGTGTCTAGCGTGGCTAGGGCCTTGAGCACTTGCCTCTTGTCGTGTTGTCCTGAGTTCGATTCCCGCTGCTGCTCTTTTTAGGGCTTTGCTTTACTGTCGGTTTTGTTTTATTTCAGTTAAAAAAATAATAACAGGTTATTCTATACTTTACTTATTTTTTTCTTTAATTTATTTTGCGATAATTAATAATAAAAAATAGTTATGACTTTGAATTTAAAAATATTTAATTTAAGTATTTTTTGCAAAGCTTCTTCCTAACTTTTTCTTTAAGTATTTCATGTGATATTCTGATGATCTCTAGCATTTTGACATCTATTTCTAATTAAAATTAAGTCTTTATTCTTGTAATATTATTGACTGTATTTGAAAAATTCAATATATATATATATATAATTAATATTTCAATGAATTTTTTTTCTCTTCAGAAAGCTCACATAATTAATTAATAATAGTTATTACTTAGTATTCAAAGGGAAAAAAATAGTAGTTTTACATACTAACTGGTTTTAATGATAATTCTTTTACTCTTCATGTATAAATAAAATTTATTGTAATTATTGAATTTTAATTTTAAGACCGATATTTTTTCCAAATCATAGGTTTTCTCATTTTTATTTTGTGTTTCTTTAAATACCAGATTAAAAATTTTGTTCAATACTTTTCAAATAGAAATTTGATTAATAAATCTAAATTTATTCGTGCACTATCTTTTGTATTAGACATTTAAAGGCCGGAGATGGCATCAAAAACAAGATGTTGTGCCCACCCGAGCCGAGTTGATAAGATACTGAAGATGGTAGATAACTGAAGTATAAAAGTCCAGGGTTCTGATCTACCGGACGGCTGATTATCTAAAAATTCGGAGTTTTGGACGGTTTTTCTCACGATGTAACGTAAATACGCTTCAGAAGCACTAAGAAAGTCCCCCGCACAAGGCACTCCCCCTTTCGATAGGCAATACGAAATACTCCTCGTGTAGGTTTATCATAACAAAATACAATACAACCTTTTCAGAAATAGTTATATGCTTTTAGTGTATGTTAGAGATAACTGAAATTAAATTAATAACATAATGTACTTCTTAAATTTACAAAACACACGAAAAGCAGATATCAATATTCTGTTAATTACTTATTTGGTGAAAGACAGCATGCAGTACTTAAATTTATCGAAAATGTGGCTACCTTTTAAATCTATCAAAACAGCTCAATTAACTTAATGATTCCCATAAATTAGAGGCTTTAAAATACTGACACCCAGGTTTTTTTTTTTTTTTTTTTAAGCCTCCTAAAATTAGTATAATATGTGCTAACTAAAAAAGTCCCTTAAATAAATGCAGTAGAATTTTTCAAATTCAAAGTCGACGGGACTTAGCGATTCTGCATAACACAAATTTCCAGATTATAAAAAATCCTGCAGTATTATTAAAAAAAAATCGTTGTAATCAGGTAAAGTTTAAAAAAAAGACAATTTTTTTAAAATAGAAAAATGTATTAAAAATAAAATACATTTACTGAGAAATTGCTCATTAGAAAGATGCTATTCTTTTAAACATTTTTAATAAAATCTAAAACATTTTCTTTCGAATACTGATTTATTGTTATTTTAAGGTCTAATTTCGTAAATTGGAATTCCAAATTTAAGAAAGTCTTCTGTATTTAAAAATAACAAATGGGGATATATTTAAAAGAAAAACGGGAAACAGATAAAAGTTTAAACACGCATGCGCGAAATCGCTAATAGCCATTGGAGGAACGTACGGTTTTTAAAGGAGATAACTGAAGCTAGTTGAAACGGAATTCTACTTTAGCGTTACGACTTTCGGGGCATTAACGGCATTTGGGGCATTAACGACAGCCGCGTTTCCACTTGTGTCAACCTTCTTGCAAATATTTTTAAATACCGTTCTTAAAAATTATCAAAGTTGTAACTACTAAAAAGAAATAAACATATTTTTTAAAAATATTTGCAAGCATGTTTAGCAAGTTACTAGCTTGCTATTTGTAAAAAATTCTAAGTCCGTTATCTTGAAAGAGTAACTGAAATGTACTAAGTTGAATAATTCAATGTTTCTAAAAAGACAATTTCACATATCTAGCACTTCAGAAAAAATGTATCAAGTTGTAAGCATAACCATCTTAATCAGTAAAATGTGTAACATGTGCACTTAGTTGATATTTCTCATAAAAATATTCAAGCCCATTACTTAATAAAAATTATAAAAGTATGCTAAGTTTATACTCTAATGTTTTAAAAACCTAGTGTCTGATTTAAAATATTCTGTTACTTCAAGTAAAATATGCTAAGATCTTTACATTAAAGAACACCTAAAAAATCTTTATTTAAAAATACTAAGTTTCTTTATCTCACTTACCTTTATTTTTGAAAAACCTGTAAAATCGATTAAGTTATAAAATTATGGAAACTAACTTTTTTAGCTAAGTTTATTTTATAAAAAATTAGTACTTTGGGAATTCTCATGTAACACAATTTAGCTATCACACTTAAGTTTATGATTTTAATCAAAACATTTTATTTCTATGTAGTAGATTAATGTTTCCATAGTACATGCTTCAATAAATTTTGTTAAATTTCTAACTTTCTACCTTGTAGTGTATAAAAGATAAGTATAAAACGAGAACCTTAAATCGTGACCAAGTATGCTAACTTTATCACTTTTTATTTCATAGATTTTTATTTTGCAAGTAATCAACACACACACACACATACACATGAAGAAAACACAGAAAAGTTTTGCATATGTAAACTGTTTTATTTACAAAAATATATATTTTAAATTACACAAACTATTTACACAATTAAGAAAAATAATAACTTTTCAATGAGTATTCTATAACTAAGCATGCATAAGTCAGTAAAATCTTACTGTTGTAGAACCAAGCATACCTTTTCTACATAATCACAATGGTTTTAATATATTTTTACAATCGCAATACTAGTTATACACCAATAACATCACATAATTACACATGTTTTGTCATCCTTGGAATTAGCAAAATATGAAAACGGTTGAAAAAATGTATTAAATAGCTCATTTTGAAGATACTTCATATAGTCTTCAATGAAAATGTTTGAAAAAAATTCTCCGTCATAATGACAAGTGCATTTGTTCTCGCATATCTCTCTTGCAATATATGGCATGTCAACCGTAAACCATGCTGTACTACTTAAGACCCTCTCGCTCATCAATATGTGTTCTATTCGAACAGGCATGTATCCTTTGCGAAGAATGATCCTGAACCCGGCCTATGTTTTTAAAAATTTCCTGATGTACTGTATCCATTAATTGTTGTTTCGCCTCATCATAATTACAATGGGGTTTACGGTTACATTTTTGCGGCTTTAATTTTAAAATTAAATGAGGTAGGGTCGTCGTATATAGCGTTTTTAGAATACACTCCAATATTTCATTTCTTATTTCACAAAGTTTTAATACTTGATCATTTAAAAGTGTTAAGGAAATTGGATTTAACGTAAATGAATCTCCGGATTTGTAAATTTGTTGTAAGATACATTTTCCATCGTCATTAAATACAGATAATTGTTTATTACAAATAAAAGAGCTATTGTTATGACATATATTAAAATCTAATAGTTTTACAATAAATTCGATCCGTGTGGAAGGGTTCATCACGACTCCCTGACCGGTTGGTATATAGTCTAATTGGGCGTTCTGAATAAATTGTCTAATATGAATCTTCAAGTCAGTTCTTTCATCGTGAAGTGAAACGTAGATAAGTCTTTCCAAGTGCCATGTACTATTTACAGAAGCATATAAGCTGTGGTAAAGATTATCAGTCCAATCGTCCAACATTGCCCTTTTCGGGGAAGGCTCATAAATGTACATTTTGGCAAACGTTAGGTTAATATGCGGGTCTGACACACTAAGTTCAGAAGGAATACCATGCGTTAAAAGTTTGTTGGTTGGGGGATATATCTTACACATTGAACCATGTTCTAGTTTAATGGTGGTGGTTTTACAGTTCGCTGGTTTAAAATCCAAAGTTCGTTTAGATCCGAAACTTAGAATGCATACACCTGATGATAGGTGTAGATTAAAATCTTCGTAGGTACCGTCTTCAATTTTAGGTTGTTCTTCAGAGCCAAAGTTCACTTGTACCATATTAAATTCATAATTTGTCACTTTCTGTAGATCTTCGCGTATTTTTTGCAAAATGGGTACCCAAGAGTAAACAGAGAGTGTTGCTCCAGGTAAACTGTAATTGATTCCTTCATCAGCAAAAGTAATTACTTTACGGGTCGAGGAAATTTTCTTTTCACTACTTTGTAGGGGTAATTGAAACAATTCTTGCTGTAGCACGTCAACATCACTTTCAGTATAAAACTCGGGGGAAATTTTCTTTTCAATACTTTGCAGAGGTTTTACATCTAAAGGCAATTGTATTATTTCTTGCAGCAACACATCCGCATCACTTTGAGTATAAAACTCGGGAGTGTATTCAATGTTAAAGTTATTTTCGATCGATTCAAGCAAAGACATTTTTGAAACTCGGCGAAAAATCAATTAAAACACACGTCTGAAGTATA
Organism: Cheiracanthium punctorium; assembly: GCA_038373885.1. Taxonomy (NCBI): domain Eukaryota; kingdom Metazoa; phylum Arthropoda; class Arachnida; order Araneae; family Cheiracanthiidae; genus Cheiracanthium; species Cheiracanthium punctorium. The sequence goes on from JAWZYV010013819.1 coordinate 180,611, forward strand.
GGCGCACACAGTGTAAAGAGAGTCTCGCAACACACACTTGGCCACTTTATTTAACTAAAATGTCTCTATACTGGTTCTTTAAAAAATCACGTGATTACCCAAGCGCCCTCTACCTTAAAACTTTCTCAACCCTGTAGATATTGCATCATCTAACTTGTCTTAGCCTGTTACAGAGAGTTGCCACTGAATGTAAATAGTACATCCTGCCAACAAACCTATCGGATATTGAATCATCACAGATTTGCACACGTCACTATCAGGTGTCTTCTGCGCATGTCACTTCCTTATCTCTTATCTGATCTGTGATGTCTGATAAGAGAAAACCAGTTGCTGTTAAATTTGTAGAGTTTGTAGGTTGGGCGTAGGTAAGTTCTCCTGCAACGGATACCTAAGAATTCTTTAGCCGTGCAAACAGATGTTTTGTCCGCATGTAACAAGAGTGTTGTCCGGTATTTTCCAGGTATTATAATTGCTTATATTTTTTCTGATATATGTTGTGATTAGCTATCTTTTAGAGAAATAAGTTTAATTCATTAGCAAGTTTTCATTAATAATTTCAGTTTATGACTTTATTAAATAAAAATTTTAGTTTATTATTGTAAAAATTGTTTTAGTTTATGAATTTATTAAAAGGATGTCTTTGTAAAATTTAAGTCTATAAAAAAAAACTGAGTGTAAAAATTTTGATATGTTTAACTTATTAGCAAGTTTTCATTATTAATTTTAGTTTATGACTTTATTAAATAAAAATTTTAGTTTTTTATTGTAAAAATTCTTTTAATCAATAATTTTAGTTTATGAATTTATTAAAAGAATGTCTATGTAAAATTTAAGTATATAAAAAAATTGAGAGCCTTTCATCGCAAGTAAAGAATCTTAACCCCGTTTTTCATATTAGAATAATCATAATGTATTTAATACGTGTTCAATAGATATCCTATACAAAATTCCAATGCATTTGTTAAAATTAGATCCTGTTTTTCAATAGTAAATACCTATTTTATACGTGAATACTCATTCATCTGCAATGCCTATAATTTATTACTGTAATTTATCAAAACTTAGCAAAAATAATTTGTTTTAGTATAATGCTCTTTGCTAATTGTTTCACAGAAATTAATTTAATGATTCATTATTTTCCTAAACTATGTAAAATATATTAATCGTTGTAGCTTAACTTTGATATTTTAATTTAGGATATAATGTCGATCAGAAGAATAATCATAATGTATTTAATACGTGTTCAATAGATATCCTATACAAAGTTCCAATGCATTTGTAAAAATTAGATCATGTTTCTTAATAGTAAACATCTTAATCCATAAGTCCCCATTTTTGAACGTAGAATGAAACACGTGTCCCCACAATTCTGTATTCCCCTAGCACCCTCCCTGGTTTTATCTTATCGGCAAACTGGCCCACTGTTATTTAGCCGACTCTGTAGGGCCTCAAGGCACTTTCTTATCTCTCAATTTCTGTTATCAGTAATGTGCCGAATGAGTTTGCAATATGGCGTGCACGTGGTTGATTTTATGCTGTGGATATATTTGTGAATTATGTGAGTATTATTATTATTTTCGCCTCTCACGTGTACAAGTACAGGGTAAGTGTAATATTTTCTATTATTTTAGTTACATATAAGTTGATACCGCAATTCTAATTGAAAATAATTATGTGGTTCTTATAATTGTATTAATTTCACTTTTGATGTGTTGTACTTTTAAGTGTGATTTTTTTTTGGTTACTGTTAATGCATGTTTTTCTGTATTTTGCAAAATTTTAAGTTGGTAATCCAGTGTAATTAATAGCAATAGGCATTATCGGTAGAAGTACTTTAAGCAGTTTGTATACGAAAACTGGGGTTTGAGGGTTTTCCCCTAATAGAAAATAAGGCATGTATGGTATCTGTATTTCAGTAAATTCTAATTAAGATTAAATTTTCGCTTGCTTATTAATTTTATCCTACATAAAATAGTATTGTGAATCTGGTAAATTGTTATAAGAAAAAAATTACTTTTAAAGCGTTTAATATCTTCAAATGTGTTATTTTATTAGTATTTAGTTTCTAAATGTTATGTCTATTTTCAGCATATGAGGATAAAAATTAATCAAGATGATGCCCTGAAATAGGTAGCTGAGAGGGGGAGTAGAGCTAATGTATTTTAAATCATTACTCTATTTTCCTGATCTGCTAGCTTGCTTTGCATCCGTCAAGAAATTTACCGGGTTTTTTTTTTACCGTAAGAAGTATTTTAGAGTAAAGAAGATTTAGCAAGACGTGGCTTCAAGTAAGTAAAAACCTTGTATTTTTTAGTTCAAATAATGGTTTGCGATTAAAACTGTCATTTTATCTAAGTATTGAAAGATATTTATGTACATGCGGTATAAAACTGTGCATGCAATTGTGCTAAAACGGATCTTCAATTTTTATTTCCAATAGTTCAACTTTCTAACAATAGTCTTATTATCTAGTCTAAAGGTTTGTGCTAGTTATACCCGCCTTTCTATAAAATAGGTTAAGTGCATCAATAAAATATCACTCAAAAGGTTGATACATGTATAAAACGATACTTTCATAGTCAAACTAAAATTAGTGTCGCACATAAACAATCTAACTCCTATCGTATTGAAATTCTATAAATCATGTTACTCTACTTGTGATATACAGTAAAAAAGTTTTGTAGGATTACTAAAAATGTAATTTTTTCTCTAACTGATCTATAGAAAATATAAGCTAGTATAATCGCTGCCTAAAATTTATCAAAAATGTGTTGGTAAGAAAAAATGTTTAGATAAATACTTTGTTTGTTTGTTTGTGTTTTAAGGCAAACCTGCACGCGGGGTATCTACCTAGGATGAGGGGTGCCTTGGTAGGAGGACTTTCTAAGGGGTTCTAACGCGTATTCACGGATAAATACTTTGAGTATTCATACATTTCGTATTCAAAAACTTGAGTTTTTTGGGATATATGGTTAAAGTGGTTTTCTCGCAATAGAAAATAAGACTATACCATTATTTGTAAAAATCTTTCTAGTATAATTTTCTCACTTGCCTAACAGTAGATTAAATTTGTAGAAAATGTATTGGTATTCTAAATCCCACTTTAATGTTAAACGGCTATTTAACAAAAATACGGTATACAAAAAATTAAAACTCTTGATTAAATTTTTTTTTCTTGATAAATTAAAAACACTTGATTAAAATTTTTTCTTGATAAATTAAAAACATTTGATTAAAAAAATATTTGTTGTAAAATTAATTATTCACTTAAAATTAAAACTTGGTTTAAAAAAAATAAAAATAAATTAACTCTTGATTAGAAATGTATTTGTTGTAAAATTATTTAACTTAAAATTAAAACTTGGTAAAAATAAATTTAGAAAAATATTTAACTTAAAATTAAAACTTGGTTAAAAAATAAATTAACTCTTGATTAAAAAATATTTGTTGTAAAATTAATTATTAACTTAAAATTAAAGTTCGTAGTTCTCCTGGGGATGTTGCAGTAATGGGGTCTCCTGGGGATGTTGTACGTTTCTTTGCTCCACATAGTTAATTATTATTTGAAGAAACAAAAACAACAACGCATCTTCTGTGCTACGCCCATTCTCCATTCATGCGAGGCTAGCGTGATGGGGAAAGGCACAGTTAAAATTTTTATTTGAAATGAGGCGGTAGATGTTCTACTGGGTGGCTGGTGGGTCTTCATTTAATTACAATAATGTTTTTTATTTCAGGTTTAATTCATAAAGTATAGCTTATTTAAAATATAACAAAGTCCCTTATTTTCACTAGAGAATACATCACAATTTGAAAATTTTTACAAATACCCTTATTTGAAAAATATGTCACAATCTGAAAAAATTACAAGTCCCCTTATTTGAGAAAAAAGGAAAAAAAATTCTTATCAGCTCTACCAACATCCGGTCTACTTCCTGTCTCACCAACCCTTCCGACCACGCCCCCCCCCCTTCCCCGCTCAGCCTAGGGAACGCATCCGAACGGATCCGCAGAATTAACATAGGATCCGCATGAGCAGAACTGTCCTTTTTACACTACTGGGGACGTTTACTTTCTTTGATCATGTGCTCCAGATCTTTATTCTGATAGTATTTAGCAACAATTTTAACCTTTGGTTCTACAAAAAATGGTTTTATTAAGCCTTGAGAGGACATTTCCATCCATACCACAGTACCTAACGTCCAACTTGCCTTCTGCAAAACAGCTGCGTCTTTGCGACGCTGTTCGCGTGAAGTATATTGAACCTCCTTTTGTCAGTTGGGAATTACAGACGAAACAACGCTTCATCAGAAGTTATCCATGTTTTGTATCTACCTTTGTGTAACATTAAATACAGAGGCCAAGAACGTTTTCTTCGTTTTTTACAGTGTTTGCAGATATTTGATGACATACTAGTTTCTTCAATTTTTATAGGCAATTTTCTTTATCTGACGACAAATTGTCGATTGGGATACCTGTAGTTTCTTTTCTAAAGTTCTTTGAGGAAGAGGATTTTCTACAACGATAAGTCTTTTCAGCTTCTTTTTTTCTTTTTCACCAAGGACTTCCTTTCGTCCACATTTCCTCCCTGATTGCCAGCCATATTTTATTTCTTTTCAAAGTTTAGATAGTTATACATTAGAAAAATGCCTTTTCTGAATTTTAAATGCTTTATTTATAACAGAATTTGAGCAACCATCCTACAAAAGCTTAAAAATTTCATTTCGGGTTTGAGGATCTAATTTTGGAGCCAAATTTACTCCCACTAATAAAAGTAGTTCGATTGGTAATTTAAACATTTAATTTTAAAAATAAAACAGGTGGTAAATTAAAATTTACCATAAATAATTATACGCTTTTAAAATTGGTCACACTAATTTTGAATCAACCTGTATGTATTAGTTATATGCAGCTGCAAATGAGCTGATTGAAAATATTTCCTGTTTATAACAAGAAAATTTTACATAGAAATATTTTTTACTATGGACGTTTATTGAGATTTAAAAATCATTTATTTAGTTTTATTTTCAGTATCTTCCTTAAGATATATTTATTGTAGAATAAGACTTATTGTAGTAGCAGATACGGGCCTGGATTAAAAAATAAATCTTATCTGGTTGAGATAATCGCCAGACAAACCGGTACATAAGCATCTATCTACAGAGATAATTATATTGAAGAATTATTAATTAACTCGGGAAATTAATACGGAATAGCATCTTTAAACATATATTTAAGGATATTTTTGTGAAATTACTAATTAAGTAATATTATAATTAGAATTAACAATTAGAATCTTATTTTTAGTAATAATTAGTACTTAATATTATTTCTAATTATAATTAATAACTATAAAAATTTTAAATTTAAGATTAATTAATAATTAAAATATTTCTAATTACAATTGATAATTAAAATATTAATTAGTTGGACAAAACTCTCTGTGCCCCTCCCGAAACAAAATCCTGGCTACGCCCCTGGTTCAAAGGACTATTTTATGAAGCAACATCAGTCAAAGAAGGCAGTCACGTATCCAGAAAAACCTTCTGGAGGAGCAAGGCCGTACCCAGGGGGGGGGGGTCCAAAAGGTTAAAAAGTCAGACTTTTTCACAAAAAGACTATATCATTTTAGTAACAAAAATTAAAATTTCGGGGGGGGGGGGAGATCCGGACAAAAGACCCGTCCCTTAAATACGTCAAAAGGGGGAAGTTTTCTCCGTTGCGCCTTTTTAACACGCTTTTAGTAGTTTCACCTGTATGTTTGTTTGTTTGTAACCGACTCCTTTGAGCTCGATTTTGACCCACTTTAAAAAGTCAGATTTAATTTAAACTTTGCAGACTTATGAAAGACCGATGACAATACAATCATTTGATAAGTTTATCCCATTTTCCTTCCTGATTAGGATCGTCAGGATTAGTAATTTTCTTAGAGATCCTTTGCGTGAGCGATGGAGCAAGCGCGCGGTCTACGCATGCCTACCATATTGGCACTCGGCTCAGCACAATGGAGTAGAACCTCTCTCGCTATTGGTAACTGTATTGAATGGTATGTTTGGGTAGTTACGCTTTTGAAATCCAGATGGCAAATCTAAAAATTTTACCTCAATATTGCTACATGGATGTTTGTGTTTGTTGTAGTCGTTATGAAACTTGTTTGTTGATTAGAGACCTATTTTTCCTTTTTAATGAGGAAGGTAGCATTTAACTGCAGGTTAATTAATACTTAAACTATTATAATGCACAGGAGGGGCGTAGCCCGAGGGGGGCTGCTTCCACCCCCCCCCCGAAATGGGACCCTTTACTTAGCTTACAATTTGATATTTAGCTTATAATTGAACTTTAGCTTTAAATTTGATACCCAGCCCACCCCGAAATAAAATCTTGCCACTGGTGCACAGTGAAAATAAATTATCTCGCAGTTTGTACTTTCCGACTTAGTATTTCTAGTGTCTTATGAGAGATATCGAAAATTAAATATAAATTTTAAATATATACAGTTTAAAAAAACTAAAAAACACGCTTTAGTGAAAAATTGAACTAACTAAAAGGTGAAAAATAATTCTTAATAGAAATAAATTAATGAACGAAAAATAGTACTATTGTGAAAAAAACGTGGGGTGCTCCATATATCAGTTCCTGAGAATATTCGATCGGCACGATTAGTACAAAATTGATACAAAAAATATAGCACAAAGCGCCCCACACTTTTTTCACAATAATATACCATTTTTCGTTCATTAATTTATTTCTATATTAAGAATTATTTTTCTCTTTTTAGTCAGTTCAATTTATCACTAAAGCGTGTTTTTTAGTTTTTTTAAACTATATTTTTTAATGATGGAGCGAACATGTCACACGTGGGTTAAAGTGCGCTCAGGAAAGAAGGGACAATTGCCCCTTCGATCCGCAACTGCGTATATATCTAATATATATATAACGTGACCAGACGTCCTGCTTTTGGCGGGACAGTACTGTTTTTTTACCCATATGTCCCGCCCCCAGTTTAAAATGTTGTTCTGAAATATTCTTTTTTATATCAAAATTTGATGAAAAATAAGACAAAAATCATAGATAGGGGCCCCCACATTCATCAATACCCGGGCCCCTGTTCGTCATAATCAGGCCCTGCACAGAACCCTAAAATATCCCGCTTTTCCATTCCTGTCCCGCCGCTATGAAAAATAAATAAATGTAAAATAAATTGGGAATAAATTAACATGAAAATGAATGCGTTATTTACAAAGTTTTTTGTTACTTGTATTCAAAAACAGAATTTTTTTTTTTTTTAAAAATGAAAATGATTGTAAGTAGAAATTTAGATTATGTGTAGGAAAAAAAAAAAATCTGGGGGGGGGGGGGGGAGGGGGTTCGAGATCGATTTTTACCCCTTCCGACTCTGGTTTAGAAATGTCCTCATTCTCGGTTCAGAAAAAATGGTGGCTGTAAATATATTTTTTAATAATATCAGTTCATGCGAAAATATTCGATAAAACTCGGGCCTTATTATGACCAACAAGGGCCCGGGCGTTGATGAATTTGGAGGCCCCCATCAATGAAATCTGTTTTATTTTTAATAAAATTTTGATATAAAAAAGAATATTTCAGAACAGCATTTGAAATTGGGGGCCCTTTCGACCCGGGGGGGGGGGCTGCTGGGCAAAGCCCCGATTTGCCCATGCGATAATAAGGCTCTGGTAAAACTGTTCATTATTAACCTTTGGAACTTCCCTTTTCGATAGTTTGTCTAGCTCTGAGGAGGGGGATTGGTACAAATTAGAACCCAACAAATGCAGGGACTGATTTACGGCGGGGCATTCGGGGCACGTGCCCTGGGCCCCCGATTTTTAGGGCCCCCCCCCAAACTTCCTTTTATGTAATCATAATAACTACTAAAATTATCTCTCAAGAGAAAAATTTCTGATTACTTCATTTCATCACAAATATTCAAAATTTTTAATTTAATGTAACTTCTAACGCTAAAAATTATGCATTCGATATTCGCAAAATCGTTCGGACACCTTAGTATGCTCCTCCTTTTATCTTTTCAAAGGTGTGTGATGGCTGTAAATACCCATAAAAACATTTCAAAATCGAAAAATTCATATAAGTGGTATTTGTCGTGACATTTTACTGGATTTGTAAATGTTTACGTATGGTTAACTTAGGAATGATAATTGGTTTTAACTTAATTTAATTAAGTAATATTCTGCGGAAAATTTTTGTTCCCTGGGCCCCCAAGTGTGTGATAGGTCCCTGAACAAATGTACAAATCAGGAAGGACGTGCTGCACACATCAGGAGAAAAGCAGCAGGTGTTTGCAAATGCAAAGAATGTGCTTGCTAAACTTGTTTAACTGGTTTCAGGTGCGGATAGAAGGTAAGGGGTGGAGGTGGATAGCGTGGGTTTCTTTTCAGTAACTGGAATTGCGTCCCCCCCTCCCCTTATTAGTATATTACATAACTACTACATCGGGCACTGATTGTTGGTTTGCCTCAGCTCATCACAAATTGTGTACGTGTTTTTTAGAGCTGAAAATAAATAAACATTGAAAAATAAATTATGTGTGGAAGTAAACTTTTCGTTTTACTCGTGAGTGAGCACTGCGTAGAAAATCCCCGGAATGAAAATGCAATTTTGGTATGTCGTGAGGATAAAATATTATTTAATGAAGTACCCTGGATATGTGTACCGACCTTTCTAATTTTGAAATCGGGACTTGCATAAAATTAACTTAGGAACATTTCTTTGGATGGTTTCAACATCGGTTTCTGAAAATCCTCGTAATTTTTAAGCATAAATTGAAGAAAAATCTTTCACAGCAATTAAAAAAAATATAGTTTAGCGGTTTATGAATACTCATTCAAGGTATTTAATTTTAAAAATAGTTAAAATATAATTTCTTTACGTTAATAAAGTTTTGGGCCGCGTATAAAGTAAAATTATTTTATTATTTTAAAATGAGAAAAGTTTAAGGTCATATTTTACAATTTTTTTTTTTACATAGGAGCCGTAAAAATCTAGGCGCACTCGGAGTATTTATTTATTTATTTATTTGCCAGGAGAGGACAGCTTGCGCCACTGAATGTGTCGCTTAGAGCTACATATACGTCCTTCCCGGAATTTCCCGCCACAATTTGGAACCTCATCAGAAGGGGGACTTCTGAATATTGGCAATTGGCACCCCTCGGAAACTGCTAGCGACCGCCGAGAGGACTTTCGGAACCACGAATTTAACGTGCACGTACACTGCATGTACACGGTGGTCTTAAGAGGTACGCCGGTATCGAACCCACAACCTTCTGGTTACGAGTCCAACGCCTTAACCACCGGCGATGGATTCTATCAATGAAAACTCTTTTTATGAGCAGTGGCGTAGCATAGGTTTCTGCCGCCCGGGGCAGATGCCACATATACAGCCCCCCCCCCTCCCTATACACACAAACAAATATGATAATATAAAGACTAGAAATTACAACGGGAGCTAGAAAAAACATTTGTCGAAAGTATGTCTACATTCAATATATTTAATCTTCGTCCACATGAAATAAATAACTTGATATTCAATTTTTATTATATAACCAAATCGAATTTCACACTCTTCTGGAAACGTGCGGAAACTTCTCGCATTCGAACGATTTTGTTTTGTGAAAATAGCTCCTCTTATACCTTTAATGCTTCATGCAAACGATATCATTTTAACGAAAAAGAATTAAATTATTTAATTTGGAAAACTATTTTAACCCTTTGAAGGGCAAGCATTTTTGCAGCTTTTTCCAGTCTTTCTAGATGGCAGGTCATATTGTTATATTTACGACTAAAATTTCATGAATATCATAGTTTTTTTTTTTTTTTTTTTTTTTTTTCCTTCTTCTTCTTCTTCTTTTTTTTTTTTTTTTTTTTTTTTTTTTTTAAAAGATTGCTGTAAAACATTTAATATTCCATCTCTAGCTTTGCACCATTTAATCGTTCTTTCTGAGGAAACTATTGATATTATTTCTGACACTGGGGTAGGAAATTTTATTAATGCAGATATTGTTTTGTGACTAGCAGTGAAAGTGCTAAAATTAGGTGGTTTCACAGAGCGACCACCGCGCGTTAAAGGGTCGATTTGGTTTGGTTTGTGGGATTACGGCCGATTAGCTACGCGTGGGCTCTAGGCCGATGTGTGGGTGCCCTCCGTGGGGGTCTTTCTAAGGGGTCCTAACCCGTATTTACGCTAAGTTTCCGTTAAAGGGTCGAATTGGAATCGCAACTTTCCCTCCAAAGCCTGATGACCGTGACTTCAATATGATGTCATGTCAATTGCGAAAGCTAATTTTGTCACGCAAACGATTCACTTTTTTTTTCTAACTTTCGGAAATAAAATTGAGCTGAAAATAGTGAAAAATCGCTTAAAAATGAAGGGACGGGTGGATTTTTAAAGTAGCATCGATTGTTTTCTACATTTTTTTTACATAATTTTGAAAAATTTCAAGCGGATCGTACAAACGGTGTAGATGTAAGTATTACGCTTTTTGTGCTTAACTTTTTAGAGTAAGGGTGGTAAAATTTTTATCTGGGAGTCAAAATAATACATCATGGGGTGGGGGATTGTGAGCCCCCTATCCCCCCTTGGCTATGCCACTGCTGGGAGTGGTTACCCGGAATTGTTACAGAATCAGTGAGTCAGGGATCAGCGTAACTATATAGTAGGATAAACTTTTATACAGAGCAAGGAAAATACTTAACTGCAGGCATGTTTTTTTTTTTTCTACAAAATTTAAATTTCTCACTAACTAAAAAATGGAATTTACTTGCAGAAGAACGTTTTGAAAACTAATGAATTATTCTATAAAAATAGCAGTATTATTGCTCTAAGAAAAATTGTTAATCGCAAATTATTATAAATATTATTCACTAGGGCCAAAGCCCCCTAGACCCGCTCGGTTTTCGTATGAGCCATTCGGCCGCTAATAAGGCTTATTCGTAAAAAATGCATAATTTCAACAGACAAAACACAAAAGATTGGATCAGATGAGTTAAACATTACTTGGTTCTCGGATGTTCATTGGTACATAAGAATTTAAACTTCACACTACAGTAGACCCCTCCTATAACACGGTAGATACTGTCTGTGTAGTAAGTGTCTTGAGCTGCACTCCACCTGGAATGCGGATTCCGCGTATGATTGCTGGAAAAATTATTTGCACTCCTCAGAAACACTATTTAATGTTGCCATTCAAAAGTTATATTAATTAGGAGCTAAAGCGTAATAAAATCAGAACATTTGTCTCAACTGTATTTTTAATTATGTAAAACCTATGAGACACCTTGCCTATTTGCCACCCATGGCGATTTTTCCTAATTTGGCTACTTACGTATATTACGTAAAACAGTACTTCATACATTTTCTTTGATAAAAACTAGATGGGATAGCTTGCCACCAATGGCGAGTTTTCGTTATTTGGCGATTTAAACATGCTCATAAATAATATAATTACTGCTCATGTAAGGTTACCGGGAAAACCTTTATCCATGTATTCATATACATAATCCTTTGCAGATTGGCGTTTTTAGCACCACAAATATATCATCTCGTCGCGCTGGCAAATATCCAATCTGTACTGGCATAGTTAACGCCGCCAAATATTTCTACTGGTAGCAAATACCCAAGCTGAACCTAACCGGCTTTAAAATAATCTGCAGTTTAATTATTTTTCATTTTCAAGATTCTAGGTTTTAACATTTTGGAACTCGCGGTTTAGATCCACCCTACTTGCGGCCGTATTCACGAAATACTTGACACCCGTGTTGACCCACCGAAACGAGGGTCAGATGTCGAATGAATATATTTTTTATGTCTATTAAACGTCTTCAAGGGCTAACACGGGTGTCAAGTACTTGGTGAATACGGTCGTTGGAGAGATACCATTTTGCCAGATCGTACCTAATGCCAAGATGGTGCTTTTTAAATCAGTTACAATTAGTATTCTGTTTTGGAAAAACGAATAATCGCTAATTCTGAACTCCTGTTATCTAACAGAACTTACTATTTGAAAATCGTCATCTTTGCGTAACACACACTTTAAGTTATTTATTTCATATACTTTTTAATTTGGCGTAAAATGGGTGTAATTCTACTTCATGTTTGTCAGTTTCACGCGATTCTACATACTTGGAATTGCTTTGTTGCAAAGGAATGAATGATTTTATGCCAAATCTGGCAACCACTGGCGCATTCATTTTATATGTCACATATGCAACATTTGTATAATTTAGAGCATTCATTTTTGCCTAAATTTTCAAGTTGTGTAATTTTTTTGTTGTTGTTGTTCAGTTACATAATTTTGATAGTCAGTTTTAGAATTAACCTCACCTTTTTTGTAAAATTTTCTGTGAAGTACTGGCCAACAAATCTCTTCTGCCGATTCACTTTTTTCAAATAGCAATTTAATGAATTTTATAAACACGCTTTGTATTTTAATAAAAAATTTCAAAACTTTGTTGACAAATAGAAACTCACCTAAAGAAATATTTCAGCGAAACAATTATTTTTTATCAAAAATATGTAGTAATTTTAACTGTTGATAGAAAAGTTAGCATAATGACTTGCAATTAGCGAAAATATGATTATTCACAAAAAGGATGGAGAAAGATTTGCATTAAATCATCAGATGCAGTCGGCGATATGAGCTCTGAAATAGTCTGCAGACCTTCTCAAGAATCTGCGACAGGCGTCGCACGGTTTCTGTGACCGGGGTGTATTGCAATGACTTTTTTGATTTTATTATTTACTAACTTTACTACTACGCAAATTTCCAAAAAGCCTGAATTTTCGTCAGCATTGTAGGAGTACACAGAATGAAATTACCATATTGGCAAAAGTACAGAAAGCAAAGTTATAACTTATGCGTATTGTTAAAAGATTACAGGTTAGATAGTAAAAAAGTTCGAGTAAAATTGACCAAAGAGAAAGTTTTCATTTCCAAAATTAAAGTTTTATTCTGGTTGAATGAGTTTTTCAAATCAAGAGGTCATTCCTAACCTTTAACTAAATTTTGTGCGATTCATTGTAGGTATTTTAACATTATGCCTCCAGAAAATTTTGTACATTTTTCACAAAATCTATTCCATTTTCCAAACAATTCCGACATTTATTGCACTCGTTGCTGATCATGTTACTAATTTTCATTCTTTTCTCAAACCATTTTTTAGAGATGCGAGAACAAAAGCATTTATACAATTCCCACTAATATCGAAATCTGTGGAATATTTTAGATTCCAAATTGCAAAACCTCTGCAAACGTAAAAAAAAAGCGCCCTCTTTTACTTTCTATCAAAGAAAACCTTTCCGAAATGGCGCTTCGATCCGATGTTTACCGTGTTTGGCCGCCCCTGTTTACAGACGAAAATAAAAAAAATAATCCCCCATAATGTATACCCAGTGTGGATTTAAAAAGAAAATGACAAGGCACCTAACATGCGAAGATAATTTTAAAATGGAAAAGCAGCTGCAAGGTAAAATGATGGGAAAAAGGGGGAAAAAAAAGAAGTAAGTTTTGAAAGCAAAAGGAAGGAAAGATATGCAGGGCCATATTATCGCATGGGCAAATCGGGACTTTGCCCAAGGGCCCCGGCTGAAAAGGGCCCCCAACTTCAAATGTTGTTCTGAATTTTTTTTTATATCAACATTTTATGAAAAATAAAACAAATTTCATAGAGTGGGGCCCCCTAGGTGAATCAATGCCCAGGGCTCCTGCTGGTCATTATCGGGCCCTGAAGATATGATAATATAAACGTAAAGTGAAATAGTTATTTAAGAAATTGCTTGAATTTCTGCCTGTCCGAATATATATAAAGTATATATTTGAATATATACAAAAATTGTCATTTCAATCCCTTTAAAATAAGTCAACGATAGGGATTTTGCCGCCCGGGGCGGTTGCCCCTTTGCCTCCTCTACGCTACGTCACTGTTTCCGAGAGATGTCTGCCCTCAAGCAATAGATTGGGACGTAATGAAAAATTGCCCTATTGGGCTAGATGGTCGAACGTTAATAATAGATCGGGTGATCAGCTACAATGAAGTGTATAAAAAGGGAGGGCTGGAACCCCTCCCCACCTTAGACAAAGCACAAAAACTAATTATAGCAAAATATTCACCTTTTGAAATCCATCGCTCTAAACAAAACAGTATACGGTAAAAAAGATTTAATTTTACATCAATTTTTGAAAATTTTATATTTAATTAAAAAAATTATATTGATTTTGTTAATTCGACAATTTAGAGAGTAACAAACGCAATTAAATATGAAACGTTGAAGAATTTTTAGTGCTACTGAAAATGTTTACCATATATTTACAGTAAGAGTGGATCCCCTCCCATGAGAAAGCTATAGCTACGCCCGTGATCAGTTATTATGAAGTTTGATAACATCAACGATTGATGCTATTTTTCTTGCACTGTAAATAACTAATTTTTCTAGAGTGGGCCTAGCCCCTACTCAGTTTCACCAGCAAGTATAATATTTCAACCTTCGCATTTTATGTACAACTTGTTAATTCATTTGCTTTCTCAAAATTAGAATATGCTACCAAAGCCCGATCAAGGCAACTATGGGCACAGGGCAAAACAAAAAAAAATTGGGACCCACACCAGTAGTGGATCCAGAAATTTTTTTAGGAAGGGGTACATTTTGAAAAAGTTATTTCACCCAAACAAAATGTACAATAAAGCAAAATTTTAGTTTAAAGTAATGTAAAACTTTTTGGGAGGGGCTAAGTTATAAAAAAAGATCCTTTTATCTACTTAAAGTGTATAATGAAGCAGAATGTTACCCTTTAGCAATCTCTTTTTTTTTGGGGGGGGGGGGTGAAGCCCCCTAGTCCCTCCCCTGGATCCGCTCCTGACCCACACGATACCCCCCCCCCCAATTCCGTTCCTAAAAAGAAAGTGATTAGTATATTCCGAAAAGTTTTAACCCCAAAATTACCAATTGTTATCTTGCAGAATGAACGTCCTAATTTGAGCACATTATTAAAGACAAATATTTCTTGAAAATTCAATAATCAGGAAATTTTTTTATTGTTTTAATTGCATATGTAATCTCTGTTATATAAAACGAGCTATTTAAGAGAAAATATTCGATAAGGCCATGAAGGGTTTAAAAGATTTCCCTCCCCCTTTACAAACATAATTTTATTTTAGGTATATATATTTTTAGAAAGTGATTGTATCAACCTTTCAAGTATATTAAGCAAGTTGGAGTGTATAGGCTGATTATTTTACCAACTATGCGAAAAATTCCAGAGGTGGGGCTCGAACCCAGGACTACCGCTTAACGTGCGGGTGATCAGTGGTAGAGCACCCGCACGTTAAGCGGTAGTCCTGGGTTCGAGCCCCAGCTCTGGAATTTATCGCATAGTTGGTAAAATAATCAGCCTATACACTCCAACGTGCCTAATTTATTTTAGGTGGTTTGAAATAAACGAATATATGTGATGTTATTGAAACATCCAAGTAGGAATTCAAAATTTTAGTGGTTAAAACTAATTTATATGAGTAAATTTTAATTATTTTCATTGTTCATACTTCAAAATAATGTAGCATTTCCGATTTTTTTCTTTTCTAATTTTATTATAAAATTTTAAAAGTGGAAAACATAAGATTTTAGGCCTCTAAAACCTGTGGACCCTGGGTAATTGTCCTGCTGGTAATAGGGTACGTGTATATGCTACTCCACAACATACAATTAAATTTAACATTTCTAGACAAAAACATACCGATATATTAACATCTTGCTACAACTACATCTCCCCTTTAGTATCGTGTTGAATGAAAGATTGCATTCTCCGTTGCTCGTCTCTCCGTTTCAATCAAAACATATCGCCAATTTTTGCTGCATCATCCCTGACATACAACGGCAACAATCCATTTTGTTGTGAGATGAGTGAAATAAGATATTAGAGAGGGGAAAAAAGCAGTACTCACCACAATAGAATCCTACAGTTTCAATAAAGTGATTTTTTCAGACAGTCTATACAGTAGCTTACCGGCTTGTTTCATTATGTCAGACGGTAAGTGCCGCCCCAGGCGACGGATTCCAATCTTGTTCGTCGCCAAATGGAGGATAAATTGATAATATGCTGGGCGAATCGGAGACATTTTTTTTTTTGTTGTTGTTGTTGTTGCGACCTCACTCACTGATTAAAGAAGCGGTTTCTTTCACAGTAGAAATCTTGCTGCAGGTTCACTTTGTAAAAGCCCGGCTTTTACAGTGGCCTTGAAACGCGTAAGGCTGAAAATGTAGTAGACCAAGAACAGGACAGAGAGGGAGAGGAAGAAAAATAAAATATATCCCTAAAATACAGCTTCACAATATTTCCTCTACAATTAAAACATCCTCCCCCCCCCCCCTCCCTTCTTCATCAGTACTTTATGAGTTTTTGAAATGTTGAAGTTCAGCGGGAAGATGAGAGAGCAGGGCCTTGTAAGGGATGTTTACAAACATACAGCAACATGGCCCGCAGAATAATTTACAACGATGAAGGAATATACGTATTAAAAATGTGGCTTATGATATACTAAGCAAGAAATATTGCATAATTTTATTCCAGGTTCTCTTACCTCTCACTCAATTTAATATTACATAGTTTGATTAATAGTCTTCATAAACGTATTTAATATGTCTTACGTCTCCGGTAAAGTACGATGCATGTTACTTTTTATTCATACTTACTATTTATTTTATAAACACTTGAAAAAATTGAACAATGAAAAGCAACAATTAAATGAAGAAAAATTTTATAACTAGTAAATAGCAAGGGCGGATTAAAGAAGGGGAGGGCGGGCGGTCGCCCCCCCCCCCGAGAATAAAGAAATTAATGTTAAAGATCCTATTTTTACTTCCATAAAATGGATGTATGTATACGTCAATCTTCTAATTAACCGCCCCCCCCCGGACAAACTTGCATTAATCCGTCACTGGTAAATAGTTCCGCAAGTTTTACTACTGAGAAATATGCCATAGAATAACTGTCAAAATATTAAATAACTATTTTCACTAAATAATAATAAAATACTTTCTTAATTAAGTAATTTTGAATCATTTCATATATATTTCATTTTGAGTTTTATATTATAAATCAAAAAGACAAATTATTCTACATTTTGAAGATTTCGGGTAAGATACATGCTTAAAATTCTTAATTAAATAACGTACAAAATCAAACAAATCCAACGAACCATTTCCTAGTCCAGATTTAATTTTAGTAAAATAATTAAAAGTGTGAATTATAAAAAAATTAAAAACTAAAAAAAAACTTTTTTTTATAATTAATTCGTGACTGTTCGCTAAGAGATAAATAGTATGAAATATATCAGTTCATTTGGAGAATGAGAACTTTACGAAAAATTTATATTAAAATGTTTAGATTTAGATGTTCGATTCAGACTCCCATTGGAAAATGATTTAAAAAATAAAGTTTAAATTAAAATTTGTAGATTGGGAAAGCAAACTGTAATAAAAAAAAATTATTTCTCAGCGTCAATCCCGCGGGATTAGGATCGTAATCCCGCAAACATTTGTGCGGGATCCCGTTCCCGCGGGAGCGGGATTGCATTCCCTACAATGAACTGGTAACAGATTTGATATTAATAATTTTACATGTGCTACAAACATTAATTTAAAAGATCATTTAAGGCTTACTCTGAACAGATTCTTAGTCTATCACATTAAAATTATTATAAAAAAGTCTGCTATTTTAAATCTGAGAAACAATATGCATTCTAACTTGCAAAAAATCATGTGTATTTAATTATCACAAATCGGTAAAAAAATTAACTAAATAAAAACAAAATAAAGGTCATCTTTTAATCCTACGTCAGCACTGGCGATTTAAACAAAGGGAACTCTCCCCCCCCAAAAAAAAGAAGGTTATTTAGAAGAAGGTTAATTAATTGATTGATTGATTGTGATTAAAGCAAACCTGCGCGAGGAATATCTGCCTAAGATGAGGGATGCCTTGGCAGGAGAACTTTCTAAGGGGTTCTAACGCGTATTCAAGTTACATCTGGATAAAACCTACCAAAACTCCAGACCGTTAGATCGACGACCGCATGTTGGGACCCGAACCCGGGACCTTCACACTTCGGCCGTCTACCATTTTCAGTGATATAACCACTGTGCCATGGTGAGGCAATTTAGAAGAAGATGAAACACTGAAATTGGAAAGCTTGAACATAATTTTCACCTTTGCTCTAAACTCTAAACAATCCGGAAATCGGGGAATTACTTGGTCAAAAAATCCGGAATTCCAGAAATTTCCGATTACAAGCATGCCTGCTTGCGACTGTCAGTTCCCTACAGCATTCCTGGTAAAGAAAAGATCTCCCCCAAATCTAATAATATACATATTTTTTAATTTAGAAAAAAAAATCAGGTGATTTTTGTTGGAAACCGGGAGATTAGGGAAAAAGACTGAAATTGGGGGTTTGGCTGGAAAAACCAATAGAATTGGCAGGTATGCAAGTCTAAATAAAACTTTTGTAAGAAAAGAGGGGAAATTTCTTTTTACAAACTACCATGCAAACCATAAAATGGTAAAATGGTAATATTACTTTTTTACTCGGCGAATTCCATTAATTTTTTCATCTATTTCATACAGTTATAATTTCTTTTCTTTAGCTGAATGCCAAAAACTATTTGACTAAGAAAAAAAAAAAAAAATCGTCACATGTTAGCTCAGCTCGGTGGGGTCAAAACTAATTTATGAAAGAACAAATTTTTAAAAAGAGAAATGAGTCATTTTTTGGGGCTTTCTGCAAAATTAAGGGCTTTTTAGGGGACCCTATTTAACACTAGAAGTGCTGTTGGGGTCATTTTGACCCTTTTCCCAACATCTCATGATTTATTTCAATATACAGTTTCACACCGCAGCTGATATTTTTCTACTTTTCCTAAAATTCTTCACGCGCGTTGTGACAAATTTTTATATTTCTATTTTAATTGCTAGTAAAATAGATAGTTATAGAAATACCTAAAATAGACAACAGGGATCATTTTGACCCTCCCCTCCGGCTGTTCTAGTGTTTAGGACTTTTTTTTTTTTTTTTTTTTTTTTTTAAGGAAAATGAAAATCATGAATAAAAATGATACAGAATTTTTGGTAGGGGGGGAACCTATGCCAGAGTTTTAGGCAAATTTGTGACTTAATGCCTCTATTTTATATTATTTTCTTGACATTTTAGTCATCTGATATACACCTTTCCTAAAAGTAGGAAAGGGAGAGGGGGCTTTTTACACAAATAAGTATTAAATGCAGATAAATAACAAATTTTAATAAAACATAAATATTACACAAAAAATATATATCCTACTAATATTATAAATTTCAATGTTTATATGTACGTTTAATGCTCTTTCATGCTGAAACAGTTTCATGGATGAAATTTGGAATACAGTTAAGTCCTGGATTAACATATAGGCTACTTTTTATTGCACAAAAAAACATTGTTCCTTTAATATAAAAAAAAAAAAAAAAAAAAAAAAAGAGAATACAATTGAGTTTTTATTTTACAGGGCAGTCGACAGATGGCACAAATTTATAGAATACAGAGTTTTTAGTTATTAAATTCATCCCTACTAGCATTTCTGCTCGGGCCATCATCGGCCAGCTGTGTGGCCATAGGTAACCTGAGCAAAATTGTTCGTAGGGTTGTCTGCTATGTCTGGATAAAGAATACACCTGAATAAGTTTTTCTTTCTGAGGTGGATTTATAGGCGGACTTCGGGCCAAGCACACAAATCCAAATGCATGTTACACAAAAAATGAATTTAAAATAAGCTTTTAAAACTTTCATTCAGTTCAAACTGCACAGTTTTCTGCGCATCTTTTCCCCCCATTTTATTTCTATTGTGTTACATCCATAAAAAGGATGTTAGAAATATCAACTTTAATTTTGCTTAAACACTCTCATGAATAATGATACACTTTCCAACTTAATGGAATTAGGAAAGAAAATAGGGAAGATGCATGGATTATGATACGCTTTTAATATATAGCACTTTAGTGTGTATTTAAAATCTGAAAGTGTTTCAGATTTTTTTACTTTTTTTCCCCTTTCCATTTTTTGATAACGGCCAATATATCTAGCTTTAGAATTAATATAGGACAAAATTGATTTGCACCTTTTTATCATTAAACCATCTTTTGTAACCAGGGGTGGCCTGACACGGTAAGCATCGCATTGGTGCACCGGCTTCGAAGGGGGCGTCATTTTGAACTCAAAAACTAAGTAGAACATAAAAGGGAGCATCTTTTTTATGTTAGCAGGGGGCACCCCTTAATCTAGGGCTGCTCCTGTTTGTAACCATCTTAATTTTGAATTCCATTCAGAATCTAAGAGATTTCAGTGCCAGGGAAGCCGGTGAGAAACAGGATTCTGTCACCGAACAAGATTTATTAAGATGGCGAACCAACTGGTCAACGGAGGCAGCTAGTATATATATATATATATATATATATATATAAAGTGGCCACCGCTTAGCTGGATCATGTTCGTACCATCTATTTTTGATCGAGTAAAACGGCTGATTCAAAAAAGTGGCAGCTTTGATAAGAGTGGTTCCGTTCCAGTCTCCATGATTTGATTCAATACAGCGGCTAATCCGATTAACCAGTGATCCAATGAAGCGGCAGCCACTCTATGTATAAAAGAAAGAACAAACACAAAAACAGTATCATTGCTTTAATTAAAAAAATGTACAAAAATAGTTTACAAGCAATTATAATACATATATGAACAAAGTTTAATAGACCTCTTAAAAAAAAAAAAAAAAAATCTATATTTTACTGCCCAAAAGTCACACAATGCTGCTTTGAATAAAAACATGAATGCAGTACAAAACAACATTTAATCTACAAAATCAGCTTTAAAAAAAAATTCTATAGTTTTTTTTTTAAAGTTAAGTGATAGTTTTTTGTAAGCCTGCTTATGCTTGCAGGTACTGGTTGATTTAGTTGAAGTATATGCATTTAAACATAAAATTTTAAAAATTTTACTTCAATTTACATTTCTAATTCAGAATGTAAGCTGAAGGACAAAAATAAAATGTAGCTATCATTTTAAATATGTGATAGAAGTAAATAGCTAAATACATTAATAAGACATAATTTCGATATCAGTAGAAGTATTTTTCATAGTAACCAATCTTTAAAACTGATACATTAAATTTTGTCAATAGAACACGGGTTTAATATTTTCTCGGTACTTATGTATTATCCCAGTGGGCCATCAAGACGAGCGATTTTTTGTCAAGATAAATGCCGGACACATGAAATTATTAATGGTTTGGAATGCGATTGGCAACAGTTTGCCAGCACATTTGACAAAAATATAGTTTGGTGGGAATGACCACCGGGGTAATACATAAGTACCATTTTCTCAATGGAAATACTGATCTTGCAAATTTGGAAAATTGAAACTGGTCTTGCCTGTGAATAAATTTGTACCATCATTGCTAATAAGAGACATAAAATACAAATTTAAAATTATGGTCAATCTTGATCATTTGTATTTGATGATGTTAATTTTAATATTTATCTTGTTATGACATATTAAAAATAGAGTATCTCTATAACCAGATAAATTTTCTATTGCTTTACTTTTTCACTGTAACAGTGACAGTATAGTATTCCAGAAAAAAAAAAAAATAGTCTTTCAATGCTAAAATCAATGATATTATGTATTACTAACCCAGTACAAAGGACACTTTTAAAAGCTTTTGGAGAAATGTGTGATTTAGAAATATTTTCTGTTAAGTGTTAAAAATATGTAAGTGTTAGAGTTGAGCTCTTTAACTGCCTAAAATATTTATCAACTATTGTTAGTAGAGCGGAATCTGATTCCCCTCCTCACACATGACCAGGGCCAGATTATCTATAAGACCAGAGTTTCTGAAGTTGTGCTATGTGTAAAGGTAGGAAGTGTTCTTCGAAAAAATATATTGCTCCTGAGTCTATAATACACTAGACTCGGATTTACACAAAATGCTCCGTAAGAAACTGTTCAAGGTGCCTCATCAAAATTCAAAGACTACCAAAGTGCACCATCATAGAAAAAGTTTGAGGAATACGCAAAGGCAGTAAATGAAAGGGAAAAAAAAAAAATACAACTATAATCATAAAGGTATTTTTAAGTTTAAATAGTATTGAATGGCTGCAAAAGTTTCTGCCCAATTTAAAACCAAATTTTCAATTCTGAGTTTATTCAAGTTGCTTCAAGGCAAAATGTAGTCAAACTGCCAACAATTAGTCTACCAGCAATCTCTTCAGTGGTAATCCACAATTATGATTTAATAAATTATGAATAAAGTTGCTACTTTAAAATTGACCATCCCACTTTTTAACTCTTCTAAGAAAAAGCAGCACATGAAAATTTCAAGATGGATATAAAGCTGAAATTCTATATCTATATTTCCATTATAGTAATGTAGAATCATGTATATTTCTGCAATGTTCAGTTATCTAAATTCAAACGTATTTGAGCACAGCAAGTATTTTAACCTAAGCCTGCAATTTATTTGAAAAAATACTTATGTTTATTTTAGTGTTAGGCCAGCTTTGAGGGCTATTATGACCAAGATCAGAAGTTTACAGAGAGGACTACAACAATCAAACTTTGACAGAGTAAGAAATATAAACACAAATAATTTTCATGCAATAGGCTTCAGAAATTTAAGAGCCTAAGGGACCCTCTAGGATTTAATCAGCTTTTGTACATGACAATCTTTTTGATTATAATTTGCGAGCAAATATATCCTAATTTAGCTTAATATTAATAATATAAAAATGTGAAACTCAAGACCTTTTTTAATCTCCCTGGAACCCTAGGCACTTCAAATCGTTACGAGCCCACCCCCCTTTCCAGAGCACCCCTCTCTTGCCAGTTTTGATTTCAGAGAGCTTTCCCTTAACCTCTCCAGTTCTTTGTTTTTGCTCTTTGGAGAGCCTTTCTATTATCTACCACACCGTGTCCCGGACTGGCAACTGGCAGGCATTAGGAAAGGATAGTAATTCGCTATAATTTAAATTTTTCTCTTTTTACGCCCTCCAATTTTTTGTGCCCTAGGCATGTGCCTAGAACGCCTATGTGGAAAAATGACCCTGATGAAACTCACAGAGATATGAAGTTTCTGATAACAGTAGAAGCCATCCCATTAATTCACCTTATGATCAAGTTTAGTTGACTTTATTCAACTTATAATTTTAAATAACCGAGAACGATTTGAATAAAACTATTGCACAAAAATTCCTTTTGAATCTTCCATACTGTAGACAAAAAGTTTATCTATTTTATTCTTGTGAAAATATGAATACAATATATAGTCTGCAGTAAAATTTATGCATTATAATTATCTTTCTTTTCTTTTCTGAGGATAAGAATTACTAGCAAATTTAGCATGTTGGCAAAAGTATAAGAAGCAAGGTTATAACTTGTGTGCATTGTGAAAATATTACAGGTTAGAGAGTAACAAAGTGCTGAGCGAAATTGTGAATAGAGAAAACATTTTATTTTCAAAATTAACGTTTTATTTTGAGTAACATATGGGCACCCTCCAGCCTGCAGAACTTAACAAAACCCTTTATAAACCCATATAAACTATTCAAAATCCCATATAGATCTCAATTATATGGCAAGTAACATCAATAATGTCCTGAAGTTTGGCCCACGACTTTCCTAATGTCCTAAAATTTGGCCCATAACTTTTCAAAGGTTGCCCACACCTGTTTTAGGGGAATGTGCTCTTAAAGTCAAGAAGTTATTCCTCGCCTGTAACTATTTTAATATTATATCTCAAGAAAATTTTGCACAATTTTCACAAAATCTAAAAATGCATTAATTAAAAAAAAAGTTGAATAGTAAAATATTATACTACTTCTAGATGCCTTAATGTGATGCCTCCCCCCCTCCCCCCAGTGTAATTTTTGCAAAATTCTTAATTCATTTTAAATTTTGAAAAAATTTGACATTTACTGTTTTAGTTTTCACCAATCATGTAATCCAGTTTCATTTTATTCTCTAAAGATTTTTTGAAAAATGCAAGAACAAACATTTACATGATTTTTACAAAATCCATGAAATATTTAAAACAATTTTGACATCTGTAGTTTAAATTAATTTGCCTTCTAACATACTTCCAAATTTCATTTTATTCTGCTATCATTTTTCAGCAATGGAAGAAACATTTAAGCAATTTTCAAATTATTTTGATGCCTACAATTTCTCTGACCACCTATGATGAAGCTAAATTTTATTTCATTAACTTTAGCAGTTAATGAGTGTCCAAGCATTTCCTCCTACAAAAACACATCCAGTTAGACTAATATTTTCATGGGAAAACTAGAAAAAACAGCATTGAAAGGGTCATATTTACATAGGTATGCACAGTATGGTCCCACACAGGGCCAGCCACATGGGTTATGCTGTGGATGCAAAGCCCCTGTGTCTGGCTTCATAGGGGTCCCCAAATCAAAAGTAGCTGTATACTTTTTATTGTATCTAATAAAGTATGACAACTCTGCAGCTTCAAGAACTAAAACATCATTTAAAATGAGTTGTTTTCTACTGTTGACAGTAGAAAATTTCCATTCAAATGCCACTTATCTCTTTTGTCTCAACTGTAGGAGGGGAGAAAAGAAAACTTTCGGTAAGAGAATGGACAAAGAACGATAGACAGACCTCCCAAACACCCCTCACCTTTGTCGGTACAGGACAGTTATCACTATCAAATTCTTGGAAAACTTGTGTATGTGAAAGATGAGAAAAATAGAGGATATGGATAAACCCATGCAAACCTGATTGATACCTTCGGGTGCCCCTCTGCACTTTCTCAAATATCGAAAAACATAGAGACATAAACACTCACAAGTAACAAATATTGGTTTGAGTTTAAATTAGTTAATAATTGAGGCTTATAAAATAATGATCTTCATCAGAAATAGTGCAAGTAACATTTATATATTAGCTTTCACAAAGAAATCAGGCATTAGAAAATATAACATTATACTAATAAAATATTACATTAGTGTCTTATTTATTTTAAATTATTCGTGTCCATTGTTGCAAATGCTGGTGCAGTAATGTGAATGAAAAGGTTAAATTAACTATTTGTTGAGTTATAAGCACGTTCATCAAGGACAGACAGGGGATGGGCCTCTGCCTATGTCAGAGGAGGACTGGTCCCCTCCCCATGGAAATCATCAGCTTTGTCAAGATAATATTTATTTAATCATTTAATAATTAAAATGTTATTTTTTATCATCTTCATAACTAACTGAACTGCTCTGAAACCATCCACATCATTTTAGGGCGTACTTTAGAGTGGATATATTTATAATTTCTTACAACTTTCAGTATTACTCTCAAAGGAGGGTCATTTTTTCGAGTAGAAACCCACAGATTTAGCATGCACATGCAATGCGACTTAGACTCAAACCTCAGGTTACCACAATCATTAAATGGTATTAGTTGGATTTTAGTTCATGTTTCATGATCGCTTTACAAGCATACGTTTATTCATTCATGAATTTTTATCATTTGTGACAGTGGCGCAGCAAAGGGAGTGGTCCAGCAGGTCCACAAACCCTCCCCCCTATAAATCTAGTCAGTTTCGTTATAAGCAGGGTCTATTTATTGATAGGAAAAACCACTAATTTCAGTACATTTTTGGTATAGAAAATTTCCTGTACCAAATTTTAAAGGGAAATACAAGCTAGAGTCCTAAATAAGTAAAATTTCTGAGCAATGAAAAAAATTACATCTAACTAATGAAAAATTTTCACGATACCAGCAGGTCCTGATTTAGAAAAAAGTTGACTATAGGCACACAATGGGATAGAAGACCTCAAACACTGACTCTCGATATAAAATTTCCAAGATTGTTACACACACACACAAAACATGAATGATTGAGAAAGTACCATTTTTCTGAGAATTATCTATTTAAAGTGCAAAAGCCTAGAACATTATCAAATAAAAGAACAGTAAAGCATAATTATATCATATTAACTTAATTGCGATAAAAAAAAAAAGAAAAGAATTAGAATTTTTTTAAATGAAAATTTTGGAGATGGGGCCCCTAGACTTGGACCTAATAAAAAATCAGTTCCTAGAGGAAGGATTAAATCCGACCCCCTTCTGACTCCTCCCCCAGTGGTGTCTGCAAGAGGGGGTTGTAGGCCAACCCCCAAACCCCCGGGCAAAATTTTTGTAACATAAAATTCATATATTTTTCATTTTTTACATAAAGATTATTTCTATCCCCCCCCCCCCCCCCCCCCCCGCTGAAGGAAGTCTGCATAAGCTACTGCATAAGGAACTGCTTACATCCTGTAGCCCTCCCCTAAAAAAAAATTCTCTCTGCGCTATTGGTTTAGTACTTTGGGGAGCCCCCAAAAATCTTTGCAACCGGGCCTCTTCAAATAAAAGGCCGCCACTAACCCCCAGTGTTAATGCACGGAGTAAGAGGGAATAATAAGACATTTTTGAAAAATGCAATTTACTTCCAATTACCTGCGTAAATAAACAACAGCAAACATTAAATGAAAGTAAATCTTTCTCTAACCCCCTTCCCTCCCCAAAAAAAAACTTATGTGTTGACATAACATTTGCAATAATTTTACAATATTGCTGTATTTTTTAAACTTTATACTTGAAATAATAATAAAAAAAAAACTGATGTGTCCAACACATGACTTCCTTGCACGTCCATTAGATCAAAAATATTTTCGACGCACTTCCTCTAAATTTATTTGTTTGAAAGAGATAAAATATCAATAATAGTAAGGTTTAGCGATTTCTAGCCAAATATTTCGATATCGCCAAGCTGAGTCCAATTTGAAAGATTTCCTTCTGACACTTTATTTGGCGATATTTCACCAAAAGCCGACAAACTTGAGATAGTCAGCGAGATTTTGGAGATAGCCAAAGTAGTCATTGACCACAGACTTTCAATGAATTGAATGCATCTATACACCTCAATGTATTCAAAGTCATTTGGCTCACCATGTAAATAAATTCTCAGTCGATTGCTGTCAAAAAAGATATTGAAAACAGTTAGATATTACAATAGTTCTAAATACAAAGTTAAAAAATCTACGGGTTAAAGTTTTAGAGTTATACAAAATAGGAAATAATTTTTGGCGCCAAATTTGGCGATATTTCGGCGAAACTCGTCAATGTCGACGACATTTGGCGAGATTTTAAGCATAAACCAAACAATGACAGATTATCGCCAAATTTGGCGATATTTCGCCAAAACTCGCCAAGAACGATGACAAATGGCGATACTTTGGCCATGGACCAAATGACTGACTATCGCCAAATTTGGCGACATTTCGCCAAAACTCGCCAAGGTCGAGGACAGACGGCGAGATTTTGGGCATGTACCAAACAATGACTGTCTACAGTTGTATTATAATGAAGATGTCCATAGACATTAAGGTACTGAAATTCTTTTCGGTGGTCCTGTAAATAAACTCTCCAGTAGATTGGAACCAAAAATCGAGATGCACAACTAGATGTTACAACATTCTTATATATGAAATTTCATAATAGTTTTTGAGATTTGAGAGTTAAATATGCACACACGTACACCAAAAGTCGCCAAGCTTGGCGACTTTTGGCATAGTTCTTAAGGGAGGCACGTGACCGTGGTCGGACCATTACCTAACATATGTGGTAGGACGGTATTGTGCTTGAAATGGATGAATGCCCCTAAAATTGCTATTGACCGTAATGTATTGGAAATCTTTTGAGTGTTCCTGTAGAAGAACTATAAATGATAAAGACACTTTTTTTAATGGAGAAATTCATTTTCTAACTCTTTACAGCATATATCACTTCTGAGTCGTTTGAAATAGCCCAATACCTCTAAAAAACGCTTTGATGAATTTCGGCCCATAGAGCGTAATGTATTTCGAATCTTTTGGGCGGTCCTGTAGATAAACTATTCAGTCGAATGGAACCGAAAGGGGAGGTGCACAACTAGATGTTATAACAATCCTAAATATAAAGTTTCAACATTCAACGCCTAACAGTTTTTGAGATATGCGAGTTTAATGAATTTCGGCCCATTGAGTGTAATGTATTTCGAATGTTTTGGGCAGTCCTGTAGATAAACTATCCAGTCGAATGGAATCAAAAGGGGAGGTGCACAACTAGATGTTACAACTATCCAAAATATGAAGTTTCGACATTCTACGCCTAATAGCTTTTGAGTTAGGCGAGTTTAATGAATTTCGGCCCATAGAGCGTAATGTGTTTCGAATCTTTTGGGCGGTCCTGTACATAAACTATCCATTCGATTGCCACCAAAAAGGGAGGTGCACAACTAGATCATAGAACAATCCTAAATATCAAATCTCAAGATTCTACGACCAATAGTTTTTGAGATATGCGAGTTACATACATATGTACGTACAGACGGCATGGAAAAACTGGCCACAGTAGACTCGCCACTGGTCAAAATGAGTTGCAGACGCGTTAATATGATCGTGCATGCTAGCCTACGATGAGATGCATCGGAAAATTTTTTTAAATTCAATTTAGAGGTAGTCAAAATCGTTTTTTTTGTCGAAATTTGGCCCCCAAAATTTTTCGGGATCACATTACTTCCTTATACTACGTACAAGGAAGTAAAAATACACTTTCCGAAACTCTTGAACAGACATTTTATCTAAAATGAAACTCATTACATACACATAATCTTACCTTCAGGGCAGAAATATGTTTGGTGCCTTAGGTTTATTAAAAATTAGATTCCAATCAAGTTTATAATATGTTAATATGTACTATTAAAATATTGAAGTTTATAGCTAATAATAAAATGATTTTTTATATTCATAAAAAATTAAGAGACATTCTACAAGCATGGGATTCTCTATTTAATTGGTTTCAAAATAAGGTGATATACATATTTTGGGAATTTTCAAGACTTGTATTTGCTTTCTACTCAGCATACACACAGTTGGGAGGTTTCATATGGGTAAACCTCTCTACTATTATTCCTTACTCACACTGCATAGTGTGAAATGTATTAATTGTGTAAAAAGAGAATGTGGTGTACAAGATACATATTGAAGGCAGAAAAAAAACCAAGTTAAACATGAATAAGTAAATAAAACATTGCAGCCTTAACAAAACAAATACAGATTTACATATATTGCTGAGTTACACCAACAAGGGATTTCTTTTCAATTCTTACTATTAGTTCACACTCTTCTTATATTTATATATCTTGTTCAAATTTTCAGTCATTAATAAAGTACTTTTTATTCATCCACTCAAGTTCGAATACATTTTTTAAAACTTGTAGAGGATGACACTTGATGTTAATACAGTTTTTTAAAAATAAAAAGTAACTAAAATAAAATTTTCCTTTGTTGACCTAAGGAGGAATTGACTTAAAAAAAAAAAAAAAATTAAATTAAGTATTTAAAGCTTGATATCTGTGTTTCACTATATTCTACTGTGTGACCGACATTTATTACTGAGCATTACAGTATCAATATGGTCAATAAATAGACATGGCCCCAGTGGCAGAATTTTGTCATGCTTTCTACCATAAGCTGCAGAAATACAAAAATGTTTCTGCAGTTACATGTTTCTGCAGTTCATGCATGTACACACAAAGATGTGGGTGCATTTATACATTCTTAATAGAACATTACAATTTAGTTTATGTTGTCAATAATTAGTTTATGAAAATCGGTTATTCAAACAACATGTGAAGTTTTGCAGTTCAGAAAAAATATTACATAATGTCAGGGTTTAGAGACCTTAGGGTATGCAAGGAATGAACCTCCGCTTCTCCCAAACACACACACAAACTTTCTCCCCTTTCATTAGTTTTCAAGTAAGCCAATATCTTACAAAATCACGTTTTTAATATGAACACTAACTACTTTACTAAATTTAAAAAATATGCATCCCGCAGGTCTATGGTAGATAATACTGACACAGTATACATTTACCAGCAACAAAATCTACTCTGATCAACCACCACTGTAAATAAACAGGCAGTACATGTTAAAACTGTGGAACTATATATATGCCCAGTGGGCTGAACAGAAGTTGGGAGAGGGTCTATGAAATGTTTTCAATGCCATCAATAAAGATCATTATTTTACATAACTATTAAAAAGTTTTTAAAAACTAAGCTCAGATTATGAAATAACTAATTTTATTAAAAATTATTTTTATTTAAATTACTAAAATACATTTTCATATACCTTAATTATTAATTTTTTATATTTAAATAAAAAGTTTTGAATTTATATTTTCATATCCCTAATTCAAATTTAAGTTTTGTTTTTTTTATTATCTCTCATAAAGGTATAATATTTAAAAAGATAAATTTAAGTTTTCACTATCACAGAACATTTTTAATCAAATAATATTTTTATTTTAATTAATACTATAATTTAGACCTAGAAGTTTGGAACTCATAATTTCCCCAAATCCAAACATTTTGCTAATTAATCCCCTCTCTAGTATTATACATCATCTTTTGTTTCTTCCCAAAATCACAATAATTAATTTCTGTTGAATCAATCCATGTATTGTTTTCAGTCATGAATTGCTGCGTTGACTAAATGTATTATTGCAGTGCATAGTGCCGCAATAAAAAGATCCAAGATGACGTCTGGCCTCATAAACCTTACTCTCCCATGGTCACCAATGGATTAATGCAATTTAGTGGACAAGTTGGAATTTATAACAATTTTATGAAAGTAAAATAGGATCTTTTATATATATATATGTATATATATATTAATTTCTTTTTTCTTGGAGAGGGCAATTGCCCCTGCTTTAATCCTACACTGCCCATATTATAATTACATTCAATTCATGAATACTAACTAATCGAATTAGTTTCTGCGACAATGTTGCCTTGTTTCTGCCAGGGGGCCCATAGCTTGAATTACTCTAAATCATAGGTTCCCAACATGGGTGATAACGCCCACTTGTGGGCATTTGGGGCTTTCAAGGGGGCGGTAAAAGACCCAGAGAAAATTAGGAGGCGTTGATATGGCATGGAGGGGCGTGGGAAGATTCTCAAATATAGTCTAAAAAAGACTTAAAAAATCACTCTGATAATTCATTTCTATCACATGTGCGAAAATTCACATCTTTCGATATGAGACTTCGCTGTTGAGAGAAAGAGATACCTCTCTAAAACTTTTATTCCGTTTTCCCCATGCATTATGTACGCTCTTATTTCTCTGTAGTGGGAGGGGGGGGGGTATTGAAATATTCACTATAAAAGGGGGCACCAGTTCAAAAAAGGTTGGGAACCTATGCTCTAAACCCTCTTCCCCTGAGAGAAAGAAAAAAGCATTAAAGAATTCAGACCTCAAAATGTGAAAATACACCGAAATCTAAAAGTTGAACTTTTTTTTATGATTACAATACTTTCCTTAAATTAATACATTCTCTGAAAGTAAAAAACACTGAGATATTTGTGCCTAAAACTGCATTAACAAGAGTGAGGAGGAAAAAAAAAAATTCAAACAGAACTTTTATACAAGTCAAGCATGAGATGAATACATATTTTTTTCAAAAATATCTTATATTTACAAAACATTTTAAAATATTTACATTAAAATAAAGTAGAAACTAAAAAAAAATACACAGCTTTAAATGAATATTTACTAATACAATTAAGAAGATGACTTATGTACAACATTTAATTTTACAATTATAAAAAGAATTAATCATTTTTTTTTTTTTTTTTTGCAGCAACTAGATTCAACAGAATGATATGAACACATCACATTTAGTATTTTTTTTTTTTTTTTTTCAAGTTAGTCATGTAAGAGATCTTATTCTAGAGTACAGATGTCAAAATATTTTCTCTGTTAATCCATATACCAGATGTTTTGAACTAAACACTGTAAATAGACTAATTATCTAAAATTCAAATATGGGAAAAAAAAGAGTTTATTTACAGAACTTAGACTGTAATAATTAAAATTCAGTTCCTTTTTATGCTTAGAATTTCCTTAATAAAGTGGTCCTCAATATTTTTCATTTATAGATAATTACAACACTTCTACAACACAACTTCTGACTAAATTTCCTAATTTTCACTAGCAATTAGTATTTGAAAAGAAAAGGTTAGGGAAAAAAAAAAAAAAAAAAAAGGCAGCTGGGCATGAATAGAGAGATTACTTAGCAAAATTTTGCCAGTAACTGTTTTGCACAGATTTCATTGAGTTAACTTTTCTTTCTTTTAATAATCACATATTAATCTTTTATAATTTGCATACAAATTCAATATAATTATCATATAAATTTCAGTCAGACAGATAGTTAATGAAAGAACCTTTAATATTATAAAATTTTGCATAAATCACCCAATACTTCATATATATGCAAGTAAACAACTTAAAGGGGAAAAAAATCACATATAACAGGCAGAAATACTAACTGAGGGTAATCCACATAAACACATTTAAGTGTATTTTTTCTAAGAATAATATTCTTTGTCAAATGTAAAATAAGATATCTTTTATCAAGGATAACAAAATAATTAACATTCAATGTTTTACATTAAAATAAAATGCATTTGCTTATTTACTTAAGTAAATAATAATATTGTAATTATTCTACAATTTTTACAATAATTTCTTAAATGTACAACATAAATGATTATGCATTGTATATGCAGGATTTTTTTATTTTTATTATAGGTCAGAATGCACCAAGTATAACCGAAGAGATATATTTTTATGAACTATCTTTGAGCATCATTAAAATTAAGTCAATGGGGGAGGGAGAAAGAGAGAGAGAGAAAAGGGGTTTTTTAATGAAAAGGAAACACAATCAGAGTTTGTACAATTAGAAGAGTGGGGGGGAAGTAAAAAAATAAAAATCAAGGACTCATCTATAAAGTCAAAATCAAGTGTCTCCAAAGCCTTGTTCAAAAGTATTTATAAACTGAACGATGATACTTGGTAGTTTAGACTGACACATCACTGTTTATAAGCATGCCGTGAAAGTCTAATCTGACTCATCCCTAAAGAAGCTAATTTATGTTTTGAAATTTTCACACTGCCAAATGGCTGCAGAGACAAATTCCCTTCTTTAAAGTGAAAAGAATGTGTATTTTATGTCTGTTATAAGGAGGATAAAACAAATTTGTCAAGAAAAGTTAAGGTTGTTGGAGGAAATCTGTGCTACTTTTGAACAGCTTTTTAAAGAATTCCAATTGCACTAGAGACTTGAAAAAAATTTAAAATGTCTTTTTACATGTTGTACTGTGAACAATTAGAAACAATGAACCTATCAGAGTTACGAGACACCCAGGAAAAAATCCTATACACATGTAATTTTGCATGCATAATTTCCCTATACACTTACACTTCACAGCCCATTTTTGGAAGGAAGTTTAATGCTTAAGAATTTTTTCTGAAGATTATATGAGACATACACGTTGACTGTTAATATTAGTTTATAGTGCAGTTAGTGAAGAAGTACTAGCAATTTCTTTGAGAGTTTAACATCAGTTTATTTTAAAGCTGTTCAAAAGTCCTGTGACACCTATCACTTCACAAAAGGAACATCCTTAAGACAACAATTATAAAATAAATGAACAACCATTTTATAGAACTTATTGCACATACAGAATTCTTTTTAGCAACATTATATTTTTTTACTCTAATTTTTCAGGTCCTTAGAAATGTTATTTAAACATTAGAGTTATGTAAGAAACAGAAAAAAGATAATCATAAATATCACTCATATCTTTTGATGCTCAATTTGCACTGTTCTCTAACATTTTTAAAGAGCAAATTTTCAAAATGATTATTTTTCCCAGGTTAAATAGTCATTAATACTTTGCGAGAATTTCAATATCTTCCAATGCCATGGAGAAGCTTGATCTGTACCAAAACCTACTAACTCATAATTAGACTTTGAACACAAGTATATAATTTTTTTTTAAATACAAAGAAAATAATGAAAGATACTAAAACTAAATCATTATTATAAATCATAAAACTACATTTGGAAAAAAATAAAATAAACCACAAGTCCTAAATGTTCAGTTTGAGGCCGGTGTCACATGAAAATGATTTGCATGAATTGTACTTAAACACATAATTATTCGACAATATATACACATATATCTATATATTTTCAATGATGGCAAAACAAGAAATTTTAAGAGACTATTTCTTAAAATTTAAATTACTTTCAAGGATACTTTTTAAAAAGTTTTCAAAGTCTATACAAGCTTTTTTCAAACAGTACAAATTCTGATGCTAACAGATAATGTAACAGCTGCTTTTTTTAATGTTTTCTTCATTATATTGCACACTTAAAAATATATAGAAGCAGGTTTACTAAATGGGCCCAAACGGTTATGAATATCAACAGCTCGAACAATAAAATGATACCTATTATTTGGTTCAAACTGTCGTAAAGTACATGCCATTGGTAAATTCATAGCTGTTATGTCTCCAACTTTTTTCCATGGAGCAAGATTTTCAACAACATTTTTTACATGGCATGAAAAAATTTGGTAAGTCGCTATCTTTGAATGTTTTTCAGTCAAAGTCAAGTTCCATGATACCATAACACCTGGAGATAATAATAATAAAAAAACCTTATTTATTACACAATCACAGTAAATATATAAATTAATTTTAAGTGTATGAGAACATAAACACCCATTTTAATAAAAAAATAATAAAACAATAAATAGTCAGAAGAAAAAAAATTACAGCATGCAAATGAAAAAGAAGGTGGAAATTAACTTTATTTGCAGAATGAGTACTTCTCTTGTAAATAAGCAATCTTTTTAGAGAACAATAATTTATTTATGAAAATTTTAACTGTATTAAATTTGACTTACACTTGAAAACATTTCTTTCTAGAATTAGAAAGAAAAATATTTTTTCTAATATTTTTCTGAAATAACCAAACCACTTTTATTAAAGCTCAATAGTTTTTTGTTGCAGCAAAACAAAGAGTTTTTGGTTCTGATATGATAAGTATTGCATACCCTAAATATAAACATACACAGACAGAGGCAGACAGAAAAGAACCACAAGAAGGTTTTAGATTCTAATTGAAATACAGGCACACAAAACAAGGGTATTGCTTTATTTTAGTAATTGTTCTCTATGATTTCATATAATGATCACAAGGTGGGGGGGGGGGGGTTATCTACATAGTAAACAGAACCTAAGTTTTGAAAAGTCAATAGCAATCTTAATCTTTTCACTTGATATTTGAGATCAGTAACAGGTGTCACAAAAGTCTTGAGGCAGATATTATAATGGTAAATAAAAAATAAAAAAAAAACATTTTTAAACACGCCAATATATTAGGAAATATATTGACAGTCCTAAGCTTGTAAAGTGTGAAGGGAAATGCTATTTCTTTTTATAAATTTTTTTTAAGGACGATTTTTCGTGGTTCCTTGAAAGTCGCTAAACAGAGAGACAACTGTACATCATGAAATATGCATTTAACAATCTGGGATTTACTTAGTTATTGAAAAAGACACAACTGAATTTCTCCAAGAAAAGTTAATATTGCACAATAAAAGACTTTGTTCAAATAATCAGACAGAAGAATTAAAAGATGTTGGTTTTTACCATTGAACTGTCAGTCACCAGCATAATTTCATAGACCCACTTACAGGATCAGGAAGTCACACACAATCAGTAGAGTGAATGTGTAGTAGTGAAAATGACTGAATAAATGCCAGTATGGTATTGCATGCCACCATCTAGAATCGTATCTGTTAGAATTTATGAGGCACAAGCAATATCCCCAAAATAAATTATTTAAAAAAGTGTTGATAGACATTGTAAATTTTATGTATCCAATGTAAATTTGTATTTCAGCTATTTCCCTGCTCATATATATATCATTATAGTTGATAAAATATGGTAAAATGTGTCAAAGATAGCAACCTCGTATCTATAATTTATGTTTACTTTATTACTTCATTTGAATGGCAACAGGTGCATATATGTTCACTTGAGGAAGCTGGCAATGAGTGGTGTTATCAAAACAGAAAAGTACCAGTTAAATGTAAGTATATATTTAAATCTAGTTGTTGTCATTCACAATGCTGGAATACTGTCAATTTTGGTACCGCAGACGTTAGTGTAATATGTAAATAGACGCAGCTGTTGTCCTTATCACTTTTAGTGCAATGCTATCATAAGAATTACAAAGAATATGTTTAACTTAACCTTTAAACATAAAACAGGAGTTTAAAGCATTAAGCTATACCTGGTAACAGGGGTGTAGCCAAGGGGGGGGTGTTAGGGGGTCATAAACCCCCCCCATGAGGAATTTTTGTTATACAAAATGTATATTCTTCACTCCTTTATCACACACATATATGCATATATGTGAGTCGCAGTAGTCGTACCCCCCCCCCCCCCCATGAAAAATTTCTGGCTACGCCCCTGTCTGGTAATATTGAGTGTGTAATGTTTTTATTATACACTATTTACAAAAAAAAAAAAAAAAAAAAAAAAAATCAATTTATAAAAGGCCAAAGATAATGGTAACTTTTTGGATTATACATATATTTTTCT
Organism: Cheiracanthium punctorium; assembly: GCA_038373885.1. Lineage (NCBI taxonomy): Eukaryota > Metazoa > Arthropoda > Arachnida > Araneae > Cheiracanthiidae > Cheiracanthium > Cheiracanthium punctorium. Next base: position 217,216 of record JAWZYV010013819.1, read on the forward strand.
TTTATACAATGGAACTTGCTTCATGCGACTACCCTCGGGAATGACAAAACTGTTCATTTTATAAAGGTGGATATTCTTTCATGTAAAATTAGTTTCTCTCTATTCTAAAAAAAAGTAAAGGCCGCTGTTGGCATTGTCAATAGCATGTTTGGCTATCTTCTCCTAAACCGTGGGATTTGAATTTCGAGAAACATGTCCACGGATTTGGAAAATTCCGAGGAACCTGATAAGCTGAGTTAAATTTCGAAAATCAAATTATTTTAAAAGACATTAATAAAAAACTGAAAAAATAAAACATAATGGTTGCCAGATTTGACATAAAATCATTCATTCCTTTGCAACAAAGCAATTCCAAGTATGTAGAATTGTATGAAATTGACAAATATGAAATAGAATGACACCCTTTTTACACCAAATTAAAAAGTATATGAAATAAATAACTCAAAGTGTGTTACACAAAGTTGACAATTTTCAAATAGTAAGTTCGTTTAGACAACAGGAGTTTGGAATTAGCGACTATTCATTTTTACAAAACAGAATAACTAATTGTAACTGATTTTAAAAGCACCATCTTGGCATTAGGTACGATCTGACAAAATGGTATCTTTCCAAGCAGGATGAATCTAAACCGCGAATTCAAAAATTTTAGAACCGAATATCTTGAAAATGAAACATAATTAAAATGCAGATTATTTTAAAACGAGTTCCGTCCAGCTGGAGTATTGGCTACCAGTAGAAATATTTGGTGGCGTTAACTATGCCATTATAGCAGTTATAGTAAACTTTGGATATTTGCCAACACAGCGAGATGATATAATTCGTGGTGCTAATACGCCACTCTGCAAAGGATTATGTATATGAAAATATCGATAACGGTTTTCTGTTAACCTTAAATAAGCAGTAATTATAGGTTGTGAGCATGTGCAAATCGCCAAATAATGAAAAGTCGCCATTGGTGGCAAGCTATCCTGGCTGTTCCGTAGTTTTTGTCAAAGAAAACATATGAAGTACTGTTTTATTTAAGTACTGTTATAACCCTCTTTTGTGGTATTTATTTTATAGCATTAATTTTTCGAGTAACTTTTTTTTTATTTACTGGAAAATACTGCTGCTTAGTTTAGGGAAAAGCATTTTTGTTTTTAATTTAGCTTTATTTGTTGAAACTTAAACAGCTTTCATTAACGAGTGTTCAAATTAAGATCGAATAAATATTAAAAAAAAGTTGGGTAAATGAAAAAGTAAACGTTAATCTTTATTAAGCATATTTATTAAACACCCGTTTATGTATTTTTTTGTTGTTGTTGTTTAGTTCAATTAAAGAAAGCAACTTTAATTAATTTTGTTTTTCTGTTTATTTCAATAAACAGTTAAAACTAAAAAGAATAAGAAAACAGTTCTGTTTGAATTCCTGTAATACTTTTAAATCCTGATTAAGCTTAGAATACAAGATTTAAATATTTTCCAATATTACTAACCAATACCCTTTAATTAAAAATTTAATCGAGCTAAATTTATGGGTTTTGCCATGGCTGTTATAAAATGCTTCAGGTGATTAGGCAGAGCAGACTCATACAGACTTGTCAAGAAACTAAGTTAACTATCTAATGCATCAACGTATTAAAATATACAGAATGTCCCAAAAACACTGGCTTAGGATCTTATTCCTGAAATATTGATCATCTACAATAAACTAGAAAGTCACCTAAAAAATACAGAAGTTTATGGTATCTCTCTATTCTAAAAAAAAAAAAAAAAAGTAACGGTCCCTGTCGCCGCCGCTGTGAACAGCTTGTTGGGCTATCTTCTCCTAAACCACGCGGATTTGAATTTCGAGAAACATGTCCACGGATTCGGAAAATTCCGAGGAACCTCATAAACTGACTTAAATTTCGAAAATTTAATTATTTTTGAAGATATTAATAAAAAACAAAAAATAAATAAAACATAATGGTTGCCAGATTTGGCTTAAAATCATTCATTCCTTTGCAACAAAGCAACTCCAAGTAATTGACAAACATGAAGTAGAATTACATCCATTTTACGCCAAATTAAAAAGTATATGAAATAAATAACTCATAGTGCGTTACACAAAGTTGATAATTTTTAAATAGTAAGTTCGCTTAGACAACAAGAGTTTAGAATTAGCGATTATTCGTTTTTCCAAAACAGAATAATAACTAATCTAATTAATTGTAAAAGCGCCATCTTAGCATTAGGTACGATCTCGCAAAATGGTATCTTTCCAATTAGGATGAATCTATACCGCGAGTTCAAAAATGTTAGAAACTAATATCTTGAAAATGAAAAATAAAAAATATATAGATTATTTTAAAGCCAGTTCGGTCCAGCTGCAGTATTTGCTACCAGTATTCCTGAAATATTGATCATGGATTTGGTGACGTTAACTGTGCTGAAATAAGATTTGGTGACGTTAACTGTGCCATTATAGCAGTTATAGTACACTTTGGATATTTGCCAGTGCGGCGAGATGATATAATTTGTGGTGCTAAATACGCCAATCTGCAAAGTATTATGTAATATATGGATAACAGTTTTCCCGAGAACCTTAAATGAGCAGTAATTTCAGGTTGTGAGCATGTGTAAATTGCCAAATAATGAAACGTCCCCATTAGTGGCACGCTATCCTAGCTGTTCCGTAGTTTTAAAGTCGCCAAATTATGAAAATTCGCCAATAATTGGCTAATACGCAAGGTGTTCCATGGGTTTCACATAATTAAAAATAGTGCGATGTTTAAATTTTTATGTTTCAAACAACTTGCAAGAACCGAGCAATGTGTAGCTCGGTAATATTCAATCTAATCCAACCTCTGGGTTTTGTTTGTTGAAATTATGCCTTACGAATAAGCCTTATTAGGGGCCGAATGCCTCATACGAAAAGCGAGCATAGCGAGTCTTGGCCCCTAGTATGTTAAAAAATCTGAACATTAATATCAGGTTGTAACGAAAGTTTTCCGCCATATCCGCCTGAAAAACTCACTTCTAACTCCTTAGATAACTGTTTTTGAACTTTCGGAACCAAACCTGCACAGTGTCACAGATACAACAATAGTACTTAAAGCTGTACTCATAATTCGTTGATATTCTGTAGCTGACTTTTTGCAACACAACTGGAAGTCAATGATGGTTCTAATCCTCTAGAGTGATAGTTCCATTTGAGACACCACACCTTGTACTTAATGATAACTATATTTTTTACAGATTTCACAACACAGTGTTATAAAGTAAGCCTCTTTCTTTCAAGTGCCAAAAATCGTTTGGCAAAGTATGATCCAATACGCCAACGCGAACTGTGTGCAGACGATGTTTGCGGTGGCGGGAAACTTTCGTTACAACCTAATACAAACACTATACAAATGATTTCATTAAGACCTTCAAATCAATACTGCCTACATGGATGATGGAAATTTTTTGCAACTGAGGAAGGGTGAACCTTTTGTACCATCCAAAACAATTGCATTTTCGTATTTTTCTTAATATGTGTTGTATAATAACACGTATACCTAGACATATACATTTACCTTTAACACCAGTTTTTATAATGTGGGTCCTATTAACAAGTTACCTCTACAATGAGCTACTGGACGCAGAAAAGTAGACATTATACTGTAGATACAGGTAATTAAAGAACAATTAATACTAGGTAAAACATGCTAGTCATCAATTTTTTTTTTGTTAAAATACACAAAACTGAATATAATAATAATAAAAGCTATAAAAGGTAGTTACTTTGTCCATCATCCTTTTTAGAAACTTTCACTTCTGGTTTTGGAGGTAGAGGCTTTCCATAACCTTTAAAAACAGTTTCCTGTTGCAAAGATGGGCTTCTAATAACACATTCAGAAGGCTGTTTTGTAGATAGTGGAAGACATTTCAATGTAGTTCGTTTTGATGATGGCACTGAAGATGGCTGTATTGGTGGAGGAGCCGTAGGACGAAACTGAGAAGGAATACATTGTGAAGAAAATACGGAATCATTAATAGAAGTTGTAAATTGAGCCTGGGAAGATGGACAGTGAGTTTTAGAAGTTGTAAGATAATGCTCAGAGGATTGATTTACAGAAGCTGGAAGCTGATTAGTGGAAGTTGTAGTGAGAGTCTGAGGAGGAGGCGATTTTTTAACACAAGATGTAGCAAAAGGCTGAGATGATACCTTAACAAAATCAGTAAGAGGATGAGGAGATGAAGGATGATTAGGAGAAGCTGTGTGAACTGGTGGAGGATTAAGAGAAGCTTTGAGAGGTTGAGAAGATGAATGACTAACAGAATTTGTATGAGGCTGAGAAAATGATGAATGATTAACAGGAATCATATGAGCTTGAGAAGATGGAATGTTACTGTCAGAAACTGAACTCTCAGGCTGGGAAGATGAATAATTTTGAAATACTACAGGATCAGTCTGAGAAAATGAAGATTGATTTATAGGAGCCATTGGATGAGGTCGAGAAAATAAAACATCATTGTTTAAAGCTGCAGGTTGAGACCAAGAAGCATGATGATATGGAATAAATGGCATAGGTTGATTCATAGAAGTATAATGATGGAACTGAGACAGAGGAGGATAAGGTATGTGAGAAGGAGGAGGGTACATGGAAGCAGATGGGAAGGTTGGAGCTACAGAATGCTGATATATGGTAGATGGAGAGATGTGCATAGGAGAAGGCTGATGTTCATGTGGAAAAGGTGTGGAGAATGAAGGGGCATTGAAATAATTTGAATTAGAAGAGTAATGTACAGAAATTGGAGAATGATGTGCAGATACTGGTGGCATATTAGAATGCGGCAGAGGATTATAAGCATTCACTGCAGAGTCATAAGAAGGAAGAACATGGCAGTTCATTGTAACCATAGCACCCTACATGCAGAAAGAAGGAAGTACAATTTAGTAGTAAATCAAGGAAGAAAGTAATAACCAGGGTTGGGTTTCCAAATATGATAGTGGTTAAAACTGTGTTTTAACTGTCTCCCTCTTCCCCCATAAACAATTAGTACTAATTTTAAAAATTTAATGAGGATAATAGTTAATAACAGATTTAATTACTGAGGAATACATTTTTAAAAACAAGACAGCAATCTACTTCATATAAACACTTTATGCAAAATCATTCAAAGTATTTCAAATGTATACACACAGCATTGGAAATAAATATTTCTTTTTGAGTAGCAGTAAATTCTCCAATAGAGAGAAGTAGTTTTGCAAAACTGAACAGTTTTATGCCATTTGCTAAACTATATTTTCAGCAAGAAATAAACTATATGTTATAATTAATAAATATTTAATGAACTATGACTTCAATTACAAACTTTTACAAATCAGAAAAGGGTGCAAATGCAATTACTACTCATTGTCTAATACGTCCATTACATTGGATGGATTAGCTAGAAATAAATAAAATAAATGAAATGGCTTATGGCCAATAATCTATGGTAGGGATCTAGGCCGGGACCTAGGCTTTTCATCAAAAGCGAGAAATTTCATCTGGGAATCGTCCCAGAGTAGCTCAGTGGTAGAGCACCCGCACGTTAAGCGGTAGTCCTGGGTTCGAGCCCCAGCTCTGGAATTTTTCGCATAGTTGGTAAAATAATCAGCCTATACACTCCAACTTGCCTAATATACTTGAAAAGTTGATATATTCACTTTCTAAAAATGTATATAACTTCCGCGGCGTAATGGAGTTGTTGCGAATTAACTGTTTCATCTGTTCCATCTGTGGTTTGCAGAGGAAGATGATAAATGCCAACGGTTTAAAAGCGAGAAATTTCATCTGGGAATCGTCCCAGAGTAGCTCAGTGGTAGAGCACCCGCACGTTAAGCGGTAGTCCTGGGTTCGAGCCCCAGCTCTGGAATTTTTCGCATAGTTGGTAAAATAATCAGCCTATAAACTCCAACTTGCCTAATATAATTAAGTTTGTGTTTCACCTTAACATCTCGACTAATTACTGAAACCTTCTACACACACAAGACTTTCAAGCATACACTCCAATACGAATCTGAATATTTAGCAGAGTTTTTGTAACAATATGAATACAATATGAATAATATACTGCTGTGTCATTCCAAAAGTTGGCCGTATTATGTTTTTGGAATTTTGAAAGTTTTCAGATTTTTGATGATGAAAATACATCTTTCACTGCGGTGAACTACAGTAGAACAACACACAGCCAGTGTAAATCCAGCTTATCTGTTCTTGCCACATATTTCTCAAGATCTCCAAACAGATGCTGCTGTGCTACGCTCAGTGATTATCATGGTGTTGGTAGCATGATTACACAACCCTAAACTGAAATATTCTAGGTGAAAAACAAAAAATTACATTGCTACTTCCTAGAAAAATAGTTGGCATTTTCCTCAGAATGGTTACTTTTTTGCTGTTTTTACATATAAATAGTTGCCACTGGTCATCCTGTTTATTATAATTTCTTATTCTCTTACAAACCATACACTCCAATTGAATTCGAGTAACATTATTATAAATTTTCTACTAAAAAGAATGCACAAAATGAAATAAATTTAAAAAAAATCTTGTTTACATTATTTAGTAAAAGTGTTACAAGAAAATATAAAGTATCATTACAAGTATTCTAACGACTATGCAATATTTAGTTTTCATTCAATTTATAAGATCTAGCATTGCTGACTAGTTAAAAAGTAAAAAAATCAAAATACGCAACTTATAATCAATAAAATTCTGATTTGATACTCTTGCTTAAAATGAACAACTCACTCTTTAAGAAATTTTTAGATACAGATTACCTCTCCCTCAAAATATGACAGTTAAAACTTGTTTTAAGCCACCATGCACAGAAACCTACCAACTCTGGGAAAAATTGTACAGTTAAAAATATAAAGTGCAAGCCAGAAATAATAATTGACAAAGTACAGTAATTACTCCCACAATATAGTTTTGTTTCAGAACATTCACAATTCAAGCTATGTAATCAAACTTAGTTCCTACAGATTTGGATAATTTTTTATTTGGGTAATCTGCAGTGCTTTTGAGGATTTTAGAAATTTTTATGATTGAGTACTGGGACTGAAAACAATCTGAATTATCAAAACAAATTAAAGTTGTTGGATAGCTAATATCTTATATTTACCAACCTCATACTGGAAATCCCAAAAGAAAAAAAAAATCATCAACATAACACAATTTCAATTATTTTAATAATAAAACAGACAGTGGAAAAGACAACTGTTCAAGTTTAAATATTTTTCTTTCAGGTCTCTTTGTTGAAACTAACATGCGATATATTAATGCAATGTAAGATTATAGTTTAATTAGCTGTAAGACGATTGCGAGCATTGAAAAATGATGAATAGAACAATTTTAATTTCACAAAATATTTATTAATGTGATATACTGTGCTTTTATTCATATTAACCTAACAAATTTACTATTACTACCTCTTCTTATACAATCTATTACTTATATCAATATTATCTATCTTCGTTTCTCCCTCTTTAATGCTCAATCTAAAGAAACAGATTAGACATTTTAAACCAATGGTATCTTTCTACTTTTTGATCATTCTTTAGAATTTATGCATAGCCATTAAAACAGCTCTCCATATATTTTTAAGCATAAGTCTTGTCAGATTGACATATTCGACATAATTCTTTTTCATGCTTTTTCATTTCACGTGGAAATGATGTATTAATTTATGAAATGTTGTACTTATGTGTGGAGACAGGCTTTTATTCTGGCTACTAATTGGTCGAGGAAAATATTACGGTCAAAGCGCATGGTCAAGCTGTATCAGAAACGACTTCAAGAATCTGTTGCGAGCTGCCTTAGCATTTTAATATTATATATAGATAGTTTGATCCTTTAAATACCCATGAGATGAGTGAATTGTATTCTTCACAGTTTAACATGAGGATGACCAATGGCAGCTGTTCAAAACACTTTTAAACAGAAAGAAGTCAATTAGACCAGAAAATGCTATTTGAGCTCTTTTTTCTTTTCCTTTCCAAAAGTCAGGCAGGTTTTTGTTATGAATGATAAAATGTGCAAGAAAGCTTTACTCAGCTGGTTGATCAAAGCACTAGACAGTTTGATTTTTCTGAACAAACATTGAACTACATTATTTATATAATAACTTATTATCAAATATAAAATATATAATATTAATCACAAGTAATGAAGCATATATATTCTCTGTCTGTCTCAAGAATAGCTCCCACCAAAAAGTCTGCTTAGTGGCAGTCGTAGTAACTGGACATGTCCTTTTCCGATGGGTGGTGAAAGTGGGAGGAATTCGCCAAATGAAAGGTAACCTGACAGCCCGTGTTTTCTTCTGTTTCGCTCGGATTTTCTTGCAGTTAGTTGCACGTGCTATCTATTCGTAATTTAAATTGAGAATTTGTTATTTGCTGTTTTGTTGTTCGTTATTTGTTATTTTCTGTGTTATTCCTTAATCTAATTTGTTATTTGTTATTCTCGAATTTGTTAACCAAGCAAGATGTCCTATAAGTTAAGAAAGGGCAAAGTTTTAAAACCGCAAGCATGTAAAATTGTGCATAATGTTGCGGAATTTTGCTCAGGCGAAGCTTCATCGAAAGCTTTATTGATATCCACTCCCACAAGCTCTGAAAAGAGCTTCTGAAGCAACTGGAGTTTCGGAGGCAACAATAAAAAAAATAAAAAAGGAGATTTCTGCATTGGGTGGTTCATCGGCACTTTTGAAATCCCCTGGGAAGCATCGCATAAGACCCAGTGAGCGAAACTGCGATTTAGATGATTTCGAAAAGTGCATTATTCATTGCACCATTTAATACTTTTATGTGAGAGAAAAAAAAGTACCATCGCTGAGAAAATTACTACCAATATTGAAAGATAAAATTGGATTTTCCTGGAAAAAAGACGCATTGCACAAAATATTGCATTCAATGAATTTTCGATGGAAAAAGTGCATAAACAGAAGGAAAGTGCTAATGGAGAGGGCAGATATTGTTTATTGGCGACACAGATATTTGAGAGAAGTAAGACGACACAGAGAAGCAGGGCGACCCATTGTCTACATTGATGAAACGTGGGTCGATAGTAACTTGACGTTTAAGAAATGTTGGCAAGACGACACAGTTTCAGGAGTGACATCAAATGTGAATGCGAGAAATAGACTTATAGTTGTCCATGCTGGATCTTCAACAGGTTTTCTCAGGGGTGCTCGACTAATATATATAGAATCGACTAAAAGTGGAGACTACCACGGGCAAATGAACTTTGAGAACTTCAAGAAATGGGTGGAAGAAAAGCTTGTTCCAAATTTGCAACCAAACAGTGTCGTATGTATGGACAATGCACCGTATCATACAACTGTCGAAAACCCCACCCCAACAAAATATGCTACAAAAAAAGTAATGATAGACTGGCTGAAAAACAAAGGAATAGACTGTGACAAGTAAATGCGGAAAGCGGAATTGTTTTCTTTAATTGACACCAATCGTCTTAAGAAAATCTCGTACCGAATTGATAATTTGATAGTGAAAGACGGACACGAAGTCCTACGACTTCCACCTTATCACTGTGATTTGAATGCAATTGAATTTGTGTGGTCCACTGTGAAAAGAAAAGTGAAAGAAAGAAATGTTAGTGGTGATTGCAGTTTGGATAATCTTCAATCCTTACTCGAAAAAGCTATCGATGAGGTTACTTCGGCAGAATGGGCAGCACATTGCAAACATGTGGAAAATGTTGAAAACAATTACTGGGAAAAAGATGGACTATTAGAGGACCTGGTTGATGAACTGTTATTTGACATTAATACCGGTGATTCTGAATCAGAAGATACCAAAACTTCTGACAGTGATTTAGAAGAGGACTTCCAAAATCAGGAATAATATTTCTAAAAGTTTTGAAGGTATTTTGATTTTTTTAAATAGCCCAAGAATACATTCTTAAATATAAAATAATTTCTGAAATTTAGTGATTGTATTAATCATTTAAAGGGTAATTTATAATTATTAGTATTTGTAAATATAATAATTTTGAAATAATTATTCAAGTTTTTTCATTTTATCTAATAAATAATATGATTAATTCATATTGATTCGTACATTCTTTTCAATTGTATAATTTAAACATTAGCATATTATTAATAAATGAAATTTTTTTCTTTTACTTGATGAATCGATTTAAGTAATTACAAACATAACAATATAAACATCGCCAACACGGCGTTCAGCCAGCCAATCTGGATGTCTTTCTGCTCAGATCTCCCCGTCGAAAATGGGGCGAGACCTGTTTCCACGGCAGCAGACTGGCACAGACTTTTTGGCGGGAGCTATTCTTGAGACAGACAGACAGTACATGTGCATGTATGTGTATATGCATATATATACACTCATTAGATAGATACACGCACAAAGCAATAGGCAATATGAAAAATATAACAAAAAATAGTACCTGTGGCAATGAAGGATGATTTGATGGCCTTGTATTTTGTTGCTGTTGAATACTTGTGGGTTTTGGACCTACTTTTAGTTCATTACCAAGCACATTTAAAGAAGCAGCAGCTGCAAACAGAAAGGAGAAATTTGTTTTTCTAAATAACAAAAAGTTACAGAATTAAAAAAAAAAAATATGAATTTGGAAAAAAAATCATCTAAAAAAATCTAAAACCTTTTATAGTAATTAATCCTCCCATACAATTCACAAATGACCCAATGATAACTATAGCATGTGTCCATCAAAATCATGCCAGCCCTAGTGGTTTTCAGCAAAATATCGCAAAATATGGTAGAAAAACTAAGTTCCAAAATTTGATCTTGGCTTAGTTATATTTGTTATATTTGGCAAGAAATCACTATACTCTAATGTTATCTAACAGAAATTTTTAAAGATTCATAACTCACATTCTAATTAACTGATTTACATGCATCGTAATTCAAACTTTGATTACTAAATGTGTAAAATTTAAATTTTAGGCTAAATTAAACCTAGAAGAACAGATTCTTTTTACAAATTTATAACGTTATGTATTTATTGTTTGTTTTATCTTTGGTTTTGGAACTCAAAAGCATAAATTGGCAGGTAAAGCATTATCGTCTCTCAACTGCTATAGACAATAATGTATTGGAATTATTTTGAATATTCCTGTGCAAGAATTATAAATGATACAGGAACTATTTTCGAAGGAGAGCTTTATTTTGTAATTCTTAATAACACATATCAATTTCATTGTGTTTAAAATAATCAAAAACTTTAAAATGCATATTAAAGAATAACTGTCCATAGGATATAATGTATCGGAATTCTTCTCAGTGCTCCTGTATGAAAGCTAGGGATGTAATGGATATCTGGTAAGTATCCAGTATCCAGCTGATTTTTCAATATCCGAAATACTGTCCGATATCTGAATCATAACTACTGGCTATCTGACTTCTCTGCCGGATATCTGGCTATATACTACTAAAGTTCTATCTATAATGTGCTTGGGACAGGATGAAAAATTATATTTGAACATTCTTGATAAAGCAATACATAAAACAGAGGGATATATTTTTTAACTGAAAAAAAAATAGCAAATTTAAAACTGGAAATGGATTATTCAAAATAAACACACAATTTCACAATTTGTTCAGTAGTTTTTGAGCACGTTTATAACTAGTTACATACTAATATTTAGAGTTGATTTCATGCTGCAAAGTGGCACTTAGCGGACCTTTTCTGACCTTAAAAAGCAAAAAAAAAAAAAAAAAAAAAAAAAAAAAAAAAAAAAAAAAAAACTTAAGCACATCTCATGTAGCAAACATGTGCAAATTTGAAGGCGATCTTCTCATTCTTTTCGGCTGTAGACTGCTGTTTACAAGGGAAGTTTAATTATAAGCACTGTGCAGTATCATTTGAAAAATATGTGCATTCAGAATATGCGATTTCTCTCATGGTAATCCCAGAAATAATGTAATTTTATAATTTCTCCCAATGGAGTTGCTCCGATATTTTTTATTTGCTTCGGAAATACGATAATTAACAAAAAACTCCAATTATTCTGTCTTCAAAATTTATTTACAGAAGCAGGGAGAAATTTTCAATCTTCACCCTTCTTCTAAATGACTATCTTTTACTGAACATTCCTTTATTGAAGTGTCCAATACCTAATGATTAAAAATTAAACTTTATTTTGCATATTTTTAAATTAATTTATGATTTTCTGCAAGTTTCGATTGATTTTTAAAGTTAAGTCTACTTAAAATATGTACATTTAAAATATGTTTATGAAATATTTATTAGTGAAAATTTTAACATGCCTGCTTCAGCAGACAGTCATGTTGTAACATGGCATTTTACTAGTTTAAAATACTTGTTTTAGTTACTACTACAGTATTGTGTATGATTATAACTCCATACATAAAGTACTTTGACTAATCTTTTTTTTTTGTGTGTGTATGTCGGGAGTGTTGAAATCAAGAGTAAAAAAAGTGAAATTGTCATAAAATTTGGAAATTAATGTTTAAAATGATTTTTTTAAGCCCCCCCCCCCCGCGATTTTTTTCCTTATGGTGCCATTTGGTTAGAACCCCTCAGAAAGTCCTCCTAACAAAGCACCCTTATCCTTGGCAGACCGCCCTAGCGTAGTGTTACCTCACACAAACAAACAATTCTGGTGCCATATAAATTTTTGTACTGTGAAAGAATGCTCACATATTTTAGAAGCTAAACAATAAAACAGATATATTATTTTTTAACTGGTAGTTTAAACAAATATTTTTTTTTTCAATTAAATATTAGAAATTTAATGCATAACCTGAAAAATTCTGTTTCATACCTGCATAAAACTACAAAAGAAAGCATGATAATTTCTTTATAAATATTTAAAAGATATTTACTTTTTATTTATTAATCTCTAAGAGTAATTTAACTTATAATAAAACTAAAAATGACTTAATGTAAATTAATATTAAATTATTAAATCAGTAAAAAGGCATTAAACCTATGATTGGAAAAAACTGAAACTAATCTATCATAGGTATCTTATCAAAATAGATATCTTATTCTCAAATAAATAAAAAAAAAAGTATGCATTTCTTTGTGAAAATAATCTGCAATTATAGATACATTAATAAATGCGCCATGGTTAAAGTTTATTCACTTCCGCCAGTAGTGCACACATAAAAAGAATATTTTAACTTTTTAAGTAACTTTTTTTTTTTTAATATGTAAAGATATTTAGTTTTTGTAAATTATGTCAATTATTAAAAAATACTTTGTTGATGTGCAAAACATGTTTGCAATTTATTGTTCTGATGTCATTATATCTATATATATAAAAGAGAAGAGTTTGTTTGTTCGCTATACACGTCCAGACATTTCGACGGATCTGGACCAAATTTGGCACGCTGACTAAATAGGACAAGAGAAAGCTAATGCCGTAAAAATGAAATTAATCGGATTAATAGTTTTTGAGTTATTTTATGTTTTGTAAGGTTTCTGGTCCTTTTTCTCGCATTTTACGTTATCGCGAGCTAAATTTCTGTCCGAATACTATATTTTTTATATCATCGGAAACTACAGAGTTTTCTTTTTCAAATACCATTTGTTACAAAATCGTAGTTACATTTGCGGATTTTTGGGAATTTTTTTAAGGAGATACTGTTTCGAAGAAAATGTACTGCTTTTAAAAATATGCTATTTTTAAACTGTCGCATCGAAAAACGAAATGGGCAAAAATTTTCAATCTTTTTACCGCTGATTGAACATGTATTTCTCCCTCTTTTAAACTTTGAACCGTGCGGAAATGTTTGTTAGATTTTTTTATATGATTTTTTTTCTGAAAAATCGCATATTAAAATTCTATCCAGAATGTAAGTTCCGGAAGGACGGCAAATTCCCCCACTGGGTTGTTCATTTTCAAGGTCGTTCTTCTGACGTCAGGCGAGCAAAGGACAGACAGGTGGGTGGAGAAGTGGAGTGAAGAGCGCTGCATTAGGAAATACAAATTTTTACATTCCCCCCCGAGATAAATCATTTAATTTTTTAAAAATAAAACTAACTAATTTTTAGATTCCCCCCCGAAATAAATCATTTATTTTTTTAAAAATAAAACTAAAGAGGTACATATTCCCCCCAGGAGTCTTGAAATTCCAACCTTTTGCAATTTCTTTTTATCAATTGGCAGTACTGTTGATGTTTTGATTATGGCTCACATGGCCAGTGAGCCATGTTTTGATGATCAAGCAATTGCATCGCGTGGTGAGAGGGAACAGAACAGAAAAGACAAGTGGTATACGATTGAAAGCTTCAAAATTCGAGGACAGTCCCCAAATATAGATCGTTTTTTCAATTTGTCATCAAAAATACTTTGACTTCTTGGGGACGCCAAAATTCCCCAAATTTAAAGATTTGTACTTTTACCCTGAAAGTTTCCGTTTAGTTTATTTATTTTAGAAAAAACTGAAGAAATAAAATAAAATAAAACTACTAAAAGTGCCTTCTGCTCAGAGAAACAACAAAATTCGATCTCTGAAAAATGATTGTTAGAACACAGACAGGTAGAAGAGGAGAAATCTAGCCACGTCCAGTTCCTGGAGTCTCTATGCCATCGGGTGCTTTGTTCTTTTTTTCTATTTTGCAGCGGAAAGACCCATGTCTTTTTTTTTTATTATTGCAGCGGGAAGTCCCATGTCCTTTTTTTTATCATTGCAGCGGGAGGATTCACATTCCAGCCTAGCCAAGTCCAATTCCTGGCAACCTCTGTATTTTATTAGGTACCGTGTTCATTTTTTTTTTTGTTGCAGCGGGAAATCCCGTGTCATTTTTTTATCATTCCAGCGGGAGTATTCACATTCATTCCCTTTACAATCTATATTTAAGGTAAATGGCATTTCTCATTCATTGCACGGGCAACGCTGCTAGTATATATACATATATAAAACATAATTGATAACTAAATGCATGTTTAGTGACGAATATGCGGCACTAAACATCAATATATATAAAAGAGAAGAGTTTGTTTGTTTGTTTGTTTGCTATACACGTCCAGACATTTCGACGGATCTGGACCAAATTTGGCATGCTGACTAAATAGGACAAGAGAAAGCTAATGCCGTAAAAATGAAATTAATCGGATTAATAGTTTTTGAGTTATTTTATGTTTTGTAAGGTTTTTGGCCATTTTTCTCGCATTTTACGTTATCGTGAGCTAAATTTCTGTCCGAATACTATATTTTTTATATCATCGGAATCTACAGAGTTTTCTTTTTCAAATACAATTCGTTACAAAATCGTACTTACATTTGCCGATTTTTGGGAATTTTTTAAAGGAAATCCTGTAACGAAGAAAATGTACGGCTTTTAAAAATATGCTATTTTTAAACTGTCGCATCGAAAAACCTAACGGGCAAAAATTTTCCATCTTTCTACCGCTTATTAAACATTTATTTCCCCCCCCACCCTTTAAATTTTGAACCGTGCAGAAATGTTTATTAGATTTTTTTATATGATTTTTTTTTTCTGAAAAGATCGCAGGTTAAAATTCTCTGTGGACTGCAAATTCCGCAAAATGAAAGTCGAAAACTTCCCCCCTCTGGTTTTCAAGGTCGCTTCAACTGTGAGCGCGTATCGCGGGAGGGAGGAATTTCTTCTGGCATCCTGAAAGAGAGAGGGGGAGAGACGTGGAGATTATAAGGTGACCATACGTCCTCGAAATTCGAGGACAGTCCCCAAATATAGATCGTTTTTTCAATTTGTCATCAAAAATACTTTGAGTTCTTGGGGATGCCAAAAGTCCCCAAATTTAAAGATTTGTACTTTTACCCTGAAAGTTTCCGTTTAGTTTATTTATTTTAGAAAAAACTGAAGAAATAAAATAAAATAAAACTACTAAAAGTGCCTTCTGCTCAGAGAAACAACAAAATTCGATCTCTGAAAAATGATTGTTAGAACACAGACAGGCAGAAGAGGAGAAATCTAGCCACGTCCAGTTCCCGGAGCCTCTACGCCATTGGGTGCTTTTCTCTTTTTTTTTTTTTTTTTTTTTTTCTATTTTGCAGCGGGAAGACCCATGTCCTTTTTTTAAATTATTATTGCAGCAGGCAGTCCCATGTCCTTTTTTTTTTATCATTGCAGCGGGAGGATTCACATTCCAGCCTAGCCAAGTCCAATTCCTGACAACCTCTGTATTTTATTAGGTGCCGTGTTCAACTTTTTTTTTCATTGCAGCGGGAAATCCCGTGTCATTTTTTTATCATTCCAGCGGGAGGTTTCACATTCATTCCCTTTACAATCTATATTTAAGGTAAATGGCATTTCTCATTCATTGCACGGGCAACGCCGGGCCACGATGCTAGTGTATTTATATATCCATTGAATGTAATGTATTGGAATTCTTACAATTACCTTCGGTTGCCGGATACGGATATCCAGCAACCAAAGGAGCTTCGGATATCTGATATCCGGCAAAATCACTATCTGTTACATCCTTAATGTAAACTAAATGCTACATACATCCTTTTCAATAGGGTGAATGATATTGCACAAAGGAATAAATTACAACTTTCGTACAGCACAAAGGAGCACATAGGAATAAATTATAACTTTCGTAGTAATCTACGTACTACGATATTGTATAACTTTTATAGTAATCTTTTTATAGCAGTTAGAGCACAGACGGATGGATAAACTGAAAACAAACACCTTTCAACTGTGTTAGAAATTGTTAAAATGTAAATATTCTTGTTATAAAATGTAACTATATTACATGGATATAGAAAGTGAGGAATTCACTCTTTTAAGGTTTTGCAGTCTAAAATTAATGTTCCACAGGCTAAAAAAATCAAAGATTGCAATTTTATTACATGCAAATTGGTTAATTAGAGCATCAGTTATGAATTTTCAAAACTCTCATTGAAATTGCCATACCTTAATGTTATTACATTAGGAATATTTTGATTTTACTAGGGGTCAAGGCCCCCCAGACTTGCTACATTCGCTTTTCATATGAGGCATTCGACCTCTAATAAGGCTTATTCGTAAAAAAGACATAATTTCAACAGACAAAACCCAAAGATTGGATCAGATAGAATGTTACTGAGCTACACATTGCTTGGTTCTTGCATGTTCATTGGTACATAAAAATTTAAACTTCACACTACAGTAGACCTCGTCCATAGCACGGTAGATATTTTGTTTTAGGAATCAGTGTTGTACGGGTCCTGAGCTATACTCCACCTGGAGTGCGGACTCAGCATACAATTGTTGGAAAACTTATTTGCACTGCTCCGAAACACAATGATAATTAATGTTGCCATTCAGAAGTTATATTAATTAGGAGCTAAAGCATAATAAAATTAGAACATCTGTTTCAGCAGTATTTTTAATTATGTAAAACCTATTGGACACCTTGTGAATTTGCCATTATTTGGCGACTTGCGTATATGTATAATTAATAATTAGCTCTAAGAAAACAGTTCTTCATATGTTTTCTTTGATAATAACTACGGAACAGTTGGGACAGCTTGTCACCAATGGCGACTTTTCATTATTCTGCGATTTACACATGCACACAACTTATGATTACTGCTCATGTAAGGTTCCCGCAAAACTGTTATCCATATTTTCATATACATAATCCTTTGCAGATTAGCGTATTTAGCACCACAAATTATAGCATCTCGCCGCGCTGGCAAATATCTAAAGTGTACTATAACTGCTATAATGGCATAGTTAACGCCACGAAATATGTCTACTGGTAGCCAAATCTCAGCTGGACCGAATAGGCTTTAAAATAATCTGCATTTTAATTATTTTTCATTTTGAAGGTACTGGATTCTAACATTCTGGAATTCGAAGTTAAGATTCACCCTACTTCGAAAGATACCATTTTGATGGATCATTCCTAATGCCAAGATGGCGCTTTTAAAATCAGTTACAATTAGTTATTCTGTTTTGGAAAAATGAATAGTCACTAATTCTAAATTCCTGTTGTCTAAGCGAACTTACTATTTGAAAATTGCCAACTTCGTGCAATGCATTTTGAGTTATTTATTCCATATAATTTTTAATTTGGTATAAAATGGGTGTAATTCTACTTCATGTTTGTCAATTTCACGCAATTCTACATACTTGGTATTGCTTTGTTGCAAAGGAATGAATGATTTTATGCCAAATCAGGCAATCATTATGTTTTATTTTTTCAGTTTTTATTAATACCATCTGAAATAATAGGATTTTCGAAATTTAAGTCGGCTTATCAGGTTCCTCGGAATTTTCCAAATTCATGGACATGTTTCTCGAAATTCAAATTCCCACGGCTTAGGAGAAGATAGAGAAACAAGCTCTGTCAGCGGCCTTCACTTTTTTATAGAATAACGAAATACAAAATAAAAATATTGCCAAGCTGGCCTCATTTTTAGAAACATTTCTTTACTGCCATATTTGGCAATTTATTGCCAAAAGTTGTCAAGCAGACATAATTTTTGCTTTAGGCACATGGCCGTCATCAGAGTATCGTATAATTAGCTATACAGTAAGATTTTATTGTGCTTGAAATGGCTGAATGTCTAAACTGCTATAGACCATAATGTATTGGAATTCTGTTGTATGTTCCTGTTGTAGAGTTATAAATGATACAACAGAAATTACTTTTGATGGGGAGTTTTATCTTGTAATCCTAAATAACATATATCAATTTTGTTTCATTTGAAGCAGCTGAATACCTCTAAAATACACTTTATAGAATGGTTACCAGTAGAGCGTAATGAATTGGAATTCTACACCCTTTTCAATAGGGTACATGGCAGATTACACAGGAAAAGCATATATAAATTTAGTAGCAACAGATACATATTTAAAGCAGGTAAAGCACAGGCAAACAGATAGACAAACTGAAATTATAAACACTTGTCAACTTTGCTGGAAATTGTTAAAAAAGGCAGAAACAACAAAACATGCATAAAAGTAATATTTTAAGTAATTTTTATGAATTCTTTTACAAAACTATTGAAAAGTTAATAAAAGTTAAATAGTGTTCAAATTTTTTGTTTCAGTTTACAATTTTACACGCAGCAAGTGTAGTGTCCACCTGTAGAATAATTTACTTAAAAAAAAAAAAAAAAAAAAAACTACACACCTGAATTTAATCCTGAGAATGTCACACTATCACTTTTTTGAATTTGAGCAAGTGGAATAGCATTTGCATAATTTGTAGATTCTGGAGGTAAAATATATGTGATTGGCTTCATAGCATTGCAAGGTGCAGATGTTGTAATAGATGATGCTACAGGTAAAACAACAGATTCTCTTGATTCAGGCGGCAACAACTGTAGAAACTGGTTTAATGGTAGTATGATATTAGCATTTTCAGGCAGCTTGGTTATATCTGGCATTTCAAAACCTCTTGTTACACCTTTTAAATATAAAAACAAACATAAATAATAGACCACAATAAAAGTAATCATATAAAAGTGATTATGATTGTAACCATTTTCAGGAAACAAACAAGATTCTAAAACAAAATAACTCCACAATCACTAATGGTAAAACTTGTACAAAAACAAATAAATGTGGAAGCCGAAAATTTCAATAGCCAGCAAAAAAAAAAAAAAAAAAAAAAAAAAATCAAGTGCCTAGGCTATCAAGCCTAGGCCTGTATTTACAGTTTGAAAAAGACTAGCCAATAATCATTACTGTGACCCTCCAATGGGCTCAAGCTCCCTCCATAACAAACATTTTATAACAATGTTAGTACTATAATGGTTGAAATCTCAAAATGAATCATTCATTCTACGCATAAATACTAAAAAAAAAAGCACTTGTATATGACATTTATCTTCTTTTCACAGTCCATCTCAAAATGAATCCCCCACCCCCACCCACACACACCCACTAAAAAAATCCGATGCGGATAACACATGACTTCCTTGAAAGTCTATTAAATCAAAAATATCTTTGGCGCATTTCATCTGAACTTATTTTGTTTAAAACAGATAAAATACTGCAGGAATATTAAGGTTTAGCAATTTCTAGCCAAATATTTCTGATATCACAAAGCTTGGTTCAATTTTAAAGACTTGTTTTTGGCACTTAATTTGGTGCTATTTCACCAAAAGCCCACAAGCTTAAGATAGTTTCCGAGATTTTGGAGATAGCCAAAGTAGTAATTGACCTTCAATGAATTGAATGTATCTGTACACCTTAATGTATGTCATTTGGGTGACCCTGTAAATAAATTACCCAATTGATTGCAATCAAAAAAGAGAAGCACAGTTACAAGTCACAATAGTTCTAAATACAAAATTTCAACATTCTGCAGTTAAAAGTTTTAGAGTTATGCAAAATACAAAATAATTTTTTAGTGCCGAATTTGGTGATATTTCAGCAAAACTTGCCAAGGTCTATGACAAATGATGAGATTTTCGGCATGGACCAAACAGTGACTGACTCCAGACATACTTTATTGAAGATGTCTGTTGACATTAATGTATTGAAATTCTTTTGGTGGTCCTGTAAATAAACTCTCCAGTAGATTGGAACCAAAAACTGAGATGCACAACTAGATGGTACAACAATCTTATAATTGTATGAAATTATAAATGTATGAAACTTCAACATTCTAAGACTAATAGTTTTTGAGATATAAGAGTTAAATACATACACACGTACACCAAAAGTCGCCAAGTTTGGCGACTTTTGGCATAATTTTTGAGGGAGGCACGTGACTGTCGTCAAGCCATAACCTAACTATATGGTAGGATGATATTGTGCTCGAAATGGATGAATGTCCCTAAAACTGCCATTGACCATAGTAATGTGTTGGAAATCTTTTGAATGATCCAGTAGCAGAACTATAAATGATAAAGACACAATTTTCGATAGAGAGAAAAAGTTTAAAAGTTGCAGCAGACTGGAAATTTTCAAAATTACTATTAACTGTCAGTACAATGACTTTTTAGCATAGAGGTAGCCCCACACTGACTGGGCTTTGAAATGAAATTTAAGTAGAGCTAGTCCCAATAATCTGAGTTGATTAGGAAGACACTAATTTGGAATATGCAGACTACATAACAAAATCAAAGAGAAACAATTATGTATATATATATACACATAGAGGTCAAATAGCAAAATAATAACAAGCATTCAGATTTGTAAATGTAAAAAGTAGTGGGAAAAAAAAGTAAGAAAATCTGAAACACTTTCAGATTTTAAATATGCACTAAAGTGCTATATATTAAAAGTATAGCACAATTTATGCGTCATCTCTATTTTTCTTCCTTATTCCAATAAGTTGGAAAGTGTATCATTATTCATGAGTGTGCCATATTTTTCTTCCTTGTTTCATAAAACCCATCTTTGGAATCAAAATCTATCTTAAAATCGCCTACAAAAACTATTTTACAATCTTTGCCAAGTATATTCCAATGATACTTCACCGTTTTAAATATTGTTTGGAATATCCATCATAATCCATGAGTGTGCCATGTTTGTCTTTCGTGGGTTGATTCCTACTGAAATGCCCCGACTCTCGCTAAGGTGGCGATCATTAAACATATGGAGCTACCACGACGATTTTTTGTATTTATGTGGCAATCGTAATTTAGAATTAAAATGGCGAATTGAAACAACATGTAAGAACAGCATTCTGGTACACTTTTATTCATTTTGGGTTGCCAATTAATGTAATTTTAACAATTTAGTTCCTTCAAATTACTTAAATGGTGCATTTATTGCTAATTTGTTCACTTTAGTTTTCATCTAGTTCTTTTGGGAGCATTGAAACTTGTGCATAACTCCTAGAGACCCATGACTGCAAAGCTTGCCAAAGTGTGGGGATTTTTTAGGTTGGCGAGAGTGGGGGTGTTAAAATAGAAATCAACTCTTTCTTGTACCATAAAACATATCTTTGGAATCGAAATCTATCTTAAAATCACCTTCTGAAACTGTTTTACAATCTTCGTCGGACATATTTGAACTATATCGCATAGACTTTTAAATACTGCTTGGAATGAGCACTATAATCCATGAGTGTATCATGTTTTCCTTCCTTGTTCTATAAAACACTTCTTCAGAATAGCAATCTATATTAAAATCGCCAACCAAAACTGGTTAACATTTTTGCCAGGCAGAATCAAACCTTTATAAATACCATTTGGAAAGAGTATCAATATCTAGAAGTGTACCGTAGTTGTCTTCCTTGTTCTATAAAACACTTCTTCGGAATTAAAATCTATATTAAAATTGCCTATTAAAACTATTTTACAATATTCGCTAGGCATTTTCTAACTATACTCGAAATATATTTATAATAAATTGTCGCGTTTTGGCACCAAATTTAGGGATCAATTATACAAAATTGCAAACCTTGTGCAAGCTTCAACATTTTATTAACGTCCACCCCCTCTCCATGTTATCTGGCAAACACATTTGAAAATATCTTCACTCGGACAGTTCATATCTACAAAACTTGTTGACAAGATCGCTTAGACAAAATTCTTGTACTGAGAGAAATAGCACCTTAGAGCTAAAAAAAAAAAAAAAAAAAAATCTAAAATTGTTTTTGAGCAGAAAGTCTCTTTCTTGCTATGTTGTTTCACAAGCTTTTGAAATACAGTGACCTCTCACTTGTATGAGAATTTTGTGAGGTCCCGACTTGAGAAATAGGAAAATAATGCTATAGATTACTCATTTATAAGCATCACTTCGGATCTTGTCTCTTAGTTATACATGAAAATATTCTGTGCAATTCTTCCCTAGAAAGGTCAAAAGACTATTCCACTTAACCTTTTGAAGGCAGCAGGGACTAAACACTTGCCTCCAGTATTCCTTTCCTATTTCTGTACTTTTGAAACAAGTTTTCTTTTGTGAACAGTTTCTCCTCTATGAGTAACTTTTTGTTTGAAGGAACGAAACAACAGTACAAAAAGGACTTTCACAATGGTACATTTCAAAGAAAGGGCTGAAAAACCTTATTTCTGCTAAATTCTTTCCTGGATAGAGTGTAAAATTTTACTCCCAATTTCACATGTTAATATGAAAAGATTAAGCCTGCCTTGGGGGTATTATGCAGCTTTTTCTTCTTGTTCCCCAAATCTGCTTCTTTTTTTGTCAAAGTATGTATACTCTTACAGTGCGGCTATGTATACTCGACATAGCTTTTGTGCTAAACCTGTGGTGAAAGACTTCCAACTGTGGAGCAAATGATGTGATTTATGCTTCAGGGAGGGGAGAGGAAAAAATAAATAATAATAACTGGTATTCTTTTAAAAGATTTTTTTCAACTGGTAATTTTCAAATAGTATTAAATGCATATTTTAAAGGCTCTAAATAATTTCTATAACAGGGTGTCAACCACATAAAGTAAACTTGATTTCTTGACCATGAAAAACATGAATCCGCAATGTCAAAAATACATCATGCTAGTACAATCAAGGAAAATATTAAACTTTTAAACTTAAAATTAATGTTATCATTAATATATATTATTACATATTGATGTAAAATAATATTATGCTGCAGGAGCTACCCAATAAAACACATACAATAACTTAAAAGTTTTTTTTTTTTTTTTTTAATAATGTTATGCCACTTGGTGATTTTTTACTACAGACAATCAGGTTACACATAAACAGAAAGTCAAAACAATATTTTAATATTTTCTTTGCATGCAATACAAATACTGTTATCATAACAAATAATTTTCATACTCAAAATTTGAAGCACTAAATAGCAATAAAATAGATCAAAATTTACTACTCTCTCTACAATAGAAATACACAAATCCTATGAACATAAATGCTAAATAGAAATGGGAAAAAAAAAAAAAAAAAAAGAGTTGAGCTCTTAATTGTGACCTAGTACTTTAGTTTCTTGACTTTTGTGACCTTTTCCTCATATTTTGACTTTTCCATGATGGTAAACACCCAGTATAAACTTTGTTTTCATGTCAGTAAATCAGTGTTTTTAAATACCCATCAACAGGATGTTTAAAAAAAAAAAAAAAGTATTTGGTTTGTTATGTACAGTGTGTTAAGAAAACAACTGCTTTTTTTTTTTTTTTTTTTTTTTTTTTAATAATTTTTTGAAACATTAATTGCATGCTTTTTGTCTTGTTGTAGTTATTTGGTATGGATGAGATATAAGAGGGAGCTGCCAAAGGGCTTTAATGACAAAAGGGCCTTCAATCAATTTTCAGAATAAAAATTTTAAAATTGTTTTGCTACACTACTAACTAAATTTTACAATGTCTCAAACAGAAACAATCTACAAGCATGCAAGTGTCTCATTTCATACTAATTTTGACTGTCTGTGTTGTATCAACTATTTAAACCCTGGCAAGATGAGACTTTAGTTAGGAGGAACAGTGGTCTTTCTTATAGTGAAATATTGAAAATTGTCAACAGAATTGTTTGTTAAAGCTTTCAATTTTTCTACTAGTGTAATTTTTAATCTTACAGTAAGACTTTGTTACAACAAACTTTAATTTCATTTGTGAGATTAATGAATAAAATGTTTTTTATCAAAAGAGAATAACAAAGTCGAAATTCAGTCACTAAAAAATTTCATTTTTAACAAATTTTTTTGAGTAAGGAATTTGATGTCCGTTCCCTTGAAATTTGGGTACACTGAGATTTTACTGTATAGCCTATATAGCTAGACTGCACTGAGAAGATTACATAAAAGTTTTCTTTTTTAAAAACCAGACTCATTAGTCAATCATCTATGTAAAAAAAAAAAAGCAAATTTTATAAAAATGTTTCAAATGGAATTAACTGAACTTTAACAAACTTAATTCTTGAGCATGAATTGAATAATGAACTGAATTTAAAGAATGATAAAACTGAATGAAAAAAAGACAGCATGACATACACATAGGCGTAATCTGGGGGGGGGGGGGCAATTGCCCCTGAAGTTGTAAAATTTTGCCCCCTAGTTTAAAAAGTCATGATTTTGAACACAGATCATGCATTTATAATCCACATATCTACCAAAAATAGATGCTTAAAAAAAAAAAAAAAAAAATCTGCAAAAATCAACAAAAGAATAGAATCACAAATGCTTTTCAACCCAACAGGGTTGACGGCTGACTGGAGAATGGGCAAGCTAAATAATTTCCCAGGACCACAAAAATCAAGGAGCAACAATTTTGAACTTGTTTGAAATTAAAAGTACACCATTAAAAAAAAGGACCTGATGTTCTGAATAGTGGTCAAAAAGAAGTCATTTTCACAGGCAATGCCGCAATTAAGAGTTTATGTTACCAGGGGCAAACTTTAATTAGTGTGTCCCCTTCCATAGAAACATGCCCTCATTGCACGAAACCATAACTGATTTTGGCATTCCCTTTAGCACATCTTCCGGTGCTCGTCCCCGGTTGGCCCTCCCTTTAGCCGCGGTCCTGTCATAGGCTGAGGTCAGTTTCTCATTTATATTTTAATGAACCTAATTATGGTTTTTGAAGGTCAATAGCAAAGAGACAATACAGGATCATGCCCAACTCACTCAACTGACTTGACAGAAACAGTGCAAATTGAAATGCGATGAAGTTCAAGAGAACATAAAACGGTCTGTGATTTCATGATTTATATCTGCTGCCAGGGCTGCAACTAGAGGGGGCAAGTGGGGCACGTGCCCCAGACATAGTGCAAACAATTATGGTTCCATGGGAGGGTGGTGTTCTAATTAAGGTTTCTCCTGAGAGACATAAACTCTAGTTGCAGCACTATCTAACTCAGCATTTTTATACCTTTAACTGTTTTAGCTTTTCATGCATTAGAAAGATGTAGCAACAAATTCTCCTAATGACCTCCTGTTCACAGCGTTGCTCCCGAGTAATACGGGGAAGTAAAGTTCAACACAGAAGGGGAACCTTCACAGCTATTATTTATAACGATGTGCTTATGTAATTCTATTTACAAGCATTAAAAAAAAATTGCTTAAAAGTCTAGCTAAGATAATATCCCAGAATATTAGTTTTCTTTAGTACATACTAGAATATGTAAATTCACCTAATTTATATAACCCAGCTTTTTTTTCTTGACTATGTCTTCAACTCAAAAACTTACATAACTTATGCTGAGATTTTGGTTAATGAAATCATGCTAAAAGTCATTCCAGCTCCTCAAATTATTAAATATCTTGTTTCACATTATTTTTCTAAAAATATTTACAATATCACACACACCCTTTATCATCCCCCCCAAAAAAAGAAAACATGAAATACATAAATAAATAAAAATAATGACTGGACTCGCTTAAAAATTTAAAATTTTCTTTCCAAATCAAGGAAAAAAATGAACATTCAGCTCGGCCTGCTGTAAATTTTACAAGTCACTAACATCACAGAAAGTGCACCGGGAAGGGAGGTCACAGAAAATAGCAAATGTACACTGAGCTTCATTATAATTTATTTCAAATCCTGTAAGAAAAGCGGCTTTTTAACAAGGCATAAAATGATCGTTTTCCTGGATTTTTTCATGATTTATATATTTATTTGATTGTTTGGACAAACAATAATAATATTCGTTTTTCATTATTATTATTTTATTAAAGCTCCATAAAGACGACCAATGACCGAGTGGATGAGGCACTTATGTGGGTTTGAAAATTTGTATTTCTTGTACAAAGTATTTTTAACCATACCTACAAATACAGTTTCATGTGAAAGAAGCTTTTCTTTTAAGTAAAGGATGAAAACATATTTGCATTTAACATCGGGACAGGAAAGACTGAGACATTTGGCATTACTGCAGGGGTGTAGCCAAGGGGGGGGGGGGTAGGGGGGTCATAACCCCCCCATGAGAAATTTTTGCCATACAAAATGTATATTCTTCACTACATTACCACACACATGTATACATATATATAAGTTGTAGTAGTCGTACCCCACCCACCTTGAAAAATTTCTGACTACGCCCCTGCATTACTGTAAATAGAACGAAACAGAGAGATAAATAAAGACGCAATTATTGATGAATTTAACTCAGACGCAACAATTCGAGGAAGATGCTCAGCTTTAGTTTAAATGCAAAGTCATAAAGAGAAATAACACAAACATAATAATTAAAATTTGTTGTTGTTGCCGCCAAATGTCGAATTTTGGTTTTTATGCCATTAACTCATGATCTCTTCAATACTTTTTGGAAATAGTAATTTAAAAATTTGTTTATTATTTTTAAAAAAATCTTTTCTTCTAAAATAAAACATGAATATTTACATATTTCAGCTGTATTATGTTAAATTAAAAAAGTTGATTTCTTTATATTTATGTAATTACTAAAAAAATAAAATATATCATAAAACTTTTCAGTATGCATTTTGGTAAGTATGAACTTAAAGTTAAAATTATGCTTGATATTGTGGGCATGTGAGCCCCAATAGTAATGCTACCCAAATTTTTACCATTTTTTTTCTTTCAGAGACAACAGCTATTTAACATTGTATTTGCAATCAATCAAGAAGACTAATACTTAATTATTAATAACACAATCAGGAAGGATACTCAATGATTCCCTTATTTTTCTAATCTTTTTTTATTTTTAGTATGTATCTAGAATTTTATGATCAAAAATTTTTCTTGAAGTGCACATTCTCTTCTCATTTATTGCTGAAGAATGATTGCTAATTGTAAACACACTTTAAACATAATTGTCTACCGAAATAATGAGAAATATCATTTTAAAGTCAGAACCAACTACGCAAAAATCAAAAAGGCACTTCTCCATTAGATTTTAGAACTTTTTATCTTCCTTGAGAAGCTATACAAAGAAAAAGGGATGAATATAACATTTTTCTAATAGGCTAAAATGGCTTTATACGAATGTACACTAATAGATTCACTTGATAGTTTAGATTTACAGACTATGAGAAGAGAGAAAATGAATTTGAGTTTGTGGTTTTCTGGGCAAATTAGTCTATATAGAAATGTTCTGCATTTAATGACTTAAAGTAAGAAATTTTGTAATAGGTCTTGGGCTTTTTATTTAGGTTTTGAACATTTAACTTTATAATTTTAATTTAATTTTTATATGGGGCAGTCTAAAAATATAATACTAATAATATATATATATATATATATATATATATATATACGGGTGGACATATATGGACTTTCATTTGAATATGACTTCTGCCCCCCCCCTCCCAGTTTGGAAGCCCAAGTTACGCCTATGGACATACATGATTACATTGCTTGATACATAAATTAAAAAATATACTTTTTTCAAGATAGCAAGCAGGTTATACACAAATTACAGTATTTGCTTGCTCAAGAACGAAATTAAATCTGGAAATCCATAAGGAGAGAATAGAGGTATGTTCAGAAAAGTAAAAAAAAAAAAAAAAAAAAAACCTAAGATGAATAAGTATGTAAATAATAAAGAATAACTCACATGCACGAATAAATGTGCATGCACACACGCACAAAAACAAACACTGTTTTAAACACCTTTATTTTAAAAATAAGTATAAGTTTTTACACTGTTTTGATAATGTGTAAATACGATCTGATATGGACTCTTAAAGATAAAAGGAGAATCTTAGAATTAAGTTAAAAATTTCAGGACAGTGATTTTTGTTTGCTACCTTTATCTGCAATTTCATTTTTCTTAGATTCTGCTGCATTTGATGAATCCAGGAGACTATCTTTAAGAGCTGAAGCATTTGTAGACACAGGTGAAACTGCTGCTTGTATATCAGGTGGACGACGTTTTGTAGGATTAAGGAAAGGGATAAGACGATTTCCTTGCTAAAAAAGCAAAAATAAATAAGTATTTTTGGTCAGAAATGAAACACATTAAAATTATTCTATAAAGAAATAATTCCTTAATATTTTGGATTCACAAACAGCACAGTAAAAGACAAACATGGCAAAGTGCAAGAAGTTTTAAAAACATCTTTTGTGATTAAACTTTTCTTTTAAAACTAAATAATTATTAATAGCAAAATAATGTTACTTAGAGGTATGTGAAGGGCATCTGTTTACCATTTACAGAATTTTATTTAGCAAATTAAAAAATTTTCTGTTAACTCTTAAGCACACACACACTAGGTATTTTTGGACCCAACACTTCTTACTGTGCAGAGATATTTTAAGAATTTCTCAAAACTTGCACCTGTCATTTCTGGTATCTGACTATGTGGCCTAGTAAGGAAGGATGGTGGGAGAATTTTTTTGTAAAACGATATTGTTCTGTGTGGGGCAGTGAGTTGGGGTCAATTTTATCCATTATGTGTGCTGCCATTTTGTGTTCATTTTACATTATATATCGATGGAGTATGAATGGAAGCAACAGAGGCTGCTGAATCTTATTGCTAATGTTTCGTCAGACAGTGAACTATCTGATAAATCAGATTTATCTACAGCTAGTGGACATTCTGAAAGTGAGCAAGAAGTAGATGCAGATGATCCAGATTTGAGAGCAGTGGAGATAATAATGATTGTGAAAATGAGATCATGTAATATTATATCTCATTTGCCTGCTGTAAAACCCAATTACAGACACTGTATGAGTATTCTCAAATCATTTTTAGTTATTTTTGATGATGATATTATTAGTGTTATTGTAGAATGTACTAATATTTACATTCAACTTATAAAATCCACATTTAAATGAGAAAGAGATGCTTTACCAATCAGCAAAGCCAAAATAAAAGCTCTATTTGGACTACTGCATTATGCTGGCGTCATGAGAGCTGCACACTCAAATGCAAAAGATCTTTGGTCAACTACTAGAACTGGTATGCAAATTGTTTTCTCAATGATGTCAATCAACTGTTTTCACTTTTTCCTTCGATGTTTGGTTTTGACAACATAAAAATTCACGAGAGAAAAGAATTCAACGGACTAGCTCCAATGCAAAATTTATCTGAAAAGATTGTTAATAAAGTTATTGCATTTCTGAGTACTGCACAATCAATGCAAAATTAGAGTCGTTTTGCTGAAGATGTCAGTTTTGGCAATTCATAAAGAGCAAAACAGCAAAATATGGAATAAAAATTTTTGCATTGTGTCATACTGCCTTTTATATGTATAATTTATACTGGACAGCAACCTAGAAGGCCTTTTGGAGTAAGCAATAAAACCCATGTCGTAAAGAGGTTCGTTGTTCAAATTTCTGAAAAGGGGTTGCAACATAACTATGAAAAACTGGTTCATGTGTCCTCCTTTAGCCTTAGAATTACTAGAGACAAATAAGCTCACAACTGTTGGTACAGTCAGAAAAAATAAGGAAGTTCCTAAAGAATTCTTACCACAAAGGCTTAGATCTGCACAAAGGCTTCACTTTTTGGATTTTATGAAAAGAAAATAGCTTTAACGTCACACGTTCCTAAAAAGGGGAAATCTCTGCTGTTATCTTGATATATTTTGAATAAGACAATTGTTTCGAACACGGCTAATTTATGGAAACCAGAAAAGAGAGAGAGAGAGAGAGAGAGAGAGAGGCTCTTTGGCTTTCTAAATATCATAGGTATAAATTCTTCTAATTATGATTTACAAATTCAACAGTGAAGCCAATAATTTGCTTCAAAGAAATTATTTGAAATAAATGGATCGAAAGACTTCATCTGTTTGTGAAGAATGCTATAAATCACTATATAAAGTGCATTCCCTAATTTTATGTTTAGGCTGTTTTTATAGGGGGGGAAAAATGATTGCAATGAACAAAAAAAGATTTCTTTTTCTGTTCATTGCAATTATTTTCCTTGGTCGCATAACCACGGAAAATTAATAAATATGTTGACTAAATTTAAATGTTTATAGTAGTCAATGTTTTATTTACTAAAATTTTACATGAAAACATGATTCAAAGAATTGGTTTTATTGTTAATTATTTTTTTACAAGATAAACATTGTTAATTTCATGTATAAAGTACTTAAATGTTTCAAAAGTTTGAAGAACAAATGATCATTCAAATAAGAATGCAAAATTAAAGGTAAGTTATTTATTTATTTATTTTTTTCCTTTGAGAATATACTTTTTTACGTGCTGAAGGGTTAATGTGCATTAACATGAGCTAAAGCTTCAGAACAAAAAATTCCATAATGGCCAGTGACTTCACAAAGTTCAGTAGCCACTTTGATAATGTATCGACTTTTAACTTTTGATACTTCCCTGACAACAGATCCAATTTTTGTTTGTATTGCTTCCCTGTCCTCCCCCCTTTTCTCCATCCAAAATTTTGTTCTGCAGCAAAGATGTTTGTTCTGTGATGCATGTCGTCATTTTGGGCATGTTTTGCTTTAGGTTCAGTACCCATCCCTAGCAGGGGCGTAGCCAGAAATTTTTCATGGGGGGGGGGGGGGTTACGACTACTACAACTCATATATATGTATGCGTGTGTGTGATAATGTAGTGAAGAATATGCATTTTGTATGGCAAAAAATTTCTCATGGGGGGGGGTTATGACCCCCCTAACCCCCTCCCGTGGCTACGCCCCTGGTTGTTGTTATTGGAAACTCTTATTGCCATTATATTTGGATTCATATAATACTCTAATAAATGATATGGTTGCAGAAAATTCCGGTTAGTTTTCGAGTTCGTAGCTCAAAGTCCAGTGTACATGGAAAGTTCAAGTAAACAGTCCATTTGAGAAAACGAAACACAATTTTTTTAGGTTCTAGAAATTCGGCGAATAATCTTCAGTACAAGGTTTAGAAAATAATAAGCAATAACACGTTCTGTAACAGTCCATTGATCATAGGAGTTTTCTCTAATGCTGTATTTCGCAGGCTAAAATTCAGTGAAAATTCTCTAGGAAAACTATCTTAGCTGCTCTCAGCACACAACAATGAATAATTCACAACGTTCAAAAATAAGCTTTGAGAAACGAATGAAAGCTTCACGTCAAAATGACACAGAGCGATAGTGATTTCTACGAGCATTTACCCAAAACTGAACTGAAAGTAGGGCAAGCTGCTCTTTTAAAGCTTTTGGCAAGTTTCTAGTACTTTCTCAGTAATTCCTATTGGTCGCGTGTATTGATGACGTAATATTAATGCTATTATGTAATACCTATGCAGCAAAGCAAACATTAGAGGCCGCATTAATAAAATTGCACTAAATGTTGCCTAAAGCTTGTAAAAAACGTGGCGAATTTTTGAGCAAAATATCGCCAAATTTGTTGCCAAAAATAAGTCCTTAAAACTAAAGTTAGATAATTAATATCACCAATATTTCGTGAGAAATTGCCAAACCCTATATTAAACAATAGGGACACCACCTCTCCCTATCTCGAGTTCTAGTTAACAGATTTTCATGCAACAAAATGCAAATTTTAATTATTTGATGCGTTGAATACCTATATGAAACTGAATTTGAAGAGCAAGTCACTCCAAAAATTCGTGAAAATATAGATATACTTTATTGCATTTTATAGAATGTGTTTACTTTCCAAAGTGAAATGTAGTTTAAAATTAACAATGTAATAGAATGCGTTAAAAGTAATATTTTGTCAGACTTGTCAGTCATTTGGTATTTTGGTGCTGTACATGAAAATTTTTAGAAATTTCAGAGAGCTCCCAAGCTAAAATTTATTAGTTGTACCCCAAGGTATCTTCATACCAAATTTGGTGCTTTTACCAAGTCACGGTAATCTTCAATCACAGGTCTACGCCACCCTACTAAAAATCGTGTAAACATGAGGTGAAATTAGTTTGGAAGGATGGTGTGGTTATAAATAGAAAACTTTAGAGCAGTTAGCAAATATTGAAAGAAAAAGAATCATCTTGAATGAAGACTTTTCCTATTCCTCATTTTAAAGTAGTGTTCACACTGTGGAATACACAACGGCGGATCCTAGAAGAGGATCCAGGAAGAAAATTCTGGAGGGGGGCACAAGACATTTTTTTAAATAAAACCACTTGAATTTACAAAACAAGTCAATCTTTTACTGTGTAAACTTAGTTCGTCTGGAGGGACCCCGCCCTCTGGCCCCTCTCCGCCAATGGCAGATCCAGAAACTTTTTCGGAGGGAGCGCAAACCGTGACTACTCATTTTATCTAGTCTAAAACCCACTCAATATTGGTAAAAGCCCTATTTACCTAGTGTAAATATATTTTTCTCGAAAGGGGCGCGCGCCCCCTAAGCTCTCCCTCTGGATATGCCTTTGGGAATACATACCACAGTGGCGTGCATAATGTTATGCTTAGCATCGCGATTCTGACAGCTGAACGTATTAAGCTTTGTACTGGATTATGACTTTTTCTTTTTTCTTTTCAAGCAAAAGTCATAACTGTTTTTTTTTCTTTAAGCAGTCTGTTTTATTGCAAAACAAATAAAATCATATGTCGTAAATATTTCTTATTCCTTTTCTTTCGTACATGATATTTACGGCCAAATGTAAATTACTGATTTAAAACTATTTAGAACCGAGTGGAAAATGCTAAAAACACGTTATCTGTTTACTAATGCAATTTCTCAGTAAAAATTAATGTACCGCCAGCTACTCCACAATTGGTACCACCGGATTAAATATAGGCTTGCCAGGCATCCCGGTTTGCAGACAAAATCCATGTGTCTCGGCCGGTTTACTTCACGTCCCGGTAAAAATGAAATTTGTTAGATGACAAAAAAATAATCAACTTTGAAGGATTATTTAGGATAATTAGTACTTTGTCATTTATTTGACTATACTATATAAAAAGTGAAGAAGAATGATGGTCTGCTAAGAACTATTGTTCAAATTTTTATTCCTTATTCAAAGTGTTTCTTCTTACTTAATTAACTTATAAATATAAACATATAAGAAATAAAATGTTTAAATTTATATGCTTGTGTCATTTATTAAAACCCCTGGTTTATGTTCTGAATCAGTAACCATTTATTCATAGCATTGAGAATAAACTACCCTCTAAAACGCTCCAAAAACCCTCCAAGGGTGTGTAGAGTCGGGGTTGTCACCTTCCCAGGGGCTCCGGTAATGTACTCTCGTGGAAAAAAAAATGTAAATGTGGTGTTATGGGCAATTATCTGCTACAGGGATCTAGGCCGAGAGCGGATTGACCTACATGGGGTCTTTCTAAGGGATCTTAACCCGTACTTACGCGAATTTTCGGAGAAAACCAAGCAAAACTCCGTACGATTAGGTCGGCTGACGCTGCCTGGTTTTGAACCAGGCACCTTCCTGGCACGCGTTGAGAGCATAAACGCGTTTAGTCATTGGTCGGGCAAATGTATCCTTGATCTTGAATACCCGGGAGGCTGGGGGCATTCCGGTGTCCCGGTTGAACATTTCAGAAATCTGGAAAGCCTAATTAAATACATTCTGCCAGTACAGTTTAATAATTTAAATTCATAAATAATACATAATGTAATTTCAGTTTAGAATTATATCGAACGAAACAAGTTTTTCTTATTCAGTTCTAATCACAAAATATTTTTCCTTGCAATGGTCTGCTTAACTGCCGATTGTAGGGTTAGCCGACAAGGGCTAGGAAGATTTTATGTGTACCAGCTCCCTTCAGACTTCACGGTCCCATAGCAGTCCAGTCGACAGTTGTCACCCAAGGTCAGCACATCACTTTCGGTTTTCTGAAACTGAGTCAAACCAACTGGGCAACTGCTTCACTCAGTCACAAAAAATAATAAGGTAAAAACAGGGGCGTAGGCAGAAATTTTTCATGGGGGGGGGGGGTTACGACTACTGCAACTCCCATATATGCATACATGTGTGTGATAAGGGAGTAAAGAACATACATTTTGTATGGCAAAAAATTCCTCATGGGGGGGGGGGTTATGACCCCCCTAACCCCCCCTTGGCTACGCCTCTGATCCCTAGTATTATGCTGTAGCTTACAAAAAGGTCAATTTTGTAGGTTGCCAATTTTGGCGATTGGCAGACCATTTTATAGTCGACACGAATAATTCCACAGTCACCAGTGGTGATTGCTAATCTGAAGTTTTAACATGAGCACTAGTAGTTAGAGATGTAACAAATAGTGATTTGGCCGAATAGCTGAATAACGAATATTCGACCAATAGCTCAGGCCGAATACCGAATACAGGGTGTCTACCAGGTTTCATAAACTGAATTTCATGACTTTTTCATGACCTTTGCGCACAAATTTCATGACCTTAATTAACTGTAAAAATTATTGTTGCATAATGTTGAATTTCGACACATTGTAATGTCAAATTTCATATAATTAACAAATACGTATAGTAATGCTACTTAGCTTGGCAGCGTGAACGCTTTGTTTATCTCCTTGGAAAGATCAAATCTGTCATCGTGAACGACTTGGGTTTTTCTCGAGTTACTCAAAGGTGACAGTCTGAACGCACCCACAAACAAACTAAGACAAGTTCTGTTTCGTTCACGATCGTCCCACTTGCGGTTATGACAAAGACTTTCCGATGATGTCAAGACCGTTGCAAGCATCCATTTGATATAAAATGGCCTGGAAAGGGGATTTATTTTTTTAAGTGGAAAAATTCATGACTGAAAGGCAAAATTCATGACTTTTTCATGACTTTTGTGACCATTTTCTGAAATAGTGACTTTTTCATGACTTTCATGATTTTCATGACCGGTAGACACCCTGGAATATTACATTTTTAAAAATTTCACTTAAATTGTAAATAAAACGTTGCTTTTCACATTTGTAATTAAAGGCTAAATAAAGACTAATTAAAATTCATTTTATATTATTTGTACATACTTAAAAACACACAAAAAATATCTTTTACATAGTTAAACACTAATAGCAGCATAATTATATATCAAGATATTCATAATTTAATAAATATGATTAATCTGGTAATTATAAATAATCACATCATGCTTTGGGTTTTACAGCCTCTGGGCAAACACATGTAGCAGCGTTTCAAAATTATGTTTGCAATTGAGGATCTGAAAAGATTCCTCCTACCCCCACCCCATAAAGAAGGTAGAATACCAAGTCAAGTGGTGTCATTAAGTAGAAAAGTCTGCATTTCTGTAATATTATTAAATATGTTAGATTATGTTTCATTCAGCTTAAAATTCAATAATTCAGGATATTTTATAATATGAAATTAACAAATTGAAGTATAACTAAGCATTTAAGAATACATGTTAAAAATATTTTTTTCTCTTTGTTCTGAAACTATTCAGCTGAATATGTAACAGTATTCGGCCACAACTATTCGGCCGAATATCTGTTAAGTATTCGGCTTAACAGCCGAATAGTGGCCGAATATTCCTTACATCTCTACTAATAGTTAGTCAAAAAGCATCAAATACATTCCCATTTTCTTCACGACATTTCAGACCAAACAAAACTCTCAAAAATTTATCAATCAGGTTTGCCACTATAATTTGCAAATTCCCTTATACTTTCTTTGATATTCCTCATCTTTCCAGGCCAAAATACATGGTATAAAACAGAGTATTAGAATTTTTAAGCTACTTTTATTTACTTTTCACTTGAACATAGGAAATAAGTAAGATTGGTAGCCTAGCAGTTCAATTAATTAGGATTCAAATATATTTGGATTTAAAAACTACAACTCAAGCATAAGTGCAGAGTAAATATACAATACTGTACAATAATAATTAATACAATGATATCTTGAGATACTATTGCCCAAAGATATGATTCAGAATTCAGAATAGAAGCTATTTACAAGTGAAAGGGTAAACTTGTATCTCAAGGTACCACTGTACAATAAAGTAAAATGTAATAATTAAAAACTAAGAAATTACATGGGAAAAAATGTGAACGTTGAAAAACACTGACGGATTTAAAATAAAAAAACCTCAAAATGTCACAGAGAAGAGAAATTAAGACCAAATATCAGTAAATATTACAAAACTGAATTCATTGGCATGAGTGCCAAGGCCTACAATGTCCAGCCATGCCTTAGCAAATCCGGGAACTGGGTTGCAGAAGCATATGTCCCAGCCTGATGTTGAGCTCGACACAGAATCCTAAGTGTGATCAGTTCCTTAAGCAAGCCTGGTCTTCATTTTATTGACCCACTAAAGGGATAAAAGGCTGAGTCAATCTTGCCTAGCCCGAGGATCAAGTTTTGGACATGTGGCATGGCAGCACAATGTGCTAACAACTACATTACTGGGACTATTATATCACAAAATGTAAAGAATAAATAAATAGAAAGGAAAACAAAACTAAATACGAGTAACTGTTTTATACCACTAAAATAAAACAGTAAGAAAATCTGATAATAAAGACAAATGAAAATGTAATAGTAATAAATCTGAAGAAACAGATTTAATTTTGATGAAATTGTGCAAATTTGCAATACAGACTAATTAGGAAAACATTCAACAACGAAGAATCAGTACTTAACCAAAAATCAACTATTAGCTATTTAGAAGCAGAAGCAATGTTAACTAAGTGCTTGAACCAGTTTGAAAAACAAGAGGAGGCCAGGATTGGGAAAAAAAAAAAAAAAAAAAAAAAAAAAATGTTTTACTAGTAAAAAAGTTACTTAAATTTTTATTTTTAACAAACTATTCAATTTTAAGAACTTTATTAAGAAACATACTAATAACATTTGAGTAAAGAATCTATAAAACTTAATTTTTGCATTATGTAAAATATCGATGATTCCTTTTCCTAATTCAATGAAAACTTAGAATCTCAAAGCAATTAGTATGTTCTTAATGCTGTACTAACTTTTAAAAATCTGACATAAAATTGTTATACTATTCAGAATTCTCAGTCATATCAGTAATCGATCTAGGTATTTTTTCCAGTGTCCCATTTTTTGAAAACTGCTCATTTTTCTGAATTTCAATACTTAGTTTTGTGATTTTCAACACTTATTTTTGTTAATTTTTATACCAACTATTAAAAAAAATCACATTTTTTGTTAAAAAAATTAGTAAAACAGATTAAAATGCCAATGAAGGGCAGTTTTAATTGATTGTATTTTTGTGAAGGGGCCATTTTAATCTATTGTAATTTTGTGAAGGGGCTGCAAAACAGAACCAATTTTCGTCTGTACCAACTCCTGCATATATTCAAGATTGGTATACAACAGTGGCGTAGCCAGAAATATTTCATGGGCAGAGGGGGGGGGGGGATACAATTACTGCAACCCATGTATATGTATACGTGTGTGTGATAAAGGAGTGAAGAATACAACTTTCGTATGGCAAAAAATTCCTCATGGGGTCTGTGTGTGTGACCCCTATCTCCCCTTGGCTACGCCACTGGTATACAATGATATTGCACAGACCTGTAGTCACGTGTGTGCCTACAAGCTACATAACCACCATTCAGAATTCCGTACTGAGCCTGCCTCTAATACATGCAAGATGAATTAAAATAATTAAAATAATTACAGTTTAATTTCTTTTAGCTGTCTTGAAATTATAATTAATGGGTTACATTTTTTGTCAATGAATTATTGTTTTAGTTGATGAGTTAAACATTAGTTTTCCCTTAGTTTTACTTTAAAGTTCTTCAAAAGCCATAGATTTTATTCAAAAATAGTGCTTACCCTGGTTATTTTCAGGCCCATCCACTAAATCAATCCTGGATAGAGACCTGATATTGCAAATCAATTTGATTGCATGATAAGACATAATTTACAAAATATATTTGTCTGTTTTATGCCTCACTTTATCAAGAATTTTTAAATATAACTAGCGGTACTCGTGCGAATAATTCGCACTAAATAAGTGTGATATCACTTAGCAAAATTACAAAAATTATTTATTTTATTTATTCTATACAAGCTGGCCGGATTCTTGTGTAACGAAATCAATCGCAACAAACAAAACTTTTGCACCCATCTAGCGAGCGGTTCTACATTCACGAGTGATTTCACTTGCAAAGCGTAACACATGAATCCCGCAATGACATCATATTTCATATGTGCGCTGGCCTTGCACTAACTGCGAATTTCACTGGTAAACTAATACTAAATGTACAAAAACCACTACTTCGTAACTCCTAGAATATCACCTCTTCAAGTTTTTTCGCAAATCGAAATACTCAACAGCTATGACTAACGTGACCATTTATTTTTTCCTCCAAAACGGGACATCTACTTTTTTAAGGTAATAGTGTAGGGAGACTGAATTGACAGATCTGGGTATCTTTTAGTTGTTAAGAAAACACGCAAAAAAGCTTGTGTTAATGTTAATATCAAAATAAAATGAAAAAAACTGATAAAATGCTCATATACTATTAAAAATAGTGCAAGACGTACATTTCGAGTGGTATAAGGGCTGGGATCTTCTTCAACTTCGAAAACACCATCCGACACAAGGCAGGAAAGTGAGAAATGTAAACAAAAGGACACAGAGAAAAAATGAAGTTGTCATTCGGAAGGAAAAAATTCTTAGAAAACCAGAGTAAAAAGGAAAAATAAAGTGGAGATCAGGGGAGGGGGAGGGGGAGAAATAAGCAAAAGAGGAACATGACTTTAAAAAATCTGATGTGTCCAACACATGACTTCCTTGCACGTCTATTAAATCAAAAATGTTTTTTACACACTTCCTCTAAACTTATTTGTTTGAAAGAGATAAAATATCAATAATAGTAAGGTTTAGCGATTTCTAGCCAAATATTTCGATATCGCCAAGCTGAGTTCAATTTGAAAGATTTCCTTCTGACACTTTATTTGGCGATATTTCACCAAAAGCCGACAAACTTGAGATAGTTTGCGAGATTTTGGGGATAGCCAAAGTAGTCATTGACCACAGACTTTCAATGAATTGAATGCATCCATACACCTCAATGTATTTAAAGTCATTTGGCTCACCCTGTAAATAAATTCCCAGTCGATTGCTGTCAAAAAAGATATTGAAAACCGTTAGATATTATAATATAGTTCTAAATACAAAAGTTCAAAATTCTACAGGTTAAAGTTTTAGAGTTATACAAAATACGAAATAATTTTTGGCGCCAAATTTGGCGATATTTCGGCGAAACTCATCAATGTCGACGACATTTGGCGAGATTTTAAGCATGGACCTACAATGACAGATTATTGCCAAATTTGGCGATATTTCGCCAAAACTCGCCAAGAACGATGACAAATGGCGATACTTTGGGCATGGACCAAATGACTGACTATTGCCAAATTTGGCGACATTTCGGCAAAACTCGCCAAGGTCGAGGACAGACGGCGAGATTTTGGGGATAGCCAAGTAGTCATTGACCACAGATTTTCAATGAATTGAATGCATCCATACACCTTAATGTATTTAAAGTCATTTGGCTCACCCTGTAAATAAATTCCCAGTCGATTGCTGACAAAAAAGATATTGAAAACCGTTAGATATTATAATATAGTTCTAAATACAAACGTTCAAAATTCTACGGGTTAAAGTTTTAGAGTTATACAAAATACGAAATAATTTTTGGCGCCAAATTTGGCGATATTTTGGCGAAACTCGTCAATGTCGACGACATTGGCGAGATTTTAAGCATGGACCAACAATGACAGATTATCGCCAAATTTGGTGATATTTCGCCAAAACTCGCCAAGAACGATGACAAATGGCGATACTTTGGGCATGGACCAAACGACTGACTATCGCCAAATTTGGCGACATTTCGGCAAAACTCGCCAAGGTCGAGGACAGACGGCGAGATTTTGGGCATGTACCAAACAATGACTGTCTACAATTGTATTATATTGAAGATGTCCATAGACATTAAAGTACTGAAATTCTTATCGGTGGTCCTGTAAATAAACTCTCCAGTAGATTTTAACCAAAAATCGAGATGCACGCCTAGATGTTACAACAATCTTATATATGAAATTTCATAATAATTTTTGAGATTTGAGAGTTAAATATGCACACACGTACACAAAAAAGACGCCAAGCTTGGCGACTTTTGGCATAGTTCTTGAGGGAAGCACGTGACCGTGGTCGGACCATTACCTAACTTATGTGGTAGGACGGTATTGTGCTTGAAATGGATGAATCCCCTAAAATTGCCATTGACCGTAATGTATTGGAAATCTTTTGAGTGTTCTTGTAGCAGAACTGTAAATGATAAAGACACTTTTTTTAATGGAGAAATTCATTTTCTAACTCTTTACAGCATATATCACTTCTGAGTCGTTTGAAATAGCCCAATAGCTCTAAAAAACACTTTGATGAATTTCAGCCCATTGAGCGTAATGTATTTCGAATATTTTAGGCGGTTCTGTAGATAAACTATCCAGTCGAATGGAACCGAAAGGGGAGGTGCACAACTAGATATTACAACAATCCTAAATATAAAATTTCAACATTCTACGCCTAATAGTTTTTGAGATATGCGAGTTTAATGAATTTCGACCCATTGAGCGTGATGTATTTCGAATGTTTTGGGCGGTCCTGTAGATAAACTATCCAATCGAATGGAACCAAAAGGGGAGGTGCACAACTAGATCATAGAACAATCCTAAATATCAAATCTCAACATTCTACGACCAATAGTTTTTGAGATATGCGAGTTACATACATACATACGTACAGACGGCATGGAAGAACTGACCACAATAAACTCGCCGCTGGTCAAAATGAGTTGCAGACGCGTTAATATGATCGTGCATGCTAGCCTACGATGAGATGCATCGAAAAAATTCTTAAAATTAAATTTAGAGGTAGTCAAAATCAGTTTTTTTGTCGAAATTTGGCCCCCAAAATTTTTCGGGATCACATTACTTCCTTATACTACGTACAAGGAAGTAAAAAAGAGAAAAAAATTAAATAAATTGAAATAGTTGACAAAAAAAGAACATTAAAAGAAGAAACACAAAAACAATACATGCCCCCGACATTTTCTTTGCGTCTCGATAGGCGAGGGGGGGAGGTCAGGTTTTCTTTTTACAGACACTGCCGTTGGATAATTTTAGATTTTTAGCGGTCTTTATTGAAATCGTTACCGTGGGTTGCTCTCTTCTTAAAAACGGGACATTACGGTGTCCAGAAGCTGTGCTTGGGGACAACGGGACAAGCCACCTAAAAACGGGACTGTCCTGTTCAAAACGGGACGTATGTCACCTTAGCTATGACGCTTCTCTTCATTACGAAGAAAAACGATAATGGTTGCTAAAATGGTGCATTATCACCGTCATTTGGCATGGGCACCACTTCTGCATTTCACCCATTAATTTACAAAAACAATAGCAATAACAAATTTTTTAATTGCTCATGCCAGTAGAGCAAGCAATTCTCTATAAAATGATATAAAATTTATGTGGAGTAATTGTAAGTTTTTTTCTAAAAAGGGAGGCAAACATCTTAACCTTAGCGTATTAATATATATGATTTTCCATTATGTCCTATGCATATTATAGATAGAACTTTAGCAGTATATAGCCAGTTATCGGGTAGTTATTCGGATATCCGACGGTATTTCGGATATTAAAAAGTCAGACGGATACCGGATATCCGTTACATCCCTATTTATAATGGTCCTATATAAATAACCATCCCTAATATAATGGTAACTGAAATTCAATGATTAAGCAGCCATGATGGTAATGGTGAAATTTTGCAAAAATCTTTGCTTTCCTATGGATATTTGCAGTCCTAAAGCATTGTTGTGATTTTGCCATAATTCTAATGTCACCCAGCAAACTCAGTGACTCTTATAAACCACAAGTAGTCTTTATTATCTACAACATAAAACAATGAAATCATTCTACATAATACATATTACAATTTGCACCACTATTATAGCCTATAGATGTAAATCTATATATGCATTATAAATATGTATTTACACTTGTATCCATTTTCATTTTTGTCTCCAACCAGCACAGTAATTTTGTTACTGTACACATTTATTGCAAATTTCTGTTACCTATCTATTCTGTTAATTGCCATAGTTCTGGTCTTGATAGTAACAGTTGATTAAAGCTTTACTGCAGTACTAATTTAAATTGTAATATTAGCAAAGCTAATATTGTAATTTTTTTTTTTTTTTAAATCCTATGCCAGACAGTCTATTATGGGTGTGGCATCAAAGATGGCCACATGCTTTTATTTAATTAAGTTTTCCTAAATTTTTCTGATA
Organism: Cheiracanthium punctorium; assembly: GCA_038373885.1. Lineage (NCBI taxonomy): Eukaryota > Metazoa > Arthropoda > Arachnida > Araneae > Cheiracanthiidae > Cheiracanthium > Cheiracanthium punctorium. Next base: position 260,141 of record JAWZYV010013819.1, read on the forward strand.
ATTTATGCATTTTATTTGGTTTGGGTTAATATCTAAAGAAATGATGACATTGCATCATCTTCGAGTTAGTTTGTGCGCATGACGAAAGCGCTAAGATCAATTGCATCAGATTCCTTGGCGCGGGCTGGCGATCGTGGTTTTTCTCCCTGAACGACGATTCTTCGCCAATGCTTGCGGCCCGTCACCTCTTTCACTCCGCTTGTACGCTCGCTCATTGGTTGCACGGCTCGTTTGGGTTTGCCCTCCTTTTCGCGCCCAGAAAATTCAGTTCAAAAAGAACTTCACTTCGTCAAAAGTTTTCGTCGAGTATTGTTGCATTTTTTGGTACGAAGTCGTGGTGCGTTTTGCAGGGAGCAGAGATAGTTAGGCAGAGTTCATAAAATTTGCGAGAAGATGTTAAAATAGAAAATCTGATATAAAACTGTGAGTAGAACTCACGATTGAATTCTTTTTTTGATATTTTGTGTCCATTCGGATGCATGGCAAGGGAACAGAAAACTTCAAGCATGGCATGCCTCCAGCGCCATTTTTTTTCTTTGTGCTAATAGAAATTTTTCTTTTGCGAATGCAAAGTATCGTGGCTTCTTGTAATATTCCCGGCTGCGAATAGTTATAGATATTGTGAGAAGTCATGTGTATTATATGTGCCAGTGATAATAATAAGTGTTTCTTCGATTACAAAAATATGTGGAGCCCGTTTTCTTTGTGTGTGTGCATCCTCGTGTGAGATCCTGACTACTGAAGGCGTAAGTGCTTCATCGGAACGTAAGGGTAGATCATCGCTACTTCTGGTGAGTTATTTTCTTCTTTTTTATCATAGTGATGTATGCCAGCACCAGATCCCTTTTTCAAGTAAATAATGTTATGTCACAACGCATGTACTTAGCCCACCATTAACACCACAATGGGCAGCCCGATACAGCTCAGAAACACACATAAAATGACTAAAATTTTTTGCAGAGTTTTCAGCTACAATGTCATTAAGACCAGGACAGTTATTTAAGTGCTCACCACTCATGTCAGAACCAGTCGGGCAAATTGAAGACTTATAGGCACAAGTTCAAATCTGGGACCCAGATCTGGAGACCCAGTTCAAATCTGGGAAGATACTTCATGAGATAATCATGTACAGTTTTCACCCTGAAGTTTGGCATAGCTAGGTTTTCAATGAGTATTAAAAAGTACAATAATATATATTCTTACCCTAATAATATTTGGTAATGGTATTTTTCCAGGTACTGCTGTTTTTGCTGTAGTATTAGCTAACTTAGGATCAGGTTTACGAGATTTTTCTAAAACTGGTAGCTAAACAAAAGGGAGAAAAGGCAATATTATTTTATTTGCAAGATACATTAGATTTTATCATAACATTAAGATTTTCATCCGATAATTTTATACAGCACAGGTTAATGCTGCCCATAAAATAGTAAGAAAAAAAAAAGAAAGAAAAAAAGAGGAAATCATGCATGGGGAAAAAAAGTGGAATAAAAAGGAAATTTCACAGGAAAAAAAAAAAAAAATGGAAGCTATAACAACAACAACAGAAAGAATTAACATATTACATAGCTGAAAAGCAGTTTCAAAAATGGTATGTAATGTATGCTAAGTTCATTCTTCATTTACATTTGTAATATTTTTTTTTCCCATGACAAAATATTCTTTCTTTCAACTTTTACACCATTTTCATTTGTATCAGAGCTTGTCCTTTTTAATGAAGTTTGTCCTTTACTGGTTTCTCAGGAAAAAATAATTTAAATTTGAATAGGAGTTAATTTTTGCATTTGAGATTTAAATAAAGGAATTTTAATAGAAAAATATTAATTTTCAAGAGCTATGGGAAAAGATTGAAACTGAGGTGCTGGAAGTTAATAAATTATAACTATAGGGGTAATCAGGTAATTATAACTTTTTGTATAATGTGTATTTTAGAATGAGGTGAATTTACCTGTTGTAAATTCAGGTGGGAGGATGTGGCGAATGGCCTCTCCCATCTGCTTAAGCGGCGCCTATAGGTCTGTCGCTCGAGTTTATTATTTTTGTTTGCTCTTCGATATTCGCTCGGAGATACGAGGCCGAGATGTACGTTTTACTCCGCTCTTTGTAAATAAAGAATTTGTATATAGTGTAATTATCCGCATCTGTGACTTACTGAAGAACCTAAGAGGCAGGGTATGCCTTCGAAGATCTAGTTTTGTCATTTATGACAAACATTTTGCCCTTGCAAACAGCAGATGAAATAGCAGAAATGTCTAAAGTGCCATTGTTGCATCACGATCAAACTCCATGAGAGGTAAGTTTCTCTATTTGGGAGTGGCAACAGCAGTAAGAGGAAAAAAGAATCCGAAAACGGTTGTGTTCTGAAAATGTGGTGAAGGAAAAGAGTTTAATATGTTTGTGCAGCGCTGTTTTGAATTAAATATATGTTATTGATGTTTTCTTTAATGTTGTCATCTAATGAACAAAACTCCCTACATTCATTAATACAATCAATCCTAATAGAAACTACAGCCATATAGAACTATACTAGGATGTTTATCTTTTATATCTAATAGGATTCACATGGATATTTCCAATGCTGTCAACATTTTCAGCCAATTTCAGTCAAACCCAGGTATGTCCCATTGGGATGGTTTAATAAGACTTTTTAGACTATGTTGTAAACACTGTAGAACTTTCCCTAGATTTATCCTGTAAACAACCCCAGATAATAGTATACACAGACACTGATTTTGTCGTAAACCATAATGACAAGATGTCTCTCAGGGGTCAGCTTGTACTAGTAGGAAACTCCCCCATACACCCATAGGTTGGCAGACTTTTAAAGAGAAAAGCGTTAGTCTGTCAACTATGGAGGCTGAGTTTGTGGCCATGATAGAGGCAGCAAAAGAATTTATTCAGTTCAGAAGCAGTGCCAGATTTAGACATGTGGAGGCGCTGGAACAACAAAGGAGTGGGGCCCCTAATTATTTCTCAAACAAGTTAACAACTTTTCCAATGACTAGTCTGTTGAAGTTCGTTGACTGTTAACTCATAGCCCAAAGGTCCTGGGTTCGATTCCTGAGAAGGTAGATTTTATATAGTCAATGTCAATGAAGCTTGTTCACTAAGATTTTTCTAATTTTTAAAATTTGAGTTATTCAAAATTTGTAAAATGCATATATGTGTGTAATTCTTTACTATACGAGTCACCCAAATGAAAGTGGCACTGCAGGTTGTTTGAGAAATAGTTTAATGATATTAATATAAATTAGCATACAAAAGAAAGAGGTAATACAGGCGTAAAAGGTAGGTTAGACAAAATCATTGTAAGCTCAAACCAGACCCAGAGGTCAACGAGATGATGGATACCCTGAGTAAGAAGCTCTGGGAAAGGTATAAGCTTTCATGTAGTATTCTGTGCACCCTTCCTTTTCTCATGCACATTTCCTCCAATGTTTTGCGAGTGACATTTCATCGAATTCTTCTCAAGAGACTGTCTCGAAGTAGCGGAGGAAATGTTTATGAGCAAAGGGAGTGTGTACACAATACTGCATGAAAGTTTGTCCCTTTTTGCGGAGCTTCTCACCCAGGGTATCCATCATCTCTTTGACCTCTAGGACACTTTTTTCAACCTACAATGTGACCTTGTTTAGCCTATATGTTATATCAGTATTACCTCTTTCTTTTGTATTCTAATTTATATTAATATCATTAAACCATTTCTCAAACCGCCTGTAGTGCCACTTTCATTTGGGAGACTCTTATATAGTACGAATGTCACAACTGAAAAAATAAAGAAAGAATTGAAAGTTAGAATAAAAGTTGTTTTTTTAATACCAACGCTTTCATGAAGTTCGTTCAGTAGAAAGAACAAGAATAATCTGCCGTCTCTTGTACAATTCTGAGTCAGTGACGCTAGAGGAAGCAAATAGCATACGAGTGGCAGTGGCGTAGTGAGGGGGTGATTTTGGGGCTCAGAACTCCCCCTAAATTTTCAAAAAGGACCTTATTCTCGTCAATGAGAACCGATCCCACAAAATAGGAACTGTTTCATATCTTTCATCTAATTTTTTGTTAGAAATTTTAGAGATATTTTATGCATAACTTTTTTTACAATTATAAATATAAAACAGAAGTTTTTTGTGTGCAATGGAGATTTCCAATAATAAAGACCATTTCTTAACAGCAGATTAGGGGACTCTGTGGCAAACAAATGATAATGGGGGCCTCATCTTCACAAGTTTCTCCAAGCTTAACCACTGTTAACCAAATGATGGTCCACTGTTCTCGCATGTATGCCATCTCTTAAGCTCAGACTGGGCGTACCTTAAAAAGGGGCCTTTTGTATCTAGTTTGCCAGCAGACAAGAAAAATGTGTGATATATCTGGGGGCCTGGAAAGCGCGACATGATGAAACTGATGATTCCCCTTTCCTACACCCTACAAGAAGGTGAGTATTTTAAATATCATTAGGAATAATAAATAAAAGAAGCAGAAGCACAGATATCAAATGTTACCTGATTTACACTTTTAGTATTTTTTTCATTTTTTTGTAGATCATTCTTTTCAAGGGGAAGTTTAATTCTATAGTCCTGAAAGAGCACACATTTCTATTTAGATTAAAATAACATTTCACTAAGAAAAAAAGTAAACAAACAATGAAAAGCTTAGATATTTATTATCTCTTTTATTATTTCACTAGGAGAAAATATACATAAAACATTCTTTAATTCATAATTTTAAAATTGATGACTTTTTTTAAAAATTAATGAGGTCAAACCTGTCTACTTTGGTTATCACAAAGATGGGAAAAAATTTGAGACTGACAAGTTTTTAAGAGGCTTAGTTTCTCAATTATCTGAGACAAGGTGTCTACTGGAGCAAGGGCGGCTCCAGTGAGGGGGCCATAGGGGCCATGGCCCCCTCCAAAATTTTGTTTCACAACTTTAGATTCGCATATTTTACGATTTCACACGTTCAATTTGCATTTTGAACAATTTATAAGTAAGTAAAGACCTAAGTAAAAAGTTCGATGGCCCCCTCCGAGAATTCAGTCTGGAGCCGCCCTTGTACTGGAGTGCAGAAATTCATGACCACAAGGGAATTTTATGGCATAATGTGACATACTTCCGTTTTGTTGCTTTTGAAATGTAACTAATTTTAGTCATATTATAGCAATATTATATATATATGTGTGTGTGTGTGTAGATAGATAGATAGATAATTATAATATTAATTACTCTTAATAGTCACATTTAATTAATTAAATGGTCAAAAGTAAATGAAATGTCACTATTCTGATCAGGAAGAAAAACTGCCACGGCAGTGAGATTGCAACACATTCCCCCCCCCTTTTCTACACCCTACAACTGGAGACTGGGTTGTAGGGGAAAAAAAAAATCGTGACATTGTATCAAAATTCAGGACATTTTCATGACTTTCATGACCCATTGTTCAAAAACGTGACATTCATGATTTTCATGACTGGTAGACAGCCTGTGGGAGAACAGCGTTTAGTCTGTAATAGAATAGTCTTTTTCCACTCATAAATGTTTCTGAGTTAAAAGTATTTTTTACTATAAAGTAAAATCCTGTTTTAGCAAACTCCAGTACAGCAAACACTTTTGTATTTCCCAAACCAAATTACATAGGAGTTACCATATTAACATTTCTGATATTATGAATGACAGAGCCCGCTATAACAAAGCAGGGAAAAGACTTCCCGAAAAATGCTATAGTGAACATATATGTACCAGCATTGGATGGTGATGAGGGTGAAAATAACTTAATCGCAATTTTTGAATGAGCACATTAAGAAACAATTGTGCTAATGTATGGAATTCTGGATGATTTCCTTTCTGCTGATGACAATATCATAAACTCTGAGCCTTTGACGGATGATGACATTATTCTTAGGACTCAAGTAAAAAATTAACTGTTTCTTCACGAGGTCAGTGGCAAAGGGAAATGCTTTTATGAGAACCTCTCTATACCAACAACTTCAAAAGCTTTAGCAAGTGTAGAGACTTTAAAACATCATTCATCATACTAAAATTGTGTCAATAACAGCTTGTTTAAAAATGTGTTAGTGTGTATTTAATTTAGAAAAGTTATTAATTTCTTCTGCGAGTAAGAGATGTTTGTACAGAGAAAAATATCAGGTTACATCTCCACTTCAAATAAAGGAAAAATTCAATAAAACTGATATTTATTTGATTTGATATGTTGGGTATAACTTTTAAATATGCATAACTTCACTAATCATTGAAAATTCCACTATAAAGAATTTTGTTTCGGCTATTATAAAAATTAGCAATATTGGTATAATGAATTTTCGTTATAGCAAAATGATTTTGCTTATCCCTGGGACTTTGTTAAAAGAGGATTTGACTGTATATGATGCTTTAAAATCTCTATATTCTTAGTGAAAGTTGATATTTTTCTAAACATTTTTAAATTTTTATAAGCACATGTAGAGCAAAATTCAAAATTAATTAGTAATTAAAAAGCATTTAAATTATTTACTTTTAAAAATGGCACTAGTAATTCAATTAATAAATAATAATTCAAATAAAGTATGATAAAATTATTTTAGTTTTCAAACACAGAAAAATTATATTACCTTTGTACGGACATTAATACCAACAGTTCTTGTTTTCTGAAACATAATTGTATAAATATCAGTAAATAATCATATTAGCATTTTAAAAATATAAACTATAAATAATAACTTAATAGAAATATTAATAAATATTATATAAAACACTTTGTGAAAATTTTAAGACTGCCAGACAGTTTCCATCTTGATATGCCATGCCTATGTTATCCCACTAGTCTAATAAATGCATTTTTGATTTCTCTCATCCAACAGGATTTTATCAAAGTACCAATACAAAAATGCATCTCCCACCAAAAATTTTATTGATTTACATTCTTATCTCAAAGTTTTTGGCAGGTGAGTAAAATTTTCAGGTATACTAGAATGTCAGAAACATATTGGCATGGGTGCCACATATAAATAATCCCTGCTCTAACCTCAGAAAATGTTAAAATAATTGAACTTTTGCAAAATAATTTACAAACTGTGCACAAGGTTTTTATATATTTAATGTTCAAAATGATGACTTACACCACTTTACCTGCCATGCTGATGGCCATTTTTAGGTGATAAAAATCTTTACTACAGAGTAATCTTAACTATGAGTAGATAAAAGTTAAATAATAATTTTTTTGGTGGAAAATGTCAATTAAACACATTCAAATGTGTGAAATTAACAGGTACAATTTTACCCGAACTGATAGCTATTGTGTTATGAGGATAGAATTTATATATTAGTTCATGCACTATTAGTAATATTTCCCAAGAATTCAAAGATATTGGGTCATTTTTTATTTTTTAACATCCTAAATAAGATGTTAAAAAATCATGCAATATTAACTTTATAGTGCTTTTCAGTAGCTTTATAAAAGATTTTGGTATGTTTCCTGAAATTTGGTTGATTTTGTGAGATAATACAAAACTTTGAAGCAGTTACGTGAGAGGAGACAGCCAAGAAACCTCCCTAAATTTGATTGTCACTGATTTATATGTAAAAATGTTTTTTAAAAAAATTACATTTTCCTAAATATTTATATCTGTCATACAAAATTGTGCCCAAGTAAAATACTTTTTAAAAGTTACATATCATTTTCAGGTTATACGATACAGGGTATTTTAAAACATTTTCCATTTTATTTAATTGGTTATCAGTTCCCAAAATGTATGTAAGATGGAATGATAACTAGAAGGTGTGATTTCAGATACGCTCTTTAAATATTTAAAATTGCAGTAAAACTTAACAAGTATTCCTTTAGAAATAGTCTAAAATTCGTGTATCAAAAAGTATATCATTTCTTTTGGCTATATAGTATCAAAAATAATTTATAAGCAAGCAGTTGTTTAATACATAATTTTTAATAACCAAAAATAAAAGGAAAAAGTAAATCAAAGTAAACAGACGCATATCCATATTTATGCCAAAAAATCTGGCGTGACTCCACTCAACTTTCCCAACACTTGATATTTACCAAGCGTTTAAATAAATTTCATTTGACTCAATCAGAAGTAGTGTTCAGTGCACTAGTGCACTTAAAATGATTTGAAATAGCAGGGAATGCAATCCCACAATGTTTGTTTCACAGGATTTCGGGGTTGAGAGTAACTGATCCTGTGGGATTGGCATTTCTTTCAGCTCATCTTAGCAGAGAAAAATAGGAAAAAGTAATATTTCAAGCATCATGAAGTTTAATAGTAATAATTAATGATATTTGATAATACAATAACTTACAGAAATATGAAAATTATAGTTAAGATAATCAAAATAATATACGTACTTAGTTCTTAGTTGCTGAAAAAGAATGTAAAATGGAATGTGTATGTGTGTGTAAAGTGTCACATCTTCCTAGTCTAGATCTAATTTTAATAAAATAGTTAAAAGCATGAATTAAAAAAATTAAAACCTAAAATGAAAACTTTTCATGATTGATTCGAGATTGTTCACTAAAGGAAAAAATCTGTAGTGACTCCACTCGACTTTCCGAACACTTACGATTAAGATCATTACCAAGCATTTTAATCGATGAATAATTCAAACATATAAACCAAATTGAAGCTCAATCGAATGTACTGCTTAAACGCTAGCGCACTTTCAAGAATTTCTCCCCATAGGCCATAATATAAAAGAAATCTTTGTCGTAGCCCTGTAGAAAAACTATTAGTTCTATACACACCAAAATCAATACCGGTCTTGCGACGGTGGTTTATAAAATACATACCAAAATTGAGCTCAATCGAATGCCCCATTTAGGAGCTATCGTGTTCACTCACATACACATGAATACACACACACATACATACATTAATCACGTAAAAATAGCATAAATGAATTCAGAAGACCCCAAAATGTGTAAATACACCAAAATCTCGAATTCGAATTTTTTCAAGATTACAATACTTTCCTTACATGGTACATGTTTGGAAAGTAAAAATTAGTATGAAATATTTTTGTTCACTTGGAGAATGGGAAGTTAGCGAAAAATTTATGTTACATTTGACCCAGACTCCAACTGGAGAATAATAGAAAAATTAAAACTTTAAATTAAAATTTGTAATTATTGATTCATGTGTTGTGAGATAAGATACATACTTATGCAACAATTTTGGTCAATTAATAATTAGGAAGGTGGCGTGTAACTGTATTAATTTTAATTATCTTTCAGTTTCAATCCTGCGGGACTACGGTACTAATTCCGTAGGGCTAGTCCCAAAAACATTTGTGCAGGATCCAGCAGTATTAGGATTCATTCCCTAGTGTATAGGCTGCAATACATAAAAATACTTTTTTGTAGCCCTGTAAAAAACTGTATGGCATACACCCATTAAAATTTATGTGGTATGCAAGACAGTGACCTATAATATGAATACCTAATTTGATGTTAATCGAATGCATCATTTAACACTAACTCACATTAAATGATTCAGGTCCTTTGGCCATAATACATAAGAATGGATTTTTGCAAGCCTGTGAACAAATCAGAGCTGCCAACCTCCAATTGTAAAATATAGGAGCATCCATATATGGCCCCATAAGAGAAAAATTAAGGGAGGGAATTAACTTCATTTTAAAAAATCAAATATTAGTTTCCTAATTTTGAAAATTTCATTTTTTTTTAGAGGAAAAAAGAAGATTAGTAAAGCTAGTTTATACATGGAGTGATAATCATACACTATACTGCAGAGTAGTAACTAGAACGATAATCATTAACAATACTGCAGTAGAAACTTAAACAACTATTTTAAACTAGTGAAACAGAATGTTATAACATGATTATCTGCATAGGCAGCCATGTTATATAATTCATTAATAAATATTTCACCAACACATTTCAAATGCAGATCTTTTAAGTAGATTTGAATTAGACCTTAAAATCAATTGCAACATGCAGAAAATCATAAGTGAATTTTAAATAACATTAATTAATAAAACTAAAATAAGGGTTAATTTTTAATCATTAAGTATTGGAGACTTCAATAAAGAAATGCACAGCAAAAGATAGTCATTTACAAGAAGGATGAAGAAAGATTGAAAATTTGTCCCTGCCTCTATAAATAAATTTTGAAGACCGAAAAATCAGATTTCCGAAGCAAATTAAAAATATTCGAGAAAGTCCGGCAAAATTGGAACACTTGGCAGCTATGACAAACAATCAGCTCACCACCAAAATCTGCACAGGCCATGACACTGTGATCTATAACACATACTTAATTTGGGCTCAATCGAATGCATCCTACAGACACTAGCTCACTCTGAATAACTTCTATATACAGTGAAACCTCTCTGAGCGGCCACCTCACCATACCAAGAATATTTGGCTGCTCAGAGGGGGTAGCAGCTCTCAGGGGTTTTATTTACTGTTGTAAGATAATTGCTATAATGCGTAATATAAACAAGTCTGGCACATATTCCTTATTTAAATTGAAATATGAAACTTTTCTAAAGAGAAAATAGCACTTTATTTAATGCTTTCTTACATTTTTTTGAAAAAATGATACAATTTGTGTCTGTTTTAAATTTTTACTTTTCTTTGAAACAACCATTTTTTCTAGTTTGTTTTTTACTTTAAAAAGCAGATCTCTAACCAGTTAGTTTGTAACCGTTCCGGAATTTTCGATAATTTCATCGATTTTCACTAAAGTCGCTTGTGTAGAAAGTTAAGCTTGCTCTCCATTACAAACATCGGGAAATTCTCTTCAAAATTTCAGCATGGAGTGAGTAGAATTTCCCAAAAAATGAGGTGGGCGATCCCACTCGGTGGCCGTTTAGAGGGGGTCGGGTGGCCGCTGATAGAGGTTATTTTAACACTAAGTCTAAGAGCCAGAAAATCTGTGCCTTGGAAAATTGGTCATTTAGAGGGGTGACCGCTATACAGGGGTGGCTGCTTGAAGAGGTTTCACTGTATATGTGTAATATTCTATAATGTAAAAGGACACCCATTTGTTGCCCTGTCAAAAATCTGTAAGTCTTATACGCAGCAAAATCTATACATGTTGTGTGATGGTGCCTATAATATACATACCCAATTTGAACTTCTTTGAATGCACTATTTAGACACTAGCTTATTTTAAATGATTTGCAGCCATAGGCTGTAATGTATAAGAATTATTTTTACAATCCCACAAACAAACTACCAACTCTACACATACCAAAATTTATGCAGATCAGGTGACCATGACCTATTACATACCGTGTTTACTAGCATAATGGTCGCACTCCTGTTTTTAAGCAGAAAAAAATACCTTTAGAGTTACAATACTATATAGTAAATTTTCCCTGCATAATAGTTGCACCTAGAATTTCACCTTAAAAATTTGGCAAAAAAGTGCAACTATTATGCGAGTAAACACAGTACATGACTAATTTGTGTTCAATTGAATGCACTGTTTAGATGCTAGTGCACTTTCAAGAATTTCCGTCCATTGGCCATAATGTAAAAGAAATATCTTTCATAGCCCTGTTAAAAAACTATAAATCCTATACACACCAAAATCAATACCGGTCTTGCGACGGTGGTCTATAACATATATACCAAATTTGAGATCAATCGAATGCACCATTTAGGAGTTATCATGTTCAATCACGCACACACATACATACACACATTCATCTCGTAAAAATAGCATAAATGAGTTCAGAAGACCTCAAAACATGTAAATACAACAAAATCTTAAATTCCAATTTTTTCATGAAACAATACTTTCCTTAGATGGTACATGTTCGGAAAGTAAAAAACATATTTCATTTTACAATAAAAGTAAAATTACCTTTTGGTAAGTATCACTAATCAGATTTAGCTGTTGCGAAGACTGCATCAATTCTGAGAGCTTTAAAATAAAAATTAAGAATTAATAAATGTACATACTGAACATAAACAAAAGAAAGAATTGCCTAGAATTAAATTCTTTTACTTAAATTTTAAGATAAAATGAATTATCTTTAAACATACACTATTTTAAACCATTAAAGATGTTAGGCAAGAAAATTTGCCATAAGGCAATTTTTTTTTCGATGCTCATGGTGGACACTGAGGGTTCCATTTGGTTGTTTTTATCTTAGCTGAAGAATGTAATGCTTAAAAAAATATGCTATTATAGACCCTGTTATGCAGCTGTTTAGCTGTAAAAGATTTATCCCTTTTTTTTGTTTGTTTTTTAAAAATGCCTTGCACATGATCTGGAGGTTAAAAAAAAAAAAATTCCCGTATTATTTTTTAGATTTATTTTCTGCTATTGTATTATAACTATAAAAGTTTATATTAGATGTATTACAGTCAATAAAGTACCCAAATAAATTTTCTATTTGAACTTCAGATTAAAAGAAAGTGAAATTGTAGATTTTAAAGCATTAACCATCGATATAAGATCCAATATTCATTTTCACACATTTTTAAGAAATCAGTTATTAAGTTCCTGAAGATCAGCAGTAAACAATACAAGTAAAATTTAAAAAGAATTTTATGCTGAATACATATGGCTAAGTTGGACAAGTGATCAATCTAGGAATAAAAAAAAAATAAAATATAATAATCTGTGTTTCCAAGATTCTTTTTATTTCTCTTACTTAATGATGAGGATTTTAAGGTTTATTTTAATAAATAGCGATAATGGACAAATCTTAAGTATTGAAAATAAATTTATGCACTAGTTTAGAACTAACTATTTTACTATCAATATGAATAACACTCAAATATTTTTAACATGAATAAATGAAATTTAAATACCATTAAGTGATAAGACTCTAAATCTTTATTTTGCTTCTCTAATTTTTCTTCTAAGTTCTTTATTAATGCCTTAGCTTCAGAACTTTGTTCTTGATAATTTTCCTCAATAATACTTTCTAGGATTCCTAGTGCTATTTTATCTAAAGACTAAGAAGAAAATCAAAAATAAGCTAAATATGACATTATATGTAATATATTTACATGCAAATATATATATATATTTAAATAAGGTGTTCACAAATTCAATTGACAAATTTAAAGGGTTTTATAAATAAAGGTTAATATAAGTTTCCATCAAGAAAACAAACACTCATACAACATGGGGTCACAAACCATGCTGAGAGGGTGAAAATCATGAAAAAGGCATGCAGGTTGAATGACAAAAATATAATGCTAATTGCAAAATGATTAATTATTACAAGAGTTGTAGGGAGGGGCACAATGCTGATATCAGAGCACAGTGAAAAGGACATAAAAGTGATTCCCAGACACACTTTAAGATGCCAGGAATGTTTCTGATCGCTGCACCAGAGACGTAAAATTTCTTGAAATCTTGAGAAGTGATGAAAAAAATATCCCTGCACCTATATTTTTTTAGAAAATATAAAGTAATAAACACTTTAAAAATTGATGCAATCTAATTTTTTTTTCTTTGATTTAACATACATATAATATAAAGCTTTTAGTATTAAAAATTTTGCTTTTCTGTCTCAGAATTGCAAGCAGATTTTCTTGCTGAATATATCCTTTATCTAGAGAAATCTTTAATCAACTACGCATTTTGGATAGGTGCTTTTTTATCGTTGTTGTTTTTCTAATAAGAAAAAATAACATAAGTTTAAAATTGAGCTTTTGGAATCAAGAGTTTTACCATTTAAAACGTAGCATAATTGTTGTTCTTATATTTATATATTTGTAGCTTTAAGTTTAACAAAAATTTTATAGAACTCATTTTATAGACTATAAAATTTTCAGTAACTTCTCATTGCAATCTCAATAATTAAGATGTTATGCAACCTATTTTTTTATGGTTTAGTCTTCATCCTTCTGATGCCTTCCTTTTGACTCCTCTGAATTCATTGGTCGAATTTGAGAACACTGTGTATATAATTTACATACCTTAATAATCAAACGAATTTCAGTTTGTTTTATATTCATGTTAGATATAAATGTAACTAGTATCCTAAACATATATAGATCCTTGGAATTTTTAGTTTTTATATTTTAATATGGAGTATAAAGCCTCAATCAATTCACAGACCTAATTTTTACCTTCTAAATTCATGGTTTGAGTAAAAATTTTTCACATTTCTGAATATATGCCAAGAAAGCATTTTTTCATTCAAAAATTTATAAAAATCTCAAAACTTGTGTATCAGAATTTCTACAGCTATACAAGTTTTAATTCTCTGATTTCCATTCTGCTTGTCACAGTCTTTTAATGTAACTGGCTATCCACAAACGATGTTAGCCTTGGATGGGGTGGATTGGATTCAGGAAAGTGTGACATTTGTGACAAGGGGAAGGGAAGGGGTAACAAGAAGTGTGACATCACACATTTTGGCTATATTAAAAACATTTAAAATCAACCGATTAAAATTTGAAATTACTAGAACTTGAGGGTATTTTTTAAAATAATGGTTAAAATAACTTTCATGTTTTTTACACTTATGCTCCTTCTTCCCCCAAAACAGCACTATGTTCCCAGGATACAAATAATTATCAGTAATGCTCATAAATGTCAATGAAAGTTATATTTAAGAGGCATTGCAAGAGGAAATTGGGCAAAAAAAGAAAAAGTTTCCATCACCATCTCAGTATTTCATGAAATTTTTTTCTTGTGTTGCCTTACCCAAGGAAAGAACAAAAATCTGAAATATTTTTGACTTACCTCTTTTAGTTTCAGAGTTATGGGGGGCCAAAGTACCCCAGAGGAGTGACGTGAAATAATTCAGGACCATTTTTGCCGATTTATTGTCTCGACTGTGACTGGCTCGAAGGCACTTCAGAGAATTTTTTTTTTTTTTTTTTTTCTGATAATATACCTTGGATATTAACATCTCAAATTGAAAATTTATTCGAAAATAGCCAGAGCCACCAAATACCCCAATTTCATAAAAAATTAAATTTTTAAGAATGCTTTAAAGCTTGACTCTGACATGATGTAGAAAAAATTTTTGCACAGTGCAGTTACACATTTCCATATAAATTGAATCCAATGTTAAAAATTTTTGAAGGCTTCCCCAGGGCCCCCTTGGTACATGACCACAAACATGGTCCTTAATGCGAATTTATGCAATTTTGAAGGATTGGTACAGCTGAAGCGGACTTTGCACATGAAAACTATTGGCATGGAGATGTAGTATCAACTTAGTAGTTTCATATTATGAAAAAACATTTTTTGAAGGTAACTCTGTTTCAAAGAAAAATCCCCAAAAGTACCTAACCATTTGGGATATTCCACTGACACGTATGAGGCATTTTGGCATTACTTTTAGAAGTTTAATTGACTGTAGCAATATTGAAAATTAAACTTATCCTGCATGTATCCCAAATATGTCCTCCATATATCATAAATAATTCTTTTACAGGGGCACTCATAAGAATTACATTACGCTGTGCAGGGATTTCTGTAACAACTGAACCGTTCGAAAACTTTTTTCACTGACAGAAAGCTACCTATTGCTGAGTATCATAGACTAAGAATATTTTTATGCATGTAGCTTAAATAGTTCTTTTACAGGAACATTAAAAAGAATTCTAGTGCATTATGCTATATGGACATCTCTGTAACTATTGAACTGAATCTAAAGATTTTTTCACTGAAAGCTTCACTATTTCTGAGTAATATAAGCTGAAATTCATGCATATACCATAACTCACAGGAACAATCAAAATAATGCGTAAGTAATGTCATAAATGTCTCCATTCATCAAATGAGGAAAAAAAATACTTTCTAAATTTATTAACTCTACACATACTATGTCTTATACTTCATTTAAAATGAACAAAAAGTAAATAATATTGTGAATGAAAGATGTTCTCACAAATCTACATCATTTATTTCTGACTTGTATACTATTTTACAACAAAATCGGCAAACGTCATTTCAAACAAAAAGTAACACGTAAAAGAAAAAAAAAAGATTCTCAGGTTATTTATGCACTCTTATTATAGAGTCTACTGTATAGTTGATTGTGAGCTGTTTTGATACTTTTTACATTAGTAATGGTAAATGGAGTAACTGAAGTAAATTCAATTGGACCGAAAAATATCTTGGCTGCAGTAACTGTTTCTGTGTCATCTTGGCGTGACCAAGTAAAAGAATCTGAGCCAGGTACTGCATTCAAATATTTCATTGTAGCAATCTTATCTTGTTCTGATAAAGCGATAACCCTTCCGATGTGAAATAACTTTTCATATTCCATGACATAGTAAAAGTTCAGCTTAATATCAACAATATGGCACTTTTTTCCACCACAGGAAATTATACTCTAAAAACAGCAACAACGTAAAATGCTGTCTATTGAAAAGGTTTTATATATAGAACAGGCATAAAACACTTTTTTAAGTATGTTTGACATTTTTGTGCAGGTGTGATTTTAATTTTAACATTTTTGCATCTGAGACAGTTAAAATGATTTTTTTATATCAGGACAAAACATTTTCATTTTTATTAAATACTAGCTTCTAGCAGCAACTTTGTCAGAATTGTCTTTAGAATTAAGTTCAAAGAGAAATGAAGCATGTATGAATAACAAAATGGAAATTGATGACACTTGTACTATAGACAAAAAATGACTGCATTTAAATATTATTTACTTTTTGTTTATTTTAAATGAAGTATAAGGTATATGCAAAGTTAACAAATTTAGATAGTAATTTCCACCCCTCATTTGGCGAATGGAGACAGTTATGACATTATTTAAAAATTATTTTGAGTGTTCTTGTAAATTATGCAATGTGCATGAATTTTAGCTTATGTTACTCAGGAATAGTGTAGCTTTCAGTGGAAAAATTTTTAGAATCAGTTCAGTAGTTACAGAGATGTCCATATAGCTTAATGTACTAGAATTCTTTTGAATGTCCCTGTAAAAGAACTATTTATGCTACATCCATGAAATTAAGCCTATAATACTCAGCAATAGTGTAGCTTTCTATCAGTGAAAAAAGTTTTCCAAGATATTTTTCAGTCCAATTGAATTTACTTCAGTTACTCCATTTACCATTACTAATGTAAAAAGTATCAAAACAGCTCACAATCAACTATACAATAGACTCTATAATAAGAGTACATAAATAACCTGAGAATCTTTTTTTTTCTTTTACGTGTTACTTTTTGTTTGAAATGACGTTTGCCGATTTTGTTGTAAAATGGTATACAAGTCAGAAATAAATGATGTAGATTTGTGAGAACTTCTTTCATTCACAATATTATTTACTTTTTGTTCATTTTAAATGAAGTATAAGACATAGTATGTGTAGAGTTAATAAATTTAGAAAGTATTTTTTTCCTCATTTGATGAATGGAGACAGTTATGACATTACTTACGCATTATTTTGATTGTTCAGCTGTGAGCTATGTTACATGCATGAATTTCAGCTTATGTTACTCAGAAATAGTGGAGCTTTCAGTGGAAAAATCTTTAGAATCAGTTCAATAGTTACAGAGATGTCCATATAGCATAATGTACTAGAGTTCTTTTTAATGTTCCTGTAAAAGAACTATTTATGCTACATGCATAAAAATATTCTTAGTCTATGATACTCAGCAATAGGTAGCTTTCTGTCAGTGAAGAAAGTTTTCGAACGGTTCAGTTGTTACAGAAATACCCACATAGCATAATGTAATTCTTATGAGTGCCCCTGTAAAAGAACTATTTGTGATATATGGAGGACATATTTGGGATACATGCAGGATAAGTTTAATTTTCAATATTGCTACAGTCAATTAAACTTCTAAAAGTAATGCCAAAATGCCTCATACGTGTCAGTGGAATGTCCCAAATAGGGAGGTACTTTTGGGGATTTTTCTTTGAAACAGAGTTACCTTCAAAAAATGTTTTTTCAGAATATGAAACTACTAAGTTGATACTACATCTCCATGCCAATAGTTTTCATGTGCAAAGTCCGCTTCAGCTGTACCAATCCTTCAAAATTGCATAAATTAGCATTAAGGACCATGTTTGTGGTCCCGTACCAAGGGGGCCCTGGGGAGGCCTTCAAAAATTTTTAACATTGGATTCAATTTATATGATGTATAACTGCACTGTGCAAAAATTTTTTCTACATCATGTCAGAGTCAAGTTTTAAAGCATTCTTAAAAACTTTATTTTTTATGAAATTGGGGTATTGGTGGCTCTGGCTATTTTCGAATAAATTTTCAATTTGAGATGTTAATATCCAAGGTATATTATCAGAAAAAAAAAAAAAAAATTCTCTGAAGTGCCTCCGAGCCAGTCACAGTCGAGACAATAAATTGGCAAAAATGGTTCAGACTTAAAATGGTTCTCGTCACTCCTCTGGGGTACTTTGGCTCCCCATAACTCTGAAACTAAAAGAGGTAAGTCAAAAATATTTCAGATTTTTGTTCTTTCCTTGGGTAAGGCAACACAAGAAAAAAATTTCATGAAATTCTGAGATGGTGATGGAAACTTTTACTTTTTTTGCCCGATTTCCTCTTGCAATGCCTCTTAAATATAACTTTCATTGACATTTGTGAGAATTACTAATAATTATTTGTATCCTAGGAACATAGTGCTGTCTTGGGGGAAAAGGAACATGAGTTAAAAAAAAAAAAAATGAAAGTTATTTTGACTATTACTTAAAAAATACCCTCAAGTTCTCGTAATTTCAAAATTTAATCGGTTGATTTTAAACTCCTCCCATAACTTCGAAACTAAAAGAGGTAAATCAAAAATAGTTCAGATTTGTTCTTTCCTTGTGTAAGACAACACAAGAAACAAAATTCATGAAATTCGGAGATGGTGATGAAAACCCCCTGCCTGATTTGCTTGTGCAGCAATGTCTCTTAAAAAAAATAAAAATCTGAAATAGGATCTATAACATAGTGCTTTGTTTCAGAATTGGAATACATGTTATGTAATATAGCAAGACATGTGACAAGGGGAGAGAGAGTTAAAAAAAAAAAAAAAAAAAAAAAAAAAAAAAAAGAGTGTGGCATCATTTATGGACAGTCCCTAGTAACAAAATGCAATTATCATATCCAGTCTGAAATTTGGATTGTAATTTCTACAGTTCAACCAAATTTAAAAATTAACATACTTCGTATAAATATTTTAGTTTCAGAAAGAGAACAGTTCTAGTTTTCTAAAAAAAAAAAAAGGTCTAAAATGAACTTTATAAAACAGTGAGAAAATGAAAATTTGAAGACTGAAGTATGGCATTTTACAGGAAAATCACTCAGATACACTTTAAGTTTTCTTTTTCAAATTTATTCATTCATATTAAAAATGAAAGATTATGCTAAAACAGAAAAGAAATAATAATAATAAATGTGGCTACTAAACTCACTTTTCTAGAAACACGAATCTTTGTAGATGGATTCAAAGGTATAATTTCTTTTATTTTGCTAGTCATGTTGATATCTCTTTCATTTGCTGCTACTTTACAATCCACATAACCATATTCTTTCCTCTTCTTTCGATCAGTATCGCAGTCAAAAGTTTCTAATTTTCTTTTATTAAATTGAGTTATGAATGATCCATAACCATTGCACTTTGGTGTTTTTTCCATATCTTTTTCCTTTAATTCTGTGTTTCCATTTACAGGTATATAATTTTTTTTAGATACATTAGATTCTTTTTTTTCAAGAGATACATTTTTGATTTCAACTGAACTCTCAGTTGCATTGCATGCAGTATTATTAGAAGAATTGTCATTTTTCAAGTGAGATGTATCGTTAGAATCAATAGACAGATTGATTTCTAATGAAGGACAATTTTCTTTCTCAGTTTCAGCTACAGCATTATCCTCATCAAGTAATACTGAAAGTAAACAATATTTAAAAAGTGAGAGTTAACACAATGATTAAAAAAAAGTACACACAAGCATTCAAAATATTATGTATATGTATGAGAATTCATTTGAAATACATTCTGTTAAAATTTTCACTTTTATTTAAGTGCATAATCATAAATATGTACAATGTTATAAAACACTTATTAAAAATATTGACATGGATTATTGAATTTTCAAAATATTTTCAGTTATGTTTAATATTGAAAACTAGCCAAAAATACAACTCTTTGGTTCAGAAAGTTTTTTTCTTACCCTAGAAATAACTTTTTATTCCATATAAGATTAACTATTGTCTATGAGAGCATGTATGTGCACTATTAATTTCTAATAACTTTCTCATGGGATAGGGAAAATGCTTTGAGTCTGGAAGACACTCAATACAATTTTCTTAAGCAATACTTAGATTTTCATTAATAAAATAGTGGATGATTGATAAGGTATTATTAGCTTAGTTAGACAAAATTAATTATAACTAATGAATGCCAAATATATATATATATTTACAGAGAGTAACTTTGTTACAGCTGATAATAAAAAAATACATTTATTTTTTGCTAGATTCATTTTATCTGCTTACCATCTAGTCTTTGACGACAGAATCATCTGGTTTCTGAATACAACTAAACAGTAATTTATTAACATATTTCAGGACTTGTAATACATTTCGTTAGAAAAAAGTGCCATTAGAATACCTAATCCAAGAAACAACAACAACAAACAAACAAAAATCTGGAGTAATTCCACTCGATTTTCCAAATAATTGATACGTGTTTAAATAAATTTCATTTATTTTTTATATTAAATACATAGTGTTCTGGCACTAGTGCACTTAAAATGATTTGAGTGTATGAGCCATGATGTATAAGAATACTTTTTGTAGCCCTGAAAAAAACTGTATGGGGTACACTCGCTAAAATTTAAGCAGTATGTAAGACAGTGACCAAATATCATATGCATACCTAATTTGATGTCAATCAAATGCACCATTTAGACACTAGCTCCTTTAAATGATTTGCATCCTTAAGCTGTAATATATAAGAATTACTTCTTGCAAGTCTCTGAACAAACTATTAGTTCTACACATACCAAAATCTATGTAGATCATGAGATCATGACCAATAATACACATACCCAATATGAGCTCAATTGAATGCAGCCTATAGGCACTAGCGCACTTTCAGGAATTTCCATACATGGGCCATAATGTAAAAGAACACTCATTTGTTGCCCTATCAAAAAACTATAAGTCCTATACACAGAAAAATCTATACATGTTGTGTGACCATCTACAATACACATACCCAATTTGAACTTCTTCAAATGCACCATTTAGCTCATTTTAAATGATTTGCGTTTATAGGCCATAATGTATAAGAATTATTTTTTGCAATCCCATGAACAAACTATTGTTGCAGAAAACTGCTTGATTCTTGGGTTCATCATTCTAAAGTCCAGTATGTGTAGAAAGTTCTAGTAAAAAGTCCATTTGTCAGGATGGAACTCAAACTTTATTGCTTCTAGAATTTCATTAAACAATCAGCTTACAAAATTCACAGCCACTAATGACCAGTAACGTGCAGTCTGCTTAGTACAAAAGCTTTCACAGATGCTGTAATTCACAAACAAAATAAAACAGTTCCACAAGCTAAAATTCAGTAGAAATACTTGAGGAAAATCATAAACAATTCCTCAATGAAGAATTCACACACACTTCTCGAATCAAGCAAAATATTGCTTACAATAGTACAATTCTCAGGCTAATGCAATGAACAGAACGAATGTCTGTTTCGCTTGCAGTCTACAGCAAGACTGACCCCACCAGGTAATGCACTGTCATATTTATAGGTGTCACAAAAGCTAGGAGAAATTTCTCGAAGGTACCTTTTAAAGTACAAATTTTGATTACATCATAGGAATAGAGTTGAATCATAAGGCTATAATGCAATTAAGGGAGGGAAACAAACATTACAGGCCCCATTGGTAAAATTGCACCAAATTTCCGAAATATCACCAAGCTTGGCGACTTTTTGGGAAAATATTGCCTAATTTGGCCCCAAAAATAAGTCCCCAAAAGTTATATCAGCTAAGCTCTAACATCAATATTTAACGAGATTTCTAGAAAACCCTATGTTAACCAATGGAGAAACCCCAAACTCCGTATCTCCAGTTCTAGTCAACCCATTTTGATGCAACAAAATGTAAAATTTAATTATTTGACACATAGAATACAAATTATTAGTTTAGCTCCTAGAAAAGCGGGTTACCCGAAAAATTCGTAACACTATTAACTCTAAACGCACCAACATCTATGCAAATCATGTGACCGTGACCTTTTATAGACATGCCCAATTTGTGCTCAATCGAATGCACCATTTAGAAGAAGCTAGTGCACTTTCAAGAATTTCTGCCCATAGGCCGTAATGTAAAAGAAGTCCTACTTACCAAAATCAATACCGATTGTGTGACAGTGACCTATAATATACATACTATACATACCCAAGTTTGAGCTGAATCAAATGCACCTTTTAAGAGCTATCGTGTTCACTCCTCACACACACCCACACATACATATCGTAAAAATAGCATAAATGAACTCGGAAGACCTCAAAACGTGTAAATATATTAAAATCGCATAGTCAAATTTTTTAATGATTACACTACTTTCCTTATATAGTACATGTTGTAAAAAAGGTAGTACATGAAAGTAAAAAAGGATTACTTTGTGGCCCAAATTGATTTTTTAATACATAAATTGAAAAATCATCATATAAAGCAATTCATTTTTTATGTGAAAAGTATATCCATATTAAGAAGATTAACAAATGAAGTAAATAAGAAAAGAGAAGTATGAGGACACAGTTAATTAGTTTAAACACCCATGCTAATATACAATGTCAATAATTTATAAACAAATTAAAAATCATGGTTATGAAAAATTTTACTGACAGAGCTTATGAAATCCATGAAAATTAGGTTAGAAGTTATTTCACACTAATATTCAAATATGCACCTGCCAAATCAGCAAATGCAAAAGTGCTAGATAAAATATACAATCTCAAAAGCAGTACTTTTTTCAGTAAAATTTAAAGCAATCAATCCCTTTAAAATATAAAAACTTAAATATTGCTTTGGGATCATTCTGCAGTATTTGGCTTCACAAACTTAAAAAAAAAAAAAAAAAAAAATTAAGCAAAATATATCATAAAGCTTGAAATCGCTTCTATTAAAGCTTACCAATAATTTATTTTTAACTAATCAAAGAGCACTTTGTTTGCAATAATACAAAAAAATTTGATACATAAGGGACATTATATTTTTAATTATTACCCCCAAAATATCTTATTTTATTTCAAAGTTCCTATGCTTAATAAAACCTTTTCAATAATAGTATCATGTGAAATAAAAAGAAAATATTTTATCACAAACTTTTAATGATATTTTTTTGTTGCATCTAAAACAATTTTGAGCTTATTTTTGATTATTTAACTAATAATATTGACGACAACTGATTATTATTTTATTTTTCCCCTCTTCAACTAGTGAGCTAGTTTCCTAAATTATTCAGTTAAAATATTATAGCTTTTCATTTAGCAGCTGGACATAGCAAACAAAAATGTGTTATGTACGGGATGAAGTGCAAAATTTTTATTTAAAACTTAGCAAAAATTGAAATTTTAGACTATGTTATAATGACTTTTCTGCACAATTGGAAGAATAAATAAATAAAATAAAATGAAAATGAATAAATAATATCGATACACAAACACATATGGTTAATTATAGCTACCACTGGTGAAGTCAGAGATCACTTGAAATATTGAAACATCATTTTAGTTGATATTCATCAGAAAACAAAGATAAAACTGCGATGAATTATTGTACAATAGCATTTTAAATATATGTGGGAATTATCCCAGACATTCAGATGCTTTCCCACTTCCTCTTACCTTAAGTGGCCAGCAAGTGTAAACTAAAGATTAGAGTGTTAATGCTGGTGCTACGAACCATACAGCGAAACAATGATTTTGTAGTATAACTTGTGATGATTCGACAGTTTTGAGTAGAGAGAGAAGTGTGTGTGCATGATGTGTTTGTGATAGCACTTGTCAAGTGTTAATATAAATTTTAATGTGCTGTCGAGTGTTGATATGAATTTTAATGTGAGATGGCTGAAGGTTGACAAAGAAAGAATAAAAAAAACTTAACTGTGGTAAATACGTGCAATAATATCAATTTTATTCACAGCCATTTTTTTATATCTACAAAAAAAACC
This sequence comes from Cheiracanthium punctorium, assembly GCA_038373885.1. Taxonomy (NCBI): domain Eukaryota; kingdom Metazoa; phylum Arthropoda; class Arachnida; order Araneae; family Cheiracanthiidae; genus Cheiracanthium; species Cheiracanthium punctorium. The sequence continues at coordinate 284,250 of JAWZYV010013819.1, forward strand.
TACTTATTAAACAGAATACAAAATTTTATGTGCATTGCCACTGAGTATCCCACCAGTGACGAAGAGATAGTCTGAGGAATGATAAAAGGAATACATGGAAAATAGAGTTTTAAGTAAAATAAGATACTAATTTTTTTGGAAAATGCACATGCCTGCCGGACCTCGTTACTTTTACAGCAGTTTCCGGACATTGTTGTTTACTCTCTGAATTTGTGATGTTGTTTTCTTCCAATATATAAGCTGGTTTCACCTGGTCTATAGAAACCATTTCTTTACGACCATTGCACTCTATTGTCAGCGTTTTAACCGATCGTGAAAGAACCTTGTAAGGGCCTGTATATGGCTGAAACAGTGGATCATGCACCTGATCCACTCTCAAAAAGACATGAGAGCAAATCTTTAAATCAGGGTGTACATAGCATTTGTTGAATGAATGGCGAGATGTTGCTATTGGGTTTAACCATCTCATCTTACTTCGAAGCTCCGTGACAAAGTCATTACTGCATGATTGGATTGGAATAACATCTATCATATCGCAAGGAAGGCGAAGATTTGTTCCATATACTAATTCAGAACAAGACGTATTCAAGTCTTCCTTAACAGCTGTTCTGATTTCTAATAGAACTATTGGGAATATATCAGTCCATCTGTTTCCATGTTCGTGGGCTTTGATAGATGTTTTTAAGTGGCTATGGAAACATTCGTTGATCCCATTGGCGATTGGGTGGTAAGCAGTCATTCGAATGTGTTGCTTGCTAAGCATATTTGAAAATTCAGCAAACATTGATGACTGCATTTGTGAACCTCGTTCTGTAGTAATCGTAGATGGACAACCAAAACGCGCAATCCAAACATTAAAAATTACACTGCAGAGGATGTCAGGGATGGGAATAGCTTCAGGCCATCTTGTAAAATGATCTATTAAGGTTAAAATATACCTGTAACCATCAGATGGGGGTAGTGGACCCACGATATCCATATGAATTTATGGAATCATGCGCCAGGTGTAGAAAATGTACCCAGCGGTGCTTTTGTATGTCTTTGAATCTTGGAGTGTTGACATTGCTGATACAATCTAACCTATTTCTTTAGTTGTTGCTTCATGTTTGGCCAAACATAATGTGAACAAATGAGTTTCAAGGTTGCTGTTATCCTGGGATGAGATTGTGGAGATGTTCGAAAATGATCCTACAGGGTCAAGGAAATGCAGTTGATATATCACACAACAGGGGGCAGTCGGATATATGACTAGGTTGCCGTTCCAGCTTTAGAGATGTTTTACTGTTTACACAAACCTTTACCTCTGGATCATTGTATTGTGCCTCTTCAAACTTTTTGAAATTTAACATAGGTGATTTTGTGACAGAATGAATTTCGATTATAGAAAGAGTGTCTGCAACAATGTTTTTAGAACCTTGCACATGACGAATGTCTGTAGAATACTGAGATATGAAATCTAGATGACGTAGCTGCCTCGGTGAGCATTTATGAGGATTTTGCTTAAAAGCATAAATCAATGGCTTTTGATCCATGTATATTTGAAAAATTCTTCCTTCTAACATATGTTTGAATTTTTTTATAGTACTATAAATGGAGAATATTTCTCGATCGTATGTTGACCATTTCTGTTGACTTTTATTCAGTTTCATGAAGAAAAAGACTAGGGGTTCTCAATGTTTCCCGGAAAGTTGCATTAGTGCTCCTCCATCAGCTACATCCGAAGCATCTACCCATATGCTTAGCTGTGCACCAGGAATCGGATGTCTCAATAAAGTAGCTTTAGCAATTGCGTCTTTCACATCCATAAAGGTTTTCTCTGCATCCATGTTCCATTGAAGTTGTTCACTCGAAGTGCAAACAGGAGAATGAGATTTGCGTTTTTTCTTATTTTTGTGGCCTTCTAAAAACTGTATCAAAGGAGCAAGCATATGAGCAGCATTGGATAAAACAGCGATAAAAATTAAATATGCCTAAAAATCGACAAAGTTGGGTTAAAGTTGTTGGTCGTGGGAAATCAACGACGCACTTAACTTTATCAGGAAGAGGTTGAATACTTTTTTTTGGATAAATTAAAACCTAAAAACTTAATTTCAGGTTTGCCAAATGTACATTTTGTAACATAGATGCAGAGACCATATTGTTGCAATCTAGAGAAAAGTGCATTTAAATGTTGATTATGCTCTTCATTGTCCTTTGAAGCTATTAGTTTATCATCTACGAAGGCTAAGACATCTTTTAAATTGCGAGTCACTTCATTGATGAAACGTTGCGGCAGCGTTGCACAATCCAAACTGCATGCGCGTGCTCTGGAACAAACCAAATGGAGTACAGATGGCTGTTTTATGCATATCATCGGGGTGAATGGGTACCTGATGATAAGCCTTAACAAGATCTATTCGACTAAAAATTTTGGCTCCATGTATTTCAGCAGTAAAATCAGCTATGCATGTGGAATGGGATATGTTTGATAGTTTGTGCATTTAAGGTGCGATAGTCACCGACGGGTCTCGATTCCAATGCTCTCCTTTTCGGCACCATGTGGAGAGGTGATGCATAACTGCTGTTGGAATGTCTCATATGCCCCAATTGTAACATATTTTCAAACTCTGCTTTTGCAATTTTCAAACGATCAGGTGCTAACCTAAGAGGTTTTGCTACTGCAGGTGGACTTTTTGCTTGAATATAATGAACTGTGGTATGTTTGACAGGCTGATTGGGATCAGGTAGTGCTGTTGTGGAAGGGAACTGTTTTAAACGATCATGATATGGATTCTCATGAGAAACAGTTTTCACAGAATGTAGTTTAGCATTTTGCATTTGGCATGGTGTTCGAAAATTTGTTTTCAAATCTCTGAGACATTTGCCTCGTAGGTCAGGTACCAATTTAAAATAATAGAGGAAATCTGCTCCGATTATAGGATACTACCTTCAGGAACGGCCTACCTATTTGGTTTAAAGCCTGTTTTAGTTCCTGAAGTGTCCCACTGTCCTGCAAAACCCTAGCTCTAGGCTCAGGTCCAGCAAGCAGCGGTTTCCCTCATTTTTATTTTATTTTTTTACAGCACAATTTTTGGATTACAATTGGTAAAATACATCAGTGTTATACAATATAAAAGCAGTTAGTTTACAATGGCTTACAATTGCTCACAATATTGTTCTTAGTAACATTTGACCATAGATACCGTTTATAGGTGAACTGACGTTAGCCACTAAAAAAGGCTATGTTAGCTTTCTTCTTAAATTAAAATCTAGAGAAAGTGTTTTTTGACCATACACAAATATTTTTGACGAATTGGCTGAAAAAGTGTTTGCTGGGGTGAGCTTATTTTTTCTTGACTACTCGCAGGAATTATCGACATGTCACTACCAGTATCGACCGAAAACGAGACATTTGTTTTACACTCTTTAATGAACAGGCGACGTGGCACTTTCGACAAGGAATAAGTTTCCTCTACTCTTTGCTCTTCTCGTTTCCCCGCCAAGAGCAAGGTTTTATACATTTATCTTCTCTACATTTACTTCCAAAACGCCATTGATACCAGCACGTAGAATGATAACGATTTGAAGACCTGTTTTTACTGCAAGATCGATTTCAGTTCTCTCTAAAAGGTGAATGATTTCTCTGGATAGAAAGATTATCAATTCTTTTTTTTAATTTTTCAATTTCATGAAATAATTTATCCTCTGCACTCTGTTCAACTGAGTGCAAAACTACAAATGATTCAGTTGGTGACGGATTTATCTCCAAAATGCGATTGGAAATTTTAGCCGCTTTGCTTAAATCGAGATCAGGAAATGCAGCAAGAATTGATTGAACTCTAACTGGTAACCATTGTAAAAACAATTCCATCATCAGGGTATCTGGTACATTGAGAGTTTCAGCACGACATTTCATATTACATAGCAGTTCCGTTGGCTAACCGTTGACAACAGATGCCGAATTTCTTGCTGAGAGCTTTGTCCTGAACAATTTATGACCTCATTTTTCAATTGTGTGTACGGGTTGCTGTCATATGATTTCATCAAGATATCTCGAACTAAAGTTGCAATATCTGGCGGTAGATATGAGACTACATAGTTATGTTTCGTAATTGACTGTGGTTTTGCCAATGCAAAAGTACTTTCACTAATAAACCACTAGGCAGGATTTGACCGATTAAAATTGGGTATTTGAATCACATTTATCTCTGCCATTTTGACACTATTGATTATTTTTCTCAATATAAAAATAAATCTCTCCAAAGAAATAGCACATAAAAATAGCACAGTACCTTTAAATTATGTCCCTGTCTGGGTCACCAATGAGGTGGCTGAAGGTTGACCAGAGGTGCAGAGAGCCAAGTCGGGGCCCCGGGGATAATATCTTTGGAGTGCCTTTGCTATCCAGAAATCCTTTCGATGTCGTATTAGATCAATCATTTATTCCTTATTAAAATTATTAATCATTTAAAGATACTTTAAATTAATAGTCATTGGAAAGTAATTAATAGAATTAAAATTATTAATTTAAAGAGTATTATGCTTTAACCCTCTGAGCGTCTTGGGAATGGGCAAATAATGTAAAGTTGTTTTCACTGCAAAATTTTCATGCAGCTTTAAAATTATTTAAAAAATAAAACTTTGATAGGAAGATTTGTAATTATTAAAAAGTTAACTTCTAAAATACCCATAAGCTTTAATATCGAAATATATTTTATGATGCCTTGGTGTTATAAATAATTTAAATTATAGATGCATTGCAGTGAAAACTGGAATGAAGTGAACGGAATTTTACGTCTCAGCCGCTTGGAGGGTTAATAAACATCCATGCTCTAAAAAATACCAACATTTTGTTTGGAAGGTTTGGTCACCTCCATAGAGAAACTGTATTTGAAACGTTAACATTTTTGCATGGCATGTTTCCTCAGTATTGAAAAAATTAATATTTTTATTCATACTTCCATGCAAGAAGGCAGCCAAAAAAATTTCAGAAGTAAAAAAAAAAGTGGAAATTTCAAAATTTCTCATAGAAAGTCTTGATCTTTAACATTTTGTTAAGGAAAATTCAAAATTTCGGAATTTGAGTGGGCCCATAGTCTCTCCTCTGTCTATACCCTTTCTTCCACTATTTAACAATGTGTCTCGGGAAAAAAAAATGATTTCTTCTTAAATGAATCTTTTCTACTTTTAGTCATGGCAAACCGTTGAATAACACCGTCAATGTCTGCTTTTCTTGCAAAAGAAGACTCAATCACTGACTCTCCTCGTTTTTGTCAAGTGGGTGGTTTATGCTCTAGCTGGCTTTTTGTAATTTCATTCAAAAATTAATTAGATATATCCGCGGACATAATCTGTATCCGGTCATTTTTTTTTTTTACAAAACTGACAACACAGAATTAAGTGTCATATAAACAGCAAAAGCGGGGCCCCTTCCCAAGCTGAGGCCCTGGGGATTTTTCCCCTTCTCCCCCTCCCTCTCTGCGCCACTGAGGTTGACAAAGAATAAAAAAAACTTTTAACTGCGCTAAATACATGCGATAATATCAATTTTATTCACAGCCATTTTTTTTATATTTCCAAAAAAAAAAAAAAAAACTACTTAAACAGAACACAAAATTTTATGTGTGTTGCCACAAATGCATTATATGCTAATCACATTATATGCATAATATCGAATGCTAATATAAATGTTTTAATTGGTTTTAATAGCGATACTGTTAAATTGTCAATATTTATGTTGTTTAGTAAAGGTGTTGAGTTCAAACAATTGTGTTGTGAATCATCTCCTAGACAGCAGCCCCACAAAATGGGTACTCGTCTAGTCCCAGTAGATGTATAAAGTGAATTGTGAATAATTAATGCAGAATCTTGACTTCAACAGTTGAAAAGATTGTGTTTGCACTATCGAAAACAGTCTGCATAACTGATCTCATCCTTTATCCCAAGTCTCCGTGCAAAGTAGTAGTGCCTGTAAGTGCAACTGGAATCGGTCAGTTGACTGTATTGATTGCTAATGACTGTGCTTCGGGACTACAAACACACTGAGTATAGAACAGATGACTAACATTCTTAAGTTCAGTTGTATCGCATTAAGTTATTTTTAAACCAACATTCTGTTAATTTAAAGTTTATTATTGTGCTTGAGGTATAAAATATAAAATGTAAAGGACACCACGAGTGATAATGAATAGCTGCTTTTAGTGTTTAACAGTATTTTAAAGTGTCTTATAGTATTTTAGTGTAGTACATTGTTTTAATGAATGTAAAATTTTATGAATGTAATGTTTGTTTTAATGATGTAATGTTTTAGTGAATTTCTAATTTTTAACATATGCATTTTAATTAAATATACATTTTAAGTCTATATTTTTAAACTGTTATTTATGTCTTAACGCTATTTTAATTAGGTCAGTTTGCCGTTTCTGGGAAGGGCGAGAAAAGAAATTTTGGTTAGATTGTACGAAGAAATGGGTGTTGAGATAAGCCATGAAATGCATGTTATTGACATAAAGAATGCAATTATAGAAAGTTCTGATTATGAGGAGGTATTCGTCAAGGGTCTACTTGAGAGATTGATGCAGCAGAGTGAAATAGCATTGGAAAATATTAGGCAAAGGGAGGAGGAGGCAAAAAGAAAACTAGAGGTGGAGGAAAAGAGAATGAAATTGAGCTTGAGAAATTGAGATTAGAGAATGAAACAAATTTTGATGGCAAAGGGAGGAGAAGGCAAAAAGAAAACTAGAGTTCGAGATGAAGGAAAAGAGAATGAAATGTGAGCTTGAGAAATCGAGATTAGGGAATCAGACAAATTTCGATAGTATTCTATCTACGGTTGTAGGGTCGAGTCCTTGTCATAAGCCGGTCTTGACAATGTATAGATATGACAAAGACATTGGCTTATATTTGGTGTTGTTTGAACAGCAGGCTAGGTTAGTGGGGCAAAGGCAGACTGTTGGGTTGCCCATCTGTTGAACCTATTACCCTACAAAATAACACAGCTAATTGCTTGCAAGCCAGAATATAAGGCTAAAAATTACAAATACGTCAAAACCTCCCTTTGGAAAGATTTAAGCTCACTCCTGAAAAATTTCGACAGTTATTTTTTAAACGTGTTAAGCGTGGCGATAGTACTTGGCGCAGGATGTCTACCAAATTTCTGAAAGTCAATTTCCGGACTTTTGGGAGGTAGAAGGACCAGAAGCGTATATAAGTTTCCATACCCGGGGGAGGGGGGGGGGGTTATTTTAAATCTTATTGTTATTAGAGTTAATATTAATGTTTTAAAATATCTGCTGGGAGGCCTGGGCTCCCCGCACGACTTCTTCCACGGACTTTCAGCAACCATTCTAATGAAGAGATAAGTCCTCCAAATTGAACACTATCCAATACTTTAAATTCAAAAAATAAAATGCAACTCAAACAAAGAGCACACACTTTCTAAGAAAAAAAGGGGCCAATTGCTTGTGTTATATGCGAGCATGCGTACATAAATATTGAGAAATATTAAGCAATAAAAATAAATACGTACGTGGAAAATAAAATGATTGAATAAATCACGTATGATCATCTACTAATCCCGTCCACGATACTTACTTCTAGCACAAATTTTAGCCACTTTCATCTTTCTACACTTCAAATCCAAAACACTGAGTTAAAATAAATAATCAATGAATGAAATTCTATTGCAAACCAGACGGATGATCAAGCGCTGACGACAGCTTTTTTACCCTCCTGTCACGATGGATGAGCCCCCATTTTTCCCTCCTTATGCAAACACATGGCTTGATGCTTTCGCGGTCCGGAAAATACGTTGCAGTTGCTTTCGGTTTCGAGACTGACAAATAGGAAGGATTAAAAAAAAAGGGATACCGAAAAAAAAAAAAAAAAGATTCTTTTGGTGAATTTTCCGGACCCATTATCCAATTTCCCAGACTTTCTGGACCCATTTTCCAATTTCCTGGCTTTTTCCAGACTTTCCGGAGCGGTATGAATTAAGAAGCTATTTTGAAGGTTGGATTTCCGGTTTAGGAGTAACCACGTTTGAGCAGCTCAAGGTCTTCTTAATAACTGAGCAGATGAAAAAAAAAATTCCTTTGGAGTTTATTTAGGTAAGTGGACAAATATTAGTTCACCAGCCGTACTTGCTGATAAAGTTGAGCAATTTAAGGATGCGAAGAGGTCGTATGCGTGGGAATATGAAAATAAGTTAGGGAGCTCAAGGCCATACCAGGGGTATGTCCAGAGGGATTCTTATGCTGACGTTGGTGCACATTTTAGAGTACCCCAGTGGTAAACACACAGGCACAGAGGTAGGGAAAAAAAAATACTTAGGAGTTTCACATGCGGTGCAAGTGGTCACCTGAGGGCAAATTGTGACAAATGGAATAGAAATAATGTTAACCCAGCACCGGTAGTTGGGCATGGTGACAGGAATGTTGGAGTGGAGGTCGGATACACTCAACAAATCTATTGCACAGAGAGGTGAAGCACTGCAGTTAAGGAAACGAAAATGGGTGATTTGAGAGTTACAGCTTTGATGGACTCGGGTAGTGCCGTGTGTACTGTAGCAGGGTTTAACCTGGGCTAAAAATTTCTTTAGCAAAAAAGTTAAAATGAGAAAAAAAGCTTTAGCAAAATGCTAAAAGACTAATATACCTATAAATTCACATTCTCCCACTTTAACGACATCTTGATGTATTTAATTTTCATTTGCTGACTTACCTTTAAAAATCAGCCACATCTGTAAAGGATTACATATTTACAAAACATTCTTAATGACAAAGTAATTCAAATCTGTACTTACCAGTGAGACAAAAGTTTGACTAAAAGCTATTGTAACATATGTAATATTTGTTATGATTAAATGACAAACAAATAAAAAATAATGTTAATTTGATAAAAGGATTTTATTGTTTTTCAAAACTGTTTTTACATGTTACTAGTTTTCTTTGTTTCATATTCACCCACTTCTCAAAAGCCTTATTAAAGGTGAAAAATTCCCTTTCTGGACATTCTATATTTATCATTAGAAGATTATCAATGTTTTCTATAGATAATCGGTTTCTAATGTTAGATCTTACAAGATTCAGTCGCAATCAACTGTGTGCATTGGGATGGTTGCACAATATTCAATAATGGAACACATTAACATTCTCTACGTGTTCGTGTAAACAAAGCATGGAAAAGCCGCTATTCCGCTGCTCGCTAGTATTTTTTCAAATATGTTTTTCGCAAAAAAGCGAAAACCCTCTTGTTTCATTTTTGCATTTTAGTAACTCTTTTAGCATTTTGTGAAAAATGCGACCGTATTTTAAACCCTGTACTGTAGGTGAAGATTTTTTAGAAGGCTCTGTGACCCTCCAGAACTTGAGGGTAGCCGTATACTCTTAGTAGGATTGGGAGTATTGAAGCAACGGATATCAATTTGGCCAGATACCGAATACCTGGCCAAACTTTAAGCTGGATATCCGGTTATTCGGCAGCAGTATGTATTCTTTTTTATTCAGTTTTATTTACATAGTTTTCTTATCTATAATAAGGTTTCTTATAAGGCTCAATAATCTATTATCTCATAATCTCTCTCTCTCTCTTCTCATTAATTTCAAATCACTTAATTCAAAAATCAGAAATCTTTTTAGCATTTTTTCCATGAATTGATACCAGTTCTATTGCAATTAAAGTTGATATGAACAACAACATGAATCAGCTCTCCTTCTAGAGTTAGATTACAAAATCAGTTATTGAAAGGAAAACAACTCCATTCAACTATTGGAAAATCGAAGTAACAAATTTCCGTACTTTATCAAAATTAGGGAAAAAATACTTTTTTCACGAACTACCAGTACTACAGCAAGTAGACTTCTTATAAGCAAGATCAATTTATGGGAAAGGTAACTAAATCCTAACAAAGATTCCAAAACAGGTAATGTTTTTGCACCAATAATTTACCAATCTTAAAAAAGATAGACATGCTTATTTTTTTTCCAGTTTTCTATACACGATAAAAATATATTCTAAAAAGTATTTAAAACAAAATATTTTCACAAAACTGTTTTTCTCATTTTTTATTATTGCAGTTTTTAGAATTTATTCATTTATTATGTTTATTATGTTATTTCTCAGAATATAATTTTAGGCCAGATGTACTGCCGGATATTTTTAATATCCGGCTACTGCCAATTATCCGGCATTTTGGCCAGATGCAATATGTTTGACAGATATCCGTTGCATCTCTAATTAGGAGGCTATTAAGAGTGGATTAGGTCAGTCATTCAAATATGGAATTATAGTGGATGAATAGGAAGTTTTGCTGATCTGGCATGGCGTCTCCCCTATGTAGCTAAATTATGAAGCGTTAGTTAAAAACAACATCCTAAAACATGCAGCTTTAGTTATTGATTGCAGCAGAGTAAAAGGTCGTGGGTCTGAGAAACCAGCTGCTCTAAATACGCAGTCCTCAGATATAAAAACAAAAGTAAAACCCGTTGAAGTCTTTAAAAAAGAAAACATACAGCATGTGCCATTTGCACCAGTCCACACATACTATATATCAACCTGTGATTACTTCAGAGCGAAAGAAGGAATATTTTGAAAAAAGTAATGTAATCCTTAAAGCAACAAAACTCATAACTATGATTAAGGAAAGTAACTTAGAGGCTGAAGAAATTCATTTACATCAGCATTTGGGTCAGTGATGACCAGGATGGTAGAGTTTGTGGGAATTATTCCAGACACTCAGATTGCTTTTCCTCTCCCTCTTACCGTAAGCGTCCAGCAAGTGTAAACTAAAGATTAGAGTGTTAGTGCTGGTGCTACGAATGATACAGAGAAATGATGGTTTTTGTAGTATCAGTTGTGATGAGTCGACAAAGAAGTATATGTGCATGATGTGTTTGTGATAGCACTTGTCAAGTGTTGATATAAATTTTAATGTGTTGTCAAGTGCTGATATGAATTTTAGTGAGTTATCAAATGCTGATGTAAATGTTTTAACGTGATAATTGGTTTTAATAGTGATACAGTTAAATTGTCAATATTTTTAATAAAGGTGTTGAGTTTAAACAATTATGTCGTGAATCGTCTCCTAGACAGTAGCCCCACATATATATTTAACTATGAAAATATTTAAAATTTAAATTAATAAAAAATCCTTATTCAAGAAGAAGCACTACGGCCCCTACTTATACAGAAAGACTGCAAAAACATTTAGTTGAAAAGAAAAATAAGACACCTTGATAGCCGAAAAAGTCAACTAAGCACAAAAAAAAAGGTTAGATCAGCATAGAAAGTATGATATGAAACTGAAAAAAAAAAAAAAGGCCCTAGCAACAAAGAAGAAAAGAAATTGAAAGATGAAAGAAATGTCTGAATCAAGATACATCTGAAGAACAATTTTTAATTTTAGTGACACCACCAGTTTTAGGAAAAGCTGTAAAGCATGTTATAAATGTTTTAACAAATTTCAGGTTCTTCCAAGGAAAATTATTATAAAATCATTTAATGTTGCAGTTAAAATTGATTTCACCTTATTTTTTATATATAATTTTAATAATATTTAAAAGCCATTAAAAAAATCATAAGCAAAGTTAAAGAGCGAGGATTGCCCAACATCTCAGAAACCAATGGCGACAAGATTTCGTCCCCAACTCAAAAAATCGTCAAAGGGGTAATACTAAAGCTGTTCCATTAATTTCCTAATAAATAAACGGTCTTTTTATAAACTTAATGATTCACTCACTTAAACATCTTTTGTGCTGTTAATTTTGGAATGAAAGAAAAATCGTTTGATGTGGCTAGTCTGACCGAATTAAAATTGGTGCCGGATTGCAATCTCTAGTGCAGCATTATACCTTTTTAAACATTAAAAGTATCATAATTAAAATTTTAAGAAGACATATTACCTTCTGAATCAAGAATGGATACTTCCTTTCTACAGTTTAACTGATTACAAGTATCTGAATTTGTTTTATCATTAATATGCAATGTTGAGAGTACTTTATGATGAGTTTTTACAGAATTCATTTCACTTGTATTAATACTATGAATTACTATTTCCTCTTTATCAGTTACTGACATAACTGTAGAGGTCTTTGGACAGCTTACATTTTTATCATGCGAATCACTGCAGGATATTTCCTCTGATGACCATGCTTCAGTATCAACATTACTATCAGTGTTTTGTAAGCTTACAGTATTTAATATTTTAATTTGTGTGATTCCTGATGATGAATGAAATGATGAACAATTTTGCTCTGTATTGACTGATTTTAGTAATGTTTCTAAGCGACTTAAGGGTTTTTCACTTGAGAGTTCACCACATTTGATCTCTTCCTGCTTTTCATTAAGACCGCAAACTTCTTTGAGGGATGTAGTATGATCAAAATTACCATTAACACTAGCAAAATTTTCATCTTTTGTTCCAAATTCTGAATCAGGTTTATTTTGGTCTGTGATCTGTTTTGTAAAACAATCGGCAGGCTTTCTAAGATCAGATGTTAAAAGAGTTGCAAGTAGAGGACTTTTATTGGCGTGTCTAACATCTGAAGTTAACCCAGATTCACTATTAACTTTGTTTCTAGTATTGCTAAGCTCATTTCTTGAACAACTATTTTCAAAAGTAGAGATCTGTGCTTTTGGGGAAGAAACTGCTGTTGTCTCAGTTTTAGAAGAGGTTAAAGTATCTAGTGAGTCATTATTTGATATACTATTTTCATCTGGAACAATTTCAACAGCACTATCAAAATATAAGCCATTTTTAGTGTCACAAACAAATGTAGAATTGCTTTGAGGCTTTATTTCTGTGTTCAAAGTCACTAAATCATTCTCGGAGCATTCTTCTTCATTAAATTCTTCTAAAAGATTATCTATTTCATCGTCATCAGATAAGATTACAGGCTTTGCTTCATTCTCGGAATCTGAGGTGGCTGCTGCAAATTCATTCACAAGTGAATCAAGTTCATCTTCACTATCATTAAGTTGAACAATATTTTTGTTTTCTTCTTCAGCAAACTCTGACAAAAGTTCATCCATTTCAAAGTCATCATCCAATAATACTTCTGACTTTGCAGACTCCATTTTGGTGTGCTGTGTAGCTTCCAAATTCTTAAGACATTAATATATGTGATTCATATAACACATATTTTTTCCCCTGAAAAGAGAAAAGAAATATTTAGGTAGGGTTTACATTTATTTCTTAAAATAAAATTTTCTGTCATTTTGAATATTTATAACTTTTATTTACTGCAAATATTATAATTCTAATAATGATAATGTTTCATACATTCACATAAAAGAGCTTTCTTGTCTGTTTCTGTGGTTACTATAGGTGTTTAAACCATTTGTTGGACCGTAGTAAAATTGGAAACACTTATTAAAAGCGGACAAGAGACAGCTATTGATGAAAAAAATGTTCTTAATGCAATTTATATACAAGGTGTTCAGAGCTAACGGTGTACAATGACTATCTTCTAAAATATCAGTCAGAGACACAGAGTTCCAGTTTCAAAAATGCTTTAAATTGTGTAACATATTATATCAGAAATCAACCGAAGTCAATAAATAAATTTTTATAAAAATTACAAAATTTAAATTTTTATACAGTCCCATTGTCTTATCAGCTACATTTAGAAAATTTTTTCTTATACAGTTTCATGCAAATCCTTTTACGACCTTTACTTATAACATCCTTTTACGACCAAAATTCACTGAGTTATCATTCACCAATTTTCTATGCGCATATATTCCCGCCTATGTCGATTTTACATCTTCCCTCAAATTCGGCTCGCGCAGAGCAGTGCTTGTTCGTTACTTTCACAGTCTTATTTAGAAACCTGACCCCAATTACAGAATGAGAAGTGGCATCCAGGCCTGTATATATCTATTTCAAAGGGATGTTTGTAACTTGAACCTTTGTCTAGTAAACAAAAGAAGAATTCTTAAAATCGTTAGGAACTGTTGAACTTGTAGGAACAGAGATTTAATTTAACATTTCTCCAGCAGGGGATAAATAGTATCCCTGGCAGGAATCAATTAATATTTCTCTAGGCAGGTATATTACATTCTTCAGCAGGGGACGATTCCTGGCACCCACCCAATTTGCACCCCTGAGGTAACTCAGTGAATTTTGGCCATAGAAGGACCTTTGTTTTTTTGCATTAAATTGTATCAAGAAAAATTTTCCTAAATATAACTAATAGGCAGACTTGCCAACCTGGGAAAATAAAAATGTGTAAAACAGCGTGCGAACAGAAATTTCGACACTTTTTGCTATACAACTCGTGACCGTTATTTTTTACCTTTCACTAAAGAATGCACGATTATTATTTTTAATGCATTTTATATCACAATTATTTGTTTTAAATTTAAGTATTAAATTAAGCTAAGAACAATAAAAGAAAATGAAGTTGTTGAATAAAAGGCAAATAAATTAATACACTTCTCTTTCAGATTTCTGGCAACAATTTATTAATTATAATCACTTAACTGACTTGAAAAAAACTCTCATTTTGACTGTGCTGACTTCAAAGAAGCAGCAGTAGCTTTTTCGCCTTTATTCAGAAAATCTGAAGTAAAAGTTTTCTGGAAGCAAGATTTTTAGATCCAAAATCTTATTAAAAAGTTGCACCTGAATTCAATTCTGTTTTTCCGAATAATACTGAAAACCCTTCTCACATTCAGCATGGTCAGCTGCTGAAATAGGAACATTGTGTTCAATCAAGAAAGATATAAATAACAGTTCTGCATGAATAACGTCTGACTGTCCCAAGGGCAGATTAAGGGGGGGGGAGGGGGCGACCACCCCCGAGAAAAAAGAAATTAATGTAAAAGATCCGCCCCCCCGAGAAAAAAGAAATTAATGTAAAAGATCCTAAATTGCTTCCATAAAATGGATGTATATGTCAATCTTCTAACCGCTCTTCCCCCTTTCCCACCCCCGAGAAACTTGCATTAATCTGCCATTGGACTGTCCGTCCTCTTTGAAATATGTTTGTAGACTTTTGATGCTGTTAGCACTTTTCACATTTTCACTGTGTTTTGACGAACTCACGTGGCAAGAAATGTCATCCTTTCCTCCGTGGGAAATACTGAAATCACTACAGCACACGTTACAATAAGCAAATTTCACTCCTTTGACATCTGATACTATACATGCTCATTTTTTACTATAACTTTTTTTTATAAGTTATGCTGTTCTAGTGGCCATTACAGGCCATTTATTGAAAATAATCCTCAGAAAATCAATTGAAGTATGCTCATACTACCGTCTACCAATGTCTCTTAACCGCAAAGCGGGCACGCGCTGATAACAGGGTTGCCAGATTAAAATTTGTGAAAATAGCCAAATGGCTTCTGGAAATTAGCCCAAAAATAGCCAAACAGGCGATTGCAGCGCCATCTTTTGGATTTTCAATAAAACTTTGCAGAATTTGAAATTGGGGACATGTTTCTTTACACAAGGGCGGGGGGAAGGGGGGTGGGCAACATTTTATCAAAATCTTTTAAAACATTTGTTTAAAAAATCAAAGAGAAACTTCTATTTTCTGCTCTTGAATTCTGTACATGTTCAGCCGTCAAAGAAAAACAAAATCGGTCATAGGGAAAACGAAAAAAAAAAAAAAAAAAAAAAAAAAAAAAAAAAAAAACAGGGTTGCTACCGGTCAGGGAGAACAGGGAAAACCTGGAAAAGTCAGGTATTTTCATTTTGGCAAAAAAAGTCGTAAAATTCAGTCTGAAACCTGGAAATCACATAATGCGACCTGGAAAATTATCAGAAATCTGTGTTTGTAAACAATATCAACGTTTAACCTTACTTTGGGGGAGCTGGAAATATTTGAGAAGGTATCCAAAGTTGACGTCCTAAACGTAAAAAATTGTCCGGATTTTTATTGCAAAAAAAGTCTGGAAAACCTAGAAAAGTCAGAGAATTTTTTTTCGGAAATTGAATAGCAACCCTGAAATAGGTACCTGATAATTTAATGAACAATCCCTCATACTTCACATTAAATAGGAATGGACCGAGGAATTTTGTTTATGTTATTAACATAGACAGGATTTTATTTTGACGGTGGGGATCTGCAGCCCCGTGGCGTAGTCAAGGGGGATCCGTTGGAGTCAGCTCCCACCCCACCCGAAACTAGAGAGAACAGGCGTCAATGCAGACAAAAATTGGGTCCGTTTTGCAACCCCAGCAAATCGATGCAGTCGATTAAAACGCCCCTTCACAAAAATATAAAGGATTGAAGCAACCCTTTCACAAAAATATAATGGATTAAAATGCCTGTTCATTGGCATTTTACCCTACATTTTAATGTGTTTAATCAATTATTTTAACAGAAAAAAAAACCTGACTTTCATTAAAAATTGGTATGAAAATTCACAAAAATAAATGTTGAAATTCACAAAAATGGACCCTAGAAAAAATTCCTGGATTGACCCTTGGAGACAGACATGGATAAAGGCATTTTTTCACTTATTTTATTCTAATTGATATATAGATGAGAAAATTTTGGACCCCCTCCCCGGAAAAGAAATCCTGGCTACACCACACTGGCCCCTCCCCCAAAATTTGACCCCTCTCTTTTTTGATGAACTAAATTAACTTATTGTTCTTGAATACTCTTACTTAGCTTAAAATTTTACACTCATCCTCCCACGAAAGAAAATCCTGGCTATGCTACTGGCTAAGTAATGCAATGCCGCTCGAACGATTGAGTATATAAACGCTTTGCGTTAGGCTATTCCCCATTTAAAAACAAAGAATTTGAACGCATATGGTTCCCAGTCTACTTACGTTCATCACTTCCTTGCATCCCGCTACAGTATTATCACCAAAGCTATACCCATCCTTTCCTAAGCTCTGACCCCACGTCCCTCTCTCAGACTCAGTGCTAGAATTGGTTGAGGTAACTGAATTTTCCTTCCTGCTAAGACTAAAAAAGTTAGACAATTTTTCAAAAAAACTTACAGAGTCTAATGTGCTAAAAAAAAAAAAAAAAAAAAAAATTAGTTAATATTGGCCAGTTTCTAGCAACCACAATAAAAATAGCCAAAATCAGGTTGGCTATTTTCTTTATAAATTTTCTAGCCAAGTGTGATCAAAAATAGCCAAATTGGCTAATATTAGCCAAATCTGGCAGCTGTGGCTGATAACGAACACAGAGGAAAGTGGAGGGAGCAACCGACGCACATAGCGTTTCCAGAAACTTTCTGCCGCGGAACTATTTTCTTTTGATTGGAGCCCAGAAGATTAGCGGGAAGCCCTTGTTATTGTATGGTGATAGAGCTTTGTTTTACTAAAACTTTGTTTTAAAATAGAGATGGTAGCCTGTTGTGTTACTGATTGCACTAATACGTCAGATGTAAAGAAGCCTAGTGTCACTTTTCACAGGTTAAATAATTATTTTTAATATACTTTCATCAGGACTAGCATTTTTTTTTTTCCACATACTACAGTTGAACCTGTATGGCAGATGTAATGTTCATGTATCTGGAATGTCAAAAAAAAAATTATTTCGATTGTATAAACGGTTGTAAAATTCTTTGATATTCTTACATAATGCAGAGTTGCCAACCTGGCAAAGTGAAAAATCAGGAGATTTTATTCTAAAAATCAGGAGACTTGTTTTCGATTAAAAAACTCAATTTTAAAAGATCAGGGTTATATCAGCTGAAACTACATTTTGGAGAGAAAGAGAAAAAAGCATCTTTGGTGCTGTTTGTTGCCAGATATAGATATTTTTGGAACACAAAAAAAATCAATTTTGGGTCATGTCTTCTATTAGGTAGTCAGTAGCTTGTAAAAAATTTAGCAACATGAAAAATGTTAAGTTGGAAAGTCGAAAAATAATCATTTTTAAGAGTGATGGAAAAAGATAGAAATTTCAATGCTTTAGAACATGAAGCTGCACCTCTTTCACTATTATACATTTGTCAGTAAAGTCTGAACTTTATGATGTCACACATGCATGCGTGGGTTCCTGGAACTAGTTTGATTGCAGGAAAGGGGAAAATGCTGAGAAGGGTTCCTTGCCACGACAAAACTTATAAAAAGATTTCAATTTCAAAAAATTGCATTATTCATGTGATAAATGATAAAAATCAGGAGAAAATGAGCAAATAATAAAAAATCAGGAGAAATGTATCGTAAATCAGGTTGGCAGGAGATCAATGAAAAATCAGGAGTCTCCTGCCTAAATCAGGAGAGTTGGCAACTCTGCATAATGTATTATAAACGTTGAAAAATGAAAATCGGCCTTTTAAATTTATAAAGTATGGTTTGTTTAATTGTGTTTTCAGTTTTTGTTTGTATTGCTTTGATCTGTGTATTTTGATTAATAATTTTGGTTAATTGCAAAGTAATGAAGAAAAGGAACATTTATCTGTACCGTTTATGGTTTAATTGCTAACTTAGAACTATGTGTATCCTAAATTATTTTTTTTAATTTGTATTATTATACAAAATAACAACTGATTGTCTTGCAACGATTGCATATTTTATTTGTTTATATTTGAAAGCTAATGTAATTCAAATGTTAAGAAATATTATTTGTAATATGATATAAATTTCAACTAACCGCCAACACCCACAAAATATCATTAATCCGTCTCCGAATTGAAAATACGAAAACGAAACTAACACCTGCGATATTAAATATACGTGAAAAATATATTATCTTTAAAAGAAAATTGTTCAGTTGCATGCTGTACGTTCTTTTGAGTTCTGTTATTTTTAATTCTACTTTCGTTGTCGTTTCTCAATCGTTTTTCGTAAAGAAGAAAGTTCAATATAGTCATTCAATCGCCGTAATCAATGTATCTACATAGGGTTCGTCTGCTTTTTTTGGTCTCCAATGGTTCCATCTTCCTCTCGCGGAGGAATACAATTTTGTTACGAATACATTGTATTGGAAGCTTAGAAGAAGCGCTCTCCACTTTCCTCTATGATAACGAAGAACACCATGTGAGACGCACAAATCACAGGAGAAAGACCTACTCCGTAGTAAGCGATTCTCCCATTTGCTCTACTCTATGACGTCATGACTGGGTAAACCAATTAAGAAATACTCGGCGTCACATCTGGAAAAAGATTTTTTTTTCTTTGCCTCAGTGGCAACTAAGAAAAATATTTTGATGCGCATTGTATCAACATGGATGTGCGATGTCGATCACGGTGCCGATGATGTGCACTTAGATCCATATTGAAAAGACAAAAAGGCCCAAACATAGAACATCATCTCAATTTAAAACCTAATACGTTTCTTTTTAATATCAATTTCAGTTTTAAAGAAATAAACACAAGTTCGGAAGAAAATATCCGGAAATGCGTAAAAAAAAGTACTGTATGCATAAAAGCGTAAACAGCAGTCGAAATGCGTAAATTTTACGCGTAAAGCGTAAAAGTTGGCAAGTCTGAATAGGGCTAAGGGAAATATAAAAATTTAAATTTCATTATTTTACATGGAATTGATTTATTGATTGGAACTGTTTCTGATATAATTAGGTATCTTTGGTGACCAGTTTTGGCCGTCAATTTGCACATTCAAAATGTGCAACCTAGAGCACACACGCTGCTTCGAGGCTGGCTTGTGCAACCTACGGCACACGGGCCTCTTCGCGATCAAAATTTGCAATCTGTGGGTTGTCTGCCTCTGGCAACCAGCTCGTCCAACCACTTCACGTCCAGCCTATGCAACATATGGGCTGCTTTTACACGTATTGGTGAGCAGCCACATCTGGCAACTAGCTGGGCTGACGACGGCCTCTTCGCGACCAAAAAGTGCAAGTGGCTACAGAAATTAAGAAAAAAAGTTGCCTGATTTTTCCCTGGCCATTGCACACTGCACAACAATTAAAATTATTGCGACAGTAGAAAACTTCAGAGTGGAATAAGGGGACAGAGTTCAAAATGACCCTGAAATTCCACCTTCTTACAAGTAAAAAGAAATACATATTAAAGCAAAAATGAATAACTATAAAGAAAATTATTTAATAAATAGTAGTTCTGTAGTAAGTTGGCCTGCAAAGGGTTTACTGACTTTTATTCTTAGAAAATATGACTGACTAAAAAAAAAAAAAAAAAAAAAAAATCATAAATTTAAAAGTAATAGAAAACAACCTATCAAAAACAACATATTTTTCTAAGTGCACAATAATATACTTTTATCTATGGTCTAAAACAAATTAGGAGCATTTTATGAATACCAGCAGAAAAAGATGGTACTACATTAAAGTTGAAATTATTTTTATATTTTAATTAATTATTATTTTCATGCCTGCCAACATTGAAGAAAGAAAAAACAGGAGATTCGACTCAAGTTTCAAGGGAGATTTTAAATTATCTTAAGTGACAAAGAATCGAGATTTTAGGATGTACTTTTGTTTAAAATGGACTAATGTAATGCACAAATACATATCAATGAAATTTTTTCTTAGTAGCTAGCTCTCTTGAGATCTTTGGAATTGGAGCTTGAGGAATTTTGCAAGGATACATATTTCTAAAAATTTAGATTTCAGAATACTTCATTCAAAAATTCATTTATACTTACATCAATATTTCAATATTCACAGATAAAAATTGCAATCTCCTTTTTTTTTTTAATAATCATTTTTATGTTTTATTAATTTCTTAAATTAAGAATCCTAGACAAAAATATCAAATCAAGAAACTTTTAAAGACATGTAAAAATCACAGGATTTTGCATATAAAAAGTGAAAATAAAAATATGCTAAGCACGGGTCACTTACCTAAATAAAATTCAAATTTCAATACAATTATGTTTCAACTACAATTCAGAATTTAAAAAAAACAAACATTTATTGGAACTTCACAAAATAATTTGCAATGCACTGTTTCCACTTAAAACAACTTATTCAATTTTGAATAAGTTGCAGATTTTGCTCTAAAGAGTAGAAGGAAATTAATATGTCGCTGTGCCATCTATTGATGCTTGCGGGAACAATTTTCTTGTTACCGAAGTAAATATCCGTAAATTTTGAAAAAAAAAATAAATAAAATAAATTGAAAAAAAAAAAAAAAAATGGGAGAAATTGATACTTTAACGTAAAAACGGGAGTCTCCGTTGAAAAACGAGAGAGTTGGAAGGTATGTATTTTGTAATGAAGTCTAAAAGTTTTCTTTTAGACAAAAATTGTTCTCTTTGAAATAAAACTATCTATATATATTAAAACACTAAGGCAGCTCGAGGCAGATTTTTGAAGTCATTTCTGATGCAGTTTGACCATGATACTCCGTTCAACCAATCAGTAACCAGAATAAAAGCCTGTGTACACACATAAGTATTAAGACATTTCATAAGACATTATGTCAGTTTCACATCACATTAAAAAGCATGAGAAATAATTAAGTCGAAAAGTATTTCTTAAAGTTAATAAATTTTAAAATCACTACTAAGATCGTGTGGATAACATGAGTATAAAATTTCAGGTGATGCGCTTTCCGAAATGATATAAATAGCTGTATTCATTTGGCAGTTTTCTACTGAAAGCATCAATTTGATGATGTTGGATGCTGAATCAATTGAGCCTGAGCACAATCACATCAGCAAAAGCAATGCCATGTAACATAAAACAGATACTTATAATTACTAATTTTGAATTGAAAAAGAGAAGTGATTTGAAAAGAGCCATTTTTTTGTGCCATTATATATCTGCAAACAATACAGATCTATAACACATGTTTACCAAAATGTAGCCCAGTATCTTAAAAGTGTAAAATAATTCAAATTACGATTATGAATGCATGGTTATTTATATTTTTAAAAACTATCGTTATTGTGAAGTTTAATTTGTGGCTTACAAGTTTGGGTATTTGCAGCTTGTTGGCAAGATAAAATATTTGGCAGCATTAATTACATCTTTATTAGTTTAAGTAAAGTAAAGTAACGAGCATTGTTTTATTGGCAACTTTAATGCGAAATTATGATCAATTATATGTAAGTCGCCAAATTATGAAAAAGCATGCACTCCGTTTGGCAGATTAGTTCATTGTCCCTTGCAGAATACAGGACACGTCACTGCTTTCTTTGAATTCTGACACTTTTTAGTAGTCTCTAGCTAATTAACCACTATATGCCTTCATATTTTGCATTTACAAATACTTAAAAGTGCGCTGGCTCCTAAACGGGGCATTCGATTGAGCTCACATATTTGGTATATATATTAAACTCTACCGTCTTATGACCGGTATTGATTTTGGTGTGTGTAGAACTTATAGTTTTTTTTACAGGGCTGCAAAAAACATTTCTCAAACATTACAGCCTTTACAGAGAAATGCTTAAAAGAGAGAGATAATAGCCTGGGAGAGAGGTGGGGGAGGGAATAAAATATTGAAAGTGCCAAGGTTACAATTTTTGATGATCTACCACCAAGTATGGTGCCAAAAAATAAGTCCTCAAAAATTGAGCCTAGCTTGGCGATATCTACCAAATTTGGCTAGAAACTGGCTAACGCTTTAATTTATTTACCTACAATAATGGAGAAGTATAGTTAGAATATGCATGGCAAAGATTGAAAAACAGTTTTGGTAGGAGATTTTAATATAGATTTCAAGTCCTCAAAAGTGTTTCACGGAACAAAGAAGGCAAATACGATGTACTCATGGATTATGGTACACTTTTGAAGCAATATTTGTGAAGGTGAAGTATAGATAAAATATAATCCCTGTGGTGTAACACAGTTAGCGCACTGTGCTGCTGTGTCATATGTGGGTTCGATTCTCTGGTTTGGAGAGCTTGGCTCAGCCTTTCATCCCTTGAGTGGTTCGATAAAAATGACTACCAAGCTTCCTAGGGAGTTAAAAACAGGCAGCTTTGCGTCCGGCTGACCACCTGGACAAGGAATATGCTTCCGCATTAAAGAAGCTGTGGTCTTAAAAAATGGTTGGCCAGCGCAGGCCTTAGATGCACGTGCAAGTGGGCTGTTATGCCAATGCTTAACTTTTAATATGTACTCTTTTTTTATTCAATAAAAATAGTTAAAAACAAATTTGAAAGATTTCAATCATTTCACCACCATTGTACAGTTGCTTAAGTGGCACGAAACTCTTTTTTAAAATTTCTTTCAAATGTCATGTCACGCCTGCTTTGCTCTTCGATTGTTCCTGTCCGCTTTGTCCAAGACCTTGGTGACACTCCTGATTGTTCCCATTTATTTCTGAAACGCCAATAAAGTGACCGTTCCAGATGGGTACCAGCTAGAAAAAATTCTGGATGGGTTCCAGCTGGAAAAAAATTCTGGACCCTTTTTTGATGACAGCTGGCTGTGCAGGCACAGCCAGCTGTCGTCAAAAAAGGGTCTCTAGATCTGTGGCATGCAATGAACATTTCGATTTTCCGCCATCTTGCTGGTAGTTAAGTCGAGCGATGGCAACGACTGCCCTTTTTTCAGCATTGGGAAAGGGTTGAGCCTCAAAGGGTTAAAAACCATGAACAGAATATCTTCTGGTAGGTTACTCGAATTTTCTTTGCTTTCAATATTATTTGAATCGCATGAAGATTAACAAAATCTTATAGAATGAAAAGTTTTAGGAATTTGTCTTCTGTACTCCAGTTTCATTTATTCTCATAAATTTTCATTCTAAGAAATAATTATTTAACTGCAAGATCCATTTAAGTATTCAATTTTAACACAAAAAACTACATAGAAATCTGCAAATGCTTTAAAAAACAGAACAAACATTGTATTGTTATCCATGGATTGAGCTTTGCTAAGTACTACCAAGATAAAGAGTGACTGGGTAAAATATTCTGAGTTATGATTTCATTAAAGACCCCATGCATTTTAAAAAACTTTTTATGTTTGTGAGGATGACACCAGAATTTTTTCTTTTTCCTTCTTGTACCAGAAAAGCTCGGGTTTTTAATCACAGCTTCTGCATCCACATCTGCCAATGATTATTCAAACCCATTAAATTATTTTAAAAAGTTCAATTATCAATTCATTTGAGCCAACTTATTTAAAAAACCCAATAGATTACTCAGCACAAGGGTGCAGCCAGAAATTTTTTTTTCAGGGGGGGGGGGGGACATGAAGCAGTAAAATTAATTGGAGGGAGGAGATCAAATCCCTTTGATACTAAAGCTTAAAATTCCCGGTCGCCAGTCGGCGATTAAACTTAAAAAATTGGCGATTTACGACATTCTGACTACCGGCCAGGCCAACATAATGGTGGAGCTGGAAAAATCCATCAACAAATCGCACATCACACCAGCAAAATCTATCAACAGATCGCACATACGGCACCTGCAAAATTCAACAGATCTCGCAATGCCACACAGAATCCCTCTTAAAAAAAAAAAAAAAAAAAAAAAAACAGTAGCGGGCTTTTCCCGTGTGCTGGGTTGTTCAATTTTGATGAAGCAGCTAAAATATTTAATGGGATAAAGAATCAAAGATATCATTAAAGTCTATTGTTATCAAAATCATTTGTGTATTATATTGCTAATTTTGATATTTATAATCTGCTGAGCTCATTCTAGGCAAGGTCAGTGGTGCGCCGTGCCCCGATGCCCTTAAAAAAAAAAAAAAAAAAAAAAAAAAAAATCGTTAGCGCCCCGATGATGAAAAACTAGACACCCTCTTTTGCCAGTGAAGTTTTTTTTTAATCTCTAAGAAAGTTTCTTTAGCCCTTTTATTTGTTTGCTTACAAATAACAGTTACATTACATAATGTGTTAATGCAGGGATGTTAACTTCAACACTCGATTTGGGAGCACCCCGGGAGCAGAAAAAATTTCATTTGGGAGCACCTTGGGAGCAGAAAAATTCCATTTGGGAGCAGAAAAATTCTATTTGGGAGCCGAAAAATTCCATTTGGGAGCACCTCGGGAGCAGAAAAACTCCATTTGGGAGCAGAAAAATTCTATTTGGGAGCAGAAAAATTCCATTTGGGAGCACCTCGGGAGCACAAAAAAATAGTTTCCGAGAGGAAAACTAAGATTCGAGATCAGAATTAACATGATTTTGGAGCATAAAATTGAAGATTTAGGAACACAATAAATGCATACAAGAAAAGCAAAGTTTGCAAGCAAACACCATTTGCTAAAAGCAAAACACTATTTGAAAGCACTTTAGGAAAGCTCTGGAAAAAAAAAGGGTGTATACAGGCTATGCTATCAGCAACTTGGTAAAAACAATACATGGATTTACATGGACGGAAGGAATTTTTTTTGTGTGTGTGACAAAGTGCTCTTTTTAATGGTTTTCATATAAATGCTAATGGAAAGAGAGAGGGAGGGAAGTATTTCTTATATGCAATGGTACTTTTAATGCATGTTCGAAGGTTGTAAAAATACTAATATTTAAATGGTAGAATTAACATTTCTAGCGTTTATATCATTCTAGAATTATGTATTCAAAATTTAGTCTATTTTAAAATAAAGATTTTAATTACGGATCTATAAATGAAATTCGTAACACATTCTGAAAAATTTGCGGACGCACTTTGGCTGAACACGGGCCCAGTGGCGTCGCCCCGTCTGCCCCCTCTCGTAGAGCCTGCACACACACAAAAAGAAAAACAGTGGTGTAGTTTTAAGAAAAAAGGTTTAGGAACACTCGCAACTGAAGACTCAAAAATCATGCGTCCATGATAAAAAGTGAAGAACGCTTACTTTTGCTGACATAAGCTCGAATGAAAAAGTAGTGAGACGGCATCTCCCCGCTCATGATCTTCACGGGCCGAAAATGTCTAGCCCGGCCCGGCATTTAATCAAAATAAAAAATTCAGACCCGGTCCAGCTCGTATATTAATCATGATTTAAGGAGGGGGGGGGGGAGGAATCACAAGCCAATCGTTTGGTCTTGTCCAAATTTTAGGAGAGCAAAAATTTTCCGGAAAGGCTCGATTTTGCAAGCGCAGAGGACCGTCTTTAAAAGTATACGCTTGTTCCGGTCCATTCTAGAAAATGCTGAGGTCAGCCCATGCCTTGAATGAATCGTGCTGCAAAAGCCTGGGCCCGCACAGATCTCTACCCCCCGCGACTACACCACTGGCAGCGGATTTCCGGATTATTTTGAAATGAAATATTCTATTAATTCAGACAGCCTAGATTCTGATTTCTAAACCGGTCATGCTTCCAATTTTCATTCTTGCTACGGGCCGGGTCATAAACCGTGATTTTTTAGGGGCTGGGACGTCACCGTAATATACTGTTTTCTTTACGGACCGGTCTGGTTTAGATCAGGGGCGGCCCTGCGGTACATGACACCCACTCCACCCTGCAAACGTAGAAAAAGACGTCCCTTTTACTTTTTTCAAAATTGCTTTTATGATTTTAAGTTGGAAATCGTGCCCCTTCATAAACAAAAAACGGTGCCCGTTGCGATGATTACTTGTTTGCCTATCTGGCCGGCCCTGATTGAGGTGACTAACAAAGCACGACTGGTCCGATCCGGGGCGGGTAGAATGGCTTCGGAATGCAGCTTTCGTACGCAGTTTGAATCTTGCTTTACTGCTAACTAGCTTTCCATACACGCTTTAAAAGATAAATGAGCGTGGCAAAAATTTAACAAAGAGTCAAAATGACGTATTCGGCGCAGACCAGCGCAAAAATCGGCTAAAAGCGCAGTTCGGCGCAATATTTGTGTTTCGGCGCACCCTGAAAGAGTCAAAATGACGTATTCGGCGCAGACCGGCGCAAAAATCGGCTAAAAGCGCAGTTCGGCGCAAGAATTTGTGTTTCGGCGCAATCGGCGCAGAATTAACATCCCTGGTTAATGATACTTGTCAAATGAAAGGGAGGAATTTGCACAACTTTTATAATAGAACTCTCCCACCCACTTTCCCTCTCATGGACGCTCGGGAGGCCCAGTCTGGGTAGTAGTGGACAGTGATGAGAAGGGGGATGGAAATCAACTGAGTAATTTTTTTTATTAATGGACCGATTTGTTTGAAATTTTGGGGATCACTTTTAAATGCAAAAATTGAGTCAGAGTCTAAATTTTAAAAAGACATCTTAATTTGTTCAAAAGTTAGAAATTTATTGTCAAAACATAATTTCTTTCCCCCTTCTTACTTTGTGGCTTCGAGTTACAGAATGGTTTATGGTTTTCTTTCTGAGCTAACGGGGAGGGGGAGAAATATATTTGATGTTCTTATCTCCTTTCCGTCTACTTCAATATTACCACTTAAATTGGTGACCAGCTGATTGCTAATATCAACAGAATATTTATTATGGCTGCATGATAATCCTGAAAAAAAATTTAGCTATTGTTGTCCATTAAAAAAAAAAAAAAATTATAAAGACTGGAATTTGTAGTGGAATAAATATTGAACAACTGGAATAGATATTTATACCATTATATGGTTGTTTTGAACAGAAGAGTTATTAATATTTTCATGCATTAACTATAATATTTTAATTTTTTGAACTTTGCAAAATAGAACATGGAAATAAAAGTAAAATAATTTTCTCAATATGCAAGTACTGTTGCAATGAAGACTTTTGTTCTTTGAGACTTCAGGGTATTTTATATTTAAAATCTTTTCTCTTCCTTTATAATCTTACCGACCCCCTGCCTACGACCAAATGCTCAGAAGTCTGGTGCACTTAAGTACACAAGCAATGTAACAGACCCTGTGTCTCCTTGTCATGAAGTATGCAAAAGTTCTAGTGCAAATATAATGAGACGTTTCTTTGGTGAAGATGGGCCTGGAAAGTCAATATGTGTTTGCACTGCTGACATTTTAGATACAGCTTTCTTTCCATCTTTTTCTGAGGAGTTAAATGAGTATGGAGAAAAAGAACTAGAACTTGCAGAATTCTGTACAGTTTTTAAGCTTCAAAAAGAA
This sequence comes from Cheiracanthium punctorium, assembly GCA_038373885.1. Lineage (NCBI taxonomy): Eukaryota > Metazoa > Arthropoda > Arachnida > Araneae > Cheiracanthiidae > Cheiracanthium > Cheiracanthium punctorium. The sequence goes on from JAWZYV010013819.1 coordinate 312,036, forward strand.
AGAGCACTTTCTGAGTGGCATCAGCTGCAGACCATAATGTTCAAAAAATTTAAGTGAGGAATCTCACTTACTGGATTGTTTGACAAACTACAGAGACAGACTGATAGTTTTAACAATATGCAAGCAATCACCCAGGTGAAAAAAAAAAAAAATCCTCACTCTCTCTCCCAGCAATGCAGAATTGGAGACAATTTGGAGAAGTGCTGTAAACATTATACACGACGGGGCGAAGGGAGGGGGGATCAGAGCTTAAGCAAACGATCTTGTTATTTTTCTTTAGGTTGCTGAGGCATTTACGGTCTTCATGATCTTTAACAGTAGTTCCCTTCGCCCAATCGTGAGCAAATGTGAAGGCCCCACCTACACTCTTGAAAAATATATGAAGGATATATTGCAAGAAATTATACCCCCTCTAACAGCACTCTAACTTCCACCGACGATTTCATTAAAAACATCCGCGATTATAAACTTAATGAAGACGATATTATGGTAAGTTTCGATGTTGTAAATCTATACCCGTCAATAGATATTAAGGAAATGAATCAAATTATTAACAAACAAATTCAAAGTAGTTTTAAAGATATAGACATAATTAACACCCTAACTAGTGCAATAAATCTAATTTTAAATAATTCATATTTTCAATATAATAATCACTTCTACCAACAAATAAAAGGAGTCCCCATGGGCTCCCCCATATCCGGAATAATTGCAGACTGGAAAATGAGAATCCTTGAGGAACAAATTAAACAGACACACAATAGTACCATCAAACTTTGGCTTCGCTATGTCGACGATATCTTCGCTATCCTTACCACCCACAATAATGAAGAAAATAATTTGATCAATCAACTTAATGCCATAGACCCGAACATTAAATTTACCTATGAAAAAGAAATCAATAATAGCCTCAATTACTTAGATGTGAACATAACCAGAAACAATAATCTCATTGAGACCACCATTTTTCGAAAACCTACTTGTAATACTAATATAGTAAATTTTAAATCTAAAACCCCTTTCAACTATAAAATTGCTGCTATTCGTTCCTATATCGACCGCGCTTTCAAAGTTTGTTCTAACAACGACCTCCTTCAAAAAGAAATTGCTTTCATAAGGAAACAATGTCAAGACGCCCACTACCCTCGAGAAATTTTCGATAAAGTTTTCAAAGCTAGGCAACGTAAATTAAATATTATAGACAACCGCCAAAAAGATAAACCACGTTTTACTACCGCTATCCCCTTTAGCCGAGGGATAGCCAATAAACTTTCTAATATCGCCAGTAAAAAGAACTTCCGTATTCCAATTAAACCTAATAAAACAATTTTTCAGCGCATTAGATCGGAAAAAGACCCAATCAACCCCATCGAAACCGCAGGGATCTATAAAATTAATTTTATGTCAAACGACACTAATAAAGAAAATTGCTACATCGGCGTTACAAAAAGGAAAATTAAAGAGCGAAAAAACGAACATTTTCAAGACATTAACCTCCAGAAACAAAGTACCGCTCTGGCCCGTTTTGCTTTGGAAGAGCCCATTACCATTGATTTTAAAAATATTAAAAAAATAGCCAACTTTAAAAACAGTATATATGCCTACATTCGTGAGAGCTTAGAAATAGTGACGACAGATGGCAGCATCAACGATGCGCTTCATACAATCGACCAATCATGGGATGACGTCATTCATCGAAATTTCCGGAAGAAGAACGAAGAGATAAAAAAGGAAGCCGCCATTAGTGTGAGATCCAGAAACGACTGATGATGGTTATGTGTGTAACCGAAATATATATCGTGTACGGGGGAATAAGGTATTCCCCCCCCCCAAAAAAAAATTTAACTAATTAATCCGCCGTATTAAATAATGTTTTATATGTTTTTATTATAAAAAAATGGTGGCTCAGGTACGGCAGCCGCCCTGCGGCGCGAAACAAGCATGCCAAGCACTGCCAATGCTATGAGGATGCGCGTAAGCACCTGCTGCTTGGCAATGTTTGTGGCGCTATCTCGATTGGATTAAGGTTTACTGTACTCAGAAAGGGAGAAAGAAAAGATGATTTTCCCGATGTGCGTGAATGGAGTAAAGACTGGGGATTATTCTTCTGGGTGAAATTTGTTCGAGGTCGAGGTTTTGGTTTTCGTTTGTGCGGATGGAGTGAAGACAGGGGATGATGATTCTTCTGTGTTGTTCTTTGTGTAAAGAAATGATTTCGAGGTTTTCGTTTAAGAACAGATCATTTAAGGCGCATGTACCTTTTACGAATTCGAAGTTTAAAGAGGATTTTCTTTTTAATATTTGAATAAAGGAATTTAAATATAATATTAAAGATGAGTAGATGTAAATATGAATTATTATTTAACGTATTATTTTAAGAGGCGTGACCTTTGTACGAATTCAGATAATAAAGATGAGTAAATGTAAATATGAATTATTATTTTAAGAGGCGTGACCTTTGTACGAATTCAGTCCATAGGAAATTGATTCAAGAAGGTTTTCCATTTACATCTGAATAAATGAATTATGTACCGTGTTTACTCGTGTAAAAGTCGCGCTTCTTTTTTTGCCAATTTTTTCATAGTGAAAGTGTAGGTACTACTGTTATGTGAGGAAGTTTACTACATAATATTGCACTCTCTAATGCTGGAAAATTACTGGTATTACCGTGTTTACTTGTGTAATAGTACATACAACGAATCACGGAAAAAAGCGCACCTGGAAAAAACGTATAGTATTGAATGGACTTTTTTTTTTGGGGGGGGGGGGGGTTAGAGGGACTTAAGCATTCTTTGTTTTCTAATATACACGAGGAAGGTATTTAATTGGATCTTATGCCTAAATTTCTTTGGTTTTGGAGTAAAGGAGTACATTTTAATGCAGTTCAGTAGGTCTGGGAGAGGAGATAACCTTCTTTAGAAATCTATTGTTTTTCTAGGTTTTTCTACCAAAATTTTATTTTTAGCATTTGTTTGACGGGTCATTTTAACCATTCCATTTAAAAAACGAAAAGGAACTCCAGTCTGTGTCTTGACAAAATATTTTTTTAAAGTTCACTGTCAGGGTTGCTTAATGTATACAAGGTTATTTTTTAACCGCTTGGTTTAAACAATTTTCCGCATTCCCAATCTGTTGTACTGGTTTTAAATTCTTTCTAAATATTAGGATTTCTTTAAAATATTTTTTTAATGAAATACAAACTATTTTATGCAAAAAGTTTTATTTGGTGAACAAAAGTGATTAATATTTTCCCTTTTCTTAATTGAGTAATTCTCACAGTTACATCAAGTTATAAAAATCGTTATGAAACATTTGCTGCATCTTTTTTTTTTTTTCTTGCTCTATTTTCTTCATACTCGTGTAAAAGTCGCGCAATATTCGATAATTTATCCATCTAATTTTGTTAGATATCGTCATTCTTGCGTATTTCAGCAAGTTTTAATTTTAAAGTTTAATAAGTTTTGTGAAGAGTAACAGTTTAGAGGATATAAATTTATCTTATAAAGCTTTAAAAAATGTTTTTTGACATTTTACATTATGGTATAAATACTCTTTACGAATTTCATGACAATTTGGTAAACGGCTGAAGTGTCTAGCTCTAGATTTCTGACCTACCGCGCATCTGTTTTCACCAGACGCTTCAGAACCCCGCAAAAAGTCCTCTGTCCAAGGCATACCTTATTTAAGCAGACAGCCTCCGTGTAGATCTGTCTTAACCCTTTAACGCGCAGTGTTCCCGCTTTGGGAACACCAAACTCTGACGTTTTGACTGTTGCCAGTCACGAAGAATAGATTTATGATTTCTATAAAAATAGTTGCGGGTGACATAGCTCCAAGAGAATCCTTTACTTTTTAGCACGCCATTTCCCGCAAAAAAAGTGTCACGATTATTTTTAACAGCACTGACATCTGCTGAAAAATGGAAGGATGCGAGAACAGCTGGATAGATTGTCCAATGCTGAAAAAAGGGCAACCGTTGCCGTCGCTCGACTTAACTACCAGCAAGATGGCGGACAGTCGAAACGTTCATCGCGTGCCACAGATCTAGAGACCCCTTTTTGACGCAGCTGGCTGTGCCGCACAGTAATTTTGTGCACTGTGCCGCACAGCCAGCTGCGCCAAAAAAGGGTTTCTAGATCTGTCGTACGCGATGAACGTTTCGACCGTCCGCCATCTTGCTGATAGTTAAGTCGAGCGATGGCAACGGCTGCCCTTTTTTCAGCATTGGGAAAGGGTTGCGCCTCAAAGGGTTAACCACAAAACAAAAATAATTTTAATGATAATTTACACTGAAAGTAAGAAGTTTAATATTTTTTTATATTAAATAAAAATCATAAATCACTTCCAATCCATAATATAGAGTGTGCCTAAAAAACACTAACCTAGTGTTTTCTTCATTATATATCGACCTTAGACATATGGAATTAATTATAAAGTTACTTTATGGTGCCGAATAAAAATGTCAGGAGATTAAATCTAAATAAATACAAAAGACCTCTATACATTAATGAAGTGATGTAGGAGTTTCAGTTTTTCTCATAAAAAAGGCTTAAGATTCAGTGCAATATAGATTATGTTTGCCATATTGGAAAGAAGAGAAAAGCAGGGAAATAATTAAATTAAGAATAAAAATCCAGCATAATATAAATATAAATAAAAATTACTATATAAAAATTCAGGGAGGCGCAAGTGCCTCCACGCTCTATGCTGCCGATGCCCATGGTTAAAAAACGAACCGTTACTGTTTAATTTTTTTGCTTAAATCGAACAGTCTTTAACGCTCTAAGTAAATTACTTTTTACAGGACGCGCCTCGACAGTTTCTGTATACAGGGTGTCCCAAAAAGGTGGTAATGGGATTTAATTCCTTACTTCTTAGAGATAACTGGGTAGTGTAAATTGGAATAATGTTCAAAATAAGGTCGGAAATAATACTCTGTTAAGAAAAACACCCTCTCGTTACCCACGTATCTCTCATAGATAAAGAATTAAAGCCCATTACCACCTTTTCGGGACACCCTGTAGAAATTTACTATGTTTGAAAAGTTTAGGTGGCACGAATTATTTTTAATAAATATTTCTTTAGCGTGAATGTTTACGTTATGAAAACCTATTTTTAAAAACTTGTATAGTATTTCTCTGTAGCTATTGAAAATGAGCAACGTGAAATTTTAAAATTCGGCTAGACTAATCGACATTTTAATTATTTTAAAAAGAAATGTATTGAAAGTAAACCAGTTGAATAAGTATCTTCTTAATTGCATTACGAACATTATTAATTTTTTTCATAAGGTTAATTACATCATTAACATAACGAAAAAAAATCATTACTTCAGCAAGCTATTCATTCTAAGAATTATTATTTAAAACCAAAGAGTTAAGAAGATAAATTACCATGAATCAGAATAAACTCTTGCACTTAAAAAGAAAACCAGTAATAATAAGCCATAGCTGATTACAAATCAGACTGAATGTGATTACATATTACAGAGAATGTGCATGTTAAATCTGTCTAGTCTTAGACTCTTTATTTGCCTGTTAGGTGAGAGATGGTATTTAAAATATTCGAAACTGCTATAATTTGTTACTGAATGACTAGTTCTGGACTTTGTCCTAAGAATACAAAAAAAAAAAAAAAAAAAAAAAAATGAACACTCAGTTTATTAAAAAAGCGCTGAAATTAACATTTATTGTTATTATTACTCCTTTGTTTATTTTCTATTTATTTTTTAATCTGGAACTGTATACTTACAAATCATTACACTTTTTGATTGATTATTTTTTTGTTTTCACGCAGTTCCCTGCGTTCTTTTTGTATTTTTATTTTTTCTCCCTACGCTGGAATTTAAGCATCCCTATTTATTAGATTTTTATTTACACACACAGAACCTGATTTCTTGTGCGCCTTTTATATGTGCTGTACTAGGAGTTGTGGAAATCCTGATCGTCATTCCAGTTCTTACTAGGCATGAAGTACACATGTGTCAGTTACAAGAAATTCTTTATAACGCCATATTTTGCAAATTGTATGGGGGTATATCTTTCATACAGTGTTATCTGGTAAAGTGAGAGATGATACTCTGAATTCATTCATTATTGTCATTCAAAGCAATTCGTTCTTTTCCCTCCCTTCCCCAACAAAAACAAGTGGAGTTCGTTCTATGAAACATACTAATGAAGCTAATCGCATAATAAGATAAATTGCATAGTAGTGTAACTAGTTGCATTATTTCTGTATTATTTTCTTGAGCATGTGTTTATGCAATAACAAGTTGTTGTACTGCATAAAGCACAAGGGGGGGGGGGCGTTGTTATATTCTTTTAAATAAAACACTTAAAAAGCATTTTGCTTAACTGTATTAAATCTGAATTTTTCGAAGCGTTCTGTATTCTTCAAAATCTTTTCGCATATTGTATGTGTAGTTCCAAAATCATGCCGCGATGGGTACGACTAGGTACGGCGAAAAATTTCCAACATTTCCGTACCCTTTAATTTTCGAAATGTCGCTGAAACTTGGGGAAAACACTAATAGGGTATGTAGTTATATGAAATAGGAAAGTTCCCCCTTCTTGAGGTGCCCCGTCCTACCTTTTGCCCCCTCAAAAGACCCCCGTTTTTGGATTTTTGTTTTTATCTCAATAACTATGCATCTTAGCAAAAAAAAAAAAAAAAAGGGGGGGGGGTCAATTACAAAATGAAAGCTGATAAAATTTCCTACAAGATTGTATTTGGTTATTTCTTTTTATTTGCAATAGCTTTCGAGATATGTTTTAAAAATGGCGCAAATGTTTAGAAAACGCTTCTTTTTATCTCAATTTATAACCAATTTTGTCTTATAGCTCTTCAATCCTCAATTTATCAGAATTTTTTTCAAAGCAAAGTTGTAGAGTATTCAATTACCTTTAAAAGAAATTATCATTTGTAACTTCATCTTTAAACGATCAAAAGTTATTGCAACTTAAAATTTTCAATTAATTTAGTAAATTTGAATGAAAACTACATTGCGCACCAAAGAACGACAAAATCTAGGAAAAAAATTATAAAGTTTTGAAACTTGGGGAAAACATTAATTCGAGATGTACTTGTATGAAACAGAAAAGTCTTCCCCTCTTGGGGTGCCGATTCCCGCCCCCCCCCCACAAAAAAAAGGTCCCTGTTTTGGATTTTCACTTTTATCTCAAAAACCGTGCGTCTTCGCAAAAAAAAAATGCAATTACAAAATGAAAACTGATGAAATTTCCCACAAGATTATTAGTTTTTTGTTTTGTTTTGTTTTTGCATGCAAAAGCTTTCAAGATATACGTTTTAGAAAAAATCGCTAATTTTTGGAAACGCTTCTTTTTATCACAATTTTTCACTAGCTTTGCCTTATAGCTCTTCTACCATCAGTTTTACAGGAATAGATTTAAAGCAAAATTGTAAAATATTCAATTACCTTTAAATTGCTTTTTTTTTTTTTGTAATTGTATTTTTAAATGATCAAAAGTTGTAGCAATTTGAAAATTTGAATAAATTTTAGGGAATTCGAATGAAAAGTGCATTGTGCGTCAGAGTGCAAGAAAAAATGTAGGAAAAAAACTCATAAAGGTTTGAAAATTGGGGAAAACACTGATTGGGTATGTACTTGTATGAAACAGAAAATTTCCGCCTCTAGGGGTGGCGCGTCCCCCCTCTTAGCCCCCTCCCCTCTCGAAGTTCCCTTTTCTAGATTTTCACTTTTGAGCACCAATTTTGAGAGTATGCGCCAATTAAAAAATGAAAGCTGATAAAATTTCCTACAAAATTAAAATTTTTATTTTTTTATAAATCGAATTATTTATTATTCGATATCTTAATAGTATTATTAGTATACTTTTTTCTATATCGCATGTTTTTTCTATACCGAATAGCTTACAGACACATTTTATAAAACACTGCAAATTTACAGAAAACGCCTCTTTTCATCCCATCCTTCGAAACCTACCGTCGAATTGCCACAGTTTGTAATCTCCCTCTTTCAAGATATTCTCCTCTCTTTTGTTACATTTGCCTTATCTTTAAATCATTGTCCGAAAGTCTGGGAAAGTTCTTCAAAAGACGGCCAAGTGAAATGAGCGGGGAAATCAAAAAGGTGTTTCGACAGTTCCGAGCATGAAGCTCGGGGTTCCGAGTTCCCTTGGGACTCATTGTAAGTGCAACTTACTGGGTGGCCTTTATTTGAAGTAGAGACCTGCAGGGGCAGGGCAGGTCCGGTTTGTGAAAGCCCACGGGTACGGGATTTATAAATATGTTGTTAACGTGCCGGCCCGGACTCATGGTTAATAATTTTTCACCTTCCTGCAACCCGCAAAAAAAGTTAATATTAATAACTTGCTTAATATAAAATACCTGATAAATATTTAGTTGTCGATCTATTTGGTAGTCTTTACATATTTTTTTTAATTCCTGGAATTTTCGAAATTTTACTCTTCAACTGTGGGCACGTACGGGCCGGGGCCGGCCGTGATGTTTGTTTCAAATATGTAACGGGGCCGGGCCGGGCCTACAAATTCAAGAATCTTCGGTCTCCGGCGGGGCCGGGCCGGGCCTCAATTTTCAGGCCCGTGCAGGTCAAATTTGAAGTCACAAAGTTTTTATAAAAATAAAATTGTTCCATAGATTTGTTGCACTATTATTGTACAGATGGTGCACACAAGATCTCAAAAGAGAGAAATCCAAAACATTCTTGCTGTAAAATGCAGCCTTCACGAAAGGCTAAAAATCCATTTCAGAACATTTCGAATACTCTTCAATGAGGGTAGACACGAGAAAAAGTGATGGGTGCTTTTTAAAGAAAAAAATATTATTTATAAAATTATCCCTTTAAAATTTAACAAATAGGGTCCTATGCCTAGGCACAGCGTGTTTGTAAGTCAATACTTGTTGAAAATGTATTTGTTTTAGTTCTACGTAAGAAAACGACATTACTTTCCTATCAACCCAATAGTTGTGCAGTAATTTTTTAATTAATTTTGCAGTAATTCTTAATTCTGATGATGAATGATCACTGAAATGAAATGCAAATGTCAAAGTACATAATATTGAACAGATGAATAGTATTATAGATGTATATTGAGGTAAAAATATCACTTTCAAAAGTTTTTTTTGTGTGTGTGTTTGGGGGGGGGGGTTAATTTAGACTTTAGTACTAACATTTATCTATTAAATGTGGGTTTATATACGAATGTTGAATTTGCTTAAACACGTGCACGTTAAAGCATATTTTGCTAGGATTTAAAAAATCGTTTAACATGCCAAGTTGAGAATGGGTGGGGGAGGGGGTCGAAATCAACTACATATGCACTTTAACATATGTTCTATGCGAATAGAATGAAAATTATTTAAATGTAACACAGGGTGGGTATAGAATAGAGGGGGGTGGGTGTGTGGGGGGTCAAATATTGCACATGGACTGCACGGGGAAAAAAAAAATTATCTTCTAATTGTGGAAGTGACTGAGAATGTTTTGAGGCATTCGCGCCTCCAAACCTATATTTTTCGATAAATTCTATCTAATGTTTATTCCTCTCCCGGCGTACACTCAACTAGACAAATTCAAATTCATAAAAATAGCGTCGAAACCCAATGATCCATCTAGTAACAAGGCAAACGTGCGCTTTAAATCCGTGGGGTCGTACATAAATAGGGTGTCTTTAAAATATTCATCTTATTTTTTTTTTTAATGCAATACAAAATATTTTATGCAAAAGAGGTTTTATTTGGTGAACAATAGCGAATAACACTTTCCCTTTTCCTAATTATGTAACTCGCTCGCAGTTTTATATCAACTTATATTAATTGTTATAATAGATTTTTTTTTTTTCTTGCTGTATCTTATTCCTGTGTGAAGCTCAATACTTGATAATTTATCCTTTTAATTTTTTATAAATCGTCATTATTGGGTATTTCAGCAAGTTTTTTCAAGTTTATTTTCAAAGTTTTATAAAGAAGAGAAAGCTTTATATATGATATAAATTTATCTTATGAAACTGAAATTTCTCTATATCTTTTACGTAATAGTATAAATACTTTTTACTAATTCTATGACAATTCGGTGAACGATTGAAGAGGTCAAGGGTTCTGGCCTACCGCGTAGCTGTTTTTTTCCAGATGTAACGTGAATACGAGCAACAGATATGTTTAATCAAAGTTGGTCAGGGGCAATATGCTTTGCAATATCAACAATAATAAAAATGTAATTATGAAAACTATTCTAACAAAACTAATTAACTATTAATTTTAAGCACACTCTTATATAGCCAATATTTTCCGGCAAGTATCCGGTATCCGGCTGATTTTTTAATATACGAAATACTGTCGGATATCTGAATCATAACTACCGGATATCCAAACTTCTCTGCCGAATATCCGGCTATATACTACGAAAGTTCTATCTATAATATGCATGGGACATGATGGAAAATAATATTTAAACATTCTTGGTACATTGATACATATAACAAACGAATCGCGCAAAAAAGCACACCCGGTAAAAAGCGCACCGGAAAAAAAGCCGGTGTGATTTTTTCCCATTCAGACTCTACAGAAATTCCTTGTTCCAGATTAAAAAATAAATAGAAAATAAACAAAGGAGTAATAATAACAATAATGCTAACTAGAGCGTTTTTTTAATCAACTGATTGTTCAATTTGTTTGTATTCTTAGGACAAAGTCCAGAATTAGTCATTCAGTATCAAATTATTGCAGTTAAAATTTTAAATACCATCTCTCACCTAACAGGCAAGCCTAAAAAAAGAATCTAAGACTTCACAGATATAACATGCACGTTCTCTGTAATATGTTACCACATTCAGTCTTATTTGTAATCAGCCATGGCTTATTATTACTGGTTTTCTTTATAAGTGCAAGAGTTTATTCTGATTCATGGTAATTTATCTTGTTAACCCTTTGGTTTTTAAATAATAATTCTTAGAATGGATGATTTATAAGTATATACATTTACATATAAATATTTTTATTTTTGAAAGTATTTAAATTAAATATTACTTTTACTTTAGACATGCTTTTTTTTTCAGAATTAAATTATGGTATTAATAAGTCAATTTAAAAAAACCTCCTTAAAAAACCTTTTTAAATCAAATGTTGGTATAAGTGTACTGTTTTAAAACAAATTTTTATTTCTAAATGCTAAAAAAAAACCTTTTTAAAGGAAACTGACTAAAAATTATTTAAAACTCATTTCTTAAAATGTAAAATATCGGCTATATATAACTATAATTAAAATTAATTTTTAATTAGGTTTGTTGTTAGGTTAGTTTTAATAATTATATTTTTACCATTATTAGTATTGCAAAGCTTATTCCCCCTCACCAACTTTGATGAAATATATCTGCAAGCCTTTTTATGAGAAAAACTGAAATTTTCTACATCACCTCATTAATGTATGGGGTATTGGGAATTTTTGTAAGAGGGCTGTATAAAAAATATAAGTTTGTATTTATTTACATTTAATGTCCAGAACATTTTATTTGATACCATAAAATAACTATCTAATTTATTCTATATGTCTATGATCAATATTCAAAGAAGAAAACTCTAAGTCAGGGTTTTTAGGACATCCTCGATAATAGTGTTTGCAAGTGATTATGATTTTTATTTAATATTAAAAATATTAAACTTTTTACTTTCACTGTAAATTATCATGAAAGCTATTTATGTTTTGTGGTGAAGGCAGATCTACACAAGGATTGACTGCTTCATTTAGGCATGCCTTGGGTGGAGGACTTTTTGAGGGATCCTAACCCGAATTCACATTACAGATGGAGAAAACGGCTGCGCGGTAAGCCAGAACCCTAGACCTATACACTTTAGACGTTTACTAATTGTCATGAAATTAGTAAAAATTATTTATGCTACAATATAAAAGGTACTTGATTAAATTTTTAAAATTTTTATTAGATACATTTACATCGTATAAAGTTCTCTTCTTTATAAAACTTATAGCTTATTAAACTTTTAAGATAAACTGAAAAAAAAAAAAAAAAAAAAAAAAACCTTACTGAAATACGCAAGACTGATGAAGTATAAATATTTAGAAGGATAACTTATCAAATATTGAACTTCATATATGAATAAAATACAACAAGAAAAAAAAAAAGGATGCAATAAATCTATTATTACAATTAATATAACTTGATGTAAAACTGTGAGAGTATTATTAAGAAAAGGGACAGTTTCGCTCAACAAATAAAACATTTCTGCATGTATTAGAGGCAGGGTGGATACTGAATTGTGAAAGGGAGGGGGGGGGGTTATGCCTTGTAGTCATGCATGTGAATACGGTTCTGTAATATCATATATGACTAACAATTCTGAATAGCATACAATTTTATGTCAGATTTTTAAAAATCCGTACAGCATTAAGAACATACTAATTGATTTGAGACTCCAAGTTTTCATTAAATTAGGAAAAGGAAAATCAACAGTATTTTTCACAATGCAAAATAGATTCTTTACTCAAATACTATCAATGTATTTCTTAATAAAGTTCTTAAAATTAAGTAATTTATTTAAGAAAAATTAATAATCTTTTTACTAGTAAAACATTAGTGGGCATTGTAAATAGTAAATTATATATATAAAAAAAAAAGGTAAAATCATACAAGCCGGTGCCCACCCCATGTAAACATGGCGACAGTCGCTGGAGCTTGGCGGCCGCCAAGCTCCAGCGACTGTCGCCAACCATTTTTCACTATCAGCACATTAAAATTGCACATATATTCCACTAAAAATGAGCAACCAGTGGACCGTTTTTAACTAAAAAAACCTCAGTGGATTCAGCAACCTAGTTGTACAGCTATGTAAACTATGCAACCAGTGGACCGTTTTTTACTTAAAAAAACCTCAGTGGATTCAGCAACCTAGTTGTACAGCTATGTAAACTATGCAACCAGTGGACAGTTTTTTACTAAAAAAACCTCAGTGGATTTAGCAACCTAGTTGTACAGCTATGTAAACTACGCAACCAGTGGACCGTTTTTAACTAAAAAAAAAAACAACAACAGTGAACTAAGCAACCTAGTTGTACAGCTAATGTAAACTGGGCAAACACTGGCCCGTTTTCAACTCAAAAAAACATCGGTGGATTAAACAACCTAGTTGTACACCTCTTATAAAGTCAGTATGATTAGAATAGCACTTACGAAAACATAAACACTTCAAATATCAATTTAAAATTCACATTAAAAACCTTAAACATCGAAAGATTCGTTAAAAAAGAACACTTACCTCTATTTTTTTGGTAAATAACCGCTCAGAAATGTCCCCAACACCCACCGGCTTATAACGTACTATATTTCTAACAAACACCCACAAATTCTTTTCTTATATTAACATAACACATTTCATTCCCTTCCATCAATAACGCAAACAATTTCAAATTCCCAAACCTGACGAAACACGTATTCTTTATGGTTGCCAGTCACAACTACCACCGGCAGTTGGCGGTGCATCGCTCACTCTCGCGTCAGATTGTTCGCCAATGATTTGTAAACAAACCATTGACATGTAAACAAAGCACCGTATACGGAATATAGTCCAAAAAAAAGTATTTTTCCCTCTAGAAAAGCAAAATCACAACTATAATTTCAAAAGCACTTAATACAGATTCCCTTTATCAAAGTATATAAGTATCTTCGGAAAATATTGTTGTGATTCAACTTACTCTCGGAAGGAAACAATTTTTTAAATCCATTAATTGCTTTAAAAGGAGAGAATAAGTGAAATGAGAGAATGTAATGTGCAAGATAGTCATAATTAAACTTGCTAATGTATTTTATAAGCTAAACAATCAAACAGATCTATTTTTGTTTTTTAACTTGTAGTTATAACCTGAAAATTATGTTTCATACCTATATAAAACCACAAAAAAACATTATAATTTCATTATAAATAATTAGAAGGGATTTAGTTTTTATTTACCAATCTCTAAAAGTAATTTAACTTAAAATAAAACAAAAATTGACTTAATGTAAATTAATATTAAATGATTAACAGAAAAAAAGGCATTAAACGTGTGTTTGAAAAAAAAAAAAAAAAGTCATATATCATAGGTAGCTTATCAAAATAGATACATCTTATGCTTAAATAAATAAAAAAAATCTGGAGTGACTCCACTCGACTTTCCGAACATTTACGATTAAGATCATTACCAAGCATTTAAATAAATTTTAATCGATGAATACTTCAAACAATATACCAAATTGAAACTCAATCGAATGCGCCGTTTAAACGCTAGCACACTTTCAAGAATCCCCCCCCCCCAAGGCTATAATGTAAAAGAAATCTTTGTCGTAGCCCTGTAGAAAAACTATATGTCCTAAGCACACCAAAATCAATACCGGTCTTGCGACGGTGGTTTATAACATATATACCCAATTTGAGCTCAGTCGAATACTCCGTTTAAGGAGCTATCGTGTTCTCTCACATACACACATACATCTCGTAAAAATAGCATAAATGAATTCAGAAGACCACAAAACGTGTAAATACACCAAAATCTCGAGATTGAATTTTTTCATGATTACAATACTTTCCTTACATGGTACATGTTCGGAAAGTAAAAAAGTATGCATTTCTTTGAGAAGTCTACAATTATAGGTGTAATAATAAATGTGTCATGGTTAAAATTCGTTTGCTTCTGCCAGCACTGTACAATTAAAAAGAATATTTTAACTGTTTATATATAAGTAACACTTTTTATTTGTATATATATATATACATGTAAAGATATTTAGTTTTTGAAAATTATAAGTCAATTATTAAAAAAAAAATGATGTGTGAAACATGTTTGCAGTTCATTGTTCTGATGTCATTATAATAAAAAAAATGGAAAAACAAACTTAATAACGAAATACATGTTTGGTGCTGGATATCCGTATCCGGCAACCAAAGGAGCTGCCGGATATCTGATATCCGGCAAAATCAATATCCGTTATATCCCTAGTTTCAATGTCATATGATTCATTACTATTTAGATGTCACACAAAACTAGGTAATATATTAATTAAACCTTATAACGGAAAAAACAAAACAAATGATAACGATTTTAAATTTCATTAAAATTTAAATAAATCGTTTGAAATCAATTAAATTTCTATTAAGAGCTTCAAAATTTCTTTTTGAATATTTTGTTTATAGAAAAATAAAATCTCAATAAAAGATTGGATTTTTCTCAAAAGAATAATCGATATAAACATTAATTTAAAAAAAATCTGATAAAACATATTTATTATTGTATAACTTTTAAGTGTTTTTGCTATAATATATTGCTAAATGTAAAATATATGTGCATGCATTTTGTGAGTTCGTGACAGGAGAGCCCATCTCAACAATAAAAAAAATAAAAAACCACTTGTTTTCAGTTTGCCTGAGGCTTCTATAGTTTCCGTGCTTTGTGTTTGGTCCTCTCCTTCTAATTCACTGAACTTACTGATCTGCATGACCTTGACATGTGGCTTAACCGATCAAAATAAAAGCAATTCCTTTTTATTTAACGCGGTGAATTTTCGTGATTAATATGATAACAGATCAAAATTGCCTGACAGGCGATAACAGATCAGTTTTCTCCGAAACTTAGCGTAAATACGGGTTAGGACCCCTTAGAAAGACCCCCACGGAGGGCACCCCACCCTTCGGCCTAGAGCCCACGCGTAGCTAATCGGCCGTAATCCCACAAACGAAATTGTAGATTCTCAAACTATAAAAATTGGCTCCTTCTTTTACTTAAAAATAAAGATTTTGGGGCAAGTCAACGTTTGATTGGATTCCATTCTCATATGTACTTTAAAATAAAATAAGTTTATTTTCAATATTTAAATAAAACTATTGTTCTGAGGGGGGAGGGGAATACTTTTTTTTCCCCTTTTGTTGACGTTTTATTCTAGTACGCGTTTTTTCCTACATTCAAGAAATATTTGTATATGAGTAGGGGCGTCAACTACGTGGATGCTCAGGCGCCCATAAAATTTAATGTTAGGGTGATAAGGGATCATAGCACCCACAAAATTTTAAGGGACAGTTCAGTATCCTTTGAAGGAAATGGAAAATGCAAAAAAATGATTATATAAATAAACAATCTTAAGCAACCGTTTTTCGCACACATTGGATATTGAACCAACAAATACAAATGAAAAATAAGTAAATAAATATTAAACATATTATGGTTATATATTTAATCGCCTACAAAAACTGCAAAATATTCTAACTATACTTATACATGATTTTTTAAAACACTGTTTAGAATGTGCACCTTATTCCGCTAGTGTGCCGTATTTGTGTTCTTGTTCCATAAAATACTTCTTCAAAATTGAAACCTATGTTAAAATCGCCTGCAAAAACTGTTTTAAAATTTTCGCCAGAACCTTTATTTACACGAAATCAGACCCAATATTCCAGTTAAATAAACAGGAGGGTTAGGCAATTTCTCGACAAAGATGGCTGTGTTGTGTTGTGGGATTACGGCCAATTAGCTACACGTGGGCTCTAGGCCGATGTGTAGGGTGCCTTCGGTGGGGGTCTTTCTAAGGGGCCCTAACGCGTATTTACACTAAGTTTCGGCTAAAACCACCGCAGAAATTTTTATAGGTCCGCTCCTGATTTTTTTTAATAGTGGACATAAACTTATTTTGCTTTTAAAGAGGCTCTAGGATTTGCAAAGTTCGGGGGGGGGCCCTACCTGCCCCCTATTCAGAGTAATGTGAAGATGCTATTTAGTTTGATTTTGCGACCAAATTTCTGTGATTCGGTCTAAAACATATGAGTACATATCGACCCCCCCCCCTTTTACGCACACACATGAGGATAAATTCTCATTGCAAGTATTGGCCGGGTGCATTAAGTGTTACAGCATAACTAGCCTAAAAATTATTGTCTGCTTCGCTTCCCACCGTGGCAAAGACGCGAATGCAGCGTTTTTAATCTTTCCATCATTGCACAATAGACACAAAAGGAAATATCTCAATAGTCCAGCGAGTCAGATTTAGTCAATATCCGGCGAACGGATGAGGCACCTAAAGCGAATGAACCTACATACAAACAGACAGGAAAATTCTCCTTTTTTTATATCTGTAGATTATTGCATTATTTGGATGAGCTTTAATAATACTGATTTTACTTAATACTAATTTGAGATAGAAACAGGCCTTTGATAGGGAATCGGACAATGAATCTAAGAAAAACATTTGCACACAATGAATGTGCCTGTTGAATCTGTAGGGCCGATTCTGGATTATCAACTCTGGTTCTTGTTCAAGAAGAAAAAACCAAATGAAATAATTGACAAATTATAATGAATTAAGCTATGTGGCAAGTTAAATTATTTTTTTAAGTGATTATTCTCAAGAGGAAGTGCTTGTTCATCTAAAAATCAAAAAGAAAATCTGCTAATGCCTAATCTACTTTGATAGTTCCATCCCCTACCACCACCCCAAGACACGGCCTTGATAATGAGCAGTATATGTGGTATTTTCCTAATCATGTTTGTAATTTCGTTTAATGTAAATATTTGCATGAAATTTCCTTTTTTACAAAATTCTAATTGACTAAATTAAAATTTCTTTTTTAAACGGCTGTATTTTAAGATAAATTTTTGAAGTCACAATGTGCTTATTCAGTACGTTTTAGGACTATGTTCATGAAATGCAAATTATTAGATGTGCCAATTGTAATAATTAATATTTCACATCATTCTTTACTAAAGTCCATATTAATTTCACAACAGTGGAGGCGCTAGACTTTCCCTGACGGGGTCACCACTCCACCACAAAGAGGGGAGGGTACAAATATATATGTACACATGCTGAGTGGTTTATCCAAGAGGGTGCCCCCCCCCCCTGGTCAGGAAGTATGATATTTAAGATTGCCACTATTTGCACCAATTGAAAATAATTCAGTTTAGAAAATGATTTGTTCAGAACAAATCATTTCTAAACTAAAATATCCAGGGTTCAGAAAAGTTTCAAGGGAGAGACAATTCGTTCAGAACGTTCTTTAATCACAAACAGGACAGAACATTCTTTAATCATGTTACATGGGGAGGAAAACGACCAAAACTCGAGACCGTTAGATCGTCAGCCGCGCGATAGACCAGAACACTAGACCTTCGCACTTTAGCTGTTTACCATTTTAGTAGTTTTACAACAGTATTTACAGGAGCCGGTAAAAGTAAAGCATGGAAAAAAGCTCAACCATAAAAAAATCCTCTAGAAAAAGCCGGTGCCATTTCATTGTATATTTCAGCTCTCAGTACCTGTTGGAAGCAATCAGAATATTTTAATTACTACACTGTAATTAAAATATTCTGATTGTGCAATGTAATTATTACACTGATATTTAGTAGAGATGGGGAAAGGAGAATTAATCTGTACTCAAATTCTATTATTTTGTTTGGGATGGCAAGTTAACAGTAACTATCTTAGCTAAAATAATATATTAAAATATCTTGGTTAAATACGGTTGTTAGATTAGACAGAATTTGACATAATTCACAACCCATGCAAAGGTAAGAGGGAAAACGTTCTTTAATCGAGTTACATGTGGAGTAAACCACCCAAAACACTAGACGTTAAATTAACATCCACGTGATAGACCTTTTTTTCTTCAGCTCCAGTAAATACCATGGTAAGTCGATTAAAATACACAGTCGACATGGTAAGACGGCTTAAGTGTGAAGGTCTAGGGTTCTGGCTTACTGCGCAGCTGTCGATCTAACCGCCTAAAGTTTTGGGCGTTTTTCTCCACATATAACGCGAATAATGAACGTATTCTCCCTTACCTTTACATAGGTTGCAAATTATACAAAATGTTGTCTAACGTAATAGCCTTATATTTAACCATTATATTGTAATATGTTATTTTAGCCTGGATATTTACTGTTAACTCGCCATCTCGAACAAAATAATAGAAATGGAGGACAAATTAGTTCCCTTTCTTCCATCTCTATTGTAAATGTCACTGTAGACACTTTGTATTACAGTAAGGTACCGTTTATACATTTCTCATTTACACGTCGTTTTCGTGAAGTCCCGATTCATTTCTATTCTTTTTTATTGCAAAAATGCTTCGTTTATACGACCCACAATGGCACAATTTCGGTTTTCGCCTTCCTAAAATCTAAAAAGTTCTTGTTTCAGTCATTGTTTTCTAATTTAGAGAGAAACTTTTTCTATAAAGAACGTCCAACAAAGGATGTAAGGAGGGATTTATCTTTTACCACCTTACTTTAAACACGCAGTTAGCTATATTGAAAACACATGTCATGAACTTAATTATGCCCGTCAAATTGTAATCAATAATAAATAGTAAGACGATTATAAAAAATTATTTTTAATTCGACGTCTGCATGAATTTGATGATAATTAACATGCAATGTGTATTACATTTATATTAATTAATATTAATCACATGTTAAATAGATGCAGCGTTCAAGATATAGTACAATAAAGGTACAATTTGTTTCAATTTACTAATTTATTTATTTTTTAATTCAATTAGTGTTTACAGGAACACTCAAAATAGTTCTAACATATTACGCTCACTCTCTATGGACAAGTCGGCAATTAGTGAACCGATCTAAAGATTTTTCACATGTAGAAAGGTATATTATTTCTGAGTAATGTAGACTAAAAGTGATGAATATCACACAAATCGTTTTTGTTTTTGGAGGGGGGAGGGACATTCAAAATAGTTCGCAAATATTGTAGTAACGGTCTCCAAACGCAAAAAATAAATAAATAAACAAATAATTTAATTACTATACATATACCGTAATTCGTTCAGACGTTTTTTGTGTGATCCATTCGTAATAAAAACAGTAAAAACTCTCTAAAACGAAATTCGTTGCAACGAAAATTCCCTCTACAACAATAAAATGTTGTGGTTCTTCGGAATTTCCATACAACATAATCTCTCCAACGCGTAACACATTTTCCGAATTATTTCATTTTTAAAAATTAAATTTTATTTGTTTTATAATAATAAATATTTTGTATTAATAATGATAATTAAATAATAATAATAAAAAAGTTTATCTCTGTATAAATGAAACAAAAAAAAAATCCATTTGTGTATTCGATTTTACACAACTATCTTTTAATGACATTTTACTATTCTTCACACGCACGCTTATATCCTTGTCCTGTCTGCTCAAACATGGCTTTAAACGCTTTAAATGCGCGCGCGTTTCCTAAGTGCTCTCTGTTTATCGCCCGTCTGCTAATAACAAACAATATCCCTTCAAATTCCCTTCTGCACGAACGTGAACACATTCTATTTCAATTGTTCGCATTTATCGCACTTGGCGCAGACGCCAAAGGAAACAGGTTCGGCTGGGTTACCATACAGGTAACCGATGCCTATACATCGTATCTCTTATCGCCTTACTTGGCGCCGCAGGGCGTCTGCCGTACCTGAGCCAAAATGGTCATTGGTGGAAAATATCCAAGCTGTTTCCTCTGGTGATTCTTTGCCAATTTATGCAAGCACACATAATTGATTATCATTTTCCATTATGATTACCATTACAGCAGTTTATCTCCGTATATTATAATGCATGATTTTTGGCATATTGGGCACATAGGTCAAGATTCAAGATGTGTGAGGTTAAATACAGAGTATAGTACAATTTTAGAAGAGATATCTTAAAAACCCCAACATTATCAGTATATTTGCATTTATGCATTAAAATCTCATGATTTTTTTGAACTACAGTCTTAATGATGATGACACTATATTTTATTTTCCTATAGACAGCAAATGGTGTCAAGCAAATTATAACTTAAGAAAGAATACAAAAATAAGTGCTTACAAAAGAATAATCTATGCATGGTTCTTCAGTATATTATACACCTGGTACTTCAAGACACGCTCAGCAGCAGAATGAATCGTGCAGGAACTCTGCTATAAGGCAAAACATAAATATTAAAGAAAATAGTTATATAATTTAGAGGATGTTTAAGTACAAAATAAACAAATTATTTGCTCATTTAATAGATTATATGACAAAATTTAGGCGATCTTACTCATGAAAAACTAAAATAAACATTTCATACAATTTCAAGACTTGTATGTATACAGAGCATAGTAGAAGTAGAAGTAGTCTATGCATGATATGAAACCAATAAATAAAAATTTAGCAATAAATGTAATTTGTTTCCAAAAATACCTCGTACAAAATTAAATATCTCTTTCCTTAACTTCCTTTATATTTGAAAGTTTCAAAAAACTTTATTTTATTTGCATGTAAAGAAGTGACTAAAAGATAAACTGTTGCACCATTTGAGAACTATTGCAAGTATTGATGGCAACATAGCAGTCAGAGTCCGTGGTTGTGTTTAATTTGTAAACAAATATCATGCTTGCAGTTTATGGGTCGGTTTAATTCAATTAAAATACCAGAATTATTCAAATATGCTGTTATCTGAGTCACTAAGTCAGCTGTGAGTTTCTATTATTCTCTCTGCTTTTGCGTAATTTATCCGGTTATCGCTCAAACACACCCATGTATATCGCTGAAGCGCAATAGCATTGAAGGAAGGGATTTACTTTTATACTGTCTTATTAAGTGGTAATTGCAGTTAAAATGTCTATAGTATGATACATAATTGTTTATTGTTCTGGTACGACTGAAATTGAAATTCACAGCTCCATTAAGTAAAGCATGGAGTACGACACTGACGTAGAGGATGAACAGACTTCGACTTCACAAGGCACGGACAGTGTACAGCTCTACGAATGCGATCTCTGTAAGAAGCAGTTCAAACATAAAAAATACGTGAGAATTCACCGTCGTATTCATACGGGAAAACCGTTTCGTTGTGACTTATGTGTAAGGGAATTTCATAACAAACGCTCTTTAGACCAACATCGTATGACTCATTTCGGCAAGAAGGCTTTCAAGTGTAACATGTGTGAAACGCAGTGTGCCACCAGAACTTCACTAGGCAACCACCTTCGAATTCATCGAGGGGAGAAGCCCTTCACGTGCAACGTCTGCAACAAAAGCTTTGCTGCCAAAGGTAATTTGAAGGAGCACCTATCCTTCCATCTGGGTATAAAACCGTTCGAATGCATTGTGTGCCTGAAGGCGTTTACCAAAAAGAACAGTTTGAAAATCCACTTGCTGACTCACACTAATGAAAGGCCCCATGTCTGCGATTCATGCGGTCTCCAGTTTCGCACTGTCAATAACTTAAATATACACAAGCTCAATATGCATTCAAAAGAGAAACGCTTTTATTGTGATCTGTGTGATAAAGGGTTTAATCTCCAGAATTATTTAACCCGTCACCGCCGCACGCATACAGGTGAAAAGCCATTCGCCTGTGAGGAGTGCGATAAGCGATTTAATAGGAAGAGTAATTTGGATGTTCATATGCGCTCTCATGCCAGAAAGAAAAGGTATAGGCGTGAAACATTTTCCGAAGCTGGAGAACTGGACAATGATACCCTGATGGATGCCGAAGAGTCGTCTTCTGACATATTACTCACTTACATGTGTGGCACGTGTGGAGAAATGTTTTTAACAGAAGAAGAACTATGTTCACATGCTGAATCCCATTGAATTCTCTTTTGATTTTTCCATTAAAGGGAATGAGTGATACTCGTTGTGCAGCATGAATTAAGATACACAATTTCGTTGAAATAATGAACTTTTAGTTGAAATAATGAATTTCTTTCTCGTAATGAATGGTGTAATAGTTTACACCCTTTTATACTCGCTATTAAATTGCGATTATGTGCATTAAAATTATGTTTTGAGACTTGAATTTTGAAATAGTCAATAAAAAGTAATTTTGGTTTCTGTAAAAACATGCTTAATTATTAATTTTGTTTTTTAAACCAGTTGCGAGAAAGGACTATTGTAGAATTTTTAACATATTAACTTATTGTAAAAAAAATCTGAGCTCTTATTTAATTTTTAGTTGTTTCTTGCATCTGCATGTAAATTTAATGTTATGTAAATAAAATTGTTTTTTCTGCACTCGTAAATATTACATACATTAAAAGAAAATCAACTCCCGTGTTACCTTAACATTATACCAGAATTGATGCTGAAATCATATACAAATTTCTGAGGCTTTCGATTTTCAATGATAAATACAAAAAATATCTCTGAGCCTTTTCAAGATTAAAGGTTAAAATTTTGTACATCACCTCATTAATGTACGTTGGTTCGTTATAGTGATTGGATCTCTTTTCGTACAGGGGCTGTATAAAAATTAAAAATTTGTACTTTTTTAGATTTAAACTGAAAATTTTAATCAGTACCTTAAAATTCTGTGCTTTTTTTTGCTTAGCTTTGTACTTTATTGTATGTTTCTACAATCAATAATCAATATTAAGGAATGAAAGCCTATGTCAGTGTCTTTGGTATACTCAGTATATATATATATATACCATATTAGGCGATTATAACGTGATATTTTTTGACTGATAATTTCCCATTAAAAACCTGGCTCTCACTAAATTCAAGATCTAAATATAACATTATCTTCATAAAAAATTTTGAGGTCATGTTATATTTGGGTAAATACAGCAGGGATGCAGAATATCTCCGAACTCACAAACGAGGTTTGAGGGGGGGGAGGGAATTCTGAAGTGCTGGGGAAATTTTTGTCTCGACTGTATTTAAAGAAAAAAAATATTTTTGTAGCGATGCAGCTGTTATCAAAAGAAGTCACTTAAACTAAAGATAGTCACTTAAACTAAAATGCAAATATGCTTCGGTTTGGGGAAAATTTTGGAAAAAATAAATTGTGTTCTGGGGAAATATTGGACCCTGAACATTTTCTGTGCCCCTGTAATACAGTATGTGTGTGTATATTAAGGATGCATAGAGTACAGTAAAACCTGTGTTGAACGATCCCTGTATTTAACGACCACCTGGTCTTGTCGACCATGTCTTAGTGGTCCCGAGTACCATATAATTATGAATAATGATTTATTTTCCTAATTGATGACCACCTGCCTGACGCGACCAACGACTGCTATGTATAATAAACAAATTTATTTAAAATCCTATTTTAATGACCATGAATTCTTAAAAAAATTCTTATTTTCCCTTATTTGAGTAAGTTTGCTGTCCGGATGATCAGCAATCACGCAGTATGATGAAAACGAAAGTTGACACTTGTTTAGTTGAGTTGTAACACAGCTTCCCGTCACTAAATAATCCATGGAGTCACTGAACCCAATAGCGGCATGCACACAGTTACTTGTGTTGCTGCTTCTTGGAGGATATTTATTGAAAATAGAATTTTATGCATTTAGAGATTACAGTGAATCATTCAGCACAATTTCTTCGAAAAATAATTCCACCACAAAGTCTGCGCACCATACGAAAATAGGGAATAATACCGCTACCGGGGGCAGGTCGCCAAGTATGTGAAACGTCGCCAAATTGTGAAGATGGGTAATCATGTTTACGATGGCGTGATGTTTCCAAGTAACCCTTATAAGGAGTTGAGGTGTAGTTGAGTTGTGTTTTTGTTTTATGATGTCATGAGAAATTATGTGATTGGTTACAGTTAAGTTTGAAGGAATTATGTGATTGGTTGAAATAATTTATCTGTAACCGAACCTGAAATGAACTGTTGAACATGCTTGTTAATGTAATGTGCCATAAGATTTAAGAAAAATTGAAAAGCAACAAAATTTAAATTTAACACCCTATTTCCTCTTACATTAAAATCACTTTGAATGTGATATTAGTAAGTAGTTAATTTTATACTATGCTATAGGGTCGGACTGGCCTCTTCAATAGGGCGCACATCTGAAATTTATAAATTATAGCCGTTGATGGATTAAAGCACTATGGGTCAAAGGGGAATGTGGGGACAATTTCCCCCAAATGTATTTAGAAAAAAGAAATTACAAAAAAATGTAAGAGATCCTATTTTACTTTCATAGAATGGACATAAATTTCAGTTAGCTCCCTCCACCTACAAATTGCATTAATTTGTCTCTGGTTTTAGCCATCAAACCTTTTTAAAATCAAAATGCCTCTAATTTGAATATCTGTTGGTAACTAAGTTGAAGAAATCTGAAAGTATGTTAATTTTGACTTGGAAAGTGAACTTTTGCCAGCCATCACAAAATTAATTTGCTTTAAGATTTGCCATACAGCAGTAACATTTATATGCGGAATTCTACTTTATCTTGCCAACCAGTCGCTGAGCAATAAAGCCACTAAAACACTAACAGATGGCTGAAGTGGAGGTATAAGGTTCTGGTCTTTCGTGTGGTTGTTGATCTAACAATCTCAAGTTTTGAGCGGTGTTCTCCAGATGTAATGTGAATAAGCATTATAACCCATTAAAAAGTCCACCCAAAGCATCTCCTTCCTTAGGCAGATAGCCCTCGTGTAGCTTTGCCATCTATATAAATAAAGCAGACTGTAACATGTTAGTCCGTTTGTCTGTGTCTCGCCTGCCTCCTAGACAGGTGTACCAAATTTCGTATGGAAATTCGCCAGGATGGGTCCCGACATACTGCGATGTGATTTTTTCGAAATTCGAATTATTTTAGGAGATATCGATAAAAAACGTGTCACAAAAAGCTAATTTTTGCTCCGTCATTTCGCAATTGTAACCCCACTGTGGAAAAAGAGAGAATATAGCATATCTAAGTTGCCATATTTGGCAAGTTTATTAAATGATTCAGACTCTTGAAGTAAAAATAAAAGAATAACATTTTTTTTAGCTTATTTGTAAGGTTATTTTTTAATTAAAATATTGTGTGCATGTGAAATCAGAGCAGGAATGAAATGTTTTATACCAGGGGTGTAGCCAGGCAGCCAAGGTGGGGGGGGGGGGTTATGACCCCCCTAACCCCACCCCCCCACCTTGGCTACGCCCCTGTTTTAAGCTCAAAAAGAAAAATAGGATTTGAAATTTTCTAAGACTAAAATGAGCAAAAAATTAATTTGGCGAAAAATAAAATGATTGATATGCGATTTTGAGACGATGATTCTAGCGCTTGGAGCAATTTAATAAGAGTGTATTTTTAAAAACAAGGTTTTATTGAAATACGGCGTTGAATTTTAATTTTCGGTGCTGAAATAATGCAGTTATTAAGGTGATTTAAGACGGTCTAAATTCAGAATTTTCACTAAATTAAGTCAATTGATTTAAGTTGGTTGAATTCTACCAAATCGTAGGCCTCCCAAATTTTGTATGGTCATTTGCCAGGATGGATCCCTCCGAAATTCGAATTAGAACATCTGTTGTTTATTGCCTTATATTTGAAGCCAAAATGCGCCAAATACTGCTGTTATTGTACGACTAGAAGTCAAAGTCAGTTGTGAAGCAATTATAACGAGTGCTCTTCTGAAAACGTGAAAAAAGTTTCGCATTCCGAAGATTTCGTTTTGTGTACATATTCTTATGTCCATGCAGACGATTTCTTTGCTTGGCTCGATTTCCGCTTATAAATACTTGATTTATTTGTGAAAAGAAAAATTAAACTCGTAATCTAGAAAAACAATTTAAAGCCTCTATAAATAGTGCAGTCTTATCTCTTTTCTTTTTGTAAAGGGTTACAAGAGAGGGTGACATAATTTAAAATTAAAATAATGTCCATTTTATGTAGTGTCTGAGATATTTATCGCTAAAACATGAACCTAAAAAACAGCATGATATGGAAATAAGACATTTTGAAAGTGAGAAGTTTACTGCAAACGGTCAAACTTTTCACTTTTTGGATAGGGAATATGACGCTGACATAGTTTTTTTTTTTTTGTGTCATTATATTGCAATGATCTCATGTTAGCACATATGACGCAAACTTTAAGTCAAGTCAAATATTTTTGCTTTTCTAGATTCCACATCCCTGGAATTAATTCGAATTACACATATGAGGAAAAGGTTTAGGCCGCTTTGGTATAAAATGAAGGGAAAGAACTTAGTGATTGATTGCGCATCTGTGGGTGCAAAATAGGGGTCCTGTAAAAGATGCACTTCCTTTTGTCCAGGTTGAGCGAGCCCCTTAGTGAGTTTCTCTTTCTCCCCTGTTTGAAACAACAAGCAGAGTGGGATGAGCGCCATTTTCACCCACACACGAAACAGAGGCAGGCGCACACCCGATTGAACGGGAGAACTGTGCGGGATTTTACTGTATCAAATCCCATATAGAATTTTTCATTTACAAAAAAAACTGTCTTCATTTTCTTCGTTTTTACCTAAATTAATTGAGAACCAAAATCATAATATATTTCAGATGTTTCTAAATAAGATTTGATTGAAGTAACTCTTTATGAATTAATTCACAGTAAGTTTTACATTAAGTAATTTCTTTGCAAAAATGGGTAAAACGGGGCAAAATTTGATAAAACTTGTGCCAAGTTTTATATATTAATTCGTGCTTGTAAATGCCGACTTCACGCGTTCAAAAAAGTAAAAACAATAATACTAATCTTTATTTAACCGCTTAGAGAAAGTAAGCAATTCTAAATAATAGTTGGGCAAAATTTTCCAAAATTATGTCATTTAGATATCGCAGTCCATATCGCCTATGTTGTATATTTCTTTTAAGGGCTCAGCTCCGTATTAGTTTAGGGGAATTTTTAAAAATTATTATTACTATTATTATTAACTTTACGAAACTAAATAATTACTGGGGAAAACTTATACATAAAAGTATTTGTTTTAATTCGTGTTTGGGTGTGTGAACTTATACATATTTATATTTATATATATATAATTTGTCCAAAATATTATTTACTGTTGTTTACCTTCTTGAACAAATTTTAGCAAGTTTTGTCCCGTTTTACCCACCTTTTGCAAAGTATAATCAGAGGCGTAGCCAGAAATTTTTCATGGGGGGGGGGGGGTTTACGACTACTACAAACCATATATATGTATACGTGTGTGTGATAATGTAGTGAAGAATATACATTTTGTATGGCAAAAAATTCCTCTTGGGGAGGGGGGTTATGACCCCCCTAACCCCACCTTGGCTACGCCCCTGAGTATAATGTATACACAATTACAGCAAATTTTTGCTTCCAGTAACTGTCTAGATTGTAGGTTTAAAATGATTTAAAACTCATTTCTCAAAATGTAAATCTAATTCATGGTTAATTAGTTTTACTATAATAGTTTTAATAATTGTATTTATACTATTATTGATATTGCAACGATTATTTTCCCTCACCAACTGTGATTGAAACATATCTGTAAGCCTTTAGTAAGAAAATCTGAAACTTTCTACATCATCTCATTAATATATGGTGGTATATTTTACTTAATGGGAATTTTTGTAAGAGGAGGGCTGTATAAAAAATAAAAGTTTGTATTTATTTACATTTAATTTCCTGAAAATTTTATTCGATATCATAAAATAACTATGTAATTCATTCCATATGTCTTAGATCAACATTTAAAGAAGGAAACCATAGGCTACTGTTTTTAAGACACCCTCGATTATAGGGATTGAGAGTGATTATGATTTTTATTTAATACTAGCTGAAGTACCCGTTCTTCGCACGGGAATGAATGGACTTTTTGATATTACGATTTGTGGTGATTACTATTCATTGTAATAAACAGATATAGCAAAGTGGTTATCGCGTTATATTGTGTCCAATAATCATGCATACCGAATTGCAAGGCAATCGTTTGTACGGTGCAGAAGGACATGCGGCGTAGCGCAATCTAGTGGCGAGTTTTAGCAAACCGGATACGGCGAAAATATTTTTCGCATTCAGATATCGATGTATACGAATTTTCATGACTATCGGCTGGACAGTCCTGAAGTTCATGTGTTGACGCGACATCTAGTGGCAAGTTATAGGAAAATGGATAGCGCCAAACTCTTTCCCGTGTTCAAATATCTATGTATACCTATTTTCATAGCGATCATTTCCACAGTCAAGAAGTGATACACTGCAGGGCCATCTAGTGGTGAATTAAAGTAACGATTTGCTACAGCGCCATCAAGTGGCGAGTTATAGCAAATTGGATAATGCCAAATTATTCTCATTGTTCAAATAGCTATGTATACTGATTTTCATAGCGACCGTTTGAATGATCAAGAATTTGGCCTGCTGCAGCGTCATGTAGTGGCGAGTTAAAATAATAATGCATTGCAATGTCATCTAGTGGTGAGTAACATCAAAAGGAACGCAGTTAGAATATATTCTTCGTGCTCAAATGTGTAAGTATAAAAAATTTTAAGCTGGTCGGTCGAACGGTATAGAAGTTGATGCTTTGCAGCGCCATTTAGCGGCAAGTTACAGCTAAATGGATAGTGAAAAATATTCTCCGTGTTCTAATATTCGCGTGTACCAAATTTCATCGAAATCGGTTGGACGATATTCGCATAGCAAACGGCTAAACGGAATAGAATTCAACGTTGTGCTGCGGCACCAAGTGGCAAGTTAAGGAAAACGGATAGCATAAAAACCTTCTCCATCATAAAAGACTTAGGTGAACCAAATTTCATCGTGCAACGGTGCTCAACGGTGCTGGAGTTTTTCAGCCTCATAAACACATACCAACATTCATTTTTATCTATAACCAGTGTTATTATATATACCAGTCTCAAATAAAATCCAGTTTCAAATCTAAGCCTCGCCAAAGTGCCAACATACGCCATTTTGCAAGAGTTTTTTCAGGGAATCATTCGAAGCATTGACTTAGCAGCAATCAATATTGAAAATGGTTCGACCGCCAAAGAGTAGCACGCATTTATTTGAAAATTGGAATCCCTTAATACAGCCGAATTTTTTTAAATTATCAACTATTACGTGTTTTATTCATCGTTACTCCGATGTACTAAATGAGAAGATTTCAATTTTCTGAAATTTGGTGGAATTCCCCCAACTTAAATCAATGTACTCAATTGGCGAGAATTCTGAAGTTAGATCGCTTGAAATCCCTTAATAACTGCATTATTTCTTCACGGATCATTAAAATTTAACGCTGTATTCTAATAAAACCTTTGCACTTGTTTTCAAAAATCTATTTCCTTAAGCTCTCAATAAATTGCGCCAAGCCGAAAACTGTGCAAACCGCTAGAACTCACTTACTCAAAATCCATATTTCAGCCATTTTATTTTTTCGCCAAACTAAAAAAATTTACACATTAGCCTCGGAAATCTTCAATTCTTATTGTTTTGCGTGTAAAGCATTACATTCCTGCTCTGATGTCCCATGCACACGATATTATAATTAAAAAAAAAAAAATAACCTTACGAATATAAACTAACAAAAAAAAAAAACATTATTATTCTTTTATTTTTACTTTGAGAATTTAAAACATTTTATTCGGCAAAATCGCCACACATGGCAACCACGATCCTTATTTCACACTTTTTTCACTACAGGGGTTACAATTTCGGAAAGCTTTTTGCGTGAAGAGCATAAAAAATCTCTTAATTTCCGGGAACGGGTGGACTTTCAAAGTTTTAAAGTGGACTACGATTTATTCTATATTATTTTACATATCCGTGCTAAATTTCAGGCCGATAGGTCCATTTTTGTGGATTTGTATACGAACGACATTTTATTCGGCAAAATCGCCACACATGGCAACCACGATCCTTATTTCACACTTTTTTCACTACAGGGGTTACAATTACGGAAAGATTTTTGCGTGAAGAGCATAAAAGATCTCTTAAATTCCGGGAACGGGTGGACTTTCAAATTTTTAAAGTGGACTATGATTTATTCTATATTATTTTACATATCTGTGCTAAATTTCAGGCCGATAGGTCCATTTTTGTGGATTTGTATACGAATCAAATCCACAAACAAACAGAATTTCATTTTTATTTATAAGACTAGATGCGTGCCCGTTCTTCGCACGGTAGGAAACGAATACTATTTTACTAAAATATAATCGTAACTATCTATGCGAAAACAAAATGTCAAAAAGTTCAAGTAGTCTTTTTGTTGAAACTACCGCAGGATATATTACGCAACGTAGGATTACGGTTTAGTTAGTTGTAAGACGATCGTTGAAAAATAATGAATACAGCACGTTTAATTTCGCGAAATAATTATTAACGCGGTATACTGTGCTTTAATCCATATTATCCAAACAAATCTACTATTACTAACAGAGAAAAAAATGAGAATACTATCTATTACTTATATTTATATTATGTATCTTCTTTCTCCATCTTTAATGCTCAATTTAAAGAAAGAGATTAGATATTTTAAACCATTGATGCCTTTTCTGCTTTTTGGTGATTCTGTGGAACTTATGCATTTCCATTAAAACAGATCTCCATATATTTTTAAACATAATTCTTGCCTGATTGGTGTATTTAGAACAGCAAAATATTTCATCTCGTGGTGGTGGAAAACATCCAAGCTGTACCAATTTAAATAGTATTTAAATCCACCATGGTTCAGGCTCGTCAAAACATCAAACTGTGCAATCTCGAGGAACTATTTGGAATAGCTCAAATTGCGAATAGGGAGTAAAATTGTATTGCAGAGTTTACGAATTTCAGACAACTTTTAATCTATGGCGTCACGTTCTAACCAGGGTAGTCGAATTTAGTTATTTCGCGCAATAGAGCAGTTTCAACTACATGACCGGCACTGTACTCTACCAATAAAAACTCGTTTTTGAAGTGACGTCTGTCCACCAGGAACTTGAATGGACCAATAGAAACCTCATATTATTCCACCAGGATAGAATTGTGACGTAATCTGAAACTGCCCTATAGATTGTTAACTGAGTAACATTGAAACATGCGACATTGAAAAACTCGCTTGCAACAGAACTTTATTAAAGTTAATTAGAGAGTTATTATTGGGGTTATTCTAACTAATCGGTATTTCAAATATTCTCCGGAGCTATTTTGCTAATGATGTAACTTTCCTGCAAGAGCTTGTTAAGTTGCTTAAATTTAACCAAAAAAAAATATATCTGATATAGATAATATACTGTTAAAAGTCATCCAAACTTGCCGACATTTTGCACAATTTTTGGAAATACATACAACGACCGTCGTCAAACCGATAGCGAATACTATGCATTATTAGGCAAGTTGGAGTGTATAGGCTGATTAATTTTTTATTTTTTACCAACTACGCGAAAAATTCCAGAGCTGAGAATCGAACCCAGGACGGCCGCATAACGTGCGGGTGCTCTACCACTGAGCTACTCTGGGACGATTCCCAGATGAAATTTCTCGCATTAGAGCCGTTGGCATTTATCATCTTCCTCTGCAAACCACAGATAGAACAGATGAAACAATTAATTCGCGACAACTCCATTACGCCGCGGATATTATACATTTTTTAGAAAGTGGTTCCATCAACCTTTCAAGTTATTAGGCAAGTTGGAGTGTATAGGCTGATTAATTTTTGAATCGAACCCTATGTCCTGGGTTCGATTCCCAGCTCTGGAATTTTTCGCGTAGTTGGTAAAAAATAAAAAATTAATCAGCCTATACACTCCAACTTGCCTAATAACTTGAAAGGTTGATGGAACCACTTTCTAAAAAATGTACTATGCATTATGTTAATTAGTATTTTGCATCTTGTGGCGACATTTGAATTTCCCACGTTTTAAAAAAGTTTCCTTTCGTAATTATGGTTGCTGAAAAATCACAGAGCTCAAAAATCGCTAAGGGTAACACGCGCATTAAACAAAATACTTTGAATTTTTATAATAGTAAATTTTTGCGTCAAAGCCTTTTAATGTAATTAGATTTCTAAATCATTTTTAAACTCATGACGTCAAAATGACATCATTCTCTGTTGTGATATCTAACATGAATTAGTGAAAGAAGAAAAAAAAAAAAAAAAAAAAAAAAAAAAACACGTTATTTTAGTTTCTACAACATCTAATTTCGATGTTTATTATTTCGCTCGTGGTGTAGTTTTTTGTCAAAACTTGTGAACTTCATTAGGGTTTTTAATGCATTTTTGCACGCGTGACATCAAAATGACGTCAGTCTCACTTGAATTATTGAAAGTAATAAATAAATAAATCTAATTTTGTTAACTATGCTCACGAATGTGCTGAAATCGGACATTTGAGTAGCTTTCTACCCTGAAAATTGCGAAAAATCGTTAAAAATTGGGGAACGGGTGGATTTCCAGAATTTTAAAGCAGCCTACGGACTATTCTATGTCATTTTACGTGTATGTGCAAAATTTCAAGCCGATCGGTTCAACGGTGTGGGAGGAGTTCCCGGACGAACAAACAAACAGACAAACTTTCACATTTATATAATAGATTAAAAATATTAAACTTTTTACTTTCACTGTAAATGGTCATAAAAGTTATTTAGGTTTTGGGGTTAAGGCAGATCTACACAAAGGTTGTCTGCTTAATTAAGGCATGCCTTGGGCGGTGGACTTTTTGAGGGGTTCTAACCCGAATTCACGTTACAGCTGGAGAAAACGGCCTCGCGGTAGGCCAGAACCCTAGACCTATGCACTTCAGCCGTCTACTAATTGTCATGAAATTAGTAAAAATTGTTTATACTACAATGTAAAAGGTACTTGATTAATTTTTTTTCTTAGATAAATTTATATCCTATAAAGCTCTCTTCTTTATAAAACTTATACCTTTTTTAACTTTTTAGATAAACTGAAAAAAACTTGCTGAAATACGCAAGAATGCGATCCGTTTCATTTTTGTATTCTCGGATATGAGAAAGAAATGATCCGTTTAATATCCGTATCCATGGATAAAAAAAAAAAGAAACTATTCGTTTTCATATCCGTATCCGCCGATCTACCTTTTATGACGATACAGCACACACAGCCGCTGTTCACACAATTTAGCCCTTTTAACGGCCTTTAAAGGTGTTCCAAAAGCTTTGCGGTCAAATATGGGCACTCTTTCCTTCTTCCTAACAAAATAGCTGGGTAACAGGTGTCAGGAACGTCCCCCCCCCCCCACACACACACACACACTCCCTGTGTCCCTGACCAACGCGGCGATCTTACAGAAACCTAATTTTTAACTGATCCCCCAGCTCCCGTCAGGAACTCCCCTTCAAGATGGGGGTAGACACTTTTTATACCAAATGGCGTATACACCGAGGAAAATTTTCGTTTCCTACCGTGCGAAGAACGGGCACGCAGCTAGTAAACAATAAACAAACAAGTTCTCTGTTAATGAATCTTCCGTTTAGACTGGAAACAACAGTCTATATTTTAATATTTTTTAATTATACAAATCTATACATCGTTTTTCTTGTTTATAAATTGTTTATTGCATTTAATTGTATTCTTATTTATTTTGTTTGCAAAAGCACAAGCAACTTTGAAAAAACTCTTTTCATATTATTTTCATTAATACATACCATAATTAATGAAAATTTTCAATCTTAGGAGAAAAAGGGACAAAAAAATATAATAATAATAATAATAACTTGTCCAATTAAGGAGGAAGGAGGTGAACAAATCAATTTCTTTGTTAATCTAACATTCCTAATCAATCGTCGAGTTTTAATGCAGGTTTATTGAACTGTCTGTTTATTGAACATTAAATGTTTATCATTTTAAAAAGTACTTTGCCTTTCTTTCAGTCTTTTTGTTAAGGTTGTTCTTTGAAAAATGACGTAAGATTTGAACAGCTTTTTAAAGCATACAATTACAGACTCTAAAATATCGAGTTCCAAATTGTAGTTACCAACCATTACAAGCGATCAACCGGTAACATTTATGAACGATTCAAGAAAAAACTCTCTACGTGAATGGCGCCTCAACCCATTTTATACTGCAATTTTTGCACTTTAAAAAAAAAAAAGTTTATGAAAATATGTTTCAAATAACAAAAGAGTATACAGCAATTTGTGAAAAAACAATATTAATTTTCCAAGTGTATAGCATCATTGGTTTATTTCAAAGCAATTAAAAAATCCTGTAATTTTTAAAAAAGAACGTCATTAATAAATTTTTTTAATCTGTATGATAACCCAAAGGTGTTTACATCGTCGAATACTCACCCAAGTCCTATTATTGTCGATTATTCACAGTTAATGTAACAGACATGCACGCACACGCTTATTGAAAATGCAGGTATGATTAAAATAACTTTTATTACTCTTAATAAACTACTAGCCGCCTCCGGCGACCAGTTGGTTCGCCATCTGAATAAATCTTGTTCCGAGAGAATCCTGTTCCTCACCGGCTTCCTTGGCACTGATATCTTTGATTCTGAATGGAGTTTAAAATTAAGATGGTTACAAACAGAAGCCGCCATACGGGAAGTGTCGTCCCCTGCTAATATAAAAAAGACTCTCCCTTTTATGCTCTACTTAGTTTTTGAGTTCGAAATGAAGCCCCTTCCAAGCCGGCGCCCAGATGCGATGCTTACTGTGTCGGCCGCCCCTAGTTACAAAAATAAGATGGTTAAATGATAAAAACCTACAAAAAGGAACAAATTATT
The DNA here is from genome assembly GCA_038373885.1 of Cheiracanthium punctorium. Classification (NCBI taxonomy): domain Eukaryota; kingdom Metazoa; phylum Arthropoda; class Arachnida; order Araneae; family Cheiracanthiidae; genus Cheiracanthium; species Cheiracanthium punctorium. The sequence goes on from JAWZYV010013819.1 coordinate 347,436, forward strand.
TTCGTCCTATATTAATTCTGGAGAGATTCTGGATATAGAGCTGTAAAACATTCTATGAATTTCAATGATGATTGTGCAGTTTGGTCTGATGGAGAAACCCAGTAAGGCACATTAATGGTCTCTGCTGCGATTATAGGTCTGATGCATGCACCACTGGTCCTGAGAGGTTATATGTATGTGTAAATATAGTTAAATCATAAAACCAACGTAAGTGAACAACATTTTATTCAAAAAGTACAACAAAGCAAGAGTACATGCACAGATGAAAAGGAAATGAGAGATATTTGGCATAAAGACCTTCACTCCAGATTTTTTAAAATCTAAAGCTGCAGCAGGAAACTTTCAAGAAAACAGGCTTAGACCAAGTCCCATGAGCATACCTACAGGCACCGTTTCTTTAAATAAGAACAAAAACCGGCAACTAATCGCCGCTCATCCGCTTCAGAGGTATCCGTATCTGCTGTCGTACCGGGAGACGTAACCTCCATGCAAGGGACCGCTGTATCCGTGCCCCACCGGACCGTGACCGATGATGCCCACCGGTCCCCCGATCACGCTGGCTGCGATGCCGTGTCCGAGAGCGTAGCCGCCGTTGTGAGCGGACGATACCATCTTGACGGCGGCGGGATCTTGGTTGGCAGTTCCCGGCTCGTTGGTCTTGACTTCGGCCCTGAAGCCACCGTGGTCGGCGACGTAGTGGACTTGTCTGTGGACGCCCCTGCTGTCGGTGAAGCCGTAGCTCCCTCTCACGCTGTGGCCGTCCCCGGATTCTTCACGGTGCTGCTCGCCGTGGTGGTCCTTGACGCTGTAGCCAAAAGCGTAGGGCTGCGGGTGGTGATGTATCTGTAAAAAAAGAGGAATTCTCCAAATCAATTAACCCTTTGAAGGGCGGTAGTTACTTAAAAAGATATTTAACATATTTTATTATTATTATTTTTTTAAATTTAAAACATGTTTAGTTTTCAGATTTAAAATTTTATTTTGACGCTTTAGTACCTACGTGTGACAACAGATGGCAGCATCAGACTTATTTCCCTTTTTTATAGTACAAATTACGTATTGAAATTATCTGCTTTAGATGTTTCAGAATTTCCTAACTTAACAGTCAATGTTAGTCGTATACATATACATTTATCAAGCTCGCTGAGAGGGGGGGCAATTGCACCCGGGTCCGGACCTTAGGGGGGGCAGTTCTGGAGGACGTATGTATGAATGTTTAGCGTACAAATCCTACGGGGGGAATTTTTTGTGCCTCCCAAAACTTTTTTTTGGCTCACGCAGCTGTATTCGTAGGAATTGATAGAAACATCACTTACCATCATCAGTGGGAGAATACATTTTCACACTGATGTTGGTAAGTCATAGCTAAATCAGTCTGCAGCATTTACTCTCATTGGTGTTTGCTAACGTTTTCCTTTCTGCGTTATTCATTTGGCTACGAATTTTATAATAGGGAGTTTGTTCATACCGTTTCTTCCTAACGCTATCCGCTATAAGGAGTATTTTGACCAACCACGTTTCGGATTTTATACGTGCGCATGCGCTGTATTGTCCAATGGCATTTAACGTTAGCGTTACCGTGAATGAAACCGGTATACACAAACTCCCTAATAACCCGTAACTCGTTTAGTTTTCAAATAGCGAGTACTGAACATTTAATTAGGGATTCTCTGAATTTCGGAATTATATGTACATTACTATAATTCTGATAAAATATTTGAATATATGGCCTACTGCAAATTTAAAGTGTACTAATCGTATAAAGTGTTTAAAAAACTTTTCTGGATGAAAAAAAGGAAGATTTTTTTGAGGGGGAGGTGCCCTCCGTAAATACCTGCCCTGGGACCCGAAAATTCTGTCGGTGCCCTGCATTTATACTTATAATCTGTACGTATACATTTTTTTTTTCATTGTATAAAAGCCCCCTCGCCCATCCACTTAGCAAGCTGCCTGATGACCAGACATTTTTTGTCACATTCCCTAGTTTTCCAGATGCCTCCAATGGGGATAAATTAAATTCCGACATTAATCTTGAGTAATTTTAAGGATAACTGATGCTTTTCCTAAAAAATATATATATAAAAAATGTGAAAGAGTAACTCGTTCCTTGGTCATCTTTAAGCATCACGTAAGAATCAAATTGATCAGAAAACATATAGATAAGAAAATTGACTCATGTATTTTTTCAAATACACGAGAATGACAGTCACATGTCAAAACTAACTGGTTTCTCACAACGAAACTACTGACCGTTAAAGGGTTAACTACGTCGCAGACCCTGAGAGCAGTCGAATGGAAACCTTCATCCGTTGATTCAAAAATCAAACCTGTCTGATTAATGAATCAAACCGCCACTGATTGTAGCATTCGAATCAAAATTCAATCGATAACAATATTCTTAACTATTAATTCCATTTCTAACCCACATACATTCTGTATACTAGAATAATACGTTGTTGTTATTGTGGGTATTATGGTATCATATTACTTTTCAACCTTTTTAAATGTTCAGAGTATTTTAAAATTCTTTTATAAATTTCTGCATGCGATAAAAGTAAACTTTGCAAGTCACCTCTTAAGTCATGTCTAATAATTATTTAAAATATACAGGAAGTTTTGGCTATACTTCATTAAGTTAGGCAGAAAGAGCAACACATAATGATAAATTCTATTCAACTACAGAGGGTTTCAGGCTTTCTTATTAGTATGGAGATGGATGTTCAGGCATTTATTTCCTGCTAACTTATAGATAATCAAAACCAGCCAAGAGAACGGCTATCTCCTATACCAAAATTGCACGCAACACTTCATTTCATGCGTAGAATCATGGCTCACTGGGATATATACAGGCTGTCCAAAAAGCTCCGTTTTTCCGTACTAGTAAATTTTCGCTTCTTCGCCGATTTGTCGCTTTTACCCAACGAATCACTGTTGCCATCTTTGCCGGAGAAAATATGCCTAAAATCAAAGCTAAAAGTATCGAGGAATGGATAACAATGGCCGCATTCGTAAACGCCAAACGAGTTTATCGTTTACGAATGCGGCCATTGTTATCCATTCTTGGATACTTTTAGCTTTTATTTTAGGCATATTTTCTCCGGCAGAGATGGCAACAGTGATTCGTTGGGTAAAAGCGACAAATCGGGAAGAAGCGAAAATTTACTCGTACGGAAAATACCATAGGAGAAACTGGTTTTCGGACAGCCTGTATTTATCCAAATGAGCCATGGTAGAATACTAGTTTTACCCTAATTCAAAGGTTAGGAGGCTCTTAAATTCGCGGTATAATCTACTGAAAAACCTTAACGTGTTCACTGTTCGTGGTAGTTTTATCGTTTCATTCTTTCATAGTTCATATTCTAGCAATAAAAACTTTAAAATACAAATAAATTAAATAAAAAGAAGTATATAAGAGCACTTTGATGCGCATTTAAAGTATATTTTTAAAAGGTCTTTTTATTTAATTCTTCAAAGGCTTTTTTGTTTCATCAAGAAAATAATTTTTGTTGTTGTTGTTGTTAATGTTAAAGGTACGCCAGCCATGTGACGCACTAAAAATTGCACGCGAAGAGCAGTATTTCCCAACCTTTTACGCTTGAGAATTAAATCGGAAAAATATTTGGCAGACTGGCATCAGGTAAAAATAGAAGTCTACTTATATAATACGCTAACGTATGCCCTACCAAAATCGACGATATTTCTACAGTACGAAAGGCAACAGCTAGATGTAGCGTAATAACAAAAAGGCATGCGCAAAAATCCAAATTAACAGTTCAATGACGTCAAATGAAGCAAGCATATTCGTTACACATTAGCTAGATTTCAAAATAACAATAACGCATAAGCGAAAATGCAAGATCTTTCGGATATTTTCACAGCTTTAATCGAATTCAGAATACTTGGCGCGTTTATCGCGCATAAAAAAGAGTTGCCATGCAGTGGGCTAAAGCACATTTTTGCCCCATTTATTCCTGTTTCCTGTTTCTTTTATACTGTTGTAACCGAAGATACGGATTAAATAATGCAACCACACTATAAAAACATCGCGTTGCTAACTTTGGCAATTTAACACTTGTGTTATTAAACTAGAAATGTACCTATTAGCAGAATACAGTATTTTCATAATCATTTCCTGAATGGAAATGTAACCAATATTGTCTCTTCATATATTTTGCAATGTTAGTATTTGGCATCGCTACCATGGCCAACATCGGCTTTTATGATGACACCCAAAAATTGTAGGGTACTTTTTTATTATCCCGGCTGTCCGTCTAGACGAGCAATTTTTTCCCAAGGTAAATGCCAGACAAATTAAATTATTGGTTCCGAATACAATTGGCAATTGTTTGCCGGCACATTTCATGAAAAATAATTTGGGGGATTGACCGCCGGGATAATACGTATGTAGGGATGGACGCGAGACGGAAAATTGGCGTCTCGCGTCTCGCAAAACAGCCTAAAAACGTTGTCTCGTCTCGCAAAATCCCTATATCGTAATGTTAAAAATGTCTGTCTCGTCTCGCAAAAAAGCTGTAAACCTCTGTCTCGTCTCGCAAAAAAATCGTCTCGCGTCCATCCCTATACGTATGTACCATTTGTAGCAACCCTAACCTAAATAAATTTAAGGACAAATACTGTTAAAACAAAGGAACAGGATTTTCGGTGAAATGAGTTCAATAATTTGGCCAATACTGCACTGAGTATAAAGAACTGTAAGGTATAGGGGGAGGAACTTGGCCGCCTTGGCGGTTAGTATATAAAAATTTACTAAATAAAATGTTTTACAAATGAATCTTTTAGTTAGCACAATATTTGTTGCTTCTTATTTTTCAAATACATTTTATTTATTTTTACGCGGACAAACAACCGAGTCTGGCAAACCGGCACCGATCCTCGAATCAAAGGCTATCAACCTTCACCACAAATAGTATCGAATGTTGTGATCCTTTGTAGCGTAATCAAGAGTATTAATTTTCTCAAACATATTTAATTTCTTCAAAATTTACAAATTATGACTTTAATATCTTTTTGCTCAGACCATGCATATTTAAAATTCATTTATATTAATACACTCATGTAGAAATGACCAAGGAAATTATAAATACGTTAGACTTAGCCACTTCTTAAGAATTATATTATTAAAAAGTCACAGTCAATTCAAAACTTTCTTTACTAATTTGCGAGAAGTTTAAATGATTAGTTTTTCTTCTGTATCAATTTATATTTGAACAGTTTGTATTAAAAAGAAGGAGTACATAACAGTATGTTAATTACCTCGTGATGATGGGGAATGTAGCTTCCCACAGCTACGCTGAAGACAGCAAGTAAAACTAAACCCTAAAAAGAATAACACAAGAAAGATGTTCAGTAAGTTTACAAAAAATCCAAATTTTCAAAGTATGATCTTAAAACACGTTAAAACGTAACGCGTTTATTTATAAAATCAATGAGTAATCGAATTAGGTATAACCAGTACTTCAATTCGTTAGTTTTAAAATACGATGTGCTGTCAGTTGTCGGTAGTTTGAACATATTTTTAAATTGAAAACCTTCAAATGATTCGAACTTTCCTTTTGCTTGATCATTTAGAAGTTCATTTGATAATTAATGCGTCCAACATATTCAACTATCTATTGAATGTAAGTTTTCGATATCTTATAAGGTACTAAATAACCATTGTATTCAATAATAAATTTGTAACTCAACAAGCTCATTTATCAATTATTACATACTATCAAAAGTTGAGCAGTTAAACTCCCTCTCTCAAAAAGATTTAAAAAAAAATCTAAACATATTAATATTTTTTTTTCTATTTGATGTTTTATTTTTGTTACAGTTCAATTGCATGTAATTTTTATGTAGTTAATATAATATTTTAAAGAGTTCTTTAAGTGAATATGTATTTAAGTAAAACTTTGTTAAGTCTGTATTACCGACCATGACTCAAACGACTGCTGTGTCAATCAATTTTCTGATCCTCGTGATATGTAGATTTTTCACTGGATTTTGTTTATTGCATTGAAATTGTTCATATCGAATTAGAATTTTGCTGTAGAAATGAACCTTTACGACTGTTGTAGCGGAAAAACAATATAAAAACAATCAAAAATGTAAATATACTTCGGTTGCTTTCACATTTTTAATTGACGGTATATTTTGAAAAAAATCATGTGGATTTGGTATATAAATAAGAATAAAATAATTATGTGAAGCACTTCAAATTTTTTGAATGTCTCTTTACGAGACGCACTATGCACTAAAATAAACGATAAACTTGTATCACTCACAAAATTGGTAGAAAAAAATCTTAAAAAATGGAAATTTTGCAGAATGTGTCACTTTTTGAAAATGCTGCACGATCTCAATCAATGCTACGCAATCAATTTAATTCGTTTAGGAATTTTTCTGGAAGCTTCCTAGAAGGCACCATTTTTCCATTTATTTCAGTGTATAGTACAGTTTATGAAAATTGTCCTGAATTTTTTTCGAGTCTCTGGTATTAATATTTTATTTATACGTATCAAGACCGTATATATTTGCGTATCAAGACCGCGAGGAAGATTTTATTTCTTCGACATACACCTAGTGATGGGCATAAATGAATGAAACTATTCAAATACCAAATGCATTCAATGCAATCCATTTTGAAAAACTCATTCGAACACTCAGTACGTATTACTCGAAAAGCACATGGCATTTGAAGTCTCGAATAGAAATGGCGAATACTATTCGAATACTAAAATCGCAAATACTACTCGAACAGTGAAATCACGAATATTCACTTTTCATTAAATCGATTATTGATTCTATTCGAATAGAAGTAATCGATTATAGAAATCATTCGAATGCACATAATTACATACAACTTTAATTAAAAATTAATAAGATAAGGCATTTCTTTAAAGAGTTAACTCGATAAAATCGAGTTACGTCGAGTCTTTTATTATCTATTGACACTCATATATGTATCCGATTTCTTTTAACTGACAGTTGAATATTGAATACTAGAAAATAAAGCCCGTTGTGGAGGCAATTATAACGGGCGTTGGAAAAACATTTCACAAAAATATATCTACACTCAATATATTTAATCTTCGTATACTTAAAATAAATAACTTCATATTCATTCCAGAATCGAATTTCATGCTCTTCTAGAAACGAGCGGAAACTTATCGCATTCGAACGATTTCGTTTTGTGGGAACAGACCCTCTTATATCAATGATTCATGCAGAGGCAATCATTTTATTTGTAAAATAAATAAATAAATAAATAAACGGAGTTATCTGGAAAAATCAGTATCGAGTCAGTGAATCAAGAATCAGCGAAACTATATAGTAGGATGCAAAAAGACTGTAGTTGGTTAATTTTAGAATAAAATTATTTTTAATCTCTTTCTTTTCAATTGCTATTCATTTAATTGCGAATGTATTATTCATTATGCTCATTAGTTCATGAATATTTATTCATAATAGAATATACATTTTACTAACAATGAGTGAAAAAAAAAATACGTGCATGATAATTTTTTTTACTGAGAAATGTATTCTCTCTCAACAGCTATATAAATCCATACACAAATATGAAATTCAACTAGCATACCAAGAAAAAGCACGAGAAAAAAAAAATACACTTACGGAGAAATGCATGGTTAAAGTTTTCTTTCCAAAGAATAAAAGGCTCTAATAGCTTTCGTTCTCAGAATTCGATCGGATGTGGTCGGAAATTATTTTTCCCATTCTTTAATACTAATGACAACGGTAATCCGGAAAATGCAAAGAAACTGGTTGAAAAAATTCTGGGGCACTGATTTCTCAACTTTACTGGTGGTGACCAGAGCCGTGCAGTTCGGTGTTAGGGGACAAAGCTTTTAAAGACGGATTAACAACGCAAGACAATGCGGGGTCCCATTCGAAGCGGTTACGTAAATTTTTCAAGTTCACGCGTATCGTTTCTTTATTTCTATTAATAAACTCTTTCGGTTTTTAATGCAATTATGTCATCGATATGCAAATTTCTCAACGTAGCGAAACTGCTTGCTTGCTTGAATTCGAAATGTTGTTATTAGTTGTTGCGAACGAAACCCAGGGCAGTTGCCCAGGTCTCACTTATTTCAGAAAAGCCCCCCCCCTTTTTTTTTTACATTTTTCGAAAATTATTTGGTAAGAAATTTTGTATTCTTTAATATATTTGTATTCTTCGATAAATATATAAAAAGTAATGTTTTTATTACTTTTAAACTTTATTCAATAAAATTTTAGTTTCAAAAGACTAAAGAGTCAAACTTTAAATTCTTATACATTCATTAAACACATATTATCAAAGATTTTTTTTTCACTTATCTGTTTTTAGCTAGTTTGTTAAGATATAGTCCCTACTAGCAATTTTGCTCGGGCTACCACCGGCCACGCAGCCAGCCGATGATGGCCCGATCAAAATTGCTAGTAGGGGTGGTACAGAGAGTTTTTTGAGTTAGAGAATAAAATCTTGTATAGAATTTCTTTTAATATCCTTTTATTGCAATGTATTTACATTTAGTTGGACAAGGTGGGGCCAATTAAGTTTGAAAACAGATTATTCATTAAATTTTTTTATTTAGATTTTTTTTTTTAAATTCATTAACGGTTTTCTGTAAAAATGTAACTTTTTTATCACTTTATGCTATGCATTTATAATTTCCACACCTGAAAAGATTTTGACTAAATTAATTTTAAATGCAAAAAATATTAACTTTATTGAGATATATTTTTTTTTCCCCGTGATGCTGGGGTAAAATGAGTAATGCATTTTACCCCAATGCAAAAGAAAAATACACTCTATCAAATTTTATTTATTTCAAATCATGACTTACAAATTATTCAAATTTAAACATGTTATGGCTAGGAATGTTTGACTCGGATTCTAGATAAATTTTTATTTCGGTATTTCATTCTCGTAAGATAAGATGGTGTGAAATTAGTAGGCATTTCTTTTTAATCAGAATTATAAATAGTTTGCTTTTAAATGATTTTTCTTTTTTAACCTATTTTTTCAGACATTAGTACGCAACATTTATACGTATTTAAAATTATTTTGGTAGAAAGTAGCCGTATTAGTAGAACGAAATTTGGGTATATAGCCATTAACATTTTCTTGGTGTTCATAAGAAATAGAGTAATTCATTAAAAAAAAAAAAATTCATTGCATTTTGAAATTTTCATTTTTTAGTGTATACATTGAAAAGAGTGCGACATATAAAACCAGACTGTCTACTATCAGCAGGACGGTGCAACATGTCACACATCAGCTGCATCATTGTCCTGCGTGCGTGCGATGTTTGCACCAAAGAGAACTATCAACAACGGCTTGTGGCCCCCTCAGTCACTAGACTTGTCCACTTGTGACTTTTATTTATGGGGTCGGTGGGGGACAAGTAAGCAAATCCATACACAATTGAAGAACTCAAGACCAGGATCCAGGATGCCATCAATAGCATCAGAACACAAGAACTGACAAAGGTGTATATGAATCTCCTCCATTTCATTTTATTTTCATCTTGTGTGTTGACTTTACGGGCTGGTTTTACGTTCCGCGCTCTGTATTAATTAACAATATGATATAATAGTTCAATGCACTGATATTTCACTTTTAAGCTCCTTTATGTAGTTTTTCGTTTATGCGCGTTTTTCCCTCTGTCCCCAGCCCACGCATAAGTGAGAGATCACTCTATTTATTTATTATTTATCTATTACAAAATTTTAAATAAAAGCGTTTACTTCTAAAAAGTTACACATAACATTTTACTCGCATATCTCAAAAACTATTGGCTAACTAAGAGAGTAAAGAGTGTCCTTTCCCAAATTATTTAAATGAGTAAAGGTTGAAAAATATAAAAAAATTAATTTTTGACAATTTTTTTTATCGGAAGCTATAGAATAAAGCGGTTTAGTCTTTTCTCTTTTAAAAAATGTGAAATATTCTATTCAGAATATACACTTTTTGATTGTAGAGGGAAAAAAGTCTATAAAAAGTAGGTGTATTTAAATGTTCTGCTGTAATACCAGCAACTGAGCCGCAATCAGATTCATTCCGGGTAGGAAACAGGTATAGGGACTCTCGCCTCCTGTATTTTTTGAGATGAAATACAGTGAACAAATTGAAACAATGTAAAAAAAAAAAAATCTAAAAACTTTCCTTAGAAATAATGGACAGTTCAGGTGCCCTAGAATTTCAAGGAACGTTACATGAAAGTAGCAGGAACTGTTCTGAACAACTCAAAGCTTCTTTCAATGGCAGAAGTGGGAGGGCGCAGGGGGTACAAAAATAGATTTACACCAGATAAATGGGGCTTTCACTAATATTAAGTGGGGTTTGCACGAAATAAAATGAGTATTCACGATTTGCGACCCCTCCAAAAAAAGTTTCTGGAGTTACCCTTGACTCCACTGAATTGTATATTATTCAATAAAGTTCTCGGCATTTTCATGAAACTTTTCTTAGAATTTAGGATACCTCAGCTGCCTATCATTTTCATGGAACATTCCTGGAATTTTTTTTTTACAGTTCTGGTCATTTTTAAGTGAATTGCGTGTTTTTTAAGCCAATCATGAGAGCAATATTCCGTTACGGGACGAGTTGAAAGAAACAGCAAAATTTTTGGATGGAAATGTTTACATTCTGTATGGTATTTGTGAGTCTTAACTTTTTCCATTATTTCAAAGGAACGTTTCAGGATTTTTTACAGCGAGAAAGGCATTAAAGCACTAATTACTTATAAACTAAAACTATTAGTTATTAAAGAATTAATTTAGATTATGATCCAATGCTGTGAAGAGGGAAAGAGCAAAAGGGCACCAAAGAAAATATGGTTCAAGAGTAGGGATGAACGCGATTTACAGCTTTTTTGCGAGACGAGAAAGACATTTTTAATGTTAAGATATAGGGATTTTGCGAGAGGAGAGAAAGCTTTTAGTCAGTTTTGAGAGACGCTAATTTTTTGTCTCGCGTCCATCCCTATTCAAGCGCGCTTTCTGTACTGGTAGCAATCCTAGATCTATGTTTAATATCCACTGTTTAAAGAAAAAAAAAAAAGTCACCAACTAAACCTGCCCCCGCTTACGGAATTATTCCTCCATCCTAACTAATATTATAAACTAGCTGCTACCCGCGACTTCGTCCGCGTCGGCTTTAGAATTAGGTTCCGACAGAAATGTAGCATGTGTGAATAAAAAATATTGTTGTGACAAAAGGAACTGCATTTAAATATTATTTGCTTTTTACTTGTTTCAAATGAAGTATAATGCATGTTAGTATACTTCATTTAAAATAAGAGAATATGCACAGAGTTACTAAATTTAGATTTTTTTCAGGCGTTTGGCGAATAGAGACAGTTATGACAGTATTTGCGAACTGTTTTGTAAAAGAAATATTTATGCTATATGCATGAATTTTAGTCTATGTTAATCAGGAATAGAGCAGCTTTCTATTTTAAGAGTCGGTCTATTTTAAGTTTAAGAATCGGTTCTGTAGTTACAGAAATACCCAGAGAGCGTAATGTATTAGTATTATTTTGAGTGTTCCTGTAAAGGAACTATTTATGCTACATGCATGAATTTTAGCCTATAATACTCAAGAATAGTGTAGCTTACTATCAGTAAAAAAAGTTTAGGAATCGGTTCAGTACTTACAGAGATGCACATAGAGCGTAATGTAATTCTTATTAGCATCCCTGTAAAAGAACTATCTGTGATATATGCATTAAAGGTAGCCTATAACACTTAGGATGTCACCAGTGTCTAAGAAGTTCTGCTCTCAAAACTGCAAAGGGGGAGGTGCCAGATTCAAACCCTGGTCGCGCCTGTCGACCTAGCCGCTCCCAGTTTTCCGTGGTTTTCTAAAGAACCTTGCATAAATACGGGTTAGGATCCCTTAGAAAATCCCCCACAGAGGAATTTTCCATATAGGCCTAGGACCCTAGTGCAGTCAATCGGTCTTAATCCAAAAACAAACAATGATACTCAGGAATAATGTAACTTTTAATCAGTGAAAAGGCGAAACTCGTCAATGTCGACGACATTTGGCGAGATATTAAGCATGGACCAACAATGACAGATTATCGCCAAATTTGGCGATATTTCGCCAAAACTCGCCAAGAACGATGACAAATGGCGATACTTTGGGCATGGACGAAATGACTGACTATCGCCAAATTTGGCGACATTTCGGCAAAACTCGCCAAAGTCCAGGACAGTCGGCGAGATTTTGGGCATGTACCAAACAATCACTGTCTGCAATTGTATTATATTGAAGATGTCCATAGACATTAAAGTACTGAAATTCTTTTCGGTGGTCCTGTAAATAAACTCTCCAGTAGATTGGAACCAAAAATCGAGATGCACAACTAGATGTTACAACAATCTTATATATAAAATTTCATAATAGTTTTTGAGGTTTGAGAGTTAAATATACACACACGTCACTAAAAGTCGCCAAGCTTGGCGACTTTTGGCACAGTTCTTGAGGGAGGCACGTGACCGTGGTCGGACCATTACCTAACTTATGTGGTAAGACGGTATTGTGCTTGAAATGGATGAATGCCCCTAAAATTGCCATTGACCGTAATGTATTGGAAATCTTTTGAGTGTTCCTGTAGCAGAACTGTAAATGATAAAGACACCTTTTTTAATGGAGAAATTCATTTTCTAACTCTTTTCAGCATATATCACTTCTGAGTCGTTTGAAATAGCCCAATACCTCTAAAAAACGCTTTGATGAATTTCGGCCCATAGAGCGTAATGTATTTCGAATCTTTTAGGCGGTTCTGTAGATAAACTATCCAGTCGAATGGAACCGAAAGGGGAAGTGAACAACTAGATGTTACAACAATCCTAAATATAAAGTTTCAACATTCTACGCCTAATAGTTTTTGAGATATGCGAGTTTAATGAATTTCGGCCCATTGAGCGTAATGTATTTCGAATGTTTTGGGCGGTCCTATAGATAAACTATCCAGTCGAATGGAACCAAAAGGGGAAGTGCACAACTAGATGTTACAACTATCCAAAATATGAAGTTTCGAAATTCTACGCCTAATAGTTTTTGAGTTAGGCGAGTTTAATGAATTTCGGCCCATAGAGCGTAATGTATTTCGAATCTTTTGGGCGGTCCTGTACATAAACTATACATTCGATTGCAACCAAAAGGGGAGGTGCACAACTAGATCATAGAACAATCCTAAATATCAAATCTCAACATTCTACGACCAATAGTTTTTGAGATATGCGAGTTACATACATACGTACGTACGTACGTACAGACGGCATGGAAAAACTGACCACAATAGACCGGCCGCTGGTCAAAATGAGTTGCAGACGCGTTTATATGATCGTGCATGCTAGCCTACGATGAGATGCATCGAAAAAATTCTTAAAATTAAATTTAGAGGTAGTCAAAATCGGTTTTTTAGTCGAAATTTGGCCCCCAAAATTTTTCGGGATCACATTACTTCCTTATACTACGTACAAGGAAGTAAAAAGTTTTAGAATCGGTTTAGTAGCTACAAATTGTCCATAGAGCGCAATGCATTAGAATTATTTTGAGTGTCTTTGTAAAAGAATTATTTATGCTATATGCTTGAAAGGCTGCCTGTATGTTAATCCAGGGCATAAGCTATTTTCATTACAAATTTTTTCAAATCCGTTCAACCATTTTTGTGTGATTCAGTCAAAAACATCCAAACACACAAACGTACACATTTATATTATTGGTAGGATTTGGAAATTTATGAACTTTAAGAAACACATCTGGATTTTTCTTGGTACTTACGTATTATCCCAGCGGTCATTCCCGCCAAACTGTTTTATCGTCAAATGGGTTGCCAAACTGTTGCCAATCGTATTCAAAACCATTAATAATTTCATGTGCCCGGCATTTATTTCGGCAAAAAATCGCTTGTCTTGGCGGACCGCCGGGATAATACGTAATACCCCTTTCTTTACTTATGCTTTTTAATTTGGCGTAAAATCAACATAATTTCCATGTTTTTCAAATGCATGTGATTTTGCAAATAGAATTTCTGCTTTATTTCAAAAGCATAAATCATTTTGTGCGGGCGATAAAACGGCTTTTAATTAATAGTTTGAAAAGTAGTTAAAATTTAAAATTTGGAGCCTCAGGTGCACTTTACCGAAGTTATGGAGTCATGAATGCTCAAATTTTCAAAGCTCTGCTTTCTGTAGATTTGTCTGGAGAACATTTATTTTTATTATTATAGATAGATAGATTTGGCATAAAACTCGCTTAATTTCCGTGGTATTTAATGTTTTTCAGATGCACGCGCGCTTATTTATTGAAGTAATAGCATTCATGTTAGCTCAAAACATGAATCATTTGATCGGGCGAAACTCGCCAACCATGGCAATGTAAAAACGGTTTTTAATTAATAATTAAAAAAGTAATTAAAAAAAAAATTCTAATTAGCCTATAACCAACTCCAGGGTCCCCTCTATATCTAAACCAAAATGCATCCTAATCGATTCAGCGGTTTAGACTTGAAAGCGTCATAAACAAACAAACTCACTTTCGCATTTATAATATTAGTTAGGATGGGTGTCGGGACCTAATTCTAAAGGCTTTAGAATTAGGTCCCGACACCCCGGTCAGGGTAGCAGCTAGTTTATTAATAAAACCAAAATAAAAATACCAAAATATCGTTAGTGCTGCCATCTGTTAACTAAATATTTAAAATTTAGTTAATTTCAGTTACAATGATTATTCAATACATAGGTAATAAACATTTTTATTTTCAGTTTCAAACATTGGAAAGAAAAAAAAAGTCCTGAAAATACTGTATAATTTTAATATAAAGAACTTTTGATTAGTTTTGAAGTTTCCCCACGTTTCTCAATTTTAAAACTAGGTATTTAATAATATAACTATTTGATTTTACCACATTAAAAAAAAATAGACTGTATTTCTATTTCAGTACTGGCTGTTATATATGCATACATTAGAAAAAGTTTTTACTTGATTAAATGCTATCTTATTATGATTATTTCCGTTAAAATATTCAAAATGTTCTACATTTATTACTTTATTTTGACTACGGTTAATGATTAAATACATATTTAAAAATTTTAACTATTTTCATCTTCAACCTAATGAAAGCCACTGTGACCACCTACAAATATTTTCTTTCAATCTTGAGAATTGTTACATGTTAAATATTTTTCCATAGAGGTACGTTGAATTACATGAAAATATTTATCTTAACGTTGATATTATTGTCTACAAGTTTTTATTATTTATGGTATATATGCATTAACTTCGGAAAGTATTCTACTTTCCGAAGTTAATGCATACTTGCTGTGGCCAGAAGTTAATGCATGCTTGGTGTGGACATTTCATACATTTTCAACTAGTATTCTTCACTGCAATGAACAGTTTTCCTTAAGCCGTTTAATATTTCAAGGAAGGAGAAAACTTTTCTCATTTCTCTTACAAATTTAATTATAACATACGGCGAGACTCACATGGCGAAACGCCTGTGATGGCTAAATTTCAAGGGCGGCATTTCCCCCCTTAGTCCATATTAAAAAGTGTTTACCCATGAATACATTCATTTCGTGGAGATTGGTCATTTTCGATGTCATTTTCCCGGGCGAATGGCTATTAATGCCGTCTACGTTATATAACAAAAACATGAATTGTATATGTTTTAAAATCTACCACTTAGAAACGTTAAACCTCTTTCGGAAAAATTTCCTAGCTGTGGACATTCCAGTTTAAGTCAACATTTCCCTCTAGAATACATTTTTAAAACTGACAATGCACTACTGGTATGCATGGATTTTAGCAGCCTGTTCCAAAAGAGCACAATTCCGGGTCAGGAATTGGAAAGAATTTAAACTGTATTACCTGCACTTTTTTATTATTTATTGTTTTTCCATCTTTACGTTTATTATATTTAATAAAGGAATCTGGAGATTATGATTTTACTATTAAGGTTATGGGACATCATATAAAACTCAAAGGAGCATGCTGGGGGCGCAGATTTTAATTTTAATTTTGCTTATGGGCGGCATGGACCTAATTGCTGCTCCTGACAGTAGCGTAGTGGCTTAAACTAAAGCTCTTTTCTATACTTTGGGTAATCATATTATTATTAGCACCAGAGTGCTATTAATTTCAACCTTGCTTTTTGTGTAGACACGATTTTGGTACATTTTTCGCATCGAGTCACTTTTCAAGCGAGTTTGCCAGATAATGTGGAGGGGGAGGGGCGTTAATAAAACGTTGAAAGTCGCACAAGGTTTGCAATTTTTGATAAATGATCGCTAAACTGGGTGCCAAAACGCAACAATTTATTATAAATATATTTTGAGTATAGTTAGATAACGCCTGGCGAATATTGTAAAATAGTTTGAGTAAGCGATTTAAATATAGATTTTAATTCCGAAGCAGTGTTTTATAGAAGAGAGAAGACAAATGCGGTACACATCATGGATTATGATACACTTTCCAAATGGTATTTATAAAGGTGAAGTATAGTCTGACTATGCCTGGCGAAAACGGCTAAACAGTTTTCGCCGGCGATTTCAATGTAGCTTTCTATTCCGAAGAAGTATTTTATGGAACAAGGAAGGAAAACACGATACATTCATGGGTTAGGATACCCATTCCAAACAGCATTTAAAATGTCTACGGGATATAGTTGGAATATACCTGGAGAAGATTGTAAAATAGTTTCAGTAGGCGATTTTAAGATAGATTTCGATTCCAAAGATGTGTTTTACGGTACAAGCAGGAGTTGATTCCTATTTTAATGCCCCCACTCTCGCCAACCTAAAAAATCCCGCACTTTGGCGAGCTTGGAAGTCATGGGTCTCTAGGACATATACACAAGTTTCAACGCTCCCAAAAGAAATATATATGAAAACTAAAGTGAACTAATTAGCGATCAACGCACCCGTTAAGGAATTTGAAGACACTTCATTATTAAAACTACATTCATTGGCAACCCAAAATAAATAAAAATGTAACGGAATGCTTTACTTACAGGTTATTAAAAATCGCCATTTTAATTCTAAATTACAATGGCCACATCGATACAAAAAATCGTCGTGGTAGCTCCACATGCTTAATGATCGCCACCTTGGCGAGAGTCGGGGCGTTCAAGGAGGAATCAACCCAGAAAGAGAAACACGGCACACTCATGGATTATGATGGACAATCGAAACAATATTTAAAACGGTGAAGTATAGTTGTAATATACTTGACAATAATTATAAAATAGTTTACGTAGGCAATTTTAAGATAGATTTCGATTCCAAAGATGGCTTTCATGAAACAAGGAAAAAAAATACGTCCCAGTCATTAATAATTATACACTCTCCAACTGAATGGAATAAGGAAGAAAAATAGGGACGACGTAT
Source organism: Cheiracanthium punctorium (assembly GCA_038373885.1). NCBI lineage: Eukaryota > Metazoa > Arthropoda > Arachnida > Araneae > Cheiracanthiidae > Cheiracanthium > Cheiracanthium punctorium. Next base: position 364,845 of record JAWZYV010013819.1, read on the forward strand.
AAACTATGATACGCTTTTAATATAGAGCACTTTGGTACGTATTTAAAATCTGAAAGTGTTTCAGATTTTCTTCCCCCCTTTTTTTCTCTTTTTTTCTTTTCAACTATATGCAATCTAAATATTGATGGTAAGAGCCTTCTGTCTTTGGTAAGTAAGCAGTAACTATATCCTTTCCACTTCCGTGATGTAGATTATGTGCACTGGTTATCTTTAATTAAGTTCAAATCACAATAATGACGATTACTCAAAAAAGTTACATATAGAATTTTACGAAATTAACCCAGGATATATATCAGATAGTAAGCTATAAAAGTGATAAGATATTAATCAGACGCTTATAGTGCCATTGAAATTAGTGTATATATAAAATAAAAAAAATGGACGTGTAAGTTGTTGTTGTTGTTGTTGGAACACATATTCGGATTTGTGTGCTTGCTCACGAGGAACCGCTTATAAATCCACGTCAAAGAAAGGACAAACACAAGGGGGGGTCAAATGCCTTGGGGGAGGACTTTTCTGGGTATCTAGCGCGTATTCACGTTACATCTGGAGAAAACCGCCCAAAACTCCAGACCGCTAGACCGACGGCCCCGCGAGAGGACAGAACCCTGTTCCTCCACTTGAGCCATCTCCCAATGTCAGTGGGTTTAACCACTGTGCTACACATTGGTACGTGTAAGTTTGGTATAAGAAAAGTACCTTCAGTATTTAATATGATCCTCACCCCCACCCCTGTTAGTATCTGTAGCTAGAAATTGCTTCCAATGAACCACAGGAGAACTGACGTTTATACATCTGACTTTGTCCTGCCTCCAGTTTCCCAATTGCTCTCCATCGCAGTTCTTCTGACAAATGATGGCCCCACCATGACCGAGTGGTTAAGACATCGAACATGGTAGATGGGTGAAGTGTGAATGTCCCGCGTTAGGGCTTACTGCGCGGCTGTCGATCTAACGGTCTCTAGATGTAGTGTGAATACGCGTTAGAAACCCTTAAAAAAGTTGTTGTCCCAAGGTCCTCTCCGTAGGTCGATGCCTCTCATGTGGGCTTGCCTTAACACAAAACACAATGTAATAAGTCTTTTAAATGCTGAAAGCATTAAAATGAAGGCAATATTGCCTTATAATGACCATTTGAATGGATGAATATTCTGTGGATTGCTATTCTAAGTAATCTTTAATCACAAATGAAAGAAGCCCTCACATTTTGATTCAGCATAAAACTAATGGATAAAATTTTATTTCTGTCAATTTTAAGAAGTTCCATGTATTGCAGCTTCATTTTGTCATTTTAGGGACCACGAAAATTAATAAAATAATTTTAAATGAGACTCCGATTAATTACAAAGCAAAATATTTGTACAGAGCTCTATAATTTTTATTAATTTTTACTTATTATTAATTATTTTTTATCTTTTGCTAACTAAACTAAACTAAATGCTTTATCACAGATTTATCAAAAATTTGAAGTGTCCTTCTGAATATCAATTTCGATGTTTCAAATTTTTTTCTTTTATCAAACAATATTGTTTAATAGTGCAATAATGTAGTGATAACTGAATTGGCTAGCAAAGCAGAAGTAAAACAGAGATTACACAATACAACAGAAACTCGGAGATAGACGAACAGCTCCATCTGCATGTAAACATTGGCGGGTCGGGTCTAGTGAGTAGTGCTGCCATCTATTGCACAATAAAGATACATGAATGTCTACGTCTTCGGTGTATAATCCACTAGAGGGCAGATCTAGAAAATTGTTTTAAAAAGATATAATTTTTTTTTCAAAATTTATTATTAGATGAACTAAATAAAAAAAGACGATACTAATAAGGACGAACGAATTACATTATTCTATTCGTCCATTGTCGATTTAGATATAGATAATTCATTAAAAAGAACCATTTATTTATTTATAAATAAATTCATAAAATGCGGGAATAGTCCGGGCCGGCCTTCTGTTTGAAATGACTCGATAGTTGTAATTATTTTTGGGGCTCCCAAAAATCTCAAATGCTAAATTTCATGAATGAGTTTACGCGTGCTTATAAAGTGAACAACAAGAATGAACTAAAATAACACTGTAATGGTCGTAGTCCCGCAGTGGCCTAGTCGCTAAGCTCCGTCCCCGCCAGAATACCGAAAGTGAAGCAGCACCGACTTGGTCAGTGCTTGGGAGGACGAACGCCTCTCAAATTGCAGGACTGCTATGGGAACATGTACGCTAAGGGAGCTGATGTACGTGAAATCTGTTCGCGGCTCTAATGTTCTCCATGGTTAAAGGATACCTCTGGGAGGCCGATTATTTCAGATGCTTCTAGATCGGCCAATTCCGGAAGTGGTTCAAAATTAGGAGACCACTCATGGGGGCAACGTTGGTCAGCCCAATAGGCTCTCCCATAATGAAATGGCCAACATATGTAGCCCTCGTTGTGGTCGAGTCTCCAGTAGGCCGCTGATCCGGCAATTAGGGGGGGGGGACTTTAATGGTAGTGGTAATCTAAGGTTCAAGTCTAAATCGCATTTGAAGATATCTTCACGCGTGAAGAACTTCTCATAGTTGGTTGGACGGTGGTGGGAAACACATGTATGTTGGGAAATTAGGATCAATAGATGTCCTTTCCAAGAAAAATTGCAAGCTTGACATTCGGGTTTAGCTTCAGTTATCGTTCATCTTATACACGCTAAGCAACAAAGTCGTGTAACACATATCCTGCGGTAAGTAACAGGTCTGTTCCGCGACGTTTTTTCGTGCTCCGGACTGTCGCGATACTTGTCCCCGCGTACGTACCTATCAAAAAAGTGCGCGACTGTCCAAGTACGAAGTTGCACGACTTCTTCATTTAGTGAGTATAAGAGGTACGTAAACCGCAAGTCTAAATTTCTTTAAAATTTTTGTCCGTGGATTTACTTACACACTGGTGATCATAGATTAAACATTTAATCATTATTCAGGGACCGATCATCGCAGCATTGGGCCTAGGGCAAATACAAATTTTGGGCCTTTGCACTTGAGAAATTCATATGATGGCTGAAGTGTGAGAAATTCATAGAAAAAATTCCCAAAATTTTTGGGAATTCTATGGAAATTAAATTGGGAATTCATGAATTCCCAAAACAACTGAAATGCATATTATGCATTTCTGTTGTTTTGGGCACATATGGATACAAAAAATACATATAAATACTAAATATGTAGAGGAGAGGAGGTGATTATGGAATACCATTTACATTTCTAACTGTAACTTCATAGATTTTTAAATAAAATCCCCCAAAACAGCATGAGTACATGCTATAATTAATCGTAATGAAATGCCAATTGCAAAGAAATACACAATTTATTTTGTTGTTATAGAAAAAAAAAAAGTTACGAATGTAGTATAATATGGAATAGTCGGGTAATAGGGAATAGATGGTTTAAACCGATGAAAAGCAATTTATATTGCTTCATATATAGTTATTTGTTACTATAAAACAAATTTTTATGTTTTGTAGTTTAAATCATTATACTGGAGTCATTTCTGCTTCGAGTCGATTTAGAAAAGTTGTAGATATAATTTTCTTTCTTTGCTCCGATACAGTCATGGTGAGCCCACAGAGAACAGCTGGATCTTTGAATCCAAACTTATCGTCGTTGATCATTAGAGAATTTTTCGTGACAAAAGATGCATTCAGCGTCTTTGTTTTCCGGGTCTTTAGTGGATGACATGAAACCCATTACAATATTACCCAGTATTCCATAATACCCGACACGCCATCTCGGAAAACGAACCTTTAAAACTAATTGGCAAAACACTGTCATCTAAAAAATAACCACAGTTCAACAAACTACCATTCTCTTAGTGTACATTATGCGTAACATCAATGTTCATGTCACGTATTTACTAGTAAGTTAAAATGTTTGAAAACTTATCTACAAAAACTCTTGAAAATCACAAAACATACTTTGTTCTGTAGCGAGTGGTACGGCAACAGAGAGCGGTCAACTCTTACGGCATTGTAAGAAAGGAATCTTTCTTGAGTTGTTCATGGTATTCTCTTGTGGCAATAGCAACTAACAGAGCCAAAAACTCGGTATTCCATATTTCCCGACTATTCCATAATCACCTCCTCTCCTCTAAATACATCGCAATAAAGAATATTAAAGGATTTTTGTATACACGAATAACATACAAATACTACATAAATAAATTTCTTGAAAGTATAAATGAAAAGAATTGCAAAAATTTAGGTATCTTAAAAACGATGAGATATTTTTTATAGTAAATCTTACAAGGAGAGGCTCAGACATTGGGCTCACGGATTTTGGCCAAATGTTGATGGGTTTTAGAGGGCCCTTAGTGGAATAAAATACCAGAGACTTAGCCGCTAACTCTTGAGTACTTTTGAGAAAATGGCAATTAAATTTTTGATGCAAAGTTTTTTTAAGACTTTAATATTTTTAACAAATAAAAATTTGTTGAAAAATACAAAATTTTTACTTCTAAGCCAAGTGCCCCGGTTGCCCTGCCGATAAACATGCTCTGTCATTCCTGAAGACTCGAAAAAGACATATACTAATGATATATCATGAAGATTAAAAGTTTCTTTTGTCAGAAAAGCTGTGCCAACTCTCACATTTTCATGTCCTCTAGGAATAAAATGTATATTGGATATAGGTGATTCTCAAGAAACGGGAGAAAATACGATTGATGATTTTGCATAATTTTTGTCACACTTTTTTTGATAGAAAGGTGCTCTTCACTTTAGTATTTTCTGTAGCCCTGGTGTAACAGAAATAATGCATATGGTACAGAAGTGATCGTGACGACCGAAATGTCAAAAACTTTTTATTCTGCTATAAAAACGTGAAATAAAATCATGAATACTAGTAAAGTATTCACGCTAGATGAAGAACAGGCCTCTTGCGTCTCGCAAAACAGCCGAAAAGCTTAGTCTCGTCTCGCAAAATCTCTATATTGTAACGTTAAAAGAGTTTGTTTCGTCTAGCAAAAAAGCTTCAAATCTCTGTTTTGTCTGGCAAAAAATCGTGCCGCATCCATCCCTAAATGCAGTAAATTGGTTTTTTTAATTCTTTTTTCATCTCCATGAAAAGCTTACTAAAAAAACTAGCAGGAACATGTTTTGTTCCATTTTGTGAGAATCACTCACGTGTGCTGTGCTTACAGTTTTTATATCTAGCTCTTCATCTACTTTTTTTCACTCCGATCCATCTCTGAAAGACTTTCAGTATCCCTTTAGAAAAAATAGATTTTCAGTTACTTGAGTACGAGATGGACAAACTACCTATGGTCCTGCTAGATATTTGGCTGGATACTTTAAGTATTTGAATAGGTTAAGGCCCATATGATCACTATATGTCTAGCGAAAACTTCACTTTGTGAAAGTCTACAATATAGTTACGCTGATCACACTCACTGATTCTCTAAAAATTTCGGGAAACCACTTCAAGATGAAACTTATACAGCCATTACTCCAAAAAGATTAAAAAGTTAAGCACAAAAAGCCCAATAACACCTACACCGTTTTTACGATCCGCTTGAAAGTTTTCATAATTATACATAAAAATATAGAAAACAATCTAAGCTACTTTAAAAATCTGAAAATCCACCCGTTCCCTAATTTTTAAGCGATTTTTTCGTATTTTCAGTTCCATTTTAATTCCAAATATTATATAAAAAAAGTGAATAATTTGCGTGACAATGCTGTCGCAATTGACACGACGTCGTATTGAAGTCACAGTCATCAGGCCTTGAAGGGAAAGTTGCGATTTCAATTCGTTTTAAACAGTTTTTCCAGATAACATTTCATTTATTTTTAATTTAAAAAAAAATTAAAACGATCATCTGCATGAAGCATTCATATTACACAAAACGAAATCGTACGAATGCGAAATGTTTCCGCGCGTTTTCAGAAGATCATTAAATTCGATTTGGGTGTATTATAAAAATTAAATATGTAGTTATTTTAGGTCGATGAATATGAAATACATTGAGTGTATAAAGTGTATCCATTGAACATATTTCTGTCAATTTTTTTTTTCTAGCGCCGGTTGTAATTGCCTCTACAACGGGCTTTGACTTCTAGTTTAAAAGAAATATCAAAAGTCTTACCTGAAATTTTCCTCTACATAAATACCACTAAACACTGAAATTTTGTTTACTCAAATAATAACTCAAATAATTACTAAAACTTTCTGGACATGTCTTTATTTATATATTACATTCATTGCACTCAAAATTTATAATTAACACATCTAAGCATATCACTCAATAATAAACAACACTTCAAGATTAATGATTTTAGATAATTATATTAAAAATTCGGACCCTTCAATTTTGCGTATTAACATTTATTTAAAAAAATTTCAAATCATTTAATTACAATTTTTTTAAATCTATAAATTCTTCAAAATAATTAAATCCCTTCTTCACAAATATTTTACCCCAACATTAAACAAATCAATACAATACCCAACAAATACAAGTTGTGTAGGATGAATTTTTTTAAATTGAAATTTTATCAATCAATGCCTTCTCTCATCAGTTTAAAAAATTTTGTAAAATCTTAAATAAAATGCATATCCATAAGAATTCGTCCTACATTAATCCAAAATAATACTGAAATACACTTAATACAAACAGAAATAGAAAATAAAGTCAAATTAATCATCGTTAATTTAAATACTACAAAGTGCACTTGATATAAATATAAATAGCGCATGAATCAAATTAATCATACCATGTTGGGATGAAACACCTCTCACGGCATTGAATATTGTGATAGCCTGCGCATAGTCTTAACATTTAAAATCAGGGCATTTGATCCGGATAGTTCTTGCATTCTGGTAATGTCTTTAATCAAGATAGTCTTAACGCTTAATTGGGATAGTTCTTGCATTCGGGTACTGTCTTTAATCAGGATATTAATCGGTAAGTCTTAACACTTAATCAGGGCCCCTAATCGGGATAGTTCTTGCATTCGGTTACTATCTTTAATCAGGATTCTCTCCAGAAATTTAATGCTACTTAAGGAGTGATGCTGCCAGAATCTGCAAGCAAAATGAAACAACATTGATTGCACTTTTTGGCAGCCTCAGCCTCCAAGCAAAATAGATCAATGATGAACGCTAAATTTTTCTAGTTGCAATCTGCAAGGAGAATTAATATCTCATAGTAACCAGGAATTTCAAGCTTCCAGATAAAATAAGGACAATTAAGCGTTCTTCTCATAGCTTATCTCCTCTTAGAATACGTAGCGAAAAAAAAAAAAAAAAAAAAAAAAAATAAAGTAATTCACATCACATCCGAAAAGAGAAAAAAGTAACTCACACTACAGTTCACCACATATTCTCAGCTAATATTCTCAAACCAGCGAAAATGTGAGAAGAATGAACCATTCAGCAATAGCAGTCTGCATTTTAGGGAAAATTTTATAAGTAGCTAGATTTTTGTAGCCACAGGCATCGGGAGAAATGAGACCGAGTCTCAAACCCTTCGATCTTTCGATGGGCCTGTCTTCTCTTCTCTCAAAATTTTCAAATCCAACAGAAAAATCCGTTATCGAAGTTCAGTACATTAGTGCTCGACACTTTGGCTAATTCTTTTTGTTTTTGGCTCACACTAACAGTATTCACGATACATTTGTCTTTCTAGCCAATGGTGTTAAAAAATATATGTAGCGACCTTGATCCCGGCAACCCTTTAAAATTTCGAATTTGACTGTACCTAGATCTTCACACATGTTGTTTACTGTGACAACGCTGTGGTCCCGCAGGCAGAAACATAGAGTTACAAATATATATCAGAAACGTGTAGTGGTACATTTTTCACTGAAAATGCCAAGTTTCTGTGAGGTCTTGTGTCAATGTCCTGGGGAAAAAGCGAGCTTTGAAAATATTTGTATTTTTTAAGTTTTAATACTTCAACTGACTCTGAATGTTCAGCATATATTTGTGAGGTATCAAATTGTACCTTTTTAATGTGCGATGAAAAAAAAGCTAGAGCTGTCATGCCTTCGCATTAACAGGTCCCATGAAATGATTAAATCTTTTCGACATTAATGTTAGCAACTTTTCATCGTAATCCCTTTATACAGTACTAGCTGAATGCCCCGTTCTTCGCACGGTAATGGATGGATTCTTTTTTTATATTACGGTTTGTTGTAATTACTATTTATCATAATAAATAGATATAGCAAAATTGATATCGTATAAATATTATCTGTATTCAATAATTATCCATAAAGAATTTCATGGCGATCGTTTGAACGGTGAAGAAGATGATTCGGCGCAGCGCCATCAACTGTCGAAATTTTTGCAAATGGGTAGCATCAAAATATTTTCATGTTCAAATATCTATGTGTACCAATTTTCATAGAAACAGTTTAACGGTCAAGATAAGCTGCATCGCCATCTAGTGGCAAACTAAAAGTAATAATACGCTAAAGCGCCATCAAAGGACGAGTTAAGCAAAATGGATAACGCAAAAATATTTTCCGTGCTCAAAAGTGTATGTATACCAATTTTCAGAGCGGTTAGTTGAACGATCAAGAAGTTGATTGCTGAAGTGCTATCTAGTAGCGAGTTAAAATAATTAAGTGCTGCACACAGAGGGCAGATTTGCCGAGTTGGGGGTTCCTGGGGGAAAACTTCGTTAGGGGACCCTCTTTCGAAAGTTTTTTCAAAATTTACAAATTTTGAAACTTAAAGAACAATTTGGGGGGGGGGGGGCTTTTTGTTGGGGGCCCAGGCGCATGCCCCGAATGCCCTCCCGGAAATCAGACCCTGGCTGCAGTGCCATCAAATTGTGAGTACAGCCAAATGAATCCTAAAAAAAAATATTCTTTCTGCTCCAATGTGCATGTATACCAATTTTTAAGGTTATCAGTCGAACTGCTTTGAAGTTGATGCACTGCATCGGCATCTAGAGGCGAGTCATAGCAAAATAGATAGTGTAAAAGTATTCTCCGTGCTTAAATATCTGTGTGTACCAATTTTCATAAATCAGTTGATCGGTATTTTCATAGCAACGGTTGAACGGTACAGAAGGCAAGCTACACAGAAAAAAATTCAGAAACGTTACATACTTATAGCGGAAAGGTTTCCGAAAGTATAGCGTAACCTACCGATGCTCTACTCGAACTCACGATTTCGGAAACATAACCCGTATTTCGGGGTAAAGTATTTACGGGAGAAAGGAAATCTTTATTTGGGACTTCACGCGCATGCGCCAAGTGCCAAGAGACAGAGGGATAAGAGTGAACGCGTCTTCCCTAATAGCACAGATGGTCACAAAAGAGTCGCTGTGACGTCACAGAGGGTCACAATTGTCTCAGGACTGTCACATTGTAACTTCTTGCACAGCCCGATTATGACCAACAGGGGCCCCGGGCATTGGTGAATTTGGGGGTCCCCATCTATAAAATTTCTTTTCTGACATATAAAATAATATTTCAGAACAACATTTGAAACTGGGGGCCCCGGGCAAAGTCCCTATTTGCCCATGCGATAATAAGGGTCTGGTAACTTGTGAGTGATGTAACTTCACTGTGTGGTCACTGTGAAGTTTATTTGTGACCAATCACCAGGTGACGTTGCCGGATGAATACTTAAATAAAACAGCACATTATCTCCTGAAAATAATTTATGTGGAAGAAAAAAGATTTAAGATTTTTAATTTATATTTATTAATTATGGTATTTTCTCTCCATTTACAAAATACTTCAAAAGTTTCCAAAACAAGCTGTACCACAACAGCAGTCAGTTTACGTTTAAAGCAAATTCCGGCAAGAGAGTCACAGCGTCGTGGTAACGTGCTGTCTTATGGGCCCGTCTGTCTTCGGTTCGAATCTGATCGCTGCTGCTGCTGCGCGCTCCTTCCGTTAGTTTGGTGCTGCTATCTAGTTGTTGTTAGTTGAAACGCTTCATCGAGTGCATGTTACTTTTTCTGAAAAACTCAGAAAGGTTACTCGTTAATTCGGAAATCTTTCCGAAATACACGGAAAGGTTACTCAATATTTGACCAAAATATACAGAAACGTTACCCATCTTTTCAGAAACCTCACCTAAAATGCAGAAAAATAGGTAAATATGTTTCCGACATATGCAGAAACGTTTCTAAATACTTTACCCACATGGTTCGGAAACGTTTCCGCAATTTTAAACTACAAGAGCTGCCCCATTTTTTGGGGTAACGTTTCCGAATTTTTTTTTACCGTGTATAGCTAAACGGATGCCGCGAAAATATTTTTTTCTTTCAAACAGCTATGTTTACGAATTTCCATGGCGTTCAGTTAAACACTCCTGAAGGTATTGGTTTGAAGTGACATCGAGTGGCAAGTTATAGCAAAATGGATAACGCCAAAATAGTCTCAGTGTTCAAATATCTATCTATACCAGTTTTCATAGCGATCAGTTGAACAGTCTTTATATGCTGCTGCTCCATCTATTGGCGAGTTAAGGTAATGATGTGCTACGAATATGTGATGTGCAAAGGAGTAGTTATTTATAACAAAATGGATAACACGAAAATATTCTCCGTGTTCAAGTATCCAAGTATATCAATTTTCATAGCGATCAATTGTCCAGCCAAGAAGTTGGTGCACTGCATCGCCATCTAATGGCGAGTTAAAGTAATATTGCACTGCAGTGCCATCTAGTAGTGAGTAGCAGCTAAATGAATAGTTAGAATGCACTCTCCGTGATCAAATGTGTAAGCAAAAAATTTTTATGGCGATTGGTTGAACGGTATAGAAGTTGATGCGCTGCAGCGCCATCTTGCGGCAAGTTATAGCATAACGGATAGCGTAAAAATATTCTCCATGTTCATATATCCATGTGTACCAATTGTCATCAAATTCGGTTGACCGGTATTTTCACAGCAAGCGCTTAAACGAAATAGAATTCGGCGTTCTACAGCACCATCTAGCGGCAAGTTATAGCAAAATGGATAGTGCAAAAATATTCTCTGTTCAAATATCCATCCGTTCCAATTTTCATAAAAATCGGTTGAAAGGTATTTTCATAGCACGCGGTCGAACGGAATAGAAATCGACGTTCTGCAGCGCCACCTAGCGTCAAGTTACAGCAAAATGGATAAAGTAAAACTATTCTATGTCTTCAAATATCCGAGTGTACCCATTTTCATCAAAATTAGTTGAACGGTACTTGCATAGGAAGCGGTCGAACGAAATAGAATTCGGCGTTCTGCAGCGTCACCTAGAGGCAAGTTATATCAAAAAGGATTGCGTAAAAATATTCTCCGTGTTCAAATATCCATACGTACCAATTTTCGTCAAGCTAAGTCAAAAGGTATTTTTATAGCAAGCAGTTGAATAGAATTCGACGTCCTGCAGTAAGAGAGTAGAGTAAAATGGATAGCATAAAAACCTTCTCATTGACAAAAGACTTAAGTGTACCAAATTTCATGATGATCGGTCAAATGGTTTTGGAGTTTTTCAACGTCCCACACACCCACATACATACATACACACAAACATTCATTTTTATATATATAGATAACACATCGAAATTGCTAGTACCAGAGTACTCTTAGAACATTCAAATAATTTCTTCTTTTTCACTTGTCAAACTGACTTGAATTTGTTTCAGGTAAAATGGTTCCCAGACGATAATTGCTTGAGATTCAGTTTTCCTGCTGATATGGCAACAGACGATAAACATGAAATTTTAATATTTTATTGGAGTTGAAATTCAGAAGTTCTCATGAGTTAGAAAAGGACAGATATATATATTTTCTACATTTTCGCCACCCACAACCACCCACTTCCCCCCACCGCGACCAAACTCCCTTACTTTCACCGTGAGACCAAGGGGCTATTTACCACCCCAACGGGAAGTTAATTCGAGTAGGTGGTGATAGAGAAAACCCTGTCTTTACAAAAGAACATTAGCATTTTATATATATATTAAGATTGGGAAAATTAATGTGAACAAAATAATAAAACAAAACTAAATGAGGCATAAACCAGATATGGTTTCAAGGCCAGGAAACTAAAAAATTGTTGACCATATATGGTTGAGAGACATGGTAAACGCCGAAGGAGGATATATATTTCTCTCTTATCAAAAAATATGTATTTGTTACTCTTTTCTCATTAAAAAAAATGTTATTTGCAACTAATAAATGATCTCTTTAAAGCATCGCTTCTGTTCACATCTATTCGGACAATAACAAAGGTTGCAGCGGCTTGTTGTTGTATTTGGAGCATTTATTTTCAGACTTATTTGCTTGGTTTCAAGGACACGCTGTAAATCAGCACAATGAAAGTTGTTACGGCTTTTGATTTATGTTATATTTAGAGCTAATATTGCTCTTGGGAACAAGTAGCACTTTGTTAACTAAGCATTAGAATAATAAAATATGTTTTTAATTCTAATCACAATTTTTTTAACATTTCGCAATTTTAAAGATTTTTAATACTTCTGTTCATTCTTTAAAATTTATGATGATTAAAAACCTTTGTGTAAGAGGAACTGTAGTAGTTATGAGTATATTTGATTACATGAATGAATAAAGAAGAATTAGAGTTAGAGAGAGATAGAGTAAAGACTGGAAACCCAACCAATAAGAGTGTTCTTTATTTAAGAAAATATAAAAATGTTCTTTACTAATAAATAAGCGATATGATATGAATAAATCTTTTTGATCTTTATAATGTAGAATTACTACTGTCCGTAATATTAGTTTTTATATGGGCTTCCCAAAACAAACCAAAAGTACTCAAGCAAATCGAATTTTTTTGCCACTGCGGATTTTATTTTCATTGCTGGAGCAGAATATTGCTTTTCATTTTTGTAAAAGGTCACAAAATAAATATTTTCATGGCTTAAATCCATTACAGGACATCCATCAAGCAATAGTAGCTTACCGTTTTGTTTATTTTATTTTTTTCTCGTTTATTGTATGAAATATGGGAAAAGACAAAAATTTCTCCTACGTAGATATTCTAAATATGACACAATGTGGATAAATTTACTAGAAAGAATGACTGTTTCTTCAATTAATATAAATATTCAAATTAAGTCTTCCTTCTTGTTTTAAAACTGATTTATTAAAAGGACTTTCTAAGTCTATTTAATTAGGGGACTGGAAAGTAATCTATTTTTCTTCATAAAATTCAAACGAATAAAAGTTCAGTAAGTTTTTAATTACGAAAGCTATGCTTAAATATAGGATTCATATGTTTTGAATTTTAAAGCAATATCTTTATAGACAATATCTTTTATTTTTTGTATATTTGCTGGCCACCATGAAAGGTGACCCCTCACCCTTCTATTTACTTCTATTCTCCTTGGAGGATGATATTCAAAATGTCCTGAAATTGATTTTTATGGCTCGAATTTTATGGATCTCTCTTTTTCCTTTGTGAAAAAGTTTCGCTCCCTGCCCCCCCCCCCCATAGTTTACGAATTTCGGAAAATGTTATCTAACTATCACCTATGTTAAAAAACTCACTGACATGCGAAATTTCCTGTTCTTCTGTAGTTTTGGATGGGCGAAGTATTGAGGAACGAAAAAATAACATTACTTTCCGGTTCTCGAATTTTCTGGATCTCCCTTTTTCCTTTGTGAAAAATTTTCGCTCCCTGCCCGCCCCCCCCTCCATAGTTTACGAATTTCGGAAAATGTTATCTAACTATCACCTATGTTAAAAAACTCACTGACATGCGAAATTTCCTGTTCTTCTGTAATTTTGGATGGGCGAAGTATTGAGGAACGAAAAAAATAACATTACTTTCCGGTTCTCGAATTTTCTGGATCTCTCTTTTTCCTTTGTGAAAAATTTTCGCTCCCTGCCCCCCCCCCCCCCCCCCATAGTTTACGAATTTCGGAAAATGTTATCTAACTATCACCTATGTTAAAAAACTCACTGACATGCGAAATTTCCTGTTCTTCTGTAGTTTTGGATGGGCGAAGTATTGAGGAACGAAAAAATAACATTACTTTCCGGTTCCCAAATAATATTCATTTTATCCCCCCCCCCCTCCACCATGTGAACGGAACCTAAACGTCAGAGCTTCACAGTTGTGAGAGGGAATTATAAATGCAACACGATTCAAAAAGTAAGGGATCACTTTAAAAGGAACAATGACTATCGAGATGTAACAGCCTAGAAACCGTATCCTCCTGAGACTGCACAGCGCAGGCTTGCATATTTTTATATATTAACGATGTGTCTGCAGAACACATACTTGAAATTCTTGATCATGGAATTTCTACTTGTGTCTTGGCCTCGTTGAATAATCGACATTTCATGCAGATCAGTGTCAGTAGGACCTCTAAGATGAATTTTGATAGGACGTATATTTGTGGCTCCGTTCTGAAGAGGGTAAACTGTAAAGGAAAATAAAATGAATTATTTTAGGACATTTATATTTTTATGTTTGTCCAAGATGCCCTGTGGTGAAATGGATAGTGATTTTCACTGATATGCCACAGGTTCATTCATCCTCGGTCTGTGCAAGTTGACTCAACCTTTCAGTAGGTCTATAAATACGGACCAAGCTTTCTTGAGGATCTAAGCACTGAGTCCTCACTTCAGGCTGACCAGGTGCCGTACCTTGAAAACAATTTCGGGGAGGGTCCAAAAATTTCGGAGGGGTTTCAAACAGTAAACTGAAAAAGGCATAATTTTCCACAAAAAGACGTCATCATTATTAATATTTTCTTAGCAAAAATCAAAATTTCCGGGGTATGGGGTCCGAACTCCTTTTACCATCACCCTAGGTACGGCCGTGATTCGACCATCTGGCATCAGCATCCTACAAAAATTTTTGCATTTGAAGAAGTAATATTTTTTATATATGAACTTATGAATTTATATATGAATTTTTATTATGTTATACACAAAGTTCTTTATTAATTTTGATCTTTAAACACCAGATTTTTCATTATTTAGAATGATTTTTTGAATTGTTCATGCAAAAGTTCTATTTTTTTAAGCATACAATTACTATCTTTGACTTTTTTTATCATCATTCTTTACAAATTGCTAAATTGAAAAAGTCAGCAAAATAAATTTAAACTTTTGGAAGCATGTACAAATTCGAAAAAAAAAAAAAAATGATTTCTCTTTTTTGCTGTCAAAACCTTTTCCCACTTTTATTTCCCTTTTATGGGGTGAATAATTTTTTAAGAAATAAGAAATACTAGATAAATGTGAAAAGGGATAACTATTTTCTTCCATACGTAATTTTCATACGCACTCAAAAGATTTTACAGTAATGCCTGGAAAAAGATTATTAAACTTCTTTCAGCATTTGCAGGAAAATATCTTAAGGAATTTACGTCTGAAAGCCGGTAAGTCGTTGGCATATTTTCCGAGATTTCGCTGACTGCGACACAGCATTCCTTTTTCCGGTTAGTTTTGAATAAAGCTTTTCATGACTGAAACAGCAACTATTGTTTAAAAGAATTTCGGTCTTACAAGATTTTTAGGTACTATTTTTCATGCCTATCTTAGCGCGAAATCCGAAAGAAACATACGAAAACTTCTGAAAACTTTGCAAAGTGGCGTGTAATTCCGGATATATACATTTTAAAATGTCAGTAATTTTCTTTTATTTTCCCTTTTAAAATTTAAAGTGTTTGTAATGGGATAAAAATAAAGGTTTTGATGTTATGAATTTTGCTTAAGATTGCACTGAAAAATATTTAGAATCGATCTAACGTTTGTCGAGGAACGATGGACTTATTAAAAAAGCAGTTTTAGAAGCAAAACTCTATTAATAGTACTATGTTTTAACATCTTTGAAAATTTTACCCAATATAGAAGTTTTATTTGGAATGATTTCAGTATCTTACTAATAGTATTTATCCACATATATGTATAAAAGAAATTTATAATATAAATCCAATATTGGTGCAAGTCTTTTATCCAATGCCAACATTTGTCCAATGCCCCGGTTTAACATTTGGAATATTTCCTAGTATTCTCCTGTATACTTTCAATTGTTCTTTTGTTAAGATAAAGCCCACTAGGGTTATCTGCTAAATTGTGGATCCCTTGGACGAAGGACTTTCTAATGGGTTCTAACGCGTATTCACGCTACATCTGGAGAAAATCCCCCAGGACTCCAGACTGTGAGATTGAGAGCTTCGCGGATAGCCAGAACCCTGCCTAGACCTTCACACTTCAGTCAACTACCAATGTTCGGTATTTATCCATTTGGCCATTGGTCGATTACTAGTACATTGGTTAAATATAAACGTTATGCCTCCAGGTTTGATACCTGAAGGGTGCTTGCAGGGCGCTTGATGATGTTTGCACAGACTCTGTCCGAAAATTGTGTAGATATTGTTGCAATTACGACAAAACGTCTGGTTTGTTTTGCCGGAGTTTTCCGTGTTTTTTCCTATTTGGTAAGACGGGACAGTCTCTCACGAAAAGGCATTTATCCTTAAATTCCCTAGAACAAGAAAAAATAGCTCTAAACAACATTAATGTTGTGAGCTACCCTTTTTCCAACACGTATATAAATGTTATACATTGTTTGAGACATTACGTTTAAAATAATTTTTCGTATTTCAATGTAATATTTGGCAAATTACTGTCTTTTGTTTTACTTTTAAAGAACATGCTTAGACTTACTCTTCTCAAAATTCTGCAAAATATCCCTAACTGTAGAGTATACCAAACAGATTGAAAAAAGAAATTCTTCATCACACTGAAACTTAAAATTCTCTAATTATGGTATACATAGATTAAAAATATCCCCCGCTTTTCAATTATGTTAGTTGTTTACTAAGAGTACAAGTTATCAAAACTTCTGTGAAAAACACTAGATCTTACATTTTTCTCATTAGAAAACAATTAACTTAGAATATTTTTCAAGGAAAAAATTCTAAAATTTGAAGTACCTTTATGCTTTTGATTGTGTACATAAAATAATATTTTAAAGGAATCATCAGTATTGCACAAATGCTATTTTAGAACTTTTGGCACTGTTAGAGGATTTTTTAAAAATTTATTACAAAAATTGAAATAACGAAACATAAAAAAGTGCAGATGTGAGAGGTGAAAATAAACCCTTCTATGAAAATTACATTCACTGTTGTACTGTGAATGTGGTTTTCGTCGACTACATTCACAGTCTACTGTATTTTAATATTTTATAACTGTCTACTGACAGTCTACTTACTGTATTTTGATAAAGAATCAGTTAAGAATGTTTATATATATCCAAAATTGATTTGACTTTTTATTTGAAAAGTAAATAGTTCTTTACACAAATAAGGTAAAATCATGTTTAACCATGGACAACTTACGTGACAGGCAGGTAATTATGTGAGCTTGCTTCATTATCAAATATTACACTGATATTTATATAGTATTTCACAGTGATATAAACGACTTTTTAAATGCTAGCTGCTTCTAATAGGCAAAGAATAATCATTGCAATTAATTTCAGCTATCATCGATACAATTACCTGAGATCAGTTATGACTAGCTAGAATATTCTAATTTGTTTTATGCGAGGATAAGTAAAGAATTATCCATAAATACAGTAAATTTATTAAGTATTTGATGAATAGCTATGCGATAGTCATTAACATTAACAGCTTTGCTACATGGAAAATTTTACAATCAATTACATAGGGTGTCCCATAGATACCACTCAAACTCTGCGTAGCCAGATTCTTCGTTGGGAGTATGCGAAAAACAAAGTATGACGTCACATCCAGTGAAAGGAAAAAAACACTTTATTTATTTGATACATCACCAGCAGTATTTGCAAATTATAAAGGCAGATGTTCGAAGAGTCCGCCATGCATATCCAGGCAGGCTCGAGCTCGCAGGGAAATGGATGACTCTACAAGTAGTAAAAGGGCGATGTCCACCGAAGTACAAGCAGCACGCAGCCTAGCAACAAAGTCCGTTTGTGTTGTCACTACGTCTCGATACACCAATTCTTCAGATAACTCCATAGGAAAAAATCCATTGGTGTGAAACCTGGCGATCGTGGCGGTCAGAGAACCGGACCCCCCCACGAAAAGGTATTTAAATACTTGCTGTTGATGTGTCCAATAAAGTAATTTTTTCTTGCACAGGATGTGACGTCATGTAGTTTGCTTTTCCAATTTTTCTCGAAAACCATGGGTTGGGTAGTGCAGTTCTTTGGGCATTTTTTCATGCACTCCCAACGAGGAGTCTGGCTGTATAGAGTTTGAGCGACATTTATGGGACAATCTGTATAGTCATTCATATCAATACTGACTAATTTATTTACTTCTAAAGTCACTCTCACTATTTTAGTACAAGTAGCTATACAAGGCTATTTAAAAAGTCTGGAAAAAAAAAGTCTACTAAAATTTGTTCTCCGAAATCGTCTGCGACATGTTTTCGTAAGTAACTTTAATTAACTAAAAATAATCCATGGTGTTAATTTTATTTTTCGTTGAAATTATCATGCGAGTAAAAAACCATTCTAAAAGGAAAATGGTCTTCTTTTCCCTTGAGATGTCAATTATTAAGAGATTATCAGAGATTATACTGATTACGTGTTTTTTTTTTTCTTTCTTCCCCCCTTTGCTTTGCGTAAATAATTTTCTGTGATCTGCTGGAACAGAAAAGCAGTATCAGTTAAGAGAATCCATTTACAAATAGTTACCAAGAAAGATTTGCTTAACGTGTCTTTTCTTTCTCACCCCCCCCCTCCCCCTCAAGTTAAATGAGGTTGGGAAAGTGAACGACAAATCCATTAACAAATTGCTTCATCATTGGGTCAGAGTGTATGGTCTGCTTTGAGAGGATAAATGACTTTTTCAATACATTAAGCAGTTTTTGCGAAGGAAACTTTCTTGAGTTTTATACCCTCCCTTGCAAGTAGATTATTTTGCGGAGAAATTTTTTTACCCTTCACTTCAATAAGTGTTGACATAATTGTTTTTTAGACAGAATAAATGAACTTTTAAAGAAAACTGAAAACTTCACCCCCAAAAAAGTTTTATAATGAAAGAGAGTTTACGAGTTAAACGAAAAAGAAAGTGAAGTGACTCTTAATTCGCCATCCTAATGGAGTGCAGAAATTACCCTGCTAAGCTAATACGTAATAATGAGCTAATATGTAAAAATTATTCCGTGAAACTTCCCTTCATAATTTTTACGTATTTTCCAGGACTTAAAATCCTACAAGATTTTTTTTTTTTTATATTCGTACAAATCAAACATGAAATATAGATACGTGCTTAAATATCTGTGTGTATCAATTTTCATGAATCAGCTGAACGGTATTTTCATAGCAAACAGTTGAACGGCACAGAAGGCGAGTTATAGCTAAACAGATGCGGCGAAAACTTCTTTTCGTTCAAATATCTATGTTTACGAATTTCCATGGCGATTAATTGAACGGTTTGAAGGGACATCTAGTGGCAGGTTATAGCAAAATGGATAACGCCAAAATATTCTCCGTGTTCGAATATCTCCGTATCGTGTCCGTATCGAAATTGTAACTAATAGCTCTCACTATTCTTCTATAATCACTATATAAGGATGAGATTCTTCAGACTTTTTCAATGTTTAAAAAAAATCATTTTTTTTCAATAAAAGAAAAAAATTCTGAATTTTTTTATCTTTCATTAAGGCGAAATTGTATATAAGTAAGATAGATTTAATATCAGTAACAATTGCAATATTTATTGAACTTGAAATTCATAAGTTTATTGCTCAAAAGTTGTTTGCACATTCTTTAAGACTTTTTCCCTTTTTGTCAATCCCATCCCTGCTATCCAGCGAATACTAACTTAATACTACAGTATTAGCTCTATAGTATTCTATGGAGCTAATACTATAGTATTAGCTCTATAGAATACTAATGCTACAGAGCAGATCTAAGGGATAGAGAGAGCTTTGGCAACCCAAACTTGAGGCGCTTCTTGCATCAGCTGACTTGTGACAAGATCTCATCTTGCGTCTCCAACTCGCTTTAGATGTCTATGGAGCATTTGTGGCCAGTGCGCTAATTTCCATTTTCATCGTTATATTTTTAAGAAAAAAAAATACTACATAGCTGCTCTGCATATGGATGCATTTTATGATTTGTGAAAGGTTCTGGAATAACATT
Organism: Cheiracanthium punctorium; assembly: GCA_038373885.1. Lineage (NCBI taxonomy): Eukaryota > Metazoa > Arthropoda > Arachnida > Araneae > Cheiracanthiidae > Cheiracanthium > Cheiracanthium punctorium. Next base: position 384,927 of record JAWZYV010013819.1, read on the forward strand.
TCAGACTTATGTTGACTGTAAATTTGGCTTGTGTTTACACTTACCATTCGCCGAATATTGCGATAAAGCACAAGTCTAGCTTCACTGTGCATTTCTGTGCCACAAGTCACACTAGGATTACCACATTTTTTAGAGTCCAATCCCGGACAGATAATCCCGGACGTCTGATCAGCCGTCACATGGTTCATCCTTTCCCCACTTTTCCGACGGGTTCTGAATGGCGATGCACTCTTTAGTATATTTCTATTCTCTGACTAATACAGGGTATTTTGTCTCAGCGTCCACAAACTTTAGCCAAATCAGAACCAGATGGGAATATAGGGTTACAAAAATTAGCTTCATGCACCTGTGTTGTTATTCCACTTTAAGAAAAGTGCTGAAGTAGTAGCTATCCCCTCCTTGGGAAAATTACTTGGTACATTCTCACAAAGCACTTGTCTAAAACATAGTTTAGGAATTATACTTCCTTTTAATGATGGAATTCATGTCCAGTCTTTATGAAACCCATTTAAGAAATCAGACTTTCACTTCAGCATTGATGTTATCGAATTCATCACTTTTAAAGTGTCGTTTTCGGCGATCCCCATTGCTTCGTGATTCTGATAATTAACTTACTCCCCAATAAACTTTGTACAAACTTAGGGAAATCGCAATGGATATTTTGTCTCTATTGCATGAATGAAAATCCTAGTTACTTCATCCTTATAAATAAAAATGAAATTCTGTTTGTTTGTTTGTTTGTTTGTTTGTTTGTTTGTTTGTTTGTTTGTTTGTTTGTTTGTGGATTTGATTCGTATACAAATCCACAAAAATGGACCTATCAGCCTGAAATTTTGCACAGATATGTAAAATAATATAGAATAAATGATAGTCCACTTTTAAACTTTGAAAGTCCACCCGTTCCCGGAGTTTAAGAGATTTTTTATGTCCTCCACGCAAAAACCTTTCCGTAATTGTAACCCCTGTAGTGAAAAAAGTGTGAAATGAGGATCGTGGTTGCCATGTGTGGCGATTTTGCCGAAAAAAATGTTTTAAATTCTCAAAATAAAAATAAAAGAATAATAATGATTTTTTTTTTGTTAGTTTATATTCGTAAGGTTATTTTTTTTAAATTATAATATCATGTGCATGGGAAATCGGAGCAGGAATGAAATGTTTTATACGCAAAACAATAAGAATTGAAGATTTCCGAGGCTAATATCTTAAAATTTTTTAGTTTGGCGAAAAATAAAATGGCTCAAATGCCGAGAAAGTGAGTTCTAGCGGTTTACACTGTTCCCGGCTTGGCGCAATTTACTGAGAGCTTAAGGAAACGGATTTTTGAAAACAAGTGCAAAGGTTTTATTAGAATACAGTGTTAAATTTTAATGATCCGTGCGGAAATAATGCAGTTATTAAGGGATTTCAAGCGATCTATCTTCAGCATTCTCGCCAATTGAGTGCATTGATTTTAGTTGGGGGAAATCCGCCAAATTTCAGAAAATTGAAATCTTCGTATTTAGTACATCGAGGTAGCGATGAATAAAACATGTTATAGTTGATAATTTAAAAATCGAGGCTGTATTAAGGGATTCCACTTTTCAAAAAAATGCCTGGCGGTCGAACCATTTCCCATTTTGATTGCTGCTAAGTCAATGCTTCAAATGATTCCCTGAAAAAACTTGCAAAATGGCGTATGTTGGCACTTTGGCGAGGCTTAGATTTGAAACTGGATTTTATTTGAGACTGGTATCTATATTAATAAAACAATGTGTGTAAACTGTTTGTTTGTCTGTGTCTCGCGTAGCTCGCAAACGGGGGATCGTAGACCTACCAAATTTTGAACGGAAATTCTCCATGACAGGTCCCGACACACCTCGAAGCGATTTTTTCAAAATTCGAACTATTTTAGGAAATATCGATAAAAACGTATCGCAAAAAGCTAATTTTTGCTTTCCGCCATTTCGTAATTGTAACCCCACAGTGCATTAAGCGACAATTAAGCTTATCTAGGTTGCCACATTCGGCAGTTCATTAAATGATTCAGACTCTTGAAGTAAAATTAAAAGAATAACGATTTTTTTTTATTTTGACTAGATTATTTGTAAGGTTGTTTTTAAATTAAAATATCGTGTGCATGTGAAATCAGAGCAGGAATGAAATGATTTATACTCAAAAGAAAAATAGAATTTGGAAATTTTCCGAAAATAAATGTGCAACTTTTTAATTGGGCGAAAAATAAAAGGGGTTGATATGCGATTTTGAGGAGGATTCTAACGCTTGGCGCTATTTATCGTAATTTAATCGTCTGCTATTTGGGTTATGAATACACCTTCGTATAAGTTTTTGAAATTTTCATTCAGTTGGAATTGTGCATTTTTCTGAGCAGCTTTTCTGCATCTATTTCTAATATATTACATCCAGAAAAAAGGATGTTAGAAATATCAATTTTAATTTTGTTTAATCACACTCATGAATAATGATACACTTTCCAACTTAATGAAAGAAGGAACGAAAATAGGGAAGACCCATGGATTATAACTCTTTTTATATATAGCACTTTAGTGCGTATTTAAAATCTGAAAGTATGTCAGATTTTCTATGATTCTAGCGCTTGGCGAAATTGAATGAGAGGGTATTTTTTAAAAACAAGCGTAGGTAATCTTATAAATAAAAATGAAATTCTGTTTGTCAATTTGTTGATTTGGGTAGTATACAATTCCACAAAAATGGACCTGTCAGCCTGAAATTTTACACAGATATATGTAAAATAATATAGAATAAATGATAGTCCACTTTAAAACTTTGAAAGTCCATCCGTTCCCGGAATTTAAGAGATTTTTATGTTCTCCACGCAGAAAGCTTTATGTAATTGTAACCCCAGCAGTGAAAAAAGTGTGTGAAATAAGCATCTTGGTTGCCATGTGTGGCGATTTTGCCGAATAAAATGTTTTAAATTCTTAAAGTGAAAATAAAAGAATAATAATGATTTTTTTAGTTTATATTTGTAAGGTTATTTTTTTTAATTATAATATCGTGTGCGCATAAGAAATGAGAGCAGGAATGAAATGTTTTATACGCAAAACAATGAGGATCGAAGATTTCCGAGACTAATATGTAAATTTTTTTAGTTTGGCGAAAAATAAAATGGCTGATTGGCCGATTTTTAGAAAGTGAGTTCTAGCGATTTGCACAGTTTTAGGCTTTTTGGCGCAATTTACTGAGAGCTTAAGGGAATAGCATTTTTGAAAACAAGTGTATAGGTTTTCTTAGAATACAGCATTAAATTTTATCTATCCGTTCAGAAATAATGCAGTTATTAGGGCATTTCAAGCGATGTAGCTTCAGAATTCTCGCCAATTGAGTACATAGATTTAACTTTGGGGAAATCCGCCAAATTTCAGAAAATTGAAATCTTCGCATTTAGTACATCGAGGTAACGATGAATAAAACATGTTATAGTTGATAATTTAAAAAATGAGGCTGTATTAAGGGATTGCACTTTTCAAAAAAAATGCCTGGCGGTCGAACCATTTCCCATTTTGATTGCTGCTAAGTCAATGCTTCGAATGATTCCCTGAAAAAACTCTTGCAAAATGGCGTATGTTGGCACTTTGGCGAGGCTTAGATTTGAAACTGGATTTTACTTGAGACTGGTATATACGTATAATAAGACTGGTTATAGATAAAAATGAATGTTGGTATGTGTGTAGGAGGTTGAAAAACTCAGCACCGTTTCACCGATCACCATGAAATTTGGTTCACCTAAGTCTTTTATCATGGAGAAGGTTTTTATGCTATCCGTTTTCCTCTAACTTGCCACTAGGTGGCGCAGCAGAACGTCGAATTCTATTCCGTTTAGCCGTTTGCTATGCGAATATCGTCCAACCAATTTCGATGAAATTTGGTACACGCGGATATTAGAACACGGAGAATATTTTTCACTATCCATTTGCTGTAACTTACCGCTAAATAGCGCTGCAACGCATCAACTTCTATACCGTTCGATCGATCGGCATAAAATTTTTTATACTTACACATTTGAGCACGAAGAATATATTCTAACTGTGTTCCTTTTGGTGTTACTCACCATTAGATGGCACTGCAATGCATTATTATTTTAACTCGCCACTAGATGACGCCGCAGCAAGCCATATTTTTGACCATTCAAACGGTGGCTATGAAAATCAGTACACATAGCTATTTGAACAATGAGAATATTTTGGCGTTATCCATTTTGCTATAACTCGCCACATGACGGCGCTGTAGCAAATCATTACTTTAATTAACCACTAGATGGCCCTGCAGTGTATCACTTCTTGACTGTGCGAATGATCGCTATGGAAATAGGTTTACATAGATATTTGAACACGGGGAAGAGTTTGGCACGATCCATTTTCCTATAACTTGACACTAGATGTCGCGTCAACACATGAACTTCAGGACTATTCAGCCGATCGTCATGAAAATTCGTATGCATCGATATCTGAATGCGAAGAATATTTTCGCCGCATCCGTTTTGCTAAAACTCGCCACTAGATTGCGCTACGCCGCATCGCCTTCTGCACCATAAAAACGATTGCCTTGAAATTCAGTATGCATGATTATTGAACACAATATAACGGGATATCCATTTTGCTATATCTCTTTATTACAATAAATAATAATCACAACAAATATTAATGTCAAAAAGTCCATTCTTTCCCGTGCGAAGAACGGGTACTTCAGCTAGTTACCTATACAAAAGTACCGATGAAATATATTTAAATTTCTTGTCAATCCGAACCTTTTAAAGAAAGTCAGAGCATGGAGAAAGAAATAAACAAATGGACAAATCGAGTTACAATCACATTTTAATCATCTTTAGAAGTGAGAACATTATAATATATTATTAATTTTTTTGGTGAAAAAATATACACCTTTATTAATATACTCGGCTGTTCGAGCCTCGTCACGGGGAGACACCCCTGAACCCCCCTAATTTTTTAGTTTCATTATTGCCATATTAAAACGATATTAATTGACTTTGTCATTTTATCTCTCATCCCTTTTCCTTTTTCTTTTATTCTTCCTTTACATTTATTTCATCGATTAGAAGTAGGAAGTTTTCCTGATCTTTCCTTGCAATTGCAAACGTGGGTCGATGATAAAAAAGTGACTTAAATAATCTTAACGCACCAAAACTTTTGCTTTCCGTTATTTGATGTTGTTGAGAGAGCTTTAGGCGAATAAGATTGCTGTATTTCGCCTGGTAATCCTAATGGCGTGTGTGCCCGGTGCGTTTACAACTTTTAAAAGTTATTCTTGATGCATCCTTAATTTTATGAGCCCATGTTTTATGTTTTCATGTTTCGTAATTATCTTTATTCAGCGTTTCAATTCGCCAAGTTCCAGTCGTCATTTTGAGGATGAATGATGCAGCCTTAAAACGAACGTTAAAAGTCAGCAAATAAATAAATTAATCCCTCTAGTGTCCATAAACTTCTAGAAATGTTAGCAGTGTATAAGTAGCATAGTAAGCGTGGGATTTTAACACAACATTTACTTTATTAAATTAGAACGGAAGAAACAGGCACATCACATAACAAGGTAATATCAAGAAGGAAAGAAGTACAGAAGAAGTAAAAAGAATGCGTGCGAGAGCACAGTTACAGTTAAGTAGATAAATGTTTATTGAGGGATACAGAATTCAGGAGGATAAGACATTGCACAGTAAAAAAATAAACAATTCAATACTCAACAATTTTCTTAAGCTGTTGAAACTTTTATGATTGTAACCTATTTATAGAAAAATACATGTGATGCATATTCTACAGCTTACGAAATATTGTAACAATAGATTAAAGCTGTTGTGAACTAATAGTATTTAAATATATGTAAAATACGCAACAACTTTTATGTCGCATACTTTATTATGTCGCATTTTTGGGACAATTTTCAATAAAGGGGGTGAGAGATAAAATGACATAGTCATTAAAACGTGTTCCTGAGAACAACATGCGAAAGTGTTTGGCTTTGTTTGCTGCACGCAATAAGGTCCTGGAACTTAAGAAAAAGTAGATCGTACTGATTGAAAATTAAATTAAAATAGAACAAAATAAAATCACACGGTTCTGGGCAAATGTTAAGTCCATTCTGCAATAGGAATTGTGCCTTTTTACCTTTTATTCTACCACTACCCACAGTTTTCGTTACACGTATAAAAAAAACACCAAATTATAAAGACTGTTCTGTTTCCATTTCGGTCCATTTCTATGCTGAGCTCATAATCTGGTGTGAACTATTTAAATCTGTGTTCTCAATACAGCACGTACAAAATCCAATTTTTGAAAGTAGAAGTAAATCTACTTGTATTTTAATGCACCGTTTCAAAAGAAGTTTATAAACAAACGCATGTTCCAGCTTTTTCAATTAACAAAGAAAAATGTAAGTGGTTTTATCTCGCAAGAGTGGGGGAAATGTACAGGGAAGTCATTTTCAGGGCGCATCGATCACAATTCGAGAGTTACGGTCATGAGTTCCTACTTTTATCTCTCAAATGGACCATATTTTTCTGACTAGGAAACGAAATGGCGAAGCGTTCGAGATGTTTTCAAAAGTGAAATATATTTGGAATCCCCTCAGGTCATTTTAGTTGATTTAATAATCTATATAAATAAAATTAGACTTTTGTCTGTACATTTCTTGGAATTCAAAAATTTTGCGATTTCTATCCGTTTCAAGCACCCGGGAATCCGATGCGACCCTCAAAAAAAAGTTTGTCTGTCATTCTGTCGTTCTGTCGTTCTGTCATTCTGTCCGTGACGCTTTTCTGTTTAAACATCACGTAAAAACGGCTGAAGCGAATGATATGAAATTGGGTGTCATGATAGGTGGTCACTCAACTTAAAACATAGGCGTGGAATTTAAAAAAAATCTTGATTGGATTTTGAGATTTTGCGAAAATCGTTTCAAACTGCGTAAATTTGTGTTCAAGCATCACGTAAAAACGACTGAAGCGAATGATACGAAATTGGGTGTCATGATAGGTGGTCACTCAACTTAAAACATAGGCTTGGAATTTAAAAAAAATCTTGATTGGATTTTGAGATTTTGCGAAAATCGTTTCAAACTGCGTAAATTTGTGTTCAAGCATCACGTAAAAACGACTGAAGCGAATGATACGAAATTGGGTGTCATGATAGGTGGTCACTCAACTTAAAACATAGGCTTGGAATTTAAAAAAAATCTTGATTGGATTTTGAGATTTTGCGAAAATCCTGTCAAACTGCGTAAATTTGTGTTCGATTATCACGTAAAAACGACTGAAGCGAATGATATGAAATTGGGTGTCATGATAGGTGGTCACTCAACTTAAAACATAGGCGTCGAATTTTTAAAAATTTTCATTAGATTTTCAGATTTTGCGAAAATCGTTTCAAACTGCGTAAATTTGTGTTCGCACATCACGTAATAACTGCAAAGGTGAAAAAATGATATTTGGTGAAATGATAGGTGGTCACTCACCTTAAACTATAAGCATCTAATTTTAAAAAATCGATCTGATTTCGAGATTTTGCGAAAATCGTTTAAAACTGAGTGAATCTTTGTTCCCGCATTACGTAATAACGACCAAAGGGAATGATGTGAAATTTGGTCACATGATAGATGGTTGCTCAACATAAACTATAGGTATCCAATTTTTTAAACATTTTCATTAGATTTTGAGATTTTGTGAAAATTCTCTCAAAATACGTTTATATTTCTTCAAACATCACGTAAGAACAACTAATACGAATGGTACGAAATTTAGTGATATGATAGGTAGTTGCTAATCTTAATTTATAGGCGTTGAATTTTTAAAATATTTTGATTACATTTGGAGTTTTTTGCGAAAATCGTTTTAAAATGCTGAAATTTTGTTCCAGCATCACGAAATAAAGACTGCAGGGAATGAAACGAAATTGGGTGACATGATAGGTTGTCACTCAACTTAAATTCTAGGCTTCCAATATTTCAAAGATGTTGATTAGATTTTGAGATTTTGAGAAAATTATTTCTATATTCTTAAATATTCGTTCGCGCATCACATAATTACGACTAAAGCGAATGAAATGATATTACTTAGTGACTCTCTTAACCTGTAATATTTTAACAATACATAAAAATTATAACTTAGCTTTCTTTACTTTGGCAACATACTCCATCCATTCTGTGTACTCCTACAATGCTGACGAAAGTTCTTGCTTTTTGGAAATTTGCATTCACTAACCCGTCAAGGACGGGTACTTCAGCTAGTAATATATATATATGTGTAGAAAGCTTTCGAAGTAACAGGATATAACAAGAAAGTATTACAGAAATGTTGGGTCATATCATTGAAAATTTTAGTCATAAAAAGCTATCCCCATATATGGACCTTTAGCGGCCGTTCCGTTCAACTGATGGTGTGATGGAGATCACATATGTAATTTTAATAAGCATTTAATTTGGCTTTCTTTAATGTAATCTATCCAAAATCATGTATTATAAATCATTTCTGTTCTCATTTTTCGGTCACTTCGGCTTTTAAATTTGTATATTCGCTTTTCCCCGTATGCATTATTCTTAATTGTTTATTTGTCTCTTCAGACCTTGTGTCGTTGTTGTGCTAAAAATAGATTACATTACTCCGTTTGCAATCGCAACGAATTTTTGCTTTCCACTTTGGCATCCTGCTGGCGTAAGTTATTTTCTGTTGCCCTGCCTCATCTTTAAAATTATTTGCTCGCGATTCCGTCATTTTAATTTTATTAGATTAAGTTTAGGGTAGCTCTGAAATTGGCGTTCTCAGCCAAGGTGTTTGTTCTCGCCAATGTGTAATTCTGTGCTGGCGTAATTTTTAACTCATTCCACCTTAATTTCATTGTTCATATAGGACGTATTTTTTATTTCGCTGAGCCACCACCACACGTTGTAATAACTTAATGTTTTAATAATTTCTTTTAAATAAAACAGTTTTAAGTATTCAATGTCTTTTTATTATATTGCAACTAAGTGTATCGAACTTTGATTTTTAACCGTAACAACGCAATTTAATAATTACACAATAGCCAAACAATTATCTTCGATACAGATGGAGATACGATTTCTGAAACAGTTATTCAGAGGTATGGCACGGAGCTACAAAGTGGCGTTCACGGTTACAGTTTCAGGTACAGAAACTCGAAAATTTCGAATGGCAACACCCATTTCTTTTCCCGTCGCAAAGTGCTCAGCGCGTGCGAAAACCCTAAAGAGTGCTTAAACGGTAAGTGTATCACAAAAGGCGGACGTATAACGCACACACACACACACAAAAAGAAAAAAAGACACGTATCAGGGTACAAGAGGGAAATTTTCATGTGGCAGAGTCAAGACACTAATCACAGAAAGACGTTCACTGTAAAATACACACACACACACACACACACACATATTTAAAACTCCTCTGTTCGAGCCTCGTCGGGGGTGACCCCCCTGAACCCCCCCTAATTTTTAGTTTCATTATTTCCATATTAAAACGATATTCATTGACTATGTCATTTTATCTCTCGTCTTTCGTGTATTTTGCCTGGTAACCCTATGCTGAAATGTTTATGATTGTAACCTATTTATAGAAAAATACATGCGATGCATATTCTACAGCTTACGAAATATTGTAACAATAGATTAAAGCTGTTGTGAACTAATAGTATTTAAATATATGTAAAAAAGTACATTTGATGCACATTCTACAGCTTACGAAATATTGTAACAATAGATTAAAGCTGTAGCGAACTAAATGTATTTAAATGTATGTAAAATGCTCAACAACATTTATGTCGCATATTTATGTCGCATTTTTATCTCGCTTTTTTGGGCCACATTTTTCTGACAATTTTTAATAAAGGGGGTGAGAGATAAAATGACATAGTCATTAAAAAGTAGAGTAAAAATGCTGGTTTTTCAGTCGGGAGCTTGCACATGCCGACGTAATGATTCTGGCAGCGAAAGTTCAGCTGTTTTGTATGTATGCATAACGCATCCGTGTTTTGGGATGTTCGCACCGTTCCAATGCTTTTAAGGGTTTTCACAGAGTCGTTTACAAAATTCCGATTTCACACCTTTGAATAATTATATCCGAAATCCCGTTTCGATTGGTTGAACGGAACGGCCGCTAGAGGTCGATACATGGGGATAGTGTTTTTTATGACCACCCTGTAGAAATTACTGATTGAAAAAATAGAGTTTTCAAACTTCAAAATAAATTAGTGCGCAAATGGCGACCGATCACAAATCTGTTTATCAGATTAAAATTTGGAGTTTGTGAGTGATTGTTTTTGCTTCTACAAGCAGCTGAAATTTTGGAAATTTTATTAGTTTCAGAGACAGAGAAATTTTTTCAGAAAAGAATTAGTTTTCTATGATTTTTTTTTCATGAAACTGTTCTGAGAAAACTACATTTACTGTGAAATCACAAAAAATCTCTTTCACATCGAAACTAATAGAACTTTGTAATAAACACATATTCACAAAAAATATTAAAGGACGCATTGCTTCGAAGAAGAAAGGACACAATATTCTTCAGCTACGGAAATTTCCAAATTCTTCATAGGCAGGAAAGACGGAGAACTAAACTTAAAGCGCGAAGGAAAGGAAGTTGCGATTTGTAATAAGGGAAATGAAAGAAAATTAAAGCGAGTAAGAAGTTAAAGAAGAGGGATGCAGTTCATCAAATATTTTTAATTTACCTAGTTTAAAAAATCTGATGTGTCCAACACATGACTTCCTTGCACGTCCATTAGATCAAAAATATTTTCGACGCACTTCCTCTACATTTATTTGTTTGAAAGAGATAAAATATCAATAATAGCAAGGTTTAGCGAATTCTAGCCAAATATTTCGATATCGCCAAGCTGAGTTCAATTTGAAAGATTTCCTTCTGACACTTTATTTGGCGATATTTCACCAAAAGCCGACAAACTTGAGATAGTCAGCGAGATTTTGGGGATAGCCAAAGTAGTCATTGACCACAGACTTTCAATGAGTTGAATGCATCTATACACCTCAATGTATTCAAAGTCATTTGGCTCACCATGTAAATAAATTCTCAGTCGATTGCTGTCAAAAAAGATATTGAAAACAGTTAGGTATTACAATAGTTCTAAATACAAAGTTAAAAAATCTACATGTTAAAGTTTTAGAGTTATACAAAATAGGAAATAAGTTTTGGCGCCAAATTTGGCGATATTTCGGCGAAACTCGTCAATGTCGACGACATTTGGCGAGATTTTAAGCATAAACCAAACAATGACAGATTATCGCCAAATTTGGCGATATTTCGCCAAAACTCGCCAAGAACGATGACAAATGGCGATACTTTGGGCATGGACCAAATGACTGACTATCGCCAAATTTGGCGATATTTCGCCAAAACTCGCCAAGGTCGAGGACAGACGGCGAGATTTTGGGCATGTACCAAACAATGGCTGTCTACAGTTGTATTATAATGAAGATGTCCATAGACATTAAGGTACTGAAATTCTTTTCGGTGGTCCTGTAAATAAACTCTCCAGTAGATTGGAACCAAAAATCGAGATGCACAACTAGATGTTACAACATTCTTATATATGAAATTTCATAATAGTTTTTGAGATTTGAGAGTTAAATATGCACACACGTACACCAAAAGTCGCCAAGCTTGGCGACTTTTGGCACAGTTCTTGAGGGAGGCACGTGACCGTGGTCGGACCATTACCTAACTTATGTGGTAGGACGGTATTGTGCTGGAAATGGATGAATGCCCCTAAAATTGCTATTGGCCGTAATGTATTGGAAATCTTTTGAGTGTTCCTGTAGCAGAACTATAAATGATAAAGACACTTTTTTTTAATGGAGAAATTCATTTTCTAACTCTTTACAGCATATATCACTTCTGAGTCGTTTGAAATATCCCAATACCTCTAAAAAACGCTTTGATGAATTTCGGCCCATAGAGCGTAATGTATTTCGAATCTTTTGGGCGGTCCTGTAGATAAACTATTCAGTCGAATGGAACCGAAAGGGGAGGTGCACAACTAGATGTTACAACAATCCTAAATATAAAGTTTCAACATTCAACGCCTAACAGTTTTTGAGATATGCGAGTTTAATGAATTTCGGCCCATTGAGCGTAATGTATTTCGAATCTTTTGGGCGGTCCTGTACATAAACTATCCATTCGATTGCCACCAAAAGGGGAGGTGCACAACTAGATCATAGAACAATCCTAAATATCAAATCTCAACATTCTACGACCAATAGTTTTTGAGATATGCGAGTTACATACATACGTACGTACAGACGGCATGGAAAAACTGGCCACAGTAGACTCGCCACTGGTCAAAATGAGTTGCAGACGCGTTAATATGATCGTGCATGCTAGCCTACGATGAGATGCATCGAAAAAAAATTTTAAATTAAATTTAGAGGTAGTCAAAATCGGTTTTTATGTCGAAATTTGGCCCCCAAAATTTTTCGGGATCACATTACTTCCTTATACTACGTACAAGGAAGTAAAAAGGAGGAGATACAGTTAATGTATATATGTGCAGCGATAATGTTTTACCACATGGATCGATTTCTAAAATTATTTTTTTTATTGGAAAGGGGATGGCTGACTGGTGGTTCTATATTGATTTGAGGACGTTCTTATGATATCATTCCGAAAATAGGAAAAAAGTGTGTTTTTAAAGCTTTGCTTAAAGGGTTTACACTAACGGCGATGGTCGTAATAAGTTAAAAGTTGTTAAAGTTGGCCACTTTTGGCAATTTATCGCCATCTTTGATGTGAAAAAATAAGTTTCCAAAGCTTGGCGATATCTTCTATATTTGGTGAAAAATTGCCAGCCCTACTATTTTACAATGGGAATAATGGTACAGCTTGGATATATATACAACATGGCGATGTGAAATATTTCGCCGTGCTAAATACGCCAGTCTGCCAAGGATTTTGCATAAGAATATACGGAGAATTGTTTTAATCGCCACCTTAATGAGACATGTTTACCGATTAGGCTCATGCAAAAATCGCCAAAGAATTAAAAGTTGCCAGTGGGGGCAAACGATCCAATCTGTTCCGGAATAGCTTTTTTATGGTAAAGTAATTTGAAGTTGGTATTCTTTTTAGGAAAAACCATGCTTAACTGACATTTTAATTATCAAAATTGAGCGACTTGCCTCCGGCAAAACAATAAATGTTATATCAGCACTAGGAAAAAATCTGGAGTGACTCCACTCGATTTTCCGAACACTTGATATTTACCAAGCGTTTTAATTTCATTCAAATCAATCGGATCTAGAGTTCAGGCACTAGTGCACTTAAAATGATTTGAGTGTATAGGCCGCGATATATAAGAATACGTTTTTGTAGCCATGTAAAAAACTGTAGGGCGTACACTCGTTTCATGCAGTATGCAAGACAGTGACCTATAATATGCGTACCTAATTTCATGTCAATCGAATGTGCCATTTTAACACTAGCTCACATTAAACGTTCCGCGTCCTTAGGTCGTAATGCATAAAAAATAATTTTTGCAAGGCTGTGAACAAATTATCAGCTCTACACACACCAAAATCTATGCAGGTCCTGTGACCGTGACCTTTAATACACATACTTAATTTGAGCTCAATCGAATGCACCCTACATACGCCAGATCACTTTAAAAAAATTCCGTCCATATTCTATAATGTAAAAGAACACTTATTTGTTGCCCTGTCAAAAAACTATTAGTCCTATACACAGCAAAATCTACACATGTTGTGTGACGTTGACCTATAGTATACATACCCAACCCAATTTGAACGTCTTCGAATGCCCCATTTAGACACTGCGTTCGTAGGCGTAATGTGTAAGCAGGGGCGTAGCCAAGGGGGGGTTAAGGGGGTCATAACCCCCCCCCCTGAGGAATTTTTTGCCATACCAAATGTATATTCTTCACTACATTATCACACACACTGCAAAAAAAAGTCTGTCAAATTTACAGAAAAAAACTGTCAGCCAGGACGCCAGTTTATTTCTGTATATTTAACAGAAATGTTCTGTAATTTTTTACAGATTCTCCGTTTATTTTACAGAAATTTTCTGTGTGTTTTGCAGAAGTCTTCCATAATTTTTACAGATTCTCTGTTTATTTTACAGAAAACTTCTGTGTGTTTTACAGAAGTCTTCTGTAGTTTTTTACAGATTCTCCGTTTATTTTACAGAAATCTTCTGTATGTTTTACAGAAGTCTTCCGTAATTTTTACAGATTCTCTGTTTATTTTACAGAAAACGTCTGTGTGTTTTACAGAAGTCTTCTGTAGTTTTTTACAGATTCTCCGTTTATTTTACAGAAATCTTCTGTATGTTTTACAGAAGTCTTCCGTAATTTTTACAGATTCTCTGTTTATTTTACAGAAAACGTCTGTGTGTTTTACAGAATTCTTCTGTAGTTTTTTACAGATTCTCCGTGTATTTTACAGAAATCTTCTGTATGTTTTACAGAAGTCTTCCGTAATTTTTTACAGATTCTCCATCAATCTTACATAAATCCACTGTGTGTTTTATAGAAGTCCTATGTAATTTTTTACAGATTCTTCATCAATTTTACAGAAATATTTTGTGTGTTTTACAGAAGTTTTCCGTATTTTTTTAAAGATTCTCTGTTTCTTTTACAGAAATCTTCTATGCGTTTTACTGATTTCTTCTGCATTTTTTAAATTTTTACAGATTCTCCGTTTATTTTATAGCAATGTTTTTTTTTTTTTATAGATACTCCATCTAATTTACAGAAATCTGTAGTTTTTCCAGATTCTCCGTGTTTTGTCGACGGTATATTTCTGTCAATGTAGCAGACTTTAACCATTTTTTTACAGCTTGATTTAAGGAATTTACAGAAAAAACCAGTTTATTTATGAAATATATTTTGTATTTATAACAACTTTCTTTTGTTTTTAATAATTCAATACCTTACTTAAAATTACATAAAAATTTTACTTACTTACAATTACTTAAAATATTCAGTAATTTTATCATATACTAGCTTCTTTTGACAACCTTGGCCCTGTTAAGTGGCAAAAAAAATTCTGCTACGAAATGTTAATGAAAATAAATTCTTCAGTATGTTGTGAAATCATAGGTGACATTAATTATTTTCAATCAATTCCATTCAAGGGCATACTTTAAAATTAAGTAACTGTACAAAATAAAATATTAGTGTTGAAAAAAGAAAGATTTATAAGAACGATTGCTATCAATCAAGTAAAACAGTAATCAAAGAAGCTGATTTCAAATGAATCAATGCATTTCAAAGCACGAAAATGTATACACAAATCAATGGATCAGAGGTGGAAGTGTAGATGTTCCAAGCATAAAATTTAAAGTTTATTTTTTAATGCTTTCAAAATTATTTCTTGATACTATCCATCAAGTATCCATCAATTTCTATGTTCATGGTGAGGGAAGCGTATTAGTTTGTCATGTCAATTTTCCCTAAATAAATGGTTGGGGTATTTGTCGTAAATGAAGTTTGTGGAAGTATTTACTCTAAAGTTCATTTTTTAGGTGATTGTAGCGCGTCATTGTAGTTAAAATAATATATATGTTTGCTTCTAAACTATTGATTAATGTAGTGATGGCGTCGTTCAAGTAAATACTACATATATAGAGTGAAACCTCTGAAAAATAGGTTTGTTTGGTCCCATAAAATAATGACCATTTTATGAGACAACCGTTCTTTGGAGGTTCACAATAATGTTAATTCAATAGTCTCAATTCAATTCTGTAAACTTCTAACAGTGTCTGTTTTAAGAGATGACCAGTCTTCGGAGGTGACCGTTAGTAGAGGTTTTAATGTATATACATATATGCATCTTATTTTTCAGAAATAGTTTATAGGAGTTTAAAATTACTCTTGCATGATATATCTATGCTTAGATTATTGTAATATCCATTAATAATCAAAGAAATACGCCTAGAAAAATTCTGAAAAATTAGATTTATTTTAAGAAAAAAAATACAGTATTTATAAAGTATTTACAAAGTACAAACAAAGGAATATTTACAAAGTTTATTGTTTATAATTTTATAGATTTGCTCTCCAGTATTCATGGGTATTTCTTAATATATAATTAGTGGTCAATTGGCTCATATGCCGACATTTTATTAAGTAAATTGAGAACTTTCATATTAACGGCCTCACGTTTTTTCATATCAGGATTCTTCTTGCATCCTCTGTTAGGATTTATTCCAAACAAACACCTAGAAACAAAATAATTTACTTCAGTGAATTAAACACATTTAAAAAATCACATTTTACTTTTGACTAATCTATAAACTGAAATTTGTTAGCACAAGCTAGAAGCATAATAATTTTACTTTTCAGCAGCACTTGTTGTAATTCCCCCTCGACAAGCACGTAGCCAGGGAAGGGGAGGCTTGAGGAGCTACACCCCCTCCGAAAGTTCAAATATGTATGCTTATATACAGGGGCGGATTTAGGGAAAAGGGCTCTGCAGCCCCGCGTCCTCTACAAGAGAGGGGCACCCAAGGGGCCCCATTACCACAATCCACCCAGTATTCTACGGAAGGCTTATATTCTAGGGAAGACCCTTATTCTAGAGAAGGCTTATTTCAGTATTTCAGGCACTTCAGTACTAAAATACAAAAAGTTCCAGTGTATTTTAAAAATGATCACTATGCCGCGCCTATGTCAGATGGTGGGGGGCTCTTTCTTGCACCTTTCATAGGACCCCATGATACCTATGTTTAAGTTATGGTATTTGAATATTTTAGCCTCCCCGAATAAAAATCCTGACCATGGGCCTGCCCTTCCAAATTAGAATGTCAAAATTACCATCTTGTTTTAAAATAGAAGACTGTATGCATCATTGCTATTGAACATTCGAAATAAATTTACATGATAAAATATTTTTACTACATTTAACAATATGCTTAATTTTCGTCAAATCTTTTTAAAAAAAAAATGAATAAGAAAAAAGAATCAAATTTTCAACTTTTTAAAAGGGGAAAGCTCAAATTTTTAAGCATTCCTCTCTTTTTAAATGTAAAACTTTTATAAAGAACTGCTTACAGAGCCATCAGATCTGCGCTAATTTTTAATTACTTTCTTACATATTTCAACTTCGAAAAGTACTCAATAAAACATTTCTATTTATGTTTAGTGTTCTTGATTCAGGATATTGGCCACTGACTACACTTATGATTCGAGATTTTGAAATTTAAAACGTTGATGATCAGACAGTATAATAAGCAAAATATTAAAAAAATACTTTTATAACTAAGCACTGATATGAAATGGTTTTAAAATTTATGCATTAAAATAAATAAACAATTTATCTTGCACAAAGCCTCACCATGGCACAGTGGTTATCACTGAAAATGATAGTTATATCACTGAAAATGATAGACGGCCGAAGTGTGAAGGTCCCGGTTCGGGTTCCATCGCACATCCGTCGACCTAACCGTTTGGTGTTTTTCGTGGTTTTCTCCGAAACTTAGGGTAAATACGGGTTAGGACCCCTTACAAAGACCCAACAGAGGGTAACTCCCTTGTTTTGTCATTCGGACGAGTATTTACAAGTGGACTTCGAGCCAAGCAAACAAATCCGATATACATGTTCACAACAGCAGCAGCTAGTCACTATAGCGCAAGCGGGTTGCACAGATGTATGCTTTGAATGCATATACACAAGTTCATATACGCAATATGTATTCAGTTATCACGAGCAGGCACGTATTCAGGAAACATTTTGGGAGAGGGGGAGGGGAGTCCAAACAGTAAAAAAGGCAGGAATTTTCACAAAAAGACTATCATTATAGTGACAAAAATCAAAATTTCAGGGAGGGGGGGAGTGTCCGAACTCCCAGGAACTCTCCCCCTCTCCTCGTTAAATACGTCATATGAGTTTGCAGATAGTTTTGGATTATGTGCGCTGATAGCTTTTTCTTTTATCTGACTATGGTTGTTAGTAAACTGAAATTGTATTTATTTAAAAGAAAGAAACGGGTTTTAAGCGGCTGGACCCCCCCCCCTCACAGAGTAAATGTTAACTTAAAATATAGTGAATAAGAATTATAAAAAAATCTATACATCCCTGTTTAAGAATTTAAAAAATGAATACATAATATTTAATTAAAATATTAATGCCATTGAAAATTTCACAAAGTTATGACAAAGACTGCCAATAATGGCCAATACTAAAGCTGTTCCGATCACCAGAAGCCAAAACTACCATATTTACTCACGTAATAGTCGCACTTTTTTGCCAATTTCTTATGTTGAAAGTCCATGTGCGACTATTACGCGAGTAAACACGGTATTCTGCATCAAATGACGATAAACATTGTAAATAATTTTAAATCTACCTGATTTAGAAGAGATTTTTTGCAGAATTCCCTGACTTTTTCAGACAAAATTTCCCAAATCCCTGAATTCCATGTCGCCCCTGAATATACAAAAAACTAGAAAATTCCCACTGTAAAATTACTTCAAATTAAAGCTGTTTATCTCATACAAATGAAAAATTACTTTTAAAACTGAAAGAAATGATTATTGTTTTTGATAATGACATAATTTGTAGAAAAAAGAAAATCACAATGTTATGAAGCTAGAAATATTTCTTTGATAAGATATACTACTCGACATTAAAATTGCTGCACTGTGTGTAGCATGTCACCTTCTTGGTGTTGCTATTTTAATTACCAGTTGTGTATTAATAAAACAAAAAAAAAACAGTTATATGCTATATACATATAAATTTCACACTTTTTTAAATATTACTATGTGGTTTGATTTATTTATATGTTTACAAAATTGTAGTTAAAAGTGTTTCATTAACTTTGAAAAAAAAGTGTATAACTAAGCTTCTTTGATTCATTTTTACTAGGATTAAGAAATAATAGTATGCAATATGCAAAAAGTATTTCAAAGTGTGTACAAATTTAAAACTACATAACAAATATTACAAGGAAATTATAAATAATTTGTAGATACAATTCTTCTGTTCTTTTATACGTTAAAAGGTGAAATATATCATTTCTTTAATTTGGTTTACCTCATAAACTTGATTGAGATATATCCATTGATTTAAATTATTGACGGCACTTACGCGTTAGGAAACTTTAAGATACTCCTAGAAAATCAGAATTCTTATTATTAGTATATAGAGGATAGAAATTTATAAGTCTGGAAAGTGTATATATTATATTTGATGTTAAGTGATGAAATTCCGTCTATTTATACACATATCACTTCATTTCCCCCCCCCCCCCCACGAAAAAATTTTCCAGGCGCATATCCCCCCCCCCCCCCGAAAAATTTTCCTGGCTACGCGCCTGCGCACATGCACACTAAAAATATAATAAATTGTTCGGTGTTAGATTACTATTCAAGTACAAACACTGTAAATAAACAATATATTTATCACAGTGCCACGATGTTTAAGTTCAGCGATATTCTTTCACTTACTGGAGCACTGCAAACAAAATGATTGCGAATTTCCAAAACATTTAACATATCGATAACTATATAATAAGAAATGCTAACTACAGTTCTAGGACCAATTAGCAAGTGCAATGAATATAAACAAACACTATAATAAGGAAATAACTTATGAGAAACAGTTTATGAGTAGTACTTAACTTGTTACATGAAGTTTCTATTGTTCATTTCCTCCAAAACCAAGAACAATTGCGGTACGTAGTTGTTGTGAGCAAGTATATCGGATTTGTGTGGTTGGCTCGAACCCCGCTTATAAATCCTCGTCAGAAGGACAACACAAACAAGGAAACCTCCCCGAAGCTCACTCACCAAACGTAACGAATTTAATCCAGTCATAAGTACACACTTAAAGAAACCTAAAGTGTAAAAATTAGTTGCTATCTCCTAAATTAAAGCTAAAATTAATTAATAAAAAATGAGTATGAGCCGACAGAATAGAGCCTCTATCGCTAATTGGCGCTTTCTATTTTCTTTTATAAATGCTTTTACAAAAAGATGCTTATTTAATAAGCATTTTAAGTAAGCACAGGCCAGGATTCATCTACAGCAATGATTCACTGGATATCCCGCAGAACATATGGTGGGAAAAAAATCAGGCCGGTAACTGGTTCTGTTTTGGAGAGGGGAGGGGGAAATTGGCCAAAATATTTTTTAAACATAAAGTCTATGCATGCATAGGAGGTTAAACGTAGCTTTTTAGCGAAATAAGAATTGAAATAAACAATGGTATTAAAAAAATAATTTTAAAAAATTGTAAGGTAATTTTTTTGACGGGGAGGGGTTCACCCTATAATTCCCTCCCGCACCCCTTTGATTTGACCCTGAAAGAAATATATTATTAAGTTGTTTCATTAACACAATGCCAGAAAACTGCTGCACTTAATTTTTTCCGAATTCCCCAGTTTTTTCGGGATGTTCAATATGTAATGGCTATAACAATCTATTGTTTTTACTTAAAATCGGCATTGCAGTGTAGGAATGTGTCACTGCATTTTGTGATTGAATCTCACTTTCTACTTGCTTCGATCCTCTATGTTCCAGGGTTCGTCTAGAAGGATATCTAAATTAAAACCTGACTGATCAACATAAAAATTTGATCGTCTTTTAACAACGAATCCTTTATGAAGACATTTGCATTATTTAGGAACGCCTGCGTTAATTTTTTAATTTCCTTTGACCGAGAATTTTTCAGCAAAACAAATTTTCTAACTTTCCTGCTCACAATCTTATTCTTTTATAAAAAATCTGTACTGCCATCCTTTAGATGCGCGGAATTTCAGTCCTAATTCGAATGCCTTTTATGAAGCCCAAGTTTGTAAATCACAATCTTGTACATTTTTCTGTAATTTTCTTGCGTGTTAGAAGTGTTAAAACGTATATTTTTTAATTTGATTTAGTTTATATTTATAATCGCCATTCTTCTGAATTTGCTTTTCCCACAGATATAACTGCCTTTTATTTGTAACAAATTTAAATTAATTTTGAACACTCTGTAAACTGCGGGATTTTGCCACTATTGTATCCCACCAGTATTTTACTGCAGTCTCCTTATCTTTACAAGAAATAAATTGCTTATTTTGCATGATGTCCTCACTGTACATGAAGTCAATGCTTTCGTTTTCTAAACTAGAAAATATAGATCTTCAGGGGTATCGAGTAATAAGCATTGCTCATTTGCTACCAAATCTGTTGCATTTACTTTCTGATAATTTTGCAAGCTTTCAACAATTTGATTTTGCAGACTTTTTCTTCGTCTGTGCATGGAGACAATGTCATATTTTTCGAAGAAAATTCCGCGTAAAGCATAAAAACAACATTAGGTATATTTACTCCATAGTATCATCATGTGGATAAAAAGAATAGAATTAAAATAAATGCCTCACTTATGCGTAAACTGAATTTGCAGCTTGCAATGTGTTAATACAAATAAAAAGAAATTACTTTCTTCAGGGACTTTCAGAACTAAAATAAATGATTATAGGACTTCAGTTTAACTAGTAGAAAACGAGATTAAGCTACTTAAAAACCCAGTACGTTGAAATATAACACGGTATAGCAAACACTGATTTATAAATATTTCGAGTACGTACTCGCGTGAGCGTTTCAACTTTTCGACCAATTATCCCTGTCAGCAAATACTAGCTAAAGGGTTACAATTGGCGCGATTTTAACTAATTTTTAACCTTTAATTTCTCAAATTCTATGAGGAGATAGCAGCTAATTTTCACACAGTACGTTCCTTTTAGTGTGTACTTGAGATTGTGTGAAATTCGTTCCATTTGGTGAATGAGCTTTGGGGAGGTTTCTTTGAAAGAGGGGAGCCCTCCGTGGGCGTCTTTCGAAGGGGTCCTAATCCGTATTTACGCTAACTTCCGGAGAAAACCACGGAAAACTCTGAACGGTTAACGGTCGACGGACGAGCGATGGGACCCGAACCCGGGACTTTCACACTTCGCCCGTATACCATTTCCAGTGATATAAACGTTGTGCCATGGTGAGGTGAACGGTACGTATCGTTCGTTAGCCGACCCAGAGCGTCACCTCCGATCAGTGTTGCCAGAAACTTTTGCACATAAATCGCAAGTAGCTGAAGAAAGAGTCGCTAAGGTGACGTCATAGTATGACGTCAGATCAAGTGATGCCCTGCACTGCTTAAAATCATTATGCCGATTTGTCTGTTTGGTCCATTGGTTTCGATGCGTAGTTTTACACATAAAAGTCCCCCCCCCCCCTCACCCGTAAGTCTAAAATAAATATATCAAATTCACAGGTGATTTATTTCGTTTCTTTTTGTAGGTAAAAAGTCTGGAATTCACAATCAAGTTCCATAACTGTTCTATTTCCCATCATTCAACACCAAGGACGGATTAAAAGGGAAGACGGAGGGGTAACTGCCCCCCCCCAAAAAAAAAAAGAATTCAACCTTTTTGGAAATATTTTCTACAAAAGAAACCATTTTCCCCCTCCCCTCAATGTTACATGCCAATTTTTACCAAAGAAGGCCGATATTGTTGCTTACAATAAGAGTACTCACCTGAACCTACGTATGCAGTTGAAACTAAATATACCGTCCCTTTTCTCCAGCTCCAGCTAACGACACGTAGTACAATGTCTTGTCGTTTTAATTGCGCCGGAGGCAAAATGAGCCTCAAGGTTCAGCAATGACGTCTTCGTCTAGTACGCATGCGCGGGTGAAGATAAAACAGAAAAAAATTGTTTTTTCTTACGAACAGACTTATTCTGTAAATAATACGAGTAATTTCTGTACGTTTTACAGACTTTTTTTGCAGTGCACGCGTATACATATATATGAGTTGTAGTAGTCGTAACCTCCCCCATGAAAAATTTCTGGCTACGCCCCTGTGTATAAGAATTATCTTTTGCAATGTTGTGAACAAATCATAAACTCTAGACGCACCAAAATCTATGCAGATCATGTCACCATGACCTTTTATATATTCATGCCGAATTTGTGCTCAGTCGAATGTACCGTTTTGACGCTAGCACACTTTCAAGAATTTCCGTCCATTTACCATAATGTAAAAGAAATATTTTTCGTAGCCCTGTAAAAAAAACTTTGAGTCCTATACACACCAAAATCAATACCGGTATTGCGACGGTGGTCTCTAACATACATACCGAATTTGAGATCAATCGAATGCACCGTTTAAACGCTAGCGCACTTGAAGAATTTCCGCTCATGCACTGCAAAAAAAGTCTGTCAACTGATAGAAAAAAAGCTGCATGCTAGGACGCCAGTTTATTTCCGTACATTTTACAGAAGTCTTTATTTTTTTTGTATACGGAAAATTTCTGTAAAATCAACTGAGAATTTGTAAAACTTACAGAAGACTTCTCTTTAAAAAACGGAAATAAACTGATGTCCTGGCTGACAGTTTTTTTCTGTAAATTTGGCAGACTTTTTTTGCAGTGTGGGCCATAATGTAAAAGAAATCTTTTTCGGAGCCCTGTTAAAAAAAAACCACTATAAGCTCTATACACACCAAAATCAATACCAGTTTTGCGACGGAAGTTTATTGCATATTAACCGAATTTGAGCTTAAATCGAATGCACCGTTTAGGAGCTGTCGTATTTACTCACATACACACAAACACACATACATACATCTCGTAAAAGTAGCATACATGAATTCAGAAGATCGCAAAACGTGTAAATACACCAAAATCTCAAAGTCGAATTTTTTTCAGCATTACAATACTTTCCGTACATGGTACATCTTCGAAAAAGTGTTGAAAAATATCAAGAGAACTCTTTCAAGCTACGTTGGCAAGAACACAGAGATTAGACTATAACGACCTCCAAATAAAACATCAAAGACGTCTCATATCTCATGTGGTACCTTAGTAAGGTAGATAAGAAATACAGAAATAATTTCGGAATTCAAATTCACTAACTGAAGAACAGAAATATTGTCACCGCAATATCTTATCGTAAACCGTGAGAAAAACATTTTCATGTTATTCTGGAGAAACGGAACGGTCAGTAAAACCTGATGTATTGAAGCAAATTATTTGCAACAAAATCTAAATAACGGGTTTACCCTCTTTCCAAATACTGCTGAATACTCACGATAGTACAATCAATATCAAGTGAAGCGGTGACAATTACATTAAAACATATTTCTTTACTTCCTACTCGAACCTGCACGTGCCATCTTTAAAGTATTATCAAATATCAGATTTATAGAGATTTAGAATCCAATCCAGGAAATTTTTGTTTGTTTCAAATATTTTGCAAAAGTTATTGTTCTTCCTACAGACATCTTTTTATATAAAAAAAAGGTAGCTGTTCTTCCCGTGCGAAGAACGGGGACTCGAATTTTTTTTTAGAAAGGTTGAAGAGTTTTTATCTGTTAAAATATCCCGAGAAAAAAGAAACTTTTCTCGGGTGAAGGGAGGGATCAATTTTTTGATGCATTTTTTTTCCTGACAAGTACGTTGCAGTTAAGGGGTTGAAAATAGTACTCTAGTGTCTTATTGGTACAGCATGGTTGCTCCCATCGTTTCTTATCCACATGGGTCTTTGAATGCTTCTTTGTGGAAGTAGGTTAAAAGTGCTGCGTTTTCGCAACGAGGTAAGTGATTAGGTTAGTCAATCACCCGTTAAAGACTTTGACGGAAAGTGCACCATGAAACATTCGTTCGGCATTACTTAGCTTTCTTGTTTAATGAGAAAAAGAAAAATTTTAAGGGTCTTATCTTCTTCCCAGGGTAGAAATAAAAACAGAGAAATCATTTTGTGGGCGCATCGATCACAATTCAGGAGAGTAACGGGCATGGGTTCTTACTTTTATCTTTCAAATGGACCGTGTTTTCTCGTCTGGTAAATGAATGGCAAAGCATTCGAGATGTCTCCAGAAGTGAAATATATTTGGAATCGCCCCAGGTCATTTTATTTGATCAAACATATAGGAAGAGTGCTTTTGGAGGAACACGAGTGTATTAAAAAAAGTGCAGCTACATGTTATTAGATATTTTATTTTCTATGTAGCTTGCAAGATTCTAAGTATAAACTTTGAAAAAAGGAGGAAAAGTTAAGTAAATTATGCATCAATGTGTAAAGGAAAAATAAAACAGATTATGTGCTTAATGCGTTTCAATGTCTGCGCAGAAAGTCAAGAACTAAAGCAAGAGTGCGAGCTTTTATAAATAGAAAATATACGTTCACTAATCATGTTTAATTTAACTTATAATACCAGTAATAGTAATTAACTTCGTTGAAATGTCTCCTTTAAAAAATAAATATTTATGTATTTTTGCACGTAATGCATTTTATAACTATTTAATTGAAGTGTATTAATTAATAAAACAGTAATAAATTCATAAATAGTTAAAATAATTAATATAATAAAAAATTGTAAGTTATACTTTTTTCCCCGAAATCGAGATCAAATTTTACTTTTGTTCATTTTTTAGACCGAACACCTTTATAGACCGAATTCAAATTCAGGCAAATTTAAATTAGTTTTTGCACTTTTTGTCTTCTAATGAGTTAGGATATTAGTCATTTAAATGGGAAAAAATACTGTATACTTTTCACTGTATTCCCAACTGGGAATATTGGTAATTTCTGACTATACTTTTACATTGGTTTCAAAAAGAAGTATAGTGATGGGTAGTTTAAATAATAAATAAAATATTAATAATTAATGAAAGATTTAATTTTTTTTTAATTTAAGAAAATATATCAATTACGTTTGAAGTTGAGGGGGGGGGGGGCTGGCCATACGCGGTCTCGTGAAAATGTAGTACACGTTACCGACACAGGCCTGGAGTTCACCGTCTTCAATAGCGGATATTGTGAAAGCGTGAAATCGTATCTTGATTCAAAATTATGATTTAATCGATTACAATCTATCGATTTAGCTGTGATCTAATTCCAAATTATACCTCTTCCGCGTCCCAAATAATCTCTGCTCGAGCCAAACTCCGTGTCTCAGCGGGGCATTCACCGACGTATTTTGGGAAGTAAAGATGAGAAACTACTGCTGAAGACTGTAGTGTAGAGTGCATACTGTGTGTCTGAACACATAAATACATAGCTTCGGAAGTCTTCACGGTGGTCGTTAGCAGGGCCTTTTGGTGTAAATTCCGATCGGAAACATTTTAAACTCCAGAAAGTCGTAATTTATTCTATTCTGTGGTATAGTGGAAGCAAGCAATAACCCGGAACTCCATGCCGATAGACAGTTGTACTACATTTTATTGACATTATCAATAATTACAAATTATATACGGTTAGTGCGGTGGCTGGCAAAATAGCGACATGAAATGTGACCTTACAGGGCAGAGACTAAAGCATGAAGTGTCTGTGAAAATGGTCCGAGAACCCAAAGCCAACCTGGCGATAGAGCAGAGCGGTAAAAGGGAACTGTCGCCAAATAAATCGCCAGACTGTAAAGATGAAAAAAAAAAAACGTTGGGCTGCTTATGCTAAAATTTAAATTTAAAATTTAAATTTTTACAGCAGAAAGTCGTAATTTATTCTAATCTGTGGTATAGTGGAAGCAAGCAATAACCCGGAACTCCATGCCGATAGACAGTTGTACTACATTTTATTGACATTATCAATAAAAAAATGCGTATGCTAAAATTTAAATGTGAGACGCCACAGGGGGGGGATCAATAGAGATAAAATGTAACCTATGCAAAATTATTAAAGCCCCGTGGGAACGAAGAAAATTAAATGAATTCTCAGACTAAAGGCACCAACAAACTGTATTGCAAATTCTAAAACCAAAGTAATTTAAGAAACAGTTAAATAGCATTATAGATAGATGGGGGGATTTAAAAATGGCAAAGAGTATTAAATTTAGAATAGGTAAAGGGAAAACAGTAGTAATTATTAAGGTGTGAATTAACTGAATGAAAATTAATTATAAATATGTGATTAACTGCATCACAGGCCAACAAGCCGAGCCCAAGGGCCCCAAGTTTTAGGGGGCTCATAAATGGTTAGGCCTAGTGTCCTCAATGTCTTAGTCGGGTCCTGGTCATTAGTAGTTCCCGAGGGGTACTAGTATTCAGGGGTGTAATATACTTCGTATATTGATGAGGATCTAAAATACGGTCAGAAACTACAGGAAGGGCGGAAGTAGCTTTAAATGACATAGTTGATGACATGAGCTGCCACTCCTATTAAAAAAATCCTATTCTAAGAGCCTACTCCATTACTAATTTATCTTATTTTTTAAAAAAGATGACTGTCTCTAATAATCAGTTTAAACAATGACTGCCAATAGACCTCAATGTATTAGTTTTGCGTGTTCCTGTAAACAAACTATTCATAGTAAATTAATCACTTTGATTTGTACATATGCATAAATTACATGGTAATCGATACACAGTTAGGCACTTAACTGCGGATAGGCAAATCGAAATCATAAATTCTTTTCAGCTTCTTTTTTCTCACTTTTTGACTTATGAGGATTAAAATAAGAGTATAAAAGATTAAATGTTGATTTAAAATCATGACGATTAAAAACGCATTGCATAGTTTTGAAATTAATAATTCTAAAATGCTATTAAAAGTTTTAAAAATAGAAAAAGAACCCGATGGAAATACGATTATTTAAATTTGAGATTGTTTTGCTTAAAAATAGGATCACAAATACACAAAAACGCATTGACAAAAAGGTGTTAAAAGGTTAAAACTGAAAAAAAGTTTTTTGATTCTAACACACACATATATAAAATTAAACAATACTAGACTGACTCGGTTCGTACAAAGGGTCCACCGATCTTAATCAGGATTAACTTTTTCCTTATACAGGGCCCCACAATGGCCGGGTGAATAAGACGCTGAACAGGTAGATGGCGGACATGTGAAGGTCTCGAGTTCGGGTCTACCGTGCAGCCTTCGATCTAACGATCTGGAGTCATGGCCGTTTTCTCCAGACGTAACTTAAATAGGCGTTGGATCTCTTAAAAAATACTCAAGGAACCCTTTCACATAAGCAGATGCCCCTCGTAGGCTTGTCGTAACGCAAATATACTCTTCCTTATACAAAAGTTTTTAATTTCTTCCTTTGTGTAGGAAGAAACTTTTGAATCTGAAGAAAGACGGGCCCTTTGTGCAACCCAAAACAGTCCGCAGCGTTTAATTTTATATATACGTGTTACTTAAACAGTTTTTTTTCAGGAATAGTAGTTTTTTCTTAGATTCCTGAAATACAATTGCTTTTTGGATTTAACCTTTTGTATACGAAATAAAGCAGAGAAATCATTTTGTACTGGCATAGATCACAATTTCGAAATTCCGGACCATTTTTACTTTTATTTCTCAAACAGACCGTGTTCTCTAGTAAAGGAAATATATGGGAAACATTCCGAATGTTTCTAAAGTTGGAACATATATTTTCGGCTGCTGGAAAATAATGTCGCTTCTTTTACATTAAATTCAAACAAATTTTTAACAACTTTTTAATTACAAGCAAGCAAAACATAAACACATGATTTACATTTGTTACATTTTAAAGCAAGAATTGCATAGGTATTTTTTTGAGAAGGGTTGCCGTCTATACCTTCTTCGGAGACGATTTTCTAAGTGCCCAGAAACTGATTTTTAGGGTATTTACGAGTACCTGGTTCGGATGAACATCGTCGTCATCATCGTAATGTATCTCAT
The DNA here is from genome assembly GCA_038373885.1 of Cheiracanthium punctorium. Taxonomy (NCBI): domain Eukaryota; kingdom Metazoa; phylum Arthropoda; class Arachnida; order Araneae; family Cheiracanthiidae; genus Cheiracanthium; species Cheiracanthium punctorium. The sequence continues at coordinate 413,574 of JAWZYV010013819.1, forward strand.
TGGATCCGGGTATTGGATTGATCATTTTTATATTAAAATTTGCTTGAGTGAACTAAAGCTTTGCTTGAAGGCACGCTCATTTTAAATATCTTTTCCAATAACCAATCACTTAAAAATGCCTTTACTTTTCGGGAAAAGGAAGTAAAGATACAGACAGTTTCAACTGAAAGCGGACACGGTGTAGATGAAATACATCTTGACAGTTTCAATGTGGTAGAACCCTTTTTTTTTTAATTGCTACAAATTATGTTTGCATCATAAACCATTTTTCAATTTCTCTCTTTGAGCCTGCTTTGAGTTCAGGGAAAGCATTTACAGTACGATGCAAAGAGAGTTCTTTAAGTCTTTTTAATGTGGATGGGTTTGAAATGGTTTTTAACACGCTTTTATTAGCTTCACCTGTATGTATGTTTGTATGCTTGTATGTTTGTAACTGACTCCTTTGAACTGGATTTTGACCCACTTTAAACGGTCAGATTTAATTTAAACTTTGTTGATATATCAAGGATCGATGACAATGCAATAATTTGATAAGTTTATACCATTATCCTGATTTTAACATGCTTTTATTTTTTAGCTTCACCTGTATGTATGTTTGTAACCGACTCCTTTGAACTCAAATTTGGCACACTTTAAACGGCCAGATTTAATTTAAACTTTGTACATTTATGAAGAACCGGTGAAATACAATAATTTTATAAGTTTATCTCATTATCCTGATCAGGTTCGCCAGGATTAAATAATTTCCTCATTTCTTATCCTGATTGAAAGTAGAACACTTCCAAAGATTACAATCTTAAGAAAACCTTTTTTACTGTGGCCGTGATCGTATAGTGGTTCGCAACAACCCAGGTTCGAATCCTGGGCACGGCAATATTTTTATTTTTACAAAATATCGTGATCCATCACATTATGGAAGAGTTGAGTACAAGAACATGTTACGGCCATTCTTTTTAACACGCTTTTATTTGTTGATTAGAGACCTATTTTTCCTTTTTAGTGAGGAAGGTAGCATTTAACTGTAGGTTGATTAATACTTTGGTGCACAGCAGGGACGTAGCAAGAGGGGGGGGGGACTCAGGGGGCTGCTCTCCTCCGCCCCCGAAATGGGACCCTTTACTTAGCTTACAATTTGATATTTAGCTTACAATTGAACTTTAGCTTTAATTTTGATATCCGGACTACACCGAAATTAAATCCTGGCTATGCCACTGGTGCACAGTGAAAATAAATTATCTCACAGTTTGCACTTTCCAACTTAGTGTTCCTTAGTGTCTTATGAGAGATATCAAAAATTAAAAATAAATTTTAAATACATACAGTTAAAAAAAAAAAAAAAAAAAAAAAAAAAAAAAAAAAAAAAAAAAAAAAAACACGCTTTTATAGCAAATCGAACTAAAAAGTGAAAAATAAAAATATAGTTTAAAAACCAAAAAAACACGCTTTAGTGATAAATTGAACTAACTAAAAAGCGAAAACTAATTCTTAATATAGAAATAAATTAATGAACGAAAAATAGTATTATTTTGAAAAAAGCGTGGGGTGCTCCATATATCAGTTCTTGAGAATATTCGATCGGTACAATTAGTACAAAAATGATACAAAAAATATAGAACAAAGCGCCTCACGCTTTTTTCACAATAATACTATTTTTCGTTCATTAATTTATTTCTATATTAAGAATTCGTTTTCGCTTTTTAGTTAGTTCAATTAATCACTAAAGCGTGTTTTTTGGTTTTTAAACTATATATTTTTGGCATGGCAATCATGTCAAAAATCATGGTGGAGCATATTTGTCTTTACACATGTCCCAAGAATTGCATAAGTATTTTTTCGAGGAGGATTGCCGTCTATACCTTCTTCGGAGACGATTTTCCAAGTGCCCAGAAACTGATTTTTAGGATATTTGCGAGTACCCGGGTCGGATGCACATCGTCCTCATCATCATCATGTGTCTTATTGGTTCCGGGTATATTATTATGGAACATATGTGTCCCATAAATTTTAAAATCATTTTATAAATTATAGAGTACGGATAATTTATAAATTATGTTTTTTTCTCATACGATTGCGACACAATTTCGATAATAGTAAAAATAAATAAAAGAATAAAGAAGTGAATTGATGCTTGTCTCTTTCTCTGATATATGTAATAAAATTATCTATATTCTATTACATGCTTATTGTACTTTAAAGTGTTAAACATAGATTTTTCTCGTAATTTTCTAACAAATTTTAATCTTTAGTGCTTGCTATAGCAAACACAAAATATATTTTGGATGAGAATTACACTAATCTTAATTTTTGTTAAGGTCAAGTATTCATGTGTTTAAAAAGAATTTTACTAAATTCTACGGATGTATTTTTCCGTTTCAATGATTTTAAAAAGGACTAAATACCTTACTTTTGGTCTTAAACTTGGAGTTCTGCTGTGAATGCCAAAAAATATTAATAATAACTTTAAGTTTTAATTTTATTGCCTTTATATATATATAATGAATCTTAAGTTACGTGTTTTACAGCTTCCATTTTAAGAACAATTACAACAGTTATTAAGTTTTCTTTTATAAATTAAAAAGGTAAGTTTTTTTTTTTTACAATACTCTCTGCAAAGTTAGATCAAATAGTTTTTTGCATATCTGAATACAGTAGATAAGAGTTCGTTTAGAAAGCAATCACAGCTAGACGGCATATCGTGATACGGTTAGGGCTTACTTTTAAAATTTGAATGATAATAGAATAAGTATTCTTAAGAAGTCTCGCTTACTAGCACACAAGCGTTATGTTTACAAAAGCATCTTATACTTAAATGAATAAACTGTGGCACTACACGCGATATATATATATATATATATATAATTCTGAACAGAAAGACATGTTTTGTACGTTATGCGAACACAGATATTAATGAATCTTAACACAATCAAATGTTTTAATACGTGTAAAGTTAATCCAAAAGAAATTGAATGCTGTTTTGAGCCTGAGTCTTTGTTTAGAGCTTATTTCAAATGCATTAATTAAAATCTAAACTGTACAATGGATATTTTAATTATTTTTGTTTTCATCAAATTAGTCTCGTGTTACTGTTACAGAGATTAGAGCATCGCATTTCTTTTTCTTTTTGCCATTTTTTAAATTTTGGAGTAACTAAATTTTAATTAAAGTAAATTACATTCCCTATGCTAAAGATGAGCCATTCGATATTCCCTTTAATTATCTCTTTTTACATCACATTTAATGTTTAATTTTTCACTACACTAAATAGCCCTCGAATTAATCATACTATTTTTGCTCTTATTTAGAAAGTTTAAAAATGATAATTAAAGAATTCACATTGGTTATACATAGGTACGTATTGAAAAATTTTACCTAACTCAAAAATCATTATCTTTGTTAATTATATTACAGCAGATAGTTCTTTTTTAATGATAAAAGAAACAATATTAATAGACTTTGTAAATATCTATTTACTGGATTATCGTTCAAGTTAATTAATTTTTTTTCGAATGCATTTCCCCCCCCCCCTCCGATTTCAATCTGCGGAAGTTCAGTAAGCTATTTGTTAAGTAACTATTTTGCTAAAGAGGAAAATATTTTAGAGATTTTTAAATAATGCTAAAAGTTGTATTTTATTTCTTTAATTAAGTGCAATCCTTTTTGAAATGGTGTTTTCGAAATTACTTTTCGTAAAATGTAAATTTTGTAACAAATGAGCCGTAAATAGTAGGTTGGAGATACTTTGTACTGAAGGTACAGTATTGTTCAAAGGAGGGGAAGTATAAGGTTATAATAACTATAGAGAAACTCAATCCACTTTCAATATTTAAAATGCAAGTGGTCACTTTATGTTGTATATTAAATTATCTCCTTTAAACGAATCGGTTGCAAAACTGTTAAAATTTGTAAACAAGAAAGATGAATCATGCCAAACACATCGAGTATAAAACACTATCCAACATCTCTTTGTGCCAAATTTGGTTACTAATGTCGTTTTGGCCAGATTTTATGAGATAATCTTAAATGTGTTGTATATAACTATTAATGAAACTTTGCAAGACCCTGTAAAAAACTTTAAATGCTATATCTCTTTTTTAAATGAAGCGTAAGCTATTATAGGTGTGTGTTGTGTTGCGTTAGAAATGGATAAATATCTCTAAACTGCCATAGACCGTAATGCGTTGGAATTATTTTGCGTGCTCCTGTAGGAAAAATATAAATGCTACAGACACTAGTTTCGATGGTGTTCATTATAATTCTTAGTAACGTCTGTTAATTTTGCTTTGTTTTAAATAGAAGAATATGTCTAAAATAAACTTTAAACAAGGCTGCCTATACAGCGCAATAATACTAATATATTTTCTGGGGTTATACACACAGGGCAATTTTCTTCTTGAGTGATACATGTTTAAAGTTATATTTTCCCTTAATATCGAATAATTCGAACTTTTTTTGAGTACCTTTGAGTTCGAATTAACTACGCACACTGTACATTGCAATTCTTTTTGTGCGTTCCTGTAAAAGAGCTGTAAATGCTACATGCACCATTTTCAATAGGGTACATGGAACAATACAGGAATAACAAATATAAATTTCGCAGTGATCGATGGGTATTTACGTATGGCTAGAGCACGGGCGAACAGACAGGCCGGCAACCAAACTCATAAACACTTTTCAGCCTTGTTGGTAAAAGGTAAAAAGGAGTTAAACATTTCTTATTGTTGAATCTGGAAGTTTCTGAGACGAAACTACTAACAGAAATACCTAAAAATCATTTTCAGGAATTTTCAGAATTCGCACCGAAACGGGAATAAGAAGCCAAAACGTACTTTGACGTTCTGTTCACATTTTCCTTGATATCTGAGAGGAAAAAAGAGATAGCCTGAAATTCTTCCATAAAAATATAGAGAACACAAATGCTTTAAAGTTATTTTTAGGATTTTTTAGAATTCCTCAAAACGGGAACAAACGTTGTTTTCAAATTTGCCATCCTATCTCAAAGGCCATAAAGTTATTGCCTTAAAATGCTGCAAACACGAATGCCTAAAAGTCATTCCATTCCCTGGGATTTTTAGTTTCTGCATCCAAACTGGTGTAAGGGTCCAAAACGTTGTTTTCATATTTGTCCTCATATTTCGAAGAAAAATGGAAGAATATAAAAGCCACAAAAAAAATTGCATTAAATTAAAAGGAACAAAAATTCATAACAATCTTTTTCTTTCATAAAAGTCGACCTCAATAAAGGGTAGTTGACAAAAAAAGAAGGTCTTTTTTTACATCTAGAGTGCTGTTAAATTCTGACAAAATTTTTGTCTACCTGGTAGAAGGGCGAATCACTTTTCACTGGTTTCCAGATTAAATGTGAAAAGTTTCCAAGGTTCGCCTTTCTCGTGATTTATCGGCAAATTCAGTATAAAAATAATAAGATCCCTAAACTGGACTCAGCTTCACGATATCTTCCATAGTTGTCGAGAAATTTCCCACCCCTACTGTTTATTTAATTGGAATACTGGTGTCTATATTCGTGTAAATAAAGGTGAAGTATAATTCGTCTAGCGAGGATTTTAAAACAGTTTTAGTAGATTATTTGAGTACAGATTTCAATTTTGAAGAAGTGTTTTATGGAACAAGAAATACAAATACAGCGCACTCGTGAATCATGATATACCTTCCAAACAAAGATTCCATTTAAAAAAGATCTTCCATTTAAAAAGATCAAGTATAGTTAGAATATGCTTAACGAATATCGCAAACAGTTTTTGTAGGCGAGTAAATCTATAAGTATGTTTAATATTTATTTATTTATTTTCAATTTGTATTTGTTATTTTTACAATATCCATTCCGTGCGAAGAACGGGTACTTCAGATAGTCGGTTTCAATGCCTGTAAAACTACTTTCACCTGCAATACACTGTGAATGATGAAAAGTTATACCTGTGTGAAAAATTATTGGTTTCTATGCCTGTAAAACAACTTTCACCTTCAATACACTGTCAATGTTGAAAAATCATATATGTGAAAAATAATTGTTTTCTATGTCTGTAAAACTACTTTTACCTTCATTATACTGTCAATGTTGAAAAGTCATATATGCAGTGCCGGATTAAGACAGCAGGGGGCCTGTAGCAAATGTTACCTAGGGGCTCTATGTTCAGTGAAGAACCGATAAACCTTTTTTTTCCTTTTTTTTTTTTTTCCCTATTGGGAGAGGAGTTCTCTATATGAAGGAAGGTGTCCTGACTGATTGACTGACTATCATCGCCCAGCCAAATCTGCTGGAGATATAGATGTCAAGGCCAGGCCTGCAAAGCCCTCGCGAATGACTCAACATCCACCAGCACCTAAAAGCGACAACCCGTAAAGGCCCCAATAGCTTTCCCCCCTGATTAATAAAATGAAGACGACCTCAGCCCGAAAGAACTCTCACCCCTTTTTTTTTTTGGAATAGACATTCGAGGAAGAGCTGCGGCACTAAGCAGTTGATAGCTGTATGCTCATATACGACGATACGAAGAATAATGTAAACTCCAGCATGTAAATTACTTGTAAATATAATTTTTTCTTTAATATTAAGTGAAATAGTAATTATTCATCCCTAGACACCAGCCTAATACTCTCTCTTTTAATATTTATGGGGGCTCGACCCCAGAGAACCGTTTTGCAATAAGTGAACGATATGACGCAGTTCCTTTTTCTTATGACGCAGTTTATCTTTCGTCGTGGTGCTTAAGAGTGCAATACGGATAACGCACTTTGAAGTAAGTGAACTAACTTTGTTATTACATTAAAATGTCACTAGTCGACATTCCAGAATTGGCGGTTGCCATTAAGACGGAAAAAACAGCAAAAATTAAGCTACTTCATCAGCTAATTTTCGAAAATACTGGAGATAGAAAAAATAGAGATCGGCTCAGATCGTTCCCTGGCTTTGCCTTCTCACCAGACGGTGACGAATTGAAAAATAAAATCGCAAAAACCAAAACAGAGTTTACGGTTAATAATTTGATTACTTTGGCTAATATACTGCAAATTTCTAATGAAGGTACGGGTGATGAGCTGGCCACTCGAATTGTCTCTTGCTTAAACAATTTAGAAGTACTTAAAGATAATCTTGTTCACGATGATTTAACTGATAATGAGTCTGAGACTGAGTTCAGTCACACTGAAGTTCAAGGGAGCAAATGTAACGTGCTTTCCCAAACCGAAAGTGTTAACGCTAATAATTTAAAAATAGCTGAAAATGTTGTGAAAAATACTAGTATGCCAACAAGAGATAATTTTAGTGCATTCGAACAATACAGGCAACCACCAATACATGGCAATTTTATAAACTCTCACGTCTCTTTTTCTGACTTGGAAAGTTTTATTGGGCCATTTGAAGGCAACAATTTCGAAAGCGTTGAAGCCTGGTTAGAAAACTTTGAAGATGCTGCATGTTTGTTGCAATTAACTGAGCTTCAAAAAGTAATATTTGCTAAACGCTGCATGCAGGGAAAGGCCAAATTGTTCCTTGCTAGCGAATCGAAAATTCATTCTTATGAGATATTTAAAAAAATCATGCTTGAGGAATTCGGCGATACATCTAACTCTGCCGAAATTCATGAAACGCTTTCTAAAAGGAAAATGAGATGTGACGAGACCATTGATGAATACTTTTTGAATATGAAACGATTAGCCAATAAAGGCAAGGTAGAAGATGCCGCATTGATGAAATACGTAATAAATGGTATCAATGAAGATGTTTATAAAAAAGCTTCTCTGTACGGATGCCGAAATTTGGTTGAATTTAAGAACAGGTTAAAAATTTTTGAGCAAATGCAGTCAGATGAACAAAAAAATAAAATTCCTAAGAGTAAATTTGAGCAAAAACAAAAAGTGTATGATGCTAAAGCTAAACCGAATCTCGAAAATACTAAAATACCTGTTTCGTCCCAAATTCGTTGTTTTTCCTGTGGTATGTTGGGACATAAGTCAAAATTTTGCAAACATAAAGATAAAGGCCTTAAATGTTTTGCTTGTAATTCCTTCGGACATAAATCTAATGACTGTGTAAAACGTACTGTTAAGATAGAAACTAAATCAGAAGCTATTCATGAAGTTGAAGTACAACCAAATTTTTTCTCAGAAATGCAAAAGCAAATATCAATTCTAAATATCCCCATAAACTCTCTTTTTGATACAGGAAGTAAAGTTACAATTATAAAAGAGCATATTTATAACAAATTACGTAAACCGACTTTAACCCCCACAAACATGATTTTTGCCGGAATCGGCGCAGGCGAAATGAAACCCTTTGGCTATTTTAATACAACTATTTCTATTGATAACCACACATTCCAAACCGATGTATTCGTTGTCGGTAATAATTTAATTGCTCCAGACGCTATAGTCGGAACCGACGTTATTAAGCAAGGCGAATTCACGTTTAGTGCTGAAGGCATCCAAATTAAGACCAATGAAAAATCTTTCATCCATGCAATTACTGCTATCGAAAATAAAGACGAAGTGGATCTAACTCACATTCAATGTCCTGAATTGCGAGCCGAAGCTGCGCAAATAATTTATTCATACAAACCACACAAAACAAAACACGTTAACGTCAGCATGCACATTGTCGTAAAAGATGATATTCCAGTAGCTCAACGACCGCGTAGATTTTCCCATGCCGAGAACGACGAGATTCGACGTCAGGTGCGTAAATTATTAGATGAAAACATAATCAAACCTTCAACTTCCGACTACGCATCGCCGGTTGTATTAACAAAAAAGAAAAATGGCGAATATAGAATGTGCATCGATTACCGGAAAATAAATAAAAAAATTATCAAAGACAGATTTCCCCTACCACTAATTGAGGACGTCTTAGATAAGCTGCACGATGCAAAAGTTTTCACGACGTTGGATTTAAAAAACGGGTTTTATCACGTAGATATCGATGAGGATAGTAAAAAATATACATCTTTTGTGACTTCGGAAGGCTCCTGGATGTTTAATAAAGCCCCATTTGGTTTATGTTTATCACCAGCAGTTTTTCAACGCTATGTTTTTCAAGTGATGCATGAGCTATTACAAGACAACACTGTCATAATATACATGGACGATATCATTATCCCATCAACTGATATGCAGCAGGGAATACAGAAACTAGCACGTGTGTTAAATACGGCATCACAATATGGTCTCGAACTCAATTTTAAAAAGTGTCACTTTTTAAAACAAAAAATTGAATTCTTGGGCTATATCATACAAAACGGAACGATTCGACCGTCACCAGACAAAACTAAAGCCGTTCAAAATTTTCCAGAGCCTCGTACCGTAAAACAAATTCAACAATTCCTTGGCTTAACTGGTTATTTTCGAAAATTTATTAAAAGTTATTCAATAATCGCTAAACCTCTGAGTGACTTATTAAGACAAGATGAACCTTTCGTTTTCGGTCCAGATCAGCAGCTAGCATTTCAACGATTGAAGGACGCGCTTTCAACAGACCCACTCTTACATCTATTTAGCCCAGGTGCCAATCTCCAGTTACATACGGACGCTTCTAAACACGGATACGGAGCCATTTTGCTCCAAGAGTCTCCAGATGGATATCACCCAATCTACTACATGAGTAAAAAAACTAAACCGCACGAAGAAAATTATTCTAGTTTTGAATTGGAAGTATTAGCTATCGTTGAAGCACTTAAAAAATTCCGTCACTACTTACATGGAACACATTTTCAAATTTTTACCGATTGTGCCGCATTTCAAAAAACCATGAGTAAGCGTGACATCGTACCCAAAATCGCCAGATACGCTCTTTTTCTCCAAGAGTTCGACTACGAAATTTTACATCGTCCAGGACATCAAATGAAACATGCTGATGCATTAAGTCGATCGCCTGTCATGTTTATCGCGTGCGATGAAATCACAGCCAAAATTAAAGCCGCACAAAACACTGATGAGTACATTAAAACTCTTAAGCGTCTATTAGAAGATGGAGACACACAGGAATACAACATTCGCAATGAAGTCTTATACAAAATTGTAAATGGTAAAGAGTTACTAGTTGTACCAGCTTCGATGCAAACCAACCTAATTAAAAAAATTCATGACAAAGGACATTTTGCGGTTCAAAAAACAGAAGACATTTTAAAACTTGACTATTATTTTCCTCAAATGCGAAGTAAAATTGAGCATGTCCTAGCTAATTGCATTCACTGCATTCTAATAAACAAGAAACGAGGCAAGGGAGAAGGTTTCTTGCACCCAATCCCCAAAGGTGACACGCCACTACACACATACCATCTCGATTTTCTGGGACCCTTACCATCGACTAACAAAAATTATAACCATCTATTCACTGTCGTAGATGCTTTTAGCAAATTCACGTGGATTTATCCTGTCAAATCGACTTCTACAGCGGACGCATTGACTAAGTTAGAGATTCAGAAAAGTACATTTGGCAACCCATCACGCGTAATTACTGACCGAGGAGCGGCGTTTACATCAAATGCTTTCCAAGAGTACTGCAATAACGAATCTATTGAGCACGTAAAGATCACTACAGGTATACCACGTGCAAACGGGCAAGTAGAACGAATCCATGAAACTTTAATCCCTGTGTTAAGCAAGCTTTCAATAGATGAACCCGAGAAATGGTACAAACATGTCCCAAACCTGCAAAGAATCCTAAATAGTACCATAAGTTCGTCCACCAAATGGTCCCCATTTGAAGTGCTTATCGGCACTAAAATGAAGAATAAGGAAGACAACAAAATACTCGAAATTTTGAACGAAGAATATACATCGCACTTTATTCAGGAAAGAGAAAAGCTGCGTGACGACGCTAAAAAGAACATCTTAAAAGTCCAGGAAACGAGTAAGAAACACTTTGACAAAAAAAGGAAGACACCCACTAAGTACAAAAAAGGTGATTTGGTAGCCATCCAACGGACGCAATTCGGCACTGGCCTTAAATTGAGACCCAAATATTACGGGCCATACCGAATTAAAGCATGCAAACCGAACGATAGGTATGATGTGGAAAAAATCGGGAACCATGAGGGACCGAATTCGACTTCAACCGCCGTGGACTTTATGAAGAAATGGTCCACCGATATCACCTAATTATCTTCCGCTTCTGACTAGAAAAACTCCCGACCGTGACTTTTTATTCCCGGACTTGACAACTTTCCCAAATATCACTGTTGAAGACAATCACATTTTTTTTTTCTCACTTTTCTAGCACAGCTCCAAGACGTATTTCGTGACGATGTCGAAGAAGACGAAGGGCAGCCTCACGACGATTTGATTAGAAGCCTAGCCCACATGTTTTTCCCTTTTTCTCGTTTTTTTTCTTTTTATTTTCAGGACCTCAGACGATAATTGGGTCCCCGATGCCTACTGATGACGTCGACGATGAGGCGGATAACGCCCGGCCAAAGACGAGGACAACGTGGTGCCCACGAGAGCCGAGGACGTCTCCGAGCAGGATGGCCGAATGTCAAGGCCAGGCCTGCAAAGCCCTCGCGAATGACTCAACATCCACCAGCACCTAAAAGCGACAACCCGTAAAGGCCCCAATAGCTTTCCCCCTGATTAATAAAATGAAGACGACCTCAGCCCGAAAGAACTCTCACCCCTTTTTTTTAGGAATAGACATTCGAGGAAGAGCTGCGGCACTAAGCAGTTGATAGCTGTATGCTCATGTACGACGATACGAAGAATAATGTAAACTCCAGCATGTAAATTACTTGTAAATATAATTTTTTCTTTAATATTAAGTGAAATAGTAATTATTCATCCCTAGACACCAGCCTAATACTCTCTCTTTTAATATAGACATGAAATTTTAGGAGCTTATAGTTTTTGTGCCCAAGGCGTCATTTAAGAAGCGATTTCTAAAAATTATTACGCAGACAGGGGTGAAAGTCCGGAACGTTCTTTTCACATTTTCCATCATATCTCAAAGGAAAAAAGAGGAAGCCATAAATTTCTTGCTTTGAAATGCAACTAATAGAAACACCTAACAACCCTTTCCAGGGGTTCCATTAAAGGGTTTTTTAGAATTCGCTCCAAAACGCGGGTAAGGGCCAAAACGTTCTCTCTTTGACGTTATTTTCACATTTCCCTTTATATCTCAGAGAAAAAAGAGATAGCCTATAATTCTTCAATAAAGATATAGAGAACACAAATGCCTTAAAGCCATTTTCAGAATTTTTCAGAATTCGTCGAAACGAGAATAAGAGTGCCAGTCGTTGTTTTTTGAAATTTGAAATCATATCTCAAAATCCATAAAATTCTTGTTTAAAAATGTAGCGAATATGAATGTATAAAAGGCATTCCCAGGGATTTTTAGTTTCCGTGTCCAAACTGGTATAAGGGTGCAAAACGTTGTTTTCATATTTGTCCCCCATATTTTGAAGGAAAATAGAGATAGCCCCAAAAATCTTGTATTCAATTGTAAGGAAGGAAATTCATAAAATTCCTTTTCAAGATTTTTATATAAATTGACATCACTAGGAGGTGGTTGACAAAAAAAGGTCTTTTTCAAGTATTTTTAAAACTCTTCAGTGCTGTTAATTTCAAACAAGATTTTTCTGGACTCAGTATGGCGATATCTGTCATCTTTGTCGAAGAATTGCCCAGCCCTACTGTTTATTTAATTGGAATGCTGGTGTATATATTCGTGTAAATCAAGGTGAAGTATAGTTAGAATATGCTTAACAAATATTGTAAAATAGTTTTTGTAGGCGATTAAATCGATAACCAGATAGTATGTTTAATATTTATTTATTTTTCATTTGTATTTGTTGGTTTAACAATATCCATTCCCTGCGAAGAACGGGCACTTCAGCTAGTACCTTATATAAAAACTTGACAAAAACAAATAAATAAATAAATAGCATTATTCGTAACAGTTTTAAAGCGCTCCGAATTAAAAGTTGAAAATAATTTTTGGTTTTTCAATTTTCATTTTTAGTGTGCTTGATGGGTTATTCGAAATGCTCTGTACTAAGGTAGCCCACCTGCACGTGGTACTCCCTGGGCAACATTTCGTGAGACCGAGATGTTAATTTTTAAGGTCCCCGAAATGGAAAAGAGGCTACTAAAGCAAAAAATGAGACACAGAGGATCTTTTTTTAAAATTTCATTGGTTAACAGTTTAATGTCAGTGTTTCTTTTTCATTAAAAGCTCCATACATTTTATTTAAATAAATAGAAAGTTATACGTGGTAATGCATTCCATACATAAGCTCCATGTTTGCACTTTATTAAAAAATGATATTTAAAGCAAATAATACGTTTTATTAATAAATTAAAGCTTCAGGCTATTTTTAGACATGTTTTATTGGCTGCATTAGCTAACGTTTTATAAAAATACTGATTACAGTGCTGTTCACAAGTTACTGCAGTATTTTTGCACACTGCCTTTATCAGTCTTTTAATCTAAAAATGTTTTCTTTTTACGGCCGATTATGAAACTCCAGATAACTTCATTCGATAATGCTGAGGTAAAATGGGTAGGTCCTTCTTTTGACCAAAAATTTAAAGTGTTTCTAAATGATATTTCTTTTTATCCGATATTTTAAGACATTAGTTGGAAAATTTTATATTCATTATATGAGATTATTGATAGCATTTGGAAACACAATTTTGGCTTTCACATGCTTATTAAATCCATGTTCTTTTGCGTGTCTCCCGAAAACTTTCAAGAAACTAATACATTCCTGAATTTGAGATGTTGTTATTATTTTCAATTTAGACAAGGTCTAAACAGCTTATTATCAGAAAAATGTGAGAATTTTTAAAAATATTTTTCTTTCTATTTACGTTTAGTGTGGTGGCGGAAAAATGTGCATACAGTTAGGTTTATTTAATTATGTTTCCAAAGGCTTTTAATAAAATTTTAAATGAGTACAAATGTTACGTACTAATGTTTGAAAATATAGACTCAAAAAGAAAAATCATTTTAAACAAATTATATGCATTTTTGATAAAAATATATCTAGTCATTTCACCCCACCTTATTCTGCGAGAATGAGATGTTGGAATGCAGTATTTATTCAGATACTAATTCTAACGGCCTGGTCATAGTATTTTTAAATTTTGAATACTGTGTGAGCCATTATAGGAAGTATATAAAATTTGAAAAAAATATATTAAATGTTTGGCTTTTTAAAAATCTCTTTCCTATTTTACGCCACTTTCATGAAAAAAAAGCTTCTAATATAGTTTAATATTTTTGAATTTAAAACAAATATAGCAGTCTAATTTCAATCAGCTGTGAAGAAGATGAATGTATTGCATAAAATAATACACAAAAAGGCTAAATGCTTAGTATTATAAGTAACACAAAACAGCAGACGAATACAAAAATGTCTGCCTTTATTTTCCCTCATCATCATACTCTATACCTCATTTTTACTTCCAGTGTTTTATCTAAGTTATTTCGATTTTTAACTTTCACGGATGAATTCTAAACACTTTATTCTCTTTTTTTCCATTTCAGGAAGAAAAAACTTTAAAGTAAAATCTTTTTAACAATTCAATGCGTGAAGTCCTCGCCGTGAGGACACAAAACGCTGACGTTTTGCCTGTTGTCAGTCACGAAGAATAAATTTGATTCCTATAAAAATACTTGAGGGGGGGATATAGTTATACGAGAATCCTTTACTTTTTAGCACATCATTTACCGTAAAAACTGTCGATTATTTGTAAAATTGTCAGGATTATTTTTAACAGCCCTAGTATCTGCTGAAAACTGGAAGAATACGATGGAAATGCATTCATATAGAAGAATAACTGGATAGACTACCCCATGCTGAAAAAAGGGCGGTCGATCGTTCGTTCATCGCGTGCCACAGATCTAGAGACCATTTTAGAAACACAGCCGGCTGTGCGGCCGCACACACAAATGATCTCTAGATCTGTGGCACGTGATGAACGGTTCAATCGACGGCCATCTTGCTGGTAATTAAATCGAGCGATTTCAACAGCTGCAAGTTTTTCAGCATTGCGAAATGATCGCGCTTCAAAGGGCTAATACTTTCCAACAAAACGGAAAATTGCTTATGATTTCGGTTTGTCTATTCTCTGTACTGTAACTAAATATGCAACGATAAATATGGAATTCATGTATGTTATTCGTATGTATTGTGCCATATACCCAATTAAAAATGGTTTTTGTAGCATTTAAGTTACAGGACCATACAAAAGAATTCCAATACATTACAATGCATGGGCAGCCATTCTTTAAAATGTATTCGTCTATTTCAAAGAAAATGAAATTAATATAAGTTATTGAAGATTCTCCATCAAAGGTAGTGTATTTTACATATGTAGTTCTTTTGTATGAGCACTTAATCTAATATAATATCTTAGGATTATTATTAGAGTAACTCTTTAAAGTACAGTGGCATACTATACACTGTCATACATAATGGTCTATAATGGTATATAATGGTACTGTTATACATAAGGGTAAAACAGTGTCATACATAATGGTCTGTGGTAGTTTAGAAATATTCATCCATTTCAAGCTTAATACAATAAGTATATAAATGTTTACAATGGCTTTCCATTCAGGAATGGAAATATGGTATAAAGTTCTGTTACAGGGTATCGCAAAATGACATCAATAGTGACATGCAGCTTTTTTGAGTTTCTCTCTAGCAGCTGACCAAGTTTGACGATGATTCATCACCAAATATGGCGAAAAAAAAAAAGAAAAGACTATTCTGTTTAAAAAAGTTTCATAATTAGTGCGCTTGACATGATTTATCATTTTTGTTGAATAGTTTACAATGACTGAATTTCTTATACTTGAACTCCCTCATTACTACAGAATCCAGCTGATAACTCTAAATACTGTGTAACATCTCTTCAGTGTCCTGTGGGATCAGAAAAAAAGAATAATAAAACCAGTTAAATTAATTTAGTTACTGTGTTCGAGTTTGATAATCTTTATGCCTATCTTTAAATTTTCTTGTTTTTTAACACTTTCAAATCTGAAAAGTGTTTATAATTTCAGCCTGACCATACGTGCTCTAACTGCCGTAAATATCCATCGATCACTACGAAATTTATACATGTTGTTCCTACGTACTGTACCATGCACCCTATTGAAAATGTCGTCTCTAGTACTCACAGTTCTTTTACAGGATCAATCAAAAGAATTCTAGTACATTGAGCTGTTTTGGTGGCCATTGTTTAAAACGTATTTTAAGAATATTCGTCTGTTCCAAGCAAAAGAAACTTTGTATACGATATTATGGATTACAAAATAATGTGCTCCATCGAAAATAGTGTATGCAGAGTTTTTAGTTCTTCTGCAGGAACACTCGAAATAATTCCAATACATATATGGTCTATGGTAAACCGGGCATTAGTCCATTTCATGCTCAGTGCAATAAATATATAAACATTTATAACACCTTAAGGGATGGGAGAAACATTAAATTCTTTTTCAGGGTCTATAAAATTACATTAATATTGATATGCAGCATTTTTTAAACTGGTCCTGAAATATCTCCAAGTTTGACGATAATACACAGCGAAATTTGGTGCAGAAAAGAATGTTGCGTTAGAAATTGCTTTACAATCGATGCGTTTGGCTTTGATTTATCTTTTTTATTTGTAAATATGACGTATGACGTTTAATGCCAGTCATTTACTCTAAGAATAGTTTTGTTCTAAAATCTACAAAAATCCCCTTTATTTTCATAAAAATATCTAGCAGAAAAACGGGTCTGAAATAAGAACCTGTTTATTATTTTGCATGAGGTATATTTCAAAATATGCAATGCAGAGGCTAACACCACAATCAGGACAAAATTAGCATTCATAATAAATCGTATTCAAGTTACTGCTGCCATGTATTATTCTAGGGATGAATTAGAACATATATGAGTTCGGGAATTAACTTGCGTTTGCATTACATTGTAGACGTTCGTTAATGTGACAGCACGCCGTATGCCATACGAGACTGGAAAATAAATAGCAAAAATTCAACCTTAAAACAGACGGACGTTGTCCTTGAGGTGTTTAAAATTTCAAGAACATTTAAACTGCAATATTGCGAACACAGATTGTTGTATCTTCTTAGAATTATTATTAGAGTAATTCTTTAAAATACAGTGTCATACTATTTCAACGTGTGTATTGGAAGAGCATTAGTGAAGTTTAGAGTAATTCCAGGTGTGTACCATTTACCATTTGCCAGATATTTACCCTGTTCCATTCGTAAATGATCACTTGAAAACTAAATAATACACTTTCTCCGTTTCAGTTATGCGCAGTAAATGATTTAGTAGAGCATAATGACACAAGCGGTCCGTGGAAAAGATATTAAGTTCATTATTAAGTCTATTATCTGTTGTGGAAATTTCACTGTTTCACGAGCTTTGTAGAATTATTGTAAGACCTGAAGCGACTAATTGCATTCGAAACTTGTGTAATTGTTCTGAAAGTTTCCTATCTCGAGTGAATGCCAGAGCAGCAGGCTTCCCAAGTGTTTGAACGAATTACTTGCTTTAGTTTACGAACTATTATGTTGGATCAAACCAAAACAGTTTGATACAAAATTAAGATTGAGAGACGGGTTTTTACCGGTAAAATACTTTTTGAAGAGTTCATCTCCGGAATTTAAAATTATTTCTTGCAAAAATCTACCATAATGTTGGAAGTAATGAGCCATGAATTAAAAAGGAAAAATATCATGATGTTAGACTTTCAAATGTATTTGGAAAATGTTTCGGATCTGGTTTTACAATGCGTTTCTGAAAATATTCGAACTTTAGTAAATATGCATGGATTTTCGTCATATTGAATCACATCATTCACATTTACTGAATAGAGTTTCCAATCGAGAATCTTGTGAATTGTATCTATAAACTTTACAGGAAAGTTAAAAAAATTCCAAAAGATTCATCTATGGGTAATAATTGAATGAAAGTATCAAATGACATTGTCTAGTTTGCTTTGCTTGGTCCAGGCAGAGTAATTTGGAGAATATGCTTTTTTAAATAATAAAAATATATGCTAATTAGGGAGTTCTACCAACTAGCGTTAGGGGGTCGTAGCTAAGCTAACTCAATAACGGTTACACTTTTTTGTTTATGATAAATGCAGATAGTTATATATGTCATTCAAGAGTAATTGCTGTGTTATTTGATATGCTTAGCAATGAGGTCCTTCGAATCGGAAATCTCTAAAATACTTAAGAATAAATTACATATTTTCTTTGAACAGTTACGAAATCGAGAGATTTGTTTATGTCACTCAAGCGTAGTTGCTTTTCGGTGATGTGGCAGGTGTAATCTCACTTGAAATTTAAAAGTGAACTTCTGAAAACTAAATTCTCAATTTCATATCCATGATCATGGTTTATAGCAACTTTTGCTACGTATAGTGATGAAACCGGGTGGAGGAACTTAACTGTCTAACAACCATGTTGCGGCCACAGCTGTCTATCAGTCATACGCGTAATTTTAACAAAGGCTAACAAGCACAGTTGCCAGCAGATAGTTTTTAAACTTTTCACTTGTAACGTCTATCCTTGTTGATGCAGGTTAATTCATCAGTCTCCTGAAAATGATCAGTGTTGGCAATCTCAAGAGGTTGCCGTGATGAAACATATATGAGTTGTTGAAACGTATGGTATGTTTTTTAAACATTGCTTATGCAGTAATAACAGTTCTTTTACAGGAGCACATAAAAATCTCCAATATATTACAATATATAAGCAGTCACTGTTAAAAGGGCATTTTAGAGCTTTTAACCCCTCCCCAAACTTAAAAAAGGCATTAAACACCCCCCCCCCTCTACCAAACAAACTTGAAAATAAGGTGGTCAGAAAAAGATTTGATATCATTTGAAGAATCTGCACCTCTCTCTATGGCTTAATATATATAAATTAGTAATTTATAAAGAATGAAGTGTTGCTACAATGTACTCAGGGAAATGCCGTGAAAAACGACAGCCATTACTTTGAAGTAAATGGCATTAAAGTTTAATTAAAGACTCAGAAAAATTCACCCTGCAGTTGATAGGACAGAGCATCTATTTCAATAGTTTAAACTAAATTTTCATAAAAAATATCTTCCTTTACTATGAATTACTTTCAAATATATGCAGTTGCATTGCAATATACAGAATTATTTAATAAATGTTTGCTATAATTTTTTTTTTTAATTTTAGGTAGAAAGAGATAAAAAAATACACTGTCATAGATACTCAAATCAAAGAGAAACGTTGGTTATATTTTAATATTAAAATGTACTGACCATATTATGATTCTTAGAGTTGCATTTGTGAACCTATAAAGAATCAAGACACGAGACTGAGACAACTTGTTGAAATTGCGAATTGCCACCATGCGCAGAATGAGCAGCAACCGTCTATACGGAATGAAAGAGGCGATTTAAGATTCTGGATGTTGTTTTCAGGAATAGTAATTTATCCTGCCTTCGACTGAGGTATCAGCTGCTGAAGCGAATAACATGATTGAGATTGTCCCATAGAATTTTGATTGGATTCATGTCCGAAGAGTTTAGCGTCCAAGGAATTAATGTAAACTGTATCTTGTATTTTCTAATTGTTAGTGTACGATTCCAGCCCTATTAAACATTAAATTGTCATGCTAGAAGACGCTATCCTGTTCTAAAAAAGCAACCTGAATGTATGAATATGAGTGGTCTGAAAATATTGATGTACACTTAAATTAATACATACTGTCATACATAATGAAGAGAACTCCTTGAAAATGCAAAGAAAGCACTCCGAAGACCCATGTAACTTTATCTTATATTCATCCACAAACGGTTAAAGAGTGTTTTATAATGATTTTAATCTATATATGAATGTCAATCAATCCTTTTGCTGATGCAGAAAAGTAACTTTTGGATGTCCAGTGTTGGTATTGCAAATTCCCATATTTTTTTTACAATGCCCATGTGTCAGCATCAGTACGGACACCATCTGTCAGGTTCGGAGACCAACATCAATGTTCGTCAAATTGCCCTTTTGGAAACTCTTGTGGTAAATCTTTGGACTATTTTGGTCAGTAAATTGTTCCATTGTTGTACGAATGCAAATCCTTAACTACTATTCCCCTCTTTCACCTACTTTCCGTGGAGTACCACAGTGTCAACATCACTTATTTTTTATAATGCTATTCTGCCTTGTACGATGCTATTTTTACAATAGCAGCACGCAATTAATTCACAAACTCTGAAATTCCTGAAATGCTGCCACACTTGACACGAAAGTCAATAATTATTCTTTTACATATCTGAAAAATCGCTACATTTCACATTGTTATAAATATAAGTTCAACGTTCCACCAAATAACAGGTGAAATCAGAGATTTACAAGCAATGTCGTACACGTTTAATAGTATTAATGATTCACCCGAAAATGTCTTAAAAAAGCCAAGTACCGACTGAACTCAGATTTCGGTTCAACTGTGAAAAACAGCGTTTTCCGGTGAACTAACATGGCCGCCTTTGGCTTGCGTCAGGAGGGTAGCGGCAATTACAAAAAATAAGAAAAAACTGCCTCATGAATTCTTCGAAAAGAAAAATCTTTCAAAAACGGAAGAAAGAAACTTTGTTAAAAAATATAGGCTGTGTAAAGGAGCTTTTCAACGTTTAACATGGAATAAACACGTTTGATTGCAATGGCTATCTACATTCATTTAAAAGAGAACAGAAACTGATTATAGTTCATAGCTCATCAATATTTTTGAGTTACTATTACTTTTCTAAAATCACGTGTAAAATACCAGAGCTCAACATCCTATTTTGAACAAGAAATTTTTTTTCAATTGCAAATAGAGATAAAACAATGCTATAAATAATTTGCTTTTGCTAAAAAAATTTGTCAGCCGTGGCTTAGTTGTCAAAGCGCAATCGTTTGAACCAGTCATTGTGAGTAGGGAAGAAAGGAGAGTTCTGCCCATGCGGATCCCATGTTAATTCTGCGGATCCGTTCGGATGCTTTCCTTGAGCGGGGAAGGGGGCGTGGTCGGAACGGATGTTGAGAGAGGAAGTTGACCGGATGTTGGAAGGGTTGATAAGAATTTTTTTTTTTCCTTTTTTTCAAATAAGGGGACTTATAACTTTTTCAGACATTTTTCAAGATATTTTTGAAATAAGGAGACTTGTAATTTTTTCAGATTTTCACATATTTTACAAATAAGGGGACTTGGAAAAATTTACAGATTGCGATGCATTCTCTCATGAAAAATAAGGGACTTTAACATTTAGTATCAAAATAAGAGACTTTGACATAATTTTAAATAAGCTATATGAATTACACCTGAAATAAAAAATTTTATTATAAAATGAGGACCCACCAGCCGCCCGGTAGAATTCGTCTACCGCCTCATTTCAAATAAAAATTCTTACTGTGCCTTTCCCCATCACGCTAGCCTCGCATGAATGGAGACAGGGCGTAGCACAGAGGATGCGTTGTTGTTTTTGTTTCTTTAAATAATAATTAACTATGTGGAGCAAAGAAACGTACAACATCCCCAGGAGGATTTAGTTTTCTTTACCATTTAGTAATAGAACCAATGCAAATTGAATAAATGTTGCTTAATACATACTTCTAATTTTTAGCTAATTTTCGTATACCGTTTAAGATTATAGCATAAATTTAATAAGTAACAGTTTACTAGAATATTAAAGTAGGGTTTAGGATACCCATACATTTTCTACAAATTTCTTCTACGGTTAGGCAAGTGAGAAAATTATACCATAGAAAGATTTTAGTACCTACAGATTTTACAAATAATGATTTGGATATAGTCTTATATTCTATTGCGAGAAAACCACTTTAGCCATATATCCCCCAAAACTCAAGTTTTGATATACGAAATGTGTGAATACGCGTTAGATCCCCTTAAAAAGTCCTCCTACCAAGGCACCCCTCATCCTAAGCAGATACCCCGCGTGCAGGTTTGCCTTAAAGCACAAACAAACAAAGTATTTATCTAAACATTTTTTTTTCTTAAGAGATTTTAACCAAGTTTTAATTTTAAGTTAAATAATTTTACAACAAATACATTTCTAAATTTATTTTTTTAACCAAGTTTTAATTTTAAGTAAATAATTAATTTTACTTATAACAAATATTTTTTACCAAGTTTTAATTTTAAGTTATATAATTTTACAACAAATATTTTTTTAATCAAATGTTTTTAATTTATCAAGAAAAAAAAATTTAATCAAGAGTTTTAATTTTTTGTATACCGTATTTTTGTTAAGTAGCCGTTTAACATTAAAGTAGGATTTAGGATACCCATACATTTTCTACAAATTTCTTCTACGGTTAGGCAAGTGAGAAAATTATGCCATAGAAAGATTTTACAAATAATGATTTGGATATAGTCTTATATTCTATTGCGAGAAAACCACTTTAGCCATATATCCCCCAAAACTCAAGTTTTGATATACGAAATGTGTGAATACGCGTTAGATCCCCTTAGAAAGTCTTCCTACCAAGGCACCCCTCATCCTAAGCAGATACCCCCGCGTGCAGGTTTGCCTTAAAGCACAAACAAACAAAGTATTTATCTAAACATTTTTTTTTTCTTAAGAGATTTTAACCAAGTTTTAATTTTAAGTTAAATAATTTTACAACAAATACATTTCTAAATTTATTTTTTTAACCAAGTTTTAATTTTAAGTAAATAATTAATTTTACTTATAACAAATATTTTTTACCAAGTTTTAATTTTAAGTTATATAATTTTACAACAAATATTTTTTTAATCAAATGTTTTTAATTTATCAAGAAAAAAAAATTTAATCAAGAGTTTTAATTTTTTGTATACCGTATTTTTGTTAAGTAGCCGTTTAACATTAAAGTAGGATTTAGGATACCCATACATTTTCTACAAATTTCTTCTACGGTTAGGCAAGTGAGAAAATTATGCCATAGAAAGATTTTAGTACCTACAGATTTTACAAATAATGATATAATCTTCTATTGCGAGAAAACCACTTTAGCCATATATCCCCCAAAACTCAAGTTTTCGTATATGAAATGTTAGATATGATGCGTTAGATCCCCTTAGAAAGTCCTCCTACCAAGGCACCCCTCATCCTAAGCAGATACCCCCGCGTGCAGGTTTGCCTTAAAACACAAACAAACAAAGTATTTATCTAAACATTTTTTCTTACCCACACATTTTTGATAAATCTTAGGCAGCGATTATACTAGTTTATATTTTCTATAGATCAATTAGAGAAAAAATTACAGTTTTAGTAATCCTACAAAATATTTTTACTGTATATCACAAGTAGAGTAACTTGATTTATAGAATTTCAATACGATACGAGTTAGATTGTTTATGTGCAACACTCATTTCAGTTTGACTATGAAAGCATAATTTTATACATGCATTAATATTTTTAGAGGTATGCACTTAACCTATTTTATAGAAAGGTGAGCATAACTAGCACAAACTTTTAGACTAGATAGTACTATTGTTAGAAAGTTGAACTATTGGAAATAAAAATTGAAGATCCGTTTTAGCACAGTTTTATACCGCACGGATATAAAATATCTTTCATCTACTTAGATAGTTTAAATCACAAATCATTACTTAAACTAAAAAATACAAGGTTTTTACTTACGTGAAGGGACATCTTCGAGTCTCTGGACAAAGTACCAACATCTATACGGCTAGCAAGACCGGAAAATCGAATAATGATTTAAAATACATTATCCCTAATTCCCGGTCCAACTAGCACATGTTCATTAATTCTTAATCTTGGCTGAAAATATTAATAATATTTTGACACTAAAAACAAAATAACACATTTGAAGATATTAAACGCTTTAAAAGTACTTTTTTCTTATAACAATTTATCAGATTCACAATGCTATTTTATGTAGGATAAAATTAGTTAGCAAGCGAAAATTTAATCTTAGTTAGAATTTACTGAAATACAAATACCATGCATGCCTTATTTTCTATTTGGAGAAAGCCCTCAAACCCCAGTTTTTGTATACAAACTGCATAAAGTACTTCTACCGATAATGCTATTAATATTAATTACACTGGATTACCAACTTAAAATTTCGCAAAACACCAAAATACAGAAAAACATACATTAACAAAAAAATCACACTTAAAAGTACAACACATCAAAAGTGCAACTATAAGAACCACATAATTATTTTCAATTAGAATTACGGTATCAACTTATATGTAACTAAAATAATAGAAAATATTACACTTACCCTATACTTGTACACGCGAGAGGTGAAAATAATAAAAATACATAATAATTCACAAAAGAATGATTGAAGTAAAATCCACGTGCCTGTGATATTGCTGATAACAGAAATTTAGAGATAAGAGAGTGCCTTGAGGCTCTACAGAGCCGGTACAATAAGAGTTGGCCAGTTTGCCGATAAGATAAAACCAGGGAGGGTGCTAGGGGTATGCAATTGGGGACACGTGTTTCATTCTGCGTTCAAAAATGGGGACTTATGGATTAAGATCATGTTAGATTAAAGCCATTTCAATAAAAATCTATCCTTTTTGTAAACATGGGCATTATATCCTAAATTAAAATATCAAAGTTAAGCTACAACGATTAATATATTTTACGTAGTTTAGGAAACTAATGAATCATTAAATTAATTTCTGTGAAACAATTAGCAAAGAGCATTATACTAAAACAAATTATTTTTGCTAAGTTTTGATAAATTACAGTAATAAATTATAGGCATTGCAGATGAATGAGTATTCACGTACAAAATAGGTATTAAAATTATTGTTTAAAACAATTTTTACAATAATAAACTAAAATTTTTATTTAATAAAATCATAAACTAAAATTATTAATGAAAACTTGTTAATAAATTAAACATATCAAAATTTTTACACTCAGTTTTTTTATATACTTAAATTTTACAAAGATATCCTTTTAATAAATTCATAAACTAAAACAATTTTTACAATAATAAACTAAAATATTTATTTAATAAAGTCATAAACTGAAATTATTAATGAAAACCTGTTAATAAATTAAACTGATTACTCTAAAAGATAGCTAATCACAACATATATCAGAAAAAATATAAGCAATTATAATACCTGAAAAATACCGGACAACACTCTTGTTGCATGCGGACAAAACATCTGTTTGCACGGCTAAAGAATTCTTAGTTACCCGTTGCAGGAGACCTTACCTACGCCCAACCTACAAACTCTACAAATTTAACGGCAACTAGTTTTTATCTTATCAGGTATCACAGATCAGATAAGAGATAAGGAAGTGACATGCGCAGAAGACACGTGATAGTGACGTGTGCAAATCTGTGCTGATTGAATATCCGGCAGGTTTCTGGCAGGATGTACTATTTGCAATTAGGGGCAACTCTTTGTAACAGGCTAAGACAAGTTAGATGATGCAATATCTATTGGGTTGAGGAAGGTAGAGGGCGCTTGGGTAATCACGTGATTTTTTTTTAAAGAACCAGTAAAGACATTTTAGTTAGATAAAATGGCCAGGTGTGTGTTGCGAGACTCCCTTTGCACTGTGTGCGCCTATACTTAAGACGTGTGTTTTAATTGTTTTTCGCCGAGTTTAAAAAATGTGTTTGCTTGAATACACTCCCGAGTTTTATACTCAAAGTGATGCTGATGTGTTGCTGCAAGAAATAATACAATTGCCTTTAGATGTAAAGCCTCTGCAAAGTATTGAAAAGAAAATTTCCCCCGAGTTTTATACTGAAAGTGATGTTGATGTGCTACAGCAAGAATTGTTTCAGTTACCCCTGCAAAGTAGTGAAAAGAAAATTTCCTCGACCCGTAAAGTAATTACTTTTGCTGATGAAGGAATCAATTACAGTTTACCTGGAGCAACAGTCACTGTTTACTCTTGGATACCCATTTTGCAAAAAATACGTGAAGATCTACAGAAAGTGACAAATTATGAATTTAATATGGTACAAGTGAACTTTGGCTCTGAAGAACAACCTAAAATTGAAGACGGTAACTACGAAGATTTTAATCTAGACCTATCATCAGGTGTATGCATTCTAAGTTTTGGATCTAAACGAACTTTGGATTTTAAACCAGCGAACTGTGAAACCACTACCATTAAATTAGAACATGGTTCAATGTGTAAGATATATCCCCCAACCAACAAACTTTTAACGCATGGTATTCCTTCTGAACCTTATGTGACAGACCCGCACATTAACCTAACATTTGCCAAAATGTACATTTATGAGCCTTCCCCGAAAAGGGCAAAGTTGAACAATTGGACGGACGATCTTTACCATGGCTTATATGCTTCTGTAAATAGTACATGGCACTTGGAAAGACTTATCTACGTTTCACTTCACGATGAAAGAACTGACTTGAAGATCCATATTAGACAATTTATTCAGAATACCCAATTAGACTATATACCAACCGGTCAGGGAGTCGTGATGAACCCTTCCACATGGATCGAATTTATTGTAAAACTATTAGATTTTAATATAGGTCATAGCAATAGCTCTTTTATTTGTAATAATCAATTATCTGTATTTAATGATGATGGAAAATGCATCTTACAACAAATTTACAAAACCGCAGATTCATTCACGTTAAATCCAATTTCCTTAACACTTTTAAATGATCAAGTAAAAAAACTTTGTAAAATGAGAAATGAAATATTGGAGTGTATTCTAAAAACGCTATATACGACGACCCTGCCTCATTTAATTTTAAAATTAAAGCCGCAAAAATGTAACCGTGAACCCCATTGTAATTACGATGAGGCGAAACAACAATTAATGGATATGGTACATCAGGAAATTTTTAAAAACATACGCCGGGTTCAAGATCATTCTTCGCATAGGATACATGCCTGTTCGAATAGATCACATATTGATGAGCGAGAGGGTCTTATAAGTAGTAAAGCATGGTTTTCGGTTGACATGCCGTATATTGCAAGAGAGATATGCGAGAAAAAATGCACTTGTCATTATGACGGAGAATTTTTTTCAAACATTTTCATTGAAGACTATATGAAGTATCTTCAAAATGAGCTATTTAATTCATTTTTTCAACCGTTTTCAGATTTTGCGAATTCCAAGGATGACAAAACATGTGTAATTATGTGATGTTATTGGTGTATAACTAGTATTGCGATTGTAAAAAATATATTAAAACCATTGTGATTATGTAGAAAAGGTATGCTTGCTTCTACAACAGTAAGATTTTACTGATTTGTGCATGATTAATTGTGGATTACACTTTGAAAAGTTATTATTTTCTTAATTGTGTAAATAGTTTGTGTAATTTAAAATATGTTTTTGTAAATAAATAAGTTTAAACATGAAAACTTTTCTGTGTTTTCTTTATGTGTATGTGCGTGTTGATTACTTGCAAAATAAAAATCTATTAAATAAAAAGTGATAAAGTTAGCATACTTGGTCACGATTTAAGGTTCTCGTTTTATACTTATCTTTTATACACTACAAGGTAGAAAGTTAGAAATTTAACAAAATTTATTGAAGCATGTACTATGGAAACATTAATCTACTACATAGAATTAAAATGTTTTGATTAAAATCATAAACTTAAGTGTGATAGGTAAATTGTGTTACATGAGAATTCCCAAAGTACTAATTTTTTATAAAATGAACTTAGCTAAAAAAGTTAGTTTCCATAATTTTATAACTTAATCGATTTTACAGGTTTTTCAATAAAGTTAGGTGAGATAAAGAAACTTAGTATTTTTAAATAAAGATTTTTTAGGTGTTCTTTAATGTAAAGATCTTACCATATTTTACTTGAAGTAACAAAATATTTAAAATCATACACTATGCTTTTAAAACATTAGAGTTATTACCTTGGCATATTTTTATAATTTGTATTAAGTAATGGGCTTGAATATTTTTATGAGAAATATCAACTAAGTGCACATGTTACACATTTTACTGATTGAGATGGTTATGCTTACAAATTTTAAATAAATATGCTCTTACTTTTATACATGTTACTTGTTCAAACTAAGTATACTTTTGATTTGTATACGTTTATGAGTTCTCATAAGTTATGAAATTATTTCTCGAAAGGAACTTAGCTATTAGAACTCTGTAAATTTCGTAGAAGTAGTATACTTAACATGTTTTTGATAAAATAGATTTAAATGTGGTACAGAAATGATCAGCTATTTTAGCATAGATGTATAAACTTATCTTTATGTAAACCTTAACTAAATAAAAGTAATATAATTTATGTCTGTACAAAGTGAGGGACTTAGGCTATTTTTCAGAATTATCAAGTAAAGGGTTTTACAAAATACTTAGTAAACTGCATTAATAGATTGTAAGGTGTAATTTTTTCTTTTAGAAGTTTTGAACATTGGTATATTTTATGTTCTGATAAGTCGTTGAATATGTTCTTGAAATAAACTAACATATCTGTACTTTGAAAATTTTATAGAAGTGACGAACTTTGGTATTTTTAGAATGTTACGAACTTGATACATTTTTTCTGAAGTGCTAGATATGTGAAATTGTCTTTTTAGAAACATTGAATTATTCATATTAGTGCATTTCAGTTACTCTTTCAAGATAACGGAATTAGAATTTTTTACAAATAGCAAGCTAGTAACTTGCTAAACATGCTTCTTGCAAATATTTTTAAATACCGTTCTTAAAAATTATCAAAGTTGTAACTACTAAAAGAAATAAACAAATTAAAATATAATAAATTAAGTAGACACTGTGATTAAGTAGACACTGTGATTTTAATTTGTTTATTTCTTTTAGTAGTTACAACTTTGATAATTTTTAAGAACGGTATTTAAAAATATTTGCAAGAAGCATGTTTAGCAAGTTACTAGCTTGCTATTTGTAAAAAATTCTAATTCCGTTATCTTGAAAGAGTAACTGAAATGCACTAATATGAATAATTCAATGTTTCTAAAAAGACAATTTCACATATCTAGCACTTCAGAAAAAATGTATCAAGTTCGTAACATTCTAAAAATACCAAAGTTCGTCACTTCTATAAAATTTTCAAAGTACAGATATGTTAGTTTATTTCAAGAACATATTCAACGACTTATCAGAACATAAAATATACCAATGTTCAAAACTTCTAAAAGAAAAAATTACACCTTACAATCTATTAATGCAGTTTACTAAGTATTTTGTAAAACCCTTTACTTGATAATTCTGAAAAATAGCCTAAGTCCCTCACTTTGTACAGACATAAATTATATTACTTTTATTTAGTTAAGGTTTACATAAAGATAAGTTTATACATCTATGCTAAAATAGCTGATCATTTCTGTACCACATTTAAATCTATTTTATCAAAAACATGTTAAGTATACTACTTCTACGAAATTTACAGAGTTCTAATAGCTAAGTTCCTTTCGAGAAATAATTTCATAACTTATGAGAACTCATAAACGTATACAAATCAAAAGTATACTTAGTTTGAACAAGTAACATGTATAAAAGTAAGAGCATATTTATTTAAAATTTGTAAGCATAACCATCTCAATCAGTAAAATGTGTAACATGTGCACTTAGTTGATATTTCTCATAAAAATATTCAAGCCCATTACTTAATACAAATTATAAAAATATGCCAAGGTAATAACTCTAATGTTTTAAAAGCATAGTGTATGATTTTAAATATTTTGTTACTTCAAGTAAAATATGGTAAGATCTTTACATTAAAGAACACCTAAAAAATCTTTATTTAAAAATACTAAGTTTCTTTATCTCACCTAACTTTATTGAAAAACCTGTAAAATCGATTAAGTTATAAAATTATGGAAACTAACTTTTTTAGCTAAGTTCATTTTATAAAAAATTAGTACTTTGGGAATTCTCATGTAACACAATTTACCTATCACACTTAAGTTTATGATTTTAATCAAAACATTTTAATTCTATGTAGTAGATTAATGTTTCCATAGTACATGCTTCAATAAATTTTGTTAAATTTCTAACTTTCTACCTTGTAGTGTATAAAAGATAAGTATAAAACGAGAACCTTAAATCGTGACCAAGTATGCTAACTTTATCACTTTTTATTTAATAGATTTTTATTTTGCAAGTAATCAACACGCACATACACATAAAGAAAACACAGAAAAGTTTTCATGTTTAAACTTATTTATTTACAAAAACATATTTTAAATTACACAAACTATTTACACAATTAAGAAAATAATAACTTTTCAAAGTGTAATCCACAATTAATCATGCACAAATCAGTAAAATCTTACTGTTGTAGAAGCAAGCATACCTTTTCTACATAATCACAATGGTTTTAATATATTTTTTACAATCGCAATACTAGTTATACACCAATAACATCACATAATTACACATGTTTTGTCATCCTTGGAATTCGCAAAATCTGAAAACGGTTGAAAAAATGAATTAAATAGCTCATTTTGAAGATACTTCATATAGTCTTCAATGAAAATGTTTGAAAAAAATTCTCCGTCATAATGACAAGTGCATTTTTTCTCGCATATCTCTCTTGCAATATACGGCATGTCAACCGAAAACCATGCTTTACTACTTATAAGACCCTCTCGCTCATCAATATGTGATCTATTCGAACAGGCATGTATCCTATGCGAAGAATGATCTTGAACCCGGCGTATGTTTTTAAAAATTTCCTGATGTACCATATCCATTAATTGTTGTTTCGCCTCATCGTAATTACAATGGGGTTCACGGTTACATTTTTGCGGCTTTAATTTTAAAATTAAATGAGGCAGGGTCGTCGTATATAGCGTTTTTAGAATACACTCCAATATTTCATTTCTCATTTTACAAAGTTTTTTTACTTGATCATTTAAAAGTGTTAAGGAAATTGGATTTAACGTGAATGAATCTGCGGTTTTGTAAATTTGTTGTAAGATGCATTTTCCATCATCATTAAATACAGATAATTGATTATTACAAATAAAAGAGCTATTGCTATGACCTATATTAAAATCTAATAGTTTTACAATAAATTCGATCCATGTGGAAGGGTTCATCACGACTCCCTGACCGGTTGGTATATAGTCTAATTGGGTATTCTGAATAAATTGTCTAATATGGATCTTCAAGTCAGTTCTTTCATCGTGAAGTGAAACGTAGATAAGTCTTTCCAAGTGCCATGTACTATTTACAGAAGCATATAAGCCATGGTAAAGATCGTCCGTCCAATTGTTCAACTTTGCCCTTTTCGGGGAAGGCTCATAAATGTACATTTTGGCAAATGTTAGGTTAATGTGCGGGTCTGTCACATAAGGTTCAGAAGGAATACCATGCGTTAAAAGTTTGTTGGTTGGGGGATATATCTTACACATTGAACCATGTTCTAATTTAATGGTAGTGGTTTCACAGTTCGCTGGTTTAAAATCCAAAGTTCGTTTAGATCCAAAACTTAGAATGCATACACCTGATGATAGGTCTAGATTAAAATCTTCGTAGTTACCGTCTTCAATTTTAGGTTGTTCTTCAGAGCCAAAGTTCACTTGTACCATATTAAATTCATAATTTGTCACTTTCTGTAGATCTTCACGTATTTTTTGCAAAATGGGTATCCAAGAGTAAACAGTGACTGTTGCTCCAGGTAAACTGTAATTGATTCCTTCATCAGCAAAAGTAATTACTTTACGGGTCGAGGAAATTTTCTTTTCACTACTTTGCAGGGGTAACTGAAACAATTCTTGCTGTAGCACATCAACATCACTTTCAGTATAAAACTCGGGGGAAATTTTCTTTTCAATACTTTGCAGAGGCTTTACATCTAAAGGCAATTGTATTATTTCTTGCAGCAACACATCAGCATCACTTTGAGTATAAAACTCGGGAGTGTATTCAAGCAAACACATTTTTGAAACTCGGCGAAAAACAATTAAAACACACGTCTTAAGTATAGGCGCACACAGTGCAAAGGGAGTCTCGCAACACACACCTGGCCATTTTATCTAACTAAAATGTCTTTACTGGTTCTTTAAAAAAAATCACGTGATTACCCAAGCGCCCTCTACCTTCCTCAACCCAGTAGATATTGCATCATCTAACTTGTCTTAGCCTGTTACAAAGAGTTGCCACTCAATGTAAATAGTACATCCTGCCAGAAACCTGCCGGATATTCAATCAACACAGATTTGCACACGTCACTATCACGTGTCTTCTGCGCATGTCACTTCCTTATCTCTTATCTGATCTGTGATACCTGATAAGATAAAATCAGTTGCCGTTAAATTTGTAGAGTTTGTAGGTTGGGCGTATGTAAGGTCTCCTGCAACGGGTAACTAAGAATTCTTTAGCCGAGCTGACCGATGTTTTGTCCGCATGCAACAAGAGTGTTGTCCGGTATTTTTCAGGTATTATAATTGCTTATATTTTTTCTGATATATGTTGTGATTAGCTATCTTTTAGAGTAATCAGTTTAATTTATTAACAGGTTTTCATTAATAATTTCAGTTTATGACTTTATTAAATAAATATTTTAGTTTATTATTGTAAAAATTGTTTTAGTTTATGAATTTATTAAAAGGATATCTTTGTAAAATTTAAGTATATAAAAAAACTGAGTGTAAAAATTTTGATATGTTTAATTTATTAACAAGTTTTCATTAATAATTTTAGTTTATGATTTTATTAAATAAAAATTTTAGTTTATTATTGTAAAAATTGTTTTAAACAATAATTTTAATACCTATTTTATACGTGAATACTCATTCATCTGCAATGCCTATAATTTATTACTGTAATTTATCAAAACTTAGCAAAAATAATTTGTTTTAGTATAATGCTCTTTGCTAATTGTTTCACAGAAATTAATTTAATGATTCATTAGTTTCCTAAACTACGTAAAATATATTAATCGTTGTAGCTTAACTTTGATATTTTAATTTAGGATATAATGCCCATGTTTACAAAAAGGATAGATTTTTATTGAAATGGCTTTAATCTAACATGATCTTAATCCATAAGTCCCCATTTTTGAACGCAGAATGAAACACGTGTCCCCAATTGCATACCCCTAGCACCCTCCCTGGTTTTATCTTATCGGCAAACTGGCCAACTCTTATTGTACCGGCTCTGTAGAGCCTCAAGGCACTCTCTTATCTCTAAATTTCTGTTATCAGCAATATCACAGGCACGTGGATTTTACTTCAATCATTCTTTTGTGAATTATTATGTATTTTTATTATTTTCACCTCTCGCGTGTACAAGTATAGGGTAAGTGTAATATTTTCTATTATTTTAGTTACATATAAGTTGATACCGTAATTCTAATTGAAAATAATTATGTGGTTCTTATAGTTGCACTTTTGATGTGTTGTACTTTTAAGTGTGATTTTTTTGTTAATGTATGTTTTTCTGTATTTTGGTGTTTTGCGAAATTTTAAGTTGGTAATCCAGTGTAATTAATATTAATAGCATTATCGGTAGAAGTACTTTATGCAGTTTGTATACAAAAACTGGGGTTTGAGGGCTTTCTCCAAATAGAAAATAAGGCATGCATGGTATTTGTATTTCAGTAAATTCTAACTAAGATTAAATTTTCGCTTGCTAACTAATTTTATCCTACATAAAATAGCATTGTGAATCTGATAAATTGTTATAAGAAAAAAGTACTTTTAAAACGTTTAATATCTTCAAATGTGTTATTTTGTTTTTAGTGTCAAAATATTATTAATATTTTCAGCCAAGATTAAGAATTAATGAACATGTGCTAGTTGGACCGGGAATTAGGGATAATGTATTTTAAATCATTATTCGATTTTCCGGTCTTGCTAGCCGTATAGATGTTGGTACTTTGTCCAGAGACTCGAAGATGTCCCTTCACGTAAGTAAAAACCTTGTATTTTTTAGTTTAAGTAATGATTTGTGATTTAAACTATCTAAGTAGATGAAAGATATTTTATATCCGTGCGGTATAAAACTGTGCTAAAACGGATCTTCAATTTTTATTTCCAATAGTTCAACTTTCTAACAATAGTACTATCTAGTCTAAAAGTTTGTGCTAGTTATGCTCACCTTTCTATAAAATAGGTTAAGTGCATACCTCTAAAAATATTAATGCATGTATAAAATTATGCTTTCATAGTCAAACTGAAATGAGTGTTGCACATAAACAATCTAACTCGTATCGTATTGAAATTCTATAAATCAAGTTACTCTACTTGTGATATACAGTAAAAATATTTTGTAGGATTACTAAAACTGTAATTTTTTCTCTAATTGATCTATAGAAAATATAAACTAGTATAATCGCTGCCTAAGATTTATCAAAAATGTGTGGGTAAGAAAAAATGTTTAGATAAATACTTTGTTTGTTTGTGTTTTAAGGCAAACCTGCACGCGGGGGTATCTGCTTAGGATGAGGGGTGCCTTGGTAGGAGGACTTTCTAAGGGGATCTAACGCATCATATCTAACATTTCATATACGAAAACTTGAGTTTTGGGGGATATATGGCTAAAGTGGTTTTCTCGCAATAGAAGATTATATCATTATTTGTAAAATCTGTAGGTACTAAAATCTTTCTATGGCATAATTTTCTCACTTGCCTAACCGTAGAAGAAATTTGTAGAAAATGTATGGGTATCCTAAATCCTACTTTAATGTTAAACGGCTACTTAACAAAAATACGGTATACAAAAAATTAAAACTCTTGATTAAATTTTTTTTTCTTGATAAATTAAAAACATTTGATTAAAAAAATATTTGTTGTAAAATTATATAACTTAAAATTAAAACTTGGTAAAAAATATTTGTTATAAGTAAAATTAATTATTTACTTAAAATTAAAACTTGGTTAAAAAAATAAATTTAGAAATGTATTTGTTGTAAAATTATTTAACTTAAAATTAAAACTTGGTTAAAATCTCTTAAGAAAAAAAAAAATGTTTAGATAAATACTTTGTTTGTTTGTGCTTTAAGGCAAACCTGCACGCGGGGGTATCTGCTTAGGATGAGGGGTGCCTTGGTAGGAAGACTTTCTAAGGGGATCTAACGCGTATTCACACATTTCGTATATCAAAACTTGAGTTTTGGGGGATATATGGCTAAAGTGGTTTTCTCGCAATAGAATATAAGACTATATCCAAATCATTATTTGTAAAATCTTTCTATGGCATAATTTTCTCACTTGCCTAACCGTAGAAGAAATTTGTAGAAAATGTATGGGTATCCTAAATCCTACTTTAATGTTAAACGGCTACTTAACAAAAATACGGTATACAAAAAATTAAAACTCTTGATTAAATTTTTTTTTCTTGATAAATTAAAAACATTTGATTAAAAAAATATTTGTTGTAAAATTATATAACTTAAAATTAAAACTTGGTAAAAAATATTTGTTATAAGTAAAATTAATTATTTACTTAAAATTAAAACTTGGTTAAAAAAATAAATTTAGAAATGTATTTGTTGTAAAATTATTTAACTTAAAATTAAAACTTGGTTAAAATCTCTTAAGAAAAAAAAATGTTTAGATAAATACTTTGTTTGTTTGTGCTTTAAGGCAAACCTGCACGCGGGGTATCTGCTTAGGATGAGGGGTGCCTTGGTAGGAGGACTTTTTAAGGGGATCTAACGCGTATTCACACATTTCGTATATCAAAACTTGAGTTTTGGGGGATATATGGCTAAAGTGGTTTTCTCGCAATAGAATATAAGACTATATCCAAATCATTATTTGTAAAATCTGTAGGTACTAAAATCTTTCTATGGTATAATTTTCTCACTTGCCTAACCGTAGAAGAAATTTGTAGAAAATGTATGGGTATCCTAAACCCTACTTTAATATTCTAGTAAACTGTTACTTATTAAATTTATGCTATAATCTTAAACGGTATACGAAAATTAGCTAAAAATTAGAAGTATGTATTAAGCAACATTTATTCAATTTGCATTGGTTCTATTACTAAATGGTAAAGAAAACTAAATCCTCCTGGGGATGTTGTACGTTTCTTTGCTCCACATAGTTAATTATTATTATTTAAAGAAACAAAAACAACAACGCATCCTCTGTGCTACGCCCTGTCTCCATTCATGCGAGGCTAGCGTGATGGGGAAAGGCACAGTAAAAATTTTTATTTGAAATGAGGCGGTAGACATTCTACCGGGTGGCTGGTGGGTCCTCATTTAATTACAATAATATTTTTTATTTCAGGTTTAATTCATAAAGTACAATTTGTTTAAAAATATAACGAAGTCCCTTATTTTCATGAGAGAATGCATCACAGTCTGAAAATATTTCCAAGTCCCCTTATTTGAAAAATATGTCACAATCTGAAAAAATTACAAGTCCCCTTATTTTAAAAAATATGTCACAATCTGAAAATTTTTCCAAGTACCCTTATTTCAAAAATATCTTAAAGTCTGAAAAAATTACAAGTCCCCTTATTTGAAAAAAAGGAAAAAAAATTCTTATCAACCCTTCGAACATCCGGTCAACTTCCTCTCTCAACATCCGTTCCGACCACGCCCGCCTTCCCCGCTCAGCCCAGGGAAAGCAGTTATACAGTTGCCCAGGGCTGCCCACAATTAACATGGGCTGCCCCTGAGCAGAACTCTCCTTTCTTCCCTACTCACAACGCGCCGGCACCTGTAAAAGCGTAAACCTATCAAATCTTTTGTCTTACATGAGCAGGTGAAAAGCCTTGCAGAATTAAGCTATCAGAAATTTTTTTTTATGGAATGAATCACATACCTGCAGTGGCGGATCCACGGGGGGGGGGGCCTGGGGCTCAAGCCCCCCAAGAGCTAGAAATATACTATGGATTAGGGAAGATAAAAAAATTGTAAATTTTCACATGAACTCAAATTTAAAAAAGTAGACTGTATATATAGTTGACTCTCTGTTTAACGACGATCTCTCTCCAAACACAATATTTCAAAGTCCCAGCAACTCCAACGTAAAAAATTTCTATTCAAAGACGACAGCGTTTCTTTTTAACAACGATTTTTTTTTTGTTTCATCTTACGCTACAGGAACAGGGGAAACATTTTTTATGAGTGGGGAAAAAAGTATCGGGGAATGTCAAAAGTGCAATGCGCAAGACAGTCTCAACTCTCAAAGGTATTTAGGAAGCAGCACAAAAATTTAGTTCGGTATCCAAATCCAAACAGCCGAAAAGTCAATGTGGCCGATTGGAAGAGTTTGCCAAGGCACTTCTGCATGCAAATGGTTGCATGAAGCAAGAGCATCCAACATTCTAATTTCTGGGCCCCACCATGGCCGAGTGGATAAGGCACGCGACATGATAGGCGGCTGATGTGTGAAGGTCCCGCGTTAGGGTCTACCGCGCGGCTGTCGATCTATCTATCTGGAGTTTTTTCAGATAGTTTCTCCGGATTTAAAGTGAATAAGCTTTAGAACCTCTGAAAAAATCATCCGACCAAGGCAAGCGACCCAGAATGCAGATGCCTCTAGTATAGGCTTGCTACATAACATCACATAACACATAACTCCAATTTCTGGAGGCCCAACGAGTGGCTCAGAGCATAGCGCTCGCAACTGGGAGAAGAAAAGTGCCTGGTTCAAACTCAGATCGCGTCCGTCAATCGAGCCGTTCGGAGTCTTACGCAGTTTTCTCCGAAACTTCTCATAAATACGGATTAAGACCCCTTAGAGAAACCCCCACGTAGGGCACCCAGTTCCTCCTAGATGCTTCATGTAGATAATTGTTCGTATTACCAAAATAAAATAAAATCCAGAAATTACTTCAGTGCTGTTATTCTGGCAGAAAAATTTGGAATGCAAAATTTTCAGGCTTCGGCTGGTTAGCTAGAAAAACTCATAAAATGGAAGCTGACGCATTTCACATTTGAGAAAATCTGGAAGAAAGAATAACGGGAAGATTCTTCTTAGGGAATGAGATACAAAATATCAGCAGGAGATTTTTACCCTGGAAAATACTGCGAACGTGCGTATCGACGAGTAGAAAACCGGCTAGAAGACATAATTTCGAAAATGTGACTCGAACTGTTGTAGTCTCTTTCGCCATTGTGTAACCCGGTCTTTAATGACAGTATACAAAGCAGACAGTCGACGAGGTTCGAACATAAGTAGATCGCCTGATAAATATAAAAACTGCCATGGAGTCAAGGACTGAACTTACAACTTTGTTCATGCAACGTGAATATCAGCCAATTTCCCTGAAAAGACCTGCTTCATGTTTGCACTACATAACGCTGAAGCACAGTTTTCCCGTCTCCCATGTTAATCAACTCCATGTAGTAGTGTGGAGATTTTTATAGAGGGTCACATTGCCCTTTTTTTGACCGTCAGAAACCACAAAATGTAGGAAGATTTACGATTACCTTTCGTTGGTGTAAATCCAAAGTCGTAGAACTAGAGCTAAAAATGTCCCCTTGTCCTCTGCCATCAAGCTTCTTTCGCAGAATTCGTGCTGTAGCCTTAAAAGTTGATATTGAGCAAAGCGGATATTGTGTCCCGGCGCTGACCCTTCGGGACTCAGTATTGGACTAAAAACTAGGTGCACTTTCCCGTGTCTTCAACGAAGAACAATTAAATAAGCGAATTATGCTTCATCAGAGATCGTGCGAAACCATAAAGGGATGCATGGTCCACATATTTTGTTAGTGGACACCCCAAGCTGTAAAATAAGCTTAAAAAGTGTTTTCTTGTCTCTCCTGTGCTGCTTCATTCGCAGGATCTGTGTAATGGCCTTAAAGCCTAGTGCGGTGTATTTTGCTTCTCCAGTGTAATGCAATGCGGCACTGTGAAGCGCCTCTGAGGCAGACTCTTACCTTTCTTTGTGAAGACAGTGAGAAACCACAATCTGATGGATGATATCCAAATTCTTTTTTGGTGTGTTCGTGTGTATACGAAGTTGTAAAGCTAGCGTAAACAATGTCCCCTCCCTCCCTCTTGAGCTTCGTCCTCTCCGGATCTGTACACACGCCTTAACTGTATTCTAGGCATCTAGCAAGCAATCAACACCGGCAAATGCTTTTACCAAGTGTCGATAGACCCACTACAGGTAACTCTCGAAGGCCATTCCACCTCTGCACATGATCGACATGTTCAGCAGAACGGAATATGCGTTCGATCCCCCTACGATACTTCCCTTGGCCGGCCTATCGTTAACCACCGCACTTTCCTCTTTAATGATAGCCGTCAATCGGCGTGAAGCATGTTTACATATATGCCGCGGCCTACATTATTCATGAGCCCAATTGACACCGCACGGCGAAGCAGATTGCTATCTGCGCGAAGCCCTCCCTGAGGGAAAGAAAGAATCTTAAAGAAGAGAGAAAAGAAAAAAAGAGAGAATTAAGTGAGAGGAGATGAATATAAGAAAACAACGCCGGCTCTTTATCGAATTCCGATTGTTACAATGAGGCTCGATGATGTCTAATGAGGGAATCTCGTCGATATTAGTTTAGTGGAAAAGGTAAGGCGGTCTCAATCAGAACCCGGACCTGAAGTCTAGTGATTAAGCACATTTTTGAAAGTCCAAGCCTGATGGCTTGCATTCTGTGTCCTACTCAGCCCAGTATTTAAGCTAATGAACAAATTTCCTCTATTGCTTTAACGCTTTGAGCCGCAACCCTTACCCAATTCTGAAAAAAGGGCAGCCGTTGCCATCGCTCGACTTAACTACCAGCAAGATGGCGAACGATCGGCTGTGCGGCACAGCCAGCTGTCGTCAAAAAAGGGTCTCTAGATCTGTGGCACGCGATGAACGTTTCGATCGTCCGCCATCTTGCTGGTAGTTAAGTCGAGCGATGGCAACGGCTGCCCTTTTTTTCAGCATTGGGCAATCTATCCGGCTGTTCTCGCATTCTTCCATTTTTCAGCAGATGTCAGTGCTATTAAAAATAATCGTGACAATTTTTTTTACGGGAAATGACGTGCTAAAAAGTAAAGGATTCTCGTGGAGCTATGTCACCCGCAACTATTTTTATAGAAATCGAATCTATTCTTCGTGACTAGCAACAGTCAAAACGTCAGAGTTTGGTATTCCCAGAGCGGGAACACTGCGCGTTAAAGGGTTAATACGTTTGCGCAGTTTAAGAATATACAGTGCACCCGCTAAAGTCCGCTGTTATCCCAATAATTTCTGAACCCGCAAGAGCTGCAGTAATAAATAAAGGGGGTTCTAGGTACGGGAAAGTTGCTATGTACAACTCGAGAAAACCGCTTACAGCTCCACCTGGGGATCAGATTTGAAGTTAGCGTTCTTATCTTTACAACGGTAAGAAATACGGGAAAAATGTCAGGCACTAAGTTGTTCAGCATCACCGATTTATTAAGAAAAAACACCTTAATTGCACATGGTGCTCAGAAATTCGCAGAATAAGGCTACGGATGGAAGACATAAAACGCATATTTATTTGGCCGAATTTTACACTACTGCAATATTAGGCTCTTTAATGCTTTATGCTAAAAGTGCTTTTCGTCAGCAGCAATACACATTTGGACGCTGGTCTGCAATTCTCTCTCGAAGTTGTACAGTATGGCTAGTGACACGCAGACAAATCTATCAGTAATACTTTTTTACATGAATGTTGAATGTTGTTAAAAATTGAAGGTGTAAAATGCAAGGCTTAAAAACATATTATTGATGCTTTTGGCAGCGTGTCATCAGTCATATTGTACAACTTCCAGCGGGAATTGCAGACCAGCGTCCAGATGTGTATTGTTGCTGACGGAAAACACTTTTAGCATGGAGAATAATGAGTTTGATGTCAGGTAAGTGCCGTTTTGGAAAATTCGACCAAACAAATGCGCGTTTCATGGCTTCCATCCGTAGCATTGTTGTGCGAATTAATGAGCACCATGTGCAAATTAAGGTGTCTTTCTTACTAAATCGATGATGTTAGTGTTATCTTTGTTAATAATGGAATGACAAAAATTCAGTTTGATGTGGTCAATTATGTTTGTGCTAACGTAGCCGTAAAAATGTGTCTTAAAAAATAAAAGATGCCATGCGTTTTACTCTGTTGTTCATCAACAGAAAGATGATTTAAAAATTTTTGTTTTTAAAAGAAGTTCAGAAAACAATTTCAACTTATAAAGAATGAAATCATATTTTTATTATTTTTTTAAACTGATCCTGAAATAAAAACTGATAGCAAGGAGATAAAGTAATGGTTTTCATAAGAATATATTGTGCTGTTTATATTTTGCATAATATATATTGTTATCTCAGTTTTCTAACCAATGCAAGTCATTAAATCAAGTTAAATGAAAAACAGTGGCTCTCTGCACATTATTAAGACAATATTGTCGTTCAATAAGCGAGGATTGATTGTTCGATTATAAGCACTGAAAATAATTTCATCGAACTGAGCCTGAATAATATCGTCAAATGCAACTAGATCTACAGCATGAGATTGCAAATAACAAACATCAATTTGGATTTGCTGCAAGCTAAAATGATTGAAAGTTTTTAAACGAACAAACTGGACAAATGAACTCAATACACTTTTTAAGAGATAACTCATAACTGAAGGTGGATTCGGCTCTACTTTTCCGGAGAAGTCAGGAGTTTCAATAAAAATCTTATTTAAAATTATCCTTTCTTGAATAGATTTTTGTTCTGGGGTACCCATCATGGAACGTGGTTTAAATAATATTCTTCCATTATCACTGCCTCTTTTCCCAACACAGCTTTCGCAAACTCCGAAAATTTTCTCTAACTTTGTTTTTGTTTCCACTAGCTCCCTCAAAATCATTTTGATGACAGATCGAGGTCGATTTGGCTCTTTTGACTGCAGCCAGTTCTTATTGTCCATGCTCGTGCGAATCATCTGTGTCATATTTTGACATTGAATTTGAATGTATAGCTTCAGAAATTTTCGAGCAGCACTTTGAAATTCTCTTGATAATTCATCAGCAGTAGTCAAAGATAAATGTTCAGTTGTAGAACACAAGTAATCATCGACCTTCGACAATATTTCAGGAACAACAGTTTGTAAATCTAAACTGAGTTTTGCAATAGCTGCATAAATTTCTGAACTAAGTACCTTTATTTTTTCTGGTGCAAACAAAAAACTATTTCTTTCGATTATGTATCGAAAGAATTCAACAAAAATACCTTCCCGAACAACAGCTTTACAAAACATTTTTCGAAATGTCGTTTCCCGGCAACTTCTGAATTCCGGTCGGACGTAACAGATAACGGATTTTAAAACGGACGTCATTTTTTGTTCAACCCATTCTGTAAGAAATATCAACAGAGTGCTTATATCAACATGAGGCGAACATTCTTCCGTTAGATTAACCAGATGAACATTGTACTCTTCTTTAATTTTTTCTAAATGAAACTCGCAACGTGAGGTACAAACTTCCAAAACAATACCCATTCCTTTTTGGTGGAAATTGATCTGAGCTATGATGATGCCAAAAGCATGACATTGTCTAGCAAATTTGTCAAGGTTTTGAGATAAAATATCGTCATCTATTACATAAAATATTGGTGTCACGTGATTAAGCATTTCAGTAGATAGTTTATTCATATTTGTGTTGAAAAAGTCTATCAAGATAGTATTTACAAGGCATGGATAATTTCTGGAAATAAATACTTTCTTCACCACCTCTATTATCATTGCCAGTCTATCTGTATAAGTGCAGCATGAGTTAATGTAATTGATTATCATATTTGTTCTCCTTTCTTCATTTGTATTCTCTGAGTCATTAGCAAAAGCTTTATCCATTAAATTTAACAAAGACGCTAAAAATCGACCTCCGCCATCCAAGAAGAAGTTCAGCGTGGAAACTGGAGTGTCACCTAAGGCAAGAAGTAGATCTAGCGTATCAGAAAGCTCTTCATTCCCATATATTTCACAGTTTAATTTAGCTCGCAGGGCTGATTTTATTTCAGACATAACTTCTGCACACTCTTTTACTATTCCGTTCAGAGAGGACAAATGTCCATACTTTTTTAATATATTTTCTGCTTTTAGGTAATGCTTTGCTGCTTTGTTACACGACTCTGAATCTAACAACAGCCTTAACGTAGGCACTAGTTCAGTCAACAGGACTAATTTTTTCATAGTCTTTTGGCACTTCAACAATTTCGACATTTTACATTCAGTTGGTCGTAAATTTTCTAAAATCTCGGAGCTTGTCCTCCCGATACCATTTATTTTATCATAAAGATTGCCCATCTCTTGTTCCATTGTCTGAAAATTCGTTTTCATGCTTATAACAACAGAAGCAACATATTCAAATTTCTGGTAATTGTCATACAGTAGATTCTGAAAGTTACTATTGAAATCACGAATTTCCCGATCAATATTGATCCTCCGGCTCAACATATTCGATAAACTGCATTCCTGTGCATATCGCAACATGCATAAAGCTGGGTTGAACTCTTCCCGATCCAAGTCGTAAGGGTCAAAAGTATCTTGCTCTGAAACTGAACAGAAATAAATTCATTGGAGCAATTCATAGAAACGATTTTAATCTGAGAATAAAAGCAGACATTTTAAAGCAGACATTACAAATATTAAAAAATGAAATAATAAAAAATAAAGTCTTTTCACTTTTTTTTTTTTTTTTTTTTTTTTTTTTTTTACCATTATAAGCATGATTTTGAAAATTTCGTCGAGTCACGTGTGTTGTCAGTAAAATATCTTTACAAATATCTTTATAACTTAATTTTACCTTAAAGTTTTTTATCTAGAAATAATTTCAAGTAACCCTTGAAAGTCAGGTTTTTATTCTCAGAT
The DNA here is from genome assembly GCA_038373885.1 of Cheiracanthium punctorium. NCBI lineage: Eukaryota > Metazoa > Arthropoda > Arachnida > Araneae > Cheiracanthiidae > Cheiracanthium > Cheiracanthium punctorium. The sequence goes on from JAWZYV010013819.1 coordinate 457,270, forward strand.
CAAATGAGTGCTAATTTTTTTTTTAATAACGTTTTCTAAGCGATGTGTATATACGAAAGGCAAGTATGCTAGCAGCTTTAACACAATTACTAGCGATCCAAAAAGTATACGAGTAGAAAGAAAATTTCTTATACCAATTTCATGTATAAAATATAATTTTGAATAATAAATAATTCATGTCGTGAAAAATAAAAAAATTGAGTACTTACGTATTATCCCGGCGGTCCGCAAAAAAGAGTTTCCGCTTAGATAAATGCCGGACACATGAAATTGTTGATGGTTCTGAATACGGTTGTCAACAGTTTGCCAGCACATTTGACGGAAAAATATGTTACCGGAAATGACCGCCGGGATAATGCGTAAGTACCAAAAATTCACATATATACAGGGTGGTTACTAATTAACGTGAGGTGTTCAGAGCCCTCTAGCGAGTAAAGTATTGGACGAAACCTAACCAAATTTGATGAGCATGCATAGTAGACCATGGGATTTTGATTTAAAAGAAAAAAAAAAGGTATAGTTCCAAAATTTACCACCGGGGCAATTTTGGCGCTGCAAAAGTGCCCCAGAGGTCCCCCAATCTCAATCCTTGAGATTTTTGGTTGTGGGGATTTCTTAAAGCCGTTGTTTATCAAGGACATGTCTCCGATATCGCAACGTTTAAAGGATCGAATAACGTTACACGTGAGACAAATCAACTCTGATATGCTTCGAGCGGCAGTAAAAAATGTCGTGCATCGTATACAGTTCTTCGTATTTACCAATGGTGCGCATATTGAACCAAAGTTGGAAGTAAAATTTATGTTTGCTGCATTGTTTGTCAATTAACCATTCAATATTTACGCTAATACACCTTTGCAGCGCCAAAATTGCCCCGGTGGCAAATTTTGGAACTTTTTTTTTTTTTTTTTTTAAATCAAAATCCCATGGTCTACTATGCATGCTCATCAAATTTGGTTAGGTTTCGTCCAATACTTTACTCGCTAGAGGGCTCTGAACACCTCACGTTAATTAATAACTACCCTGTATTTCAAATATGCGGGTTTTCGGAAAAATTTTTTATAAATGCATTAAAGAAAAGTATCTTTAATTGGATAATTTTGAATTAGGGTTTTAATTAAAAAGTATTTGTGCTCTAACCTAAAAAATATAAATAGTGACTCTGTATGAATAAATAACTGATAACTGGTATTTGCGAGTTATAACGGCCACCCACTGAGCTTACTTGGCGGCATTAGGATTCTGCCAAGAGACTTCAAACCAAGAGATATCTCTTCCGCCAAGAGACATCTTTCCAGACTTCAAACGTTTTTCGTAAGATTTTACCACCTCCATGTTGACGATTGCTTGGTGATTGGATTTCAATGTCATGTATAACCCACAAGTACCAACATTTATGATACAAAAGAATAGACATACACATAACATTATGTAATCTTTTAGCAGAGTTTCAAAAAATCATATTAATCTAATATATAAAATTCTCCTGTCACAGTGTTAGTCACCTAACTCCTCCGAAACCACTCGAACAATTTTAATGAAATTTTCTATGTATATTCGTTAGGTCTGAGAATAGGTTTTTAACTATGTCTCATACCCCTAAGTCATAAGGGCGGTCCACCCCAAAATGTTTAGCCCCAGAGTGCTATTCATTTCAATCAGGATTTCTGTGTAGACATTAGCGTGTCCAGTCACTTTTCAAATGTGTTTGCCAGATAATGTGGAGAGGGGGGGGCGTTAATAAAATGTTGAAAGTCGCACAAGGTTTGCAATTTTTGATAATGGATCGCTAAATGTGATGCCAAAACGTGACAATTTATTATAGATATATTTCGTGTATAGTTAGAAAACGCCTGGCGTATATTGTAAAAGAGTTTTAATATAGATTTCTATTCCGAAGAAGTGCTCTGTGGAACAAGAAAAGAAAACACGGTACACTCATGGATTATGATGCCCATTCCAAACAGCATTTAAAATGTCTTTGCGGTATAGTTGGAATATGCGTACTGGAAGAATATGCCTGGCGAAGATTGTAAAGTACGCGATTTTAAGATAGATTTCGATTCCAAAGATGTGTTTTATGGTACAAGAAAGAGTTGATTTCTATTTTAACGCCCCCCACTCTCGCCAACCTAAAAATTCCCCGTACTTTGGCGAGCTTTGTAGTCATGGGTCTCTGGGAGTTATGCACAAGTTTCAACGGTACTTACGTATTATCCCGGCGGTCCGCCAAGACAAGCAATTTTTCACCAAGATAAATGCCGGGCACATGAAATTGTTGATGGTTTGGAATACGATTGGCAACGTATTTAAAATCTACGAAAAACTAGTTTGGCGGAAGTGACCGCCGGGATAATAAGTAAGTACCGTTTCAACGCACCCAAAAGAACTAGGTGATAACTAAAGTAAACAAACTAGCGATAAACGCGAAAGTTAAGGAATTTGAAAACATTTAATTATTAAAACTACATTAATTGGTAATCCAAAATAAATAAAAATGTAACGGCATGCTGTACTTACATGTTGTTCCAAATCGCCATTTTAATTCTAAATTACGATTTCTACATAAACTAGGGGCCAAGGCCCCCAGACTCGCTACGCTCGCTTTTCATATGAGGCATTCGGCCCCTAATCGGGCTTATTCGTAAAAAAGACATAATTTCAACAGAGAAAACCCGAAGATTGGATCAGATAGAATGTTACTGAGCTAAGCTACACATTGCTTAGTTCTTGCATCTTCATTGGTACATAAAAATTTAAACTTCACACTACAGTAGACCCCCTACCCCTCATAACACGGAAGATATTTTGTTATGGGAATCCGTGATGTACGGGTCCTGAGCTATACTCCACTTGGAGTGCGGATTCCGCTTATAATCGCTGGAAAAATTATTTGTACTCCTCAGAAACACAATGATATTTAATGTTGCCATTCAAAGGTTATACTAATTAGGAGCTAAAGCGTAATAAAATAAGAACATATGTTTCAGCTGTATTTTTAATAATGTAAAACCTACTGGACACCTTGCGAATTTGCCACCCATGGCGATTTTTCATTATTTGGCGACTTGTGTACATGTAAAGTTAATAAAAGCTACGGAACAGATAGAATAGCCTGCCACCAATGGAGACTTTTCATTATTTGGTGATTTACACATACTCACAACCTATATTTACTGTTCATTTAAGGTTACCGGAAAACCGTTATCCATACTTTCATTTACATAATCGTTTGCAGATTGGCGTACTTAACACCACGAATTATACCATCTCGTCGCGCTAGCAAATATCCAAAGTGTATTATAACTGCTATAATGGCACAGTTAACGCCAAATATTTCTACTGGTAGCAAATAATCCAGCTGGACGAGAACCGGCTTTAAAATAATCTGCATTTTAATTATTTTTCATTTTCAAGATATTAGTTATTCTGTTTTGGAAAAACGAATAATCGCTAATTATAAACTCCTGTTGTCTAAGCGAACTTACTATTTCAAAATAGTCAACTTTGTGTAACACATTTTGAGTTACTTATTTCATATAGTTTTTATTTTGGCGTAAAATGGGCGTCATTCTAACTCATGTTTGTAAATTTCACGCGATTCTAGATACTTGGAAACGCTTTGTTGCAAAGGAATGAATGATTTTATGCCAAATCTGGCAACCATTCTGTTTATTTTTTCAGTTTTTTATTAATATCTTCTAAAATAATTCGATTTTCGAAATTTCACTTAGCTCATCAGGTTCCTCGGAATTTTTCGAATCTGTGGGCACCTTAGTTGAAACTTAAATCCCCACGGTTTAGGAGGAAATAGGCCAACAAGCTTTGACAGCGCCAGCGGCCTTTACTTTTTTTTAGAATAGAGAGACACCCAAATTAATGCTGTTCTGGAAACTCGCGGAATCTTTTCGCAATTGAAAGATTTCTTTTTGTGTACACAGCTATTCTCATGTCCATGCAAACGATTTATTTGTGAAAAAAAAAAAAAAAAAAAAAAAAACGATAATAAACTGTGTAATCTGGAAAATCTCTTTTGAACGAATTTGAATCCCAATTGTATGACGTCGTATTCACTTGAAAAGGGTAATTTTGTCATGCAAATGATTTACTTTTTTGACTCTCGGAAATAAAATGGTGCTGAAAATAGCGAAAAATCGCTTAAAAAGGAGGGAACGGGTAGATTTTCAAATTTTTAAAGAAGCGCAGATTGTTTTCTATATTTTTATACTTGATCATGAAAATTTTCAAGCAGATCGTGCAAACGGTGAAGAAGTTATTAGGCTTTTTGTGTTAACTTTGTAAATTTCACGCGATTCTAGATACTTGGAAACGCTTTGTTGCAAAGGAATGAATGATTTTATGCCAAATCTGGCAACCATTCGGATTATTTTTTCAGTTTTTTATTAATATCTTCTAAAAATAATTGGATTTTCGAAATTTAAATCAGCTTAGCAGGTTCCTCGGAATTTTTCGAATCTGTGGGTACCTTAGTCGAAACTCAAATCCCTACGGTTTAGGAGGAGATAGGTCCAGAAGCTTTGACAGCGCCAGCTGCGGCGACAGCGGCCTTTACTTTTTTTTAGAATAGAGAGATGCAAAAAATCGTCATGGTAACTGCATATGTTTAATCATCGCCTCCTTGGCGAGAGTCGAGGCGTTAAAGTAGGAAACAATATATAAAACGGTGAAGTATAGTTGTGATATACTTGGCGAAGATTGTAAAATAGTTTAGTAATTCCCCGAGACGCTCACTAACTTACGGTAAAGGGTCCGTAAAACGGAATCAAAACCACAAAGAAAATCCAACACAAACTTATTCGACTCAGAATCAAAGAACACCAAACTTCAATCTTCATGCAATTAACACTAAATGAAAATTCTATACTTCAAATGCACCGCGTTTAATTATCAGAATTGCCACTCAGATTCTGATTAAAAAAAAAAAAAACCGATATTCCAGACCAACATGTGATAAAAAATCCAGACGATTTTCAAGTCTATGACGTCAACTTTAGATATGTTCTCCAAGGGCGGAACCAGAAGCCTGCTAAATATTGGTAAAAGCCCCATTTATGTAGTGTAAAAACATTTTTCTCGGAGGGCGCGCGAGCCACTCTGCGAGACCCCAAAAAAAAACATCAGTGGGTCCGGGCGGGCCCCTCTGCGAGACCCAAAAAAAAACATCAGTGGGTCCGGCCATCGCCTCCAGGGGCCCCCTCAAAAATATGCTAACGCGGGCCCCTCTGCGAGACCCAAAAAAAACATTAGTGGGTCCGGCCACCGCCTCAAGGGGGCCCCCTCGAAAATATCCTAACGCGGGCCCCTCTGCGAGATCCAAAAAAAACATCAGTGTGTCCGGCCACCGCCTCAAGGGGGTCCTCTCGAAAATATGCTAACGCGGGCCCCTCTGCGAGATCCAAAAAAAACATCAGTGGGTCCGGCCATCGCCTCCAGGGGCCCCCTCAAAAATATGCTAACGAGGGCCCCTCTGCGAGACCCAATAAAACATCAGTGGGTCCGGCCACCGCCTCAAGGGGGCCCCCTCGAAAATATCCTAACGCGGGCCCCTCTGCGAGATCCAAAAAAAACATCAGTGGGTCCGGGCGGGCCCCTCTGCGAGATCCCAAAAAAACACCAGTGGGTCCGACCACCGCCTCAAAAGGGCCCCCTCGAAAATATGCTAACGAGGGGCCCTCTGCGAGATCCAAAAAAACCATCAGTGGGTCCGGACACCGCCTCAAAAGGGCCCCCTCGAAAATATGCTAACGCGGCCCCTCTGCGAGACCCAAAAAAAACATCAGTGGATCTGGCCACCACCTCAAGGGGGCCCCCTCGAAAGTATGCTAACGCGGGCCCCTCTGCGAGACCCCAAAAAACACATCAGTGGGTCCGGGCGGGCCCCTCTGCGAGATCCCAAAAAAACACCAGTGGGTCCGGCCACCGCCTCAAAAGGGCCCCCTCGAAAATATGCTAATGAGGGGCCCTCTGCGAGATCCAAAAAAACCATCAGTGGGTCCGGCCACCGCCTCAAAAGGGCCCCCTCGAAAATATGCTAACGCGGCCCCTCTGCGAGACCCAAAAGAAAACATCAGTGGATCCGGCCACCACCTCAAGGGGGCCCCCTCGAAAGTATGCTAACGCGGGCCCCTCTGCGAGACCCCAAAAAACACATCAGTGGGTCCGGGCGGGCCCCTCTGCGAGATCCAAAAAAAACATCAGTGGGTCCGGCCACCGCCTCAAAAGGGCTCCCTCGAAAATATGCTAACGCGAGGCCCCCTGCGAGATCCAAAAAAAACATCAGTGGGTCCGGCCACCACCTCAAAAGGGCCCCCTCGAAAATATGCTAAGCGGGCCCCTCTGCGAGACCCAAAAAAAATATCAGTGGGTCCGGCCACCGCCTCAAAAGGGCCCCCTAGAAAATATGCTAACGCGGGCCCCTCTTCGAGACCCCAAAAAAAACATCAGTGGGTCCGGCCACCGCCTCAAGGGGGCCCCCTCGAAAATATGCTAACGCGGCCCCTCTGCGAGACCCAAAAAAAACATCAGTGGGTCCGGCCACCGCCTCAAAAGGGCCCCCTCGAAAATATGCTAACGCGGCCCCTCTGCGAGACCCAAAAAAAACATCAGTGGGTCCGGCCACCGCCTCAAAAGGGCCCCCTCGAAAATATGCTAACGCGGGCCCCACTGCGAGACCCCCCAAAAAAAAACGTTTGTACAAGTTGAAGCAAATTGGAATAGAAGACGAAGGAACAGGATAAAACGAAAAATAACAATAACGCATGCGCAAAACTCAAATTAACAGCTTAGTGACGTCAAATTGAGCAAGCGAATTCGTTACATTCATCGATACATACATTCGAAAATATGCTAACGCAGGCCCCTCTGCGAGACCGAAAAAAAAAACATTAGTACAAGTTGAAGCAAATTGGAATAGTAGACGAAGGAACAGGATAAAACGAAAAATAACAATAACCCATGCGCAAAACGCAAATTAACAGCTTAGTGACGTCAAATTGAGCAAGCGAATTCGTTACATTCATCTGCTTACGTCACACATACACAGTAGCTAGATTAAAAAATAACTATTACGCATGCCCGAAAGTGCAAGAAATTTCGCATCTTTCAATAGTTCTAAATTATCCAATTTACAATATTTGACGCATTATCATTCCTCCAAAAAAAAAACGTCGCCAAGCTCTACACATATCTTTATGGTTGCCAGTCAAACTACCATCGGCAGGGTACTTTACTAACGTTGAACATCGCTCACGATGTCGCCAGAACCAAGGGGCACCGGATACGGAACATAGGCCTTTTTATGGAATGACTATCAATAAGTCTCAAGGTCAAGCTATGTCTGTTTGTGGATTAGATTTGAGCACACCATGTTTTTCACACGGACAATTATACGTGGCATGCTCTTGAGTGGGCAAACCATACAGTGGACATCCAGTTTGTTTGTGTTATCTAAAGATGGGATAACAAAAAATATTGTATACTCTATTGTGTTAAGGGATTGATATTATTTTTTAGTAAAATTATTGTAGTTAGCGATATATATAAATTTAAAGAATAAATTACAATGAATTAAAAATATAAATGTTTGGTATTGTGTGATTTTTATATTCCAGCATCGTTCACAGCGCTCCATGCCTCTTCCACTCATATACCACATCCTCACAAACTTACAATAAGTTAGTCATTTCTTTCTACTAAAATAATCCTAGGAATAATTTATATGGCAAAACAACGTTTGCCGGGTCAACTAGTACTGGTATAGCATTTGCAAGATGCATTCAAAACATTGTCAAATGGCCATGAAGTTCGTCGACTTTAAAAAAAGACATAGCAATTTAGGGCCAAAAATATGTCTAAATCTGTTATTAGCTTGATACTTAAAGATATACTGGTGTGGAGAGGCGTTTCCAGCATATTGAAAACCACAATCCTATAAGATTCCGAAAACGCTATGGCAGGAGGAATTTTTTGCACATTCTATTTTGCATTGCATATTGCATCAGAGTGCATTTGTTTTTCACAACTCATTAAGGGGATAGCCTACTTTTAAAATGCCCCAAAAATTGATTTTGAGATTTTTATCTCATTAAATAGTTTACTTTATTCTAAAAAGATTGATACCAACCATTTTTCTGTATGACAATTATTTAGAGATAAAAAGGAAAATGTAAACGCAAGTTGGGCAGCATGCTGTAGAAGCTGCGACTAATGTTGACACTAAAAGCATAAAAGAGGCAGAAAAGAAATGTACAGAATTTAATTTCGAAACTCGAAGAGCCAGAAAAATGCTCAACAGTTCTCAGTTTGAGGCAATAAAAGAAAACGAAGGCAATGTGCATGAAAGAGGAAAATATTAAATCGAAAAGTTCATAAAGTGAAATAAAATCAAATTTTTATGTTGCATAGTAAAAAAAAATATACATGGATATAATTATTAAAATAACTTCAAATAATGTACTTTACCAATATTCGTGCCTTTATATCCTAAAAATGTATCTTTTGTTAAGGTATGTACATATTTTTTCATATTTACAATTGTCGAGCTTTTCTTTAGATTGATCTTTCTTAAGCCATATTAAAACATATTTTGGGTTAATCATTTTAAATACTCAGTAAAATTATTTTTAAATAGTAAATGTTTCAATAGAAAATGTTTTTAATTTTTAAAAATTAAATTTATGTTCCAAAACTACAATTTGAACTTTAATTGGCGTTTTCTCAAAACACTGTTTTTCAAGTTTGCGCGCATGATATTTTAAAAACTATTTCAGATATCAACTTGAAATTTTTCTCAGGCATTTATTTTAATATAATGAACAAAATGAACTAAAATGAAATGGTTGTGTTTCATAGAAAAAAAGTTATGATTGTAAAACTATCAAAATTTTTATGATAATTTAAACTTTTAGATTAAATATTTTTTTAATTTAAATTATGAAAATAATTAAACCATTTTAGTTTAGATTGTTAATTATAATGTTTTGTTTAATTTAGAAAAAAATTATGAGGATCAAAGGAATTCTAATTGAGATATCTTGCGCGCAGTGGGAAAGTACCCTTGAATTGTTTTTACAATATTGTGTGGTAAAATAATATTTTTTAAATTATCACCTTTATAATAAACTACAATAATATTTTTAATCAATAGAGTAATGTCATAGTAGTTAACTGAAAAAAAATTGTGTTTCTGCATGCATTCATTATTTTTTTTTTTAATTATGAAAGTTGAACTAAAATTTCTACATTTTCCCATTCTTAAAAGTAGGCTGTCCCCTTAAGACTGCCGAAAGAACAGTACTTTTACAGGTAAAGTTGTCACTACAGTTGAATAAGGGCAGTATGATGTTGTAATTAACTCCGCCAAATATTTTATCTTGCCAAGAATGACAAACACTGAAGCTAGCCCAATGCACTTTTTTTGGATTAAATTCTTCAGCATAGCTTCGATATTCGCCACCACGAAAAGAGGAAATATTTCACGGTTTTAAATCCGCCAATCTGCCAAGGATTGCATATAAGAATACTAGCTGACCCGGCAAACGTTGTTTTGCCATATAAATTATTCCTAAGATTATTTTAGTAGAAAGAAATGACTAACTTATTGTAAATTTATGAGGATGTGGTATATGAATGGAAGAGGCATGGAGCGCTGTGAACGATGCTGAAATATAAAAATAACACAATACCAAATATTTATATTTTTAATTCATTGTAATTTATTCTTTAAATTTATATATATCGCTAATTACAATAATTTTACTAAAAAATAATATCAATCCCTTAACGCAATAGAGTATACAATATTTTTTGTTATCCCATCTTTAGATAACACAAACAAACTGGATGCCCACTGTATGGTTTGCCCACTCGAGAGCATGCCACGTATAACTGTCCGTGTGAAAAACATGGTGTGCTCAAATCTAATCCACAAACAGACATAGTTTGGCCTTAAGTCTTATTGATAGTCATTCCATAAAAAATTTTGCCCACCCCCCCAAAAAAAGGATGAAAATCTGAAACACTTTCAGATTTTAAATACGCACTGTGCTATATATTAAAATCGTATTACAACTTATGCGTCGTCCCTATTCCATTAAGTTGGAAAGTGTTATCCTTATTCATGACTGTGCTACATTTCTCTTTCTTATTTCGTGAAACCCATCTTTGGAATCGAAATCTATCTTAAAATCGCCTACTAAAACTATTTTACAATCTTCGCCAAGTATATCACAACTATACTTCACCGTTTTACATATTGTTTCCTACCTTAAGGCCTCGACTCTCGCCAAGGAGGAGATGATTAAACATATGCAGTTACCATGACGATTTTTTTGCATTTATGTTGAAATCGTAATTTAGAATTAAAATGGCGATTTTGAAGAACATGTAAGTACAGCATGCCGTTACATTTTTATTTATTTTGGATTACCAATTAATGTAGTTTTAATAATTAAATGTCTTCAAATTCCTTAACTGGCGCGTTTATCGCTAGTTTGTTTACTTTAGTTATCACCTAGTTCTTTTGGGTGCGTTGAAACGGTACTTACTTATTATCCCGGCGGTCACTTCCGCCAAACTAGTTTTTCGTAGATTTTAAATACGTTGCCAATCGTATTCCAAACCATCAACAATTTCATGTGCCCGGCATTTATCTTGGTGAAAAATTGCCTGTCTTGGCGGACCGCCGGGATAGAACGTAAGTACCGTTGAAACTTGTGCATAACCCCATGACTGCAAAGCTCGCCAAAGGACGGGGATTTTTTAGGTTGGCGAGAGTGAGGGCGTTAAAATAGGAATCAACTCTTTCTTGTACCCTAAAACACATCTTTGGAATCGAAATCTATCTTAAAATCGCCTACTGAAACTGTTTTACAATCTTCGCCAGGCATATTCTCCCTGTAGGCATATTCCAACTATACCGCAAAGACAATTTAAATGCTGTTTGGAATGGGCATCATAATCCATGAGTGTACCGTGTTTTCCTTTCTTGTTCCACAGAGCACTTCTTCGGAATAGAAATCTATATTAAAATCGCCTAATAAAACTCTTTTACAGTATACGCCAGGCGTTTTCTAACTATACGCGAAATATATTTATAATAAATTGTCACGTTTTGGCACCACATTTAGCGATCAATTATCAAAAATTGCAAGCCTCGTGCGAATTTCAACATTTTATTAACGCCCCCCCCCCTTTCCACATTATCTGGCAAACACATTTGAAAAGTGACTCAACACGCTAATGTCTACACAGAAATCCTGATTGAAATTAATAGCACTCTGGGGCTAAACATTTTGGGGTGGACCGCCCTTATGACTTAGGGGTATGAGACATAGTTAAAAACCTATTCTGAGACCTAACGAATATACATAGAAAATTTCATTAAAATTGGTCGAGTGGTTTCGGAGGAGTTAGGTGACTAACACTGTGACAGGTGAATTTTATATATTAGAAATAGATTAGATATGGAGAACTGTTTTAATGGCAATGATAATGGAAAAATAATTGTTGTATTTTGCGCATGCGTAAATCGCCAAAAAATCACCGGAGAATAAAAAGTCGACATTGGTGGCGTATATAAGCTGTTTCGATTCTTGTTCTTTTCATATTCATTCATAATAAAAATGGATTGTCTAATGTTATACATTACCATTCATTTTATTCATGTAGCTATAAATTTTTAAGGATGCATAGATTTCCTTGAAAACTCCAACAGTTTTCTTGGTGTAAATTACAAACTCTCAAAATGTCACTTTTTGAAATGTTTAAATCATAGATAAACAGTATTGTACCACACAAAGGAAACTCGTTCCTAGAAGAGTTGAATTGTAAATTTACGATTTGAATAACTTCAATTTCAAGTAGTAGTTTATAAATATTTATCATTTTAACCCATTTGTGCCTGGATATTTTTGCGACTTTCTTCGATTTTTACTGATAACAGAAATAATAGATAAATTTCTGATGTCAACTTCTTAAACAACGGATGATTTCTTTTAAAATCATCATGCATAAAAATCGAAATATCAACATCCTACTTGGTCATGTTAAAATATTTTGTAGAGTTGAGGCTCAATACTCATGAATAAAGGCTAGGAAAAATAAATAACGTTTTCGACTACTAGCGAAAATGCCGTCCCAAAAAAGGGACGCTAGGCATAAATGGGTTAACCCATTTGTGCCTGGATATTTTTGCGACTTTATTCGATTTTTACTGATAACAGAAATAATAGATAAATTTCTGATGTCAACTTCTTGAACAAGAGATGATTTCTTTTAAAATCATTATGCATAAAAATCGAAAAATCAACATCCTACTTGTTCATGTTAAAATATTTTGTAGAGTTGAGGCTCAATACTATGAACAAAGGCTAGGAAAAATAAATAACGTTTTCGACTAATAGCGAAAATGCCGTCCCAAAAAAGGGACACTAGACATAAATGGGTTAAGTAATGCGTGATTATTAAGGCTTTAACTATTCGCTATTTCCAGCAGATAAATTTCTTCAAACAAAATTCGAAGAAATATTAAAATAAAATGAGTTACTTACGAATGTTTACTTTGTGTCTTTTAGCATGCTTTTTGTACAGCGCCATCTATCGATGTTTCTGAAACTTTTTTTTCTTCGGTTCAATCCGTTTCCTCATATCTTGAATAGTATGTTCAACAATTTTGAACATACATGAACACATTTGAACATTGTTAGCAGGTTTTAGAGCTTTAGGTGTAATAATAAGAATAATTAAGATATTTTCTTTTTTTGAAGCAGATATATTTTTTATATCTATTTTAATAATAATTTTTGTTTCTGAGACTTCACCCTTTGTAGTTTGATGTATATAAAGAGCTCAGAGTTGGGGTGATTTAATTCTGATCACCTTGTACATCAATTTAATTTTTTTTAACTTTTCTCTTGCATTCGGTGTGAAGGAAGTGTATGACGAGATGTAATATCCATCTCAGAGCATTGAGTGTCGTAGCTTCAGGCGTCATCCAATCGGACAAAAGGTACCCATTTCTCCGGCCGTCAAATATTGAGATGTAGCTTACCGCACTGGCGATCTTGTATTCATTACATTACTCCCCCTAGATAGTCAGCTGGAGACTTTTGAACGATGTGCAACCTGTTGTGGTCTTTGCGGCCGCTCATTGTGGACTTTTGATGTACAAGAGAAGATTGGGATCGCTGCTGGTGCCTTCTGTCGCCAAGGGGGAGAAGAATACATATTCGTTTCTCCGGGTCACAGCGAAAGGAAAGCATGTGTCGGGAATGGTATCGATTAGGGATGGACGCGAAACGAGACATACATTTTTAACATTACTATATAGGGATTTTGCGAGACGAGACAAAGCTTTTACGCTGTTTTGCGAGACGCTAATTTTCCGTTTCGCGTCCATCCCTAGTATCAATCGTAAGACCTTGAGAGTAGTTGTTTGTTTGTTAGGGCAAGACTACACTACGCATATCTGACTACGGGGGTGGGATGCCTTGGTCGTGGGATTTTTTTAGGAGTTCTAACCCGTATTTACATTAGGGTCATATGGGGGAATTACGGGCCACTGTTTTTCCAGGATAAATAATGGTCATTATAACATTAAATTTTTTTTTTTTTTTTTTACAAAACAGCTAAACAATGCCAAGTCATTTTTATACATTCTATTTTCTTATATCAAGTTGTTCAAAAGTAATGTAACTATGAAGCAAAAAATAGAAAATAAAAGACTTTTTACACTATCATAAAAATATTTTCAAAAAAGATTGTCTCTGAAAATCATGGTTTTTTCTTTTCTTTTCTTTTTTTTTTTTAAGATTCAAGTCAGTGAAACATTTTTGAAAAAACAGTTTTGTTGGTGGTGTATTTTTCCTTGCAGATGGTCTAAGCTATTCAGACGCACACCCTCCTGAAAAAATATTCGAGCAAGAGAGAAATTTCGTACGTTGGTTTCGTATATTAAAAATTATTTATCATAGAATATGAATTAGGCTATGTATAAATATGACTTTCCATATTTCTATCAAATTGTGCGTTTTTCAAAAACTCAACTATTATTTGCAAATCTAATATAGGAAATTTCTCTCTTGCTCGAATACTTTTTTGGACGGGTGTACATATACTTTTTCTTCATTATTTTTAAAATTCATTTTAAAGTATGATGCAGGGACGTGCCAACGTCTTGGAAAGGGGGGGGGCGAACGATTTTTTCCGAGATCGGTAGGGGGGGCGTCATTTCACCAGCCCCTCATACCCCCCCTCCCCCAACAAATGTTTTTAAAATAAAAGGTGTCAACCTTGGTACAAGGAAAATTTTTGTTTGTACTTCTATAGCTCAATTACAATAATCATTTTCTTCAGGGACGGGGCAGCTATTTTGCCCCCCCCCGCCAATTTTTATAAATAATCGGCTTCAGTCTTTTTTAACCTCGTCTGTACACCCTCTCAAAAAAGTATTCGAATATAAGCCAAATTTCCTGTATCAGTTTCATGTAAACTAATTAATTTACCGATTTTTTTTTTTTTTTTTTTTTTTGGTATCTCAATAATTTGCTTAAAATAACAGTTTTCTTCGTGCGGAAGGTGATGGGTGGTGGCAGCTATTTCTCCCCCCCCCCCCTCTTCCGTTTGAGCTAGTAAAATTTTCGTTTATACCTCATTAGTTTGTTTAAATGGCCGTTTTCTTGAGGGGAAGGGCTGGAAAAGTTGCTTCCCCCATCCTGAAGAAGAAAACTATTGTAAGCAAACTATGGAGGGGGCTAAAATACAGAGGGGGCGAATTATATAGTTCGCCCCTTTTACTCATTTACCGAGGGGGCGATAAACCCCCCCTGCCCCCCTGTTGGCACGTGCCTGGTATGATGAGTTATACCCCAGTTTATTGGGGGGTATATGTATTTTTTATTTATTTTTGTATAGCTAATTTGGAACTGTTTTGTGATAAAGAACTGTCTAATGACAATGAAAATAAGATTGAAGAAGCTGCAATAAAAAAGTTGCGAAAAATGCCTCCTTAGGAGGTTCTAAGAAGGTGCTACAAGGAATTCATTCTGTACGTGAAGAGCAGAAATATTTTGCTGTATATTATGATTAAGGCGACAAACGTCCCCAATTTCGGAACTTTTTCAGTTTGTCCCCAAAATGTAAAACAACAATTAGGGGCAAAATTTCAATTAAACAGCTATTTCTTCCCAATTTAAAAAGAAATCAATCATGTTTCCTTTATTTTGTGTGTGTTAATAATGCTCCAGTTGAATAAATAGAAGCCGTTTTGAGAAGAGCATTGAATCAGCGTTGTGTTTCCAATTCTGAAACAAAGATTGGAGACACAACACTGATTTGTCCGAGGCCATCGTCGTATTAACCCATTTATGCCTAGTGTCCCTTTTTTGGGACGGCATTTTCGCTATTAGTCAAAAACGTTATTTATTTTTCCTAGCCTTAGTTCATGAGTATTGAGCCTCAACTGTACAAAATATTTTAACATGAACAAGTAGGATGTTGATTTTTCGATTTTTATGCATAATGATTTTAAAAGAAATCATCCCTTGTTCAAGAAGTTGACATCAGAAATTTATCTATTATTTCTGTTATCAGTAAAAATCGAATAAAGTCGCAAAAATATCCAGGCACAAATGGGTTAAATTTGGTCACCGGGTTTGAGTCCGGCATACCCCTCTAGACCTCCGTTTACATGCGGTGTATAGGCACGTTAAATAGGGTTTTTCCGAAAGACCTCTCGGCGATAGCTGTTAGTTTACGAAGGGTACCAATATTCAGAAGTCCCCTGATCTGGGGCCATTTGCGAAAAATCGGGAGTGCGAAGCGGCGCGGTCGCACTCCCAAATTTAACAAACATTTTATTTATTACATATTCTGGATTTTAATGCATCAAATCTCGCATCCCCAAATGAACAGCTGAAATGCCGTCCCTGTCCCCTACCACGATGCTATCTGAGAGTATGAGGGACGAATAGTTCTCATTCGCGAATAGTCAAATTCTTAATAATAATAGCCAGCATCCTCAATTTGTTGCTACCACGAATATAGCGTGTACAAGAAGTGAGAAGTTTCAAACCTGTTCTGACGGTTTCGACACTATCAGTAACAGGGATTGATCAACCAATTACAGTACACTGCTCCCATCCCCCTTTTCTACAATTTCTCCAACAAGGCATTGTCTTCAGGATTTTTGAGGGGTTGGAGTTTATCCATCAAAAAGAAGGGGTGTATTTTTTGTGTTTTTAATTAATTTATTTATTTTTGGACAGGGAGGGAAACTCAATCTTGCCGAGGAAAGGGGGATACACACAATAAAACACCCAGCCATCTTCTACTATCTGCAACCGAAAAGCAGATTTCACTTGCAGCTTATGTGTTGTGAAAAAAACACTGGTATTTCCGATAGGGAATCCGACATCGGAATGCTTTTGACAGCTTCGTGCTAGCATAATATAAAGATGTTTTCTCCGATTGCAACACCAGGAGTCGAGAAGGCTTGATTTATCCGGTACAGAAAGCTTTCCGATGACATCGTGGTAGGTAGGGCACCTGATGAAGATCCAAATTGGAACAGAAAACACAAGGTAGGACTAAGTATTTCTAAACGTCCCATTCGATGGCGTGAGCAGTTTTCTCCTGGCAAACGAACTTCAATATTTTGTACTCTAATTTTTATATGCTTTGCGTACACCCTCTCAAAAAAAAGTATTCGAGTAAAAACGAAATATTCTATTTTAGCTTTGCGAATAATTATTGAGTTTTTGAAAAACGCATGACTCTACAGAAATATAACAAGTTATAAGCATGCATAGCCTAATTCATATTCTACGATAAATAATTTTTAATATACGAAACCAACATAGGAAGTTTCTCTCTTACTCGAATACTTCTTTGAGAAGTACATGTCTATCATTCTAAATAATGACCAAGGTTTCGTTCAACCAGTGAATGTAAAGAAACCACTAGCAGTTGCGTGCCTAACCAGTGTTAGGGTTCCGCCATTGAAGTTAGTTTAACCCTTTACAGCGCCGTGTCCGCGCTCTGAGGATACAACTCTGACATTTTGGCTGTTTTGATTTACGAAGAATAAATTTGATTTCAGTTAAATACTCAAGGAGGACATCTAAATAGACTGCCCAATGTCAAAAAAGTGCCGCTGCTGCCATCTCACGATTTACTACCAGCAAGATGGCGGTCGATCGAATCACCCAGAGCTAAAGAACATTTTTGACACAGCCGACTGTTCACTTTTTCGACATTGTGAAATGGTTGTTGCACTTCAAAGGGTTATAACGAGCTTCATCCGAATTTTAAAATATTTCCCTACCGAACGAGGGAAAAACGCCAGGCTTCTTCGTTGCCCTCTTGTTCTTTTTCTTCCTTTTTTTCCTTTCATCTCTTGCCCTGGCACGTCATCCCTCAGGTAAGGCCTATAATCAGGCCTTCTCGTTATTCCCGGTGTATATTTCTCCCTTCAATTAATCACGCCTTCGTCTCACACCTCCCAGTAATTGCGCTGGCGGGTCCCGCGGGGCGGGACTGAACCCTTTGTCAACGAAAGCATCCCCCCCTTTTCTCTTTTACCTTCGAAACTGTTGTTAATGATAGCAGCAACCGGTCCGTCTACGCAGCGCATATCTCGAATAAATCTGATCCGGCAACAGGATAGACATTTAACTGAAATATACCTTATTAATTGGTAAAAAATAGTTCTGTTGCACAAAGGAAACGCTGCTCAGTCGGAATTATAGGGTCGAGTTGAAATTTTCTTACAGTATTACATTAACCCTTTTATCACTCTTCAAAGTATGAGTTAAGGAGAAGGAGTAAACTCAACAACTGCCAAGGACTTCTATAAAATTCTTTAATTCTCGAATACCAAACCCAGCAAGCACACAGAGGTTCTCTGAACGTCTATTAACGTTCAGAAAACGTCAATAGACGTTCAGAGAACCTGTGTGTGTTTGCTGGGAATAGTCAAAGCATATCATTTATTTCTTTCATTCCATCTTTTTTTTTTTTTTTTTTTTTTGGCTTTCGTGTAGCGACACAATTTCTAGTTCGTTTTCTAAAACACAAATTCAGCTTTAAAAATTTTATAAAAGTTTTAGTTCACTAATTTATTTTATTATTCTTTGAAAGGAATTGGGGGGGACTTAATTCTGAGTCTGCATTGGAAAACTGCCCATCTGATTCCAAGCATTTATTTTCCCGTAGAAAAGAATGATTTATCTTCCAAACAAATGCAAAAAAAAAAAAAAAAAAAAATTATTTTAATTGATTATTTCACACTTTTCTAATTCGTCGGTAACTATGAAGGTGGTAAATAAAGTAGTGAGAACTTAGACAAAAAAATAATTATAATGATCTTAACTAATAAAATAGCATTACATTTCACAATTAAGATCACCAGCAAAGTACATTTTGTCAAAGAATACTAAGGGCAAGGTGCTTGTAAAAATCATGGACGGAGCGTCTTACTCCTCTGTGTACTGATTATCCTGTGCACAGATCCTGCCCTGCAACTGCCCGTAGCGTAACCTATGCTATAAAGGAGAGCTGACATCTGACATTTTGGTTCACATATCGTGAAAATCAGCCATTGTGTAGCATAGAGAAAACACTGAGAGTCTTTGTGAAATACCTTGTATAAATTCGAGACAACTGAATTGGAGGGGTCAAGCAAGAGGATATTTTTTCGCGAAGAGTACTTATGGCTCCTCGGAGCACAGTTTCGCGTACCCTGTTCTAGGTAATGGAAGTCCGAAGCACGAGGGACATTAACCAAGGAAGGGAAGGGACGAATTTTTCGACAGCTACTAGCCTTGACTCTTTCTGAGATTTCGAGGGAGAGGGGATTATTTCTACAAGAGTTTAAGAATCCATAATACATTCAAAAGATGGACATGGTAGTTTGTATTCGACAGGAAAAAGAGGTTCACGCGTATTTACTTTGTCGGTAAAAACATTGGACTGGGCTCGTACGGAGCAATCGTGAATCTTCTAACGCGCCTGTTTGTGAACTCCAATGAGTCATCCAAAGAGGCCGATGGATGCTCACTGATTGGTTCCAGGACTTAGATACGTCATCTAACGATCAAATCTAACCAATGAGAAACGTCCGTAGGTCTCTTTGAACGACTCATCCATGTACACAAGCAGGCCTGGTAAAATATTCCCGATGGCTCGTTCAGAGGCCCGGTTCATTCATATCCATAATTTACTAAAATTCCGAACTTTTGCAAAGTTCTCCTAAAATGTCCTAGTATATGAAACACTCGACAGAATTTCTTTCTGCATTTTATTTTTTTTTAAATGACCACTTTTAAAATATCAGACTATTTTAGAAATTTTGCTTAGTTCTATATTTGCTTCAAGAGCTTAAATTTTAGCAAATCCAGGATTCGTACGAACTCTGGTGGGAATTTCTACTAGTGATTTAGACATAGGAACAATACCGATAGTTTCGTCTTAATAAACATAAATGCCCTTTCGGAATGTGACGTCATGAGTGGGAAAAGTCCGATTTATCCGCTACAGAATGAGTTAAAATAAAGTCGTGGTGAGGTAAGGTTACCAGATTTTTAACAAAGAATTAGGTGACAAATCAGCATGTTGTCCCAATTCTGGAACAAAGATTGGGGACATTTTATACATTCACACCTTTTCACAAAAGGGCTTATGTTTCAAACAAAAGCATTATTAATATTCATAAAATAAAAGAAAAGCATGTTTGATTTTTTTTAAGTCTGTAAGAAATAATTAGTATCATTAAAATTTTGTCCCCAATTGTTGTTTTACATTTTGGGGACAGATTGAAAAAAATCCCGAGATTGGGAAATGTCTCCGAAACTTGGGAAAGTTTGTTGAATTGCAAGGCCCCAGGTGAAATGTAGCTGAGGGATAGTTATAGAATAACACAAAAGGAGTACGCAACATGGGAGGCGAAGAAAGTGACCACCCTGGGTTAAAGGGATTTGAACCCGCTCGCAGAAGGGCGGTGGAGGCAGATGCGCAAGCCCTCTCAGCTACGAGGGAGCTCTCAAATATCTAACAGGCCGGCAACAATAAAGATGCTCCGAATTCAAACTCAGTTCAATTTGTAAAACATTACAATTTTCAACAATGGACTTTTTATATGAAATAATTATGCATAGCATAGAAGGTCATGGGTGGTCGAATGGTGTTGTAGCTTTACCAGTTCAGAGCAGGAAAGTTGTTCGATTCTCTACTTATGTCGAATCGACAAAAAATAGAATATACGCGTATACACACAACACTGACTCACACATAACACTTACACACACACATAGCACTTACACACACACACACACACATCACTTACACACAGACACATAACACACACTAATAACACTTACACAAAGAATATAATATGCACTTATACAAAGAATACGAACTACAACTCCGTTCACCACCCATACTCGTTTTACTTCCTTGTACGGAGTATAAGGAAGTAATGTGGGTGATCCCGAAAAAATTTCGGGAACCAAATTTCGACGAAAAAAACGATTTTGACTACCTCTAAATTTAATTTTAACAATTTTTTCAATGTATCTATCTTACGCTAGCATGCACTATCATAGAAATGAGTCTGCAACCCATTTTGACCAATGGCGAGTCTATTTTGACCAGTTTTTCCCTGCCGTCTGTACGTACGTACGTATGTATCTAACTCGCATACCTCAAAAATTATTGGTCGTAGAATGTTGAAATTTAATATTTAAGATTGTTGTAACATGTAGTGGTGCACCTCCCCTTTTGGTCCCAATCGACTGGATAGTTTATCTACAGGACCGTCCAAAAGATTCGAACGCTCCATGGGCCAAAATTCCTCAAACTAGCATATCTCAAAAACTATTAGACGTAGAATTTTGAAACTTTATATTTAGGATTGTTGTAACATCTAGTTGTGCACCTCCCCTTTCAGTCCCATTCAACTAGGCAGTCATTGTTTGGTCCATGCTCAAAATCTCGCCATTTGTCATCGACCTTGGCGAGTTTTGCCGAAATTTCGCCAAATTTGGCGATAGTCAGTCATTTGGTTCATGGCCAAAATATTGCTGTTTGTCATCGCCTTTGGCCAGTTTTGGAGAAATATCGCCAAATTTGGCGATAGTCAGTCATTGTTTGGGCCATGCCTAAAATCTCGCCATTTTTCATCGATCTCAGCGAGTTTTGCCGAAATATCTCCAAATTTGGTGCAAAAAGTTATTTCGTATTTCGCAGAACTCTTAAAACTTTTAAACGCAGAATTTTGAAATTTTATATTTTAAACTATTGTAACATCTAACTGCATCTCTTTTTTGATTGCAAACGACTGGGTAATTTATTCATAGGGTCAGCCAAATGACTTTAAACACATTAAGGTGTATGGATATATTCAATTCATTGAAAGTCTGTGGTCAATTACTACTTTGGCTATCCTCAAAATCTCTCAAGATTGTCGGCTTTTGGTTAAATATCGCCAAATTAAGTGTCAGAAGGAAATCTTTCAAATTGAAACTGGCTTGGCGATATCTCAAATATTTGGCAAAAAATCGTTAACCTTACTATTACTGAAGTACTTTATCTCTTTCAAACAGAAAAATATGTTTAGATGAAGTGCGCCGAAAATATTTTTGATTTAATATACGTGCAAGGAAGTCATGTGTTGTCCACATCAGAATTTTTAACATATGAAACTAATTGAAGTACCCTTCTTCGCTATATATTTATATCTGCTTACCTCAGCAAATTTCTGTCTCAAATAACTTATATTTTCTCACTTGAATCCAAATTCTGTGTTCGCGAAATTATCATGATCGTGATCTAGCTTTTTCGTCCAATTTTGTTAGCATTTAACTTACTAACGTACTTTTAAATGCATAACGTTAAAACGATGCCAAAGAGTAATTCATTTCATTTCTAATTTTACTATTAACATTGAGTTACCTTAGCAACAATGTCGACTGTTTTCACTGAAGTCGTTAAATGCTATAGTCAAACGGAAACTGAAGTAATTTTTTTATTTCTTAAGATTCAAAAAATAAAAATATCTGAATTTGAAAGCAATAGAACACTAATATTTAAAAACAGTCCGACTTATTCTATTTTCTCTATTTTTCATTTTATTTCCTTCCTATACGTGTCAGCAAGTCTTCCAAATTACCCAGAGTTGCACATATGCACAATGGGTTCCCCTTATTGGATGCAGCGACTCCTGTTTCTATCGACAGAATCAGGGAAGTTTCGAAAGTTTTGGAAACGGAAAATAACGTATAACCAGGGCCGTAACCAGAGGGGGGGGGGCTATGGGGGCTGAACCTTACCTAACAGCCTTTCAGCCCCACTCTAAGGTTTTCAAAAAATTTACAAATTTATAGATAAATACTATTGTTTAGAAACGAAATAACAATCGTTAAATTTTACATCATTAAAAATAACCATTGTTTTGGGGGGATTTCAGATTTTTAAATCACACCAAGTTTTTTTTTTTTTTTTCTTTTTTTTTTTCCCCTCACGTATTTGTGCAAAATTTCATGCCGATATGTCCAATGATGCGGATTTGTGTTGGAGGTGGAGAAACAAGCACACGAACCATTGGAGTTGGAACAAGGAGTGGAATCATATAATGCTATAAAAATGATCTAATTCGTTTTCAGATAAGAGATATATACCTCTCATGCTTCCATCTAGAAGTGATAATTGCAAGTAATTCCACAGAGGATAATATTTTCCCCGAAATTTTATTTGAAGTATTAATTTCATTTATTGTCTCAAAACAATTCATTAAAACGCCTTTAAAAATTAATAAAAATAATAATAATAACAGTTGTGTACTCAAGAGATAAAATCCAGTTGATAACTTTTGCCCTACGTACTTTATAAAAAGTGCTTTTTTACCTTCACATTGAAACCCTAAAAGTTAATATAGTTATTTAAACTGCATTTTAAAGAATTTTATATGTAATATTTTTATGTCTCATCACGCCCCACCTGTAATTTTTTTGTTACGCTAGGAAAATGCAGTAGTTTTCTTTCTAATTTATTTTCCTAACTAGCTGAAGTACCCGTCCTCGACGGGTTAGTGAATGAAAATTTCCAAAAAGCAAGAACTTTCGTCAGCATTGTAGGAGTACACAGAATGGATGTAGTATGTTGCCAAAGTAAAGAAAGCGAAGTTATAATTTTCATGTATTGTTAAAATATTACAGGTTAGAGTGTAACTAAGTAATATCATTTCATTCGCTTTAGTCGTAATTATGTGATGCGCGAACGAATATTTAAGCATATTGAAATAATTTTCGCAAAATATTAAAATTTAATCAACATTTTTGAAAAATTTGAAGCCTAGAATTTAAGTTGACTGACAACCTATCATGTCACCCAAATTCGTTTCATTCCCTGCAGTCTTTATTTCGTGATGCTGGAACAAATTTTCAGCATTTTAAAACGATTTTCGAAAAATCACAAAATGTAAGCAAAATATTTTTTTAATTCAACGCCTATAAATTAAGATTAGCAACTACCTATCATATCACTCAATTTCGTATCATTCGTATTAGTCGTTATTACGTGATGTTTGAAGAAATATAAACGTATTTTGAGAGAATTTTCACAAAATCTCAAAATCTAATAAAAATGCTTAAAAATTGGACAACTATAGTTTATGTTGAGCAACCATCTATCTTGTGACCAAATTTCACATCATTCGCTTTAGTCGTTATTACGTAATACGGGAACAAAGATTCACTCAGTTTTAAACGGTTTTCACAAAATCTCGAAATCTGATGGATTTTTTTTAATTAGATGCTTATAGTTTAAAGTGAGTGACCACCTATCATCTCACCAAATATCATTTTTTCACCTTTGCAGTTATTACGTGATGTGCGAACACAAATTTAAGCAGTTTGAATTGATTTTCGCAAAATTTCAAAATCTAATCAAGATTTTTTTTAATTCGACGCCTATGTTTTAAGTTGAGTGACCACCTATCATGACACCTAATTTCATATCATTCGCTTCAGTCGTTTTTACGTGATGCTTGGACACAAATTTATGCAGTTTGAAAGGATTTTCTCAAAATCACAAAATCCAATCAAGATTTTTTTAAAATTGGACGCCTATGTTTTAAGTTGAGTGACCACCTATCATGAAACCAAATTTCATATCATTCGCTTCAGTCGTTTTTACGTGATGCTTAAACAAAAAAAGCGTCACGGACAGAATGACAGAATGACAGAAGGACAGAATGACAGAATGACAGATAGACAAACTTTTTTTTGAGGGTCGCATCGGATTCCAGGGTGCTTGAAACGGATAGAAATCGCAAAATTGTTGAATTCCAAGAAATGTACAGACAAAAGTCTAATTTTATTTATATAGATTTTACTCATCCTGCTTTATATTATTATTTAAATAAGTAGTTATAGTAACCCTGATAATAAAAGGGAAGTTTAGTTTTCTTAGATAATAGCCCCAAAAAGTGACAACAATGTAATGCTATTAATTCAATTTTGCGATAAGAAAGAGAATACAAAAATTTAACAATTTCACTGTTGGTATCAAAATCATAAACCTTAGATTCTATTTTTCATACAACACGTTTAAAAATAATAAACTTTATTTTCATAAAATACTTCGATTATACACTTTATTTTTTAATTAATTATTATCATTACTTTTGTACATATGTTTCAGAAAAAAAATAATTATTTTTAGTATTGATATGGGAAATTTATTCATCACTACAGGTATTAGCACAAATTTCTAACATTAATAGTAATGGCTTGGCGCGCAGGAGCTGGCTTAGTTATATAGATATTTTATTGGGTTTAATATAAATTTTTATGGTGTTTAAATGCTCACAACATGCTCAAGATATGATCAATTCATGTGTAAACATCGCATAAATTGTACATACATACATTTCGTTCAGAAAAAATTTTTCATGATAAAATGCTATTCTCCAGTTTTTAACTACTTCTATTTCATTTAACATATATAAATAGCAGCCACCTCCGGCGCCCAGTTGGCTCGCCATGTTGATAAATCTTGTTCGGGGATAATACTGTTTCTCACCGGCTTCCTTGGCACTGAAATCTCTCAGATTCTGAATGGAATTTAAAATTAAGATGATTAAAAACAGGGGCGGTCCTAGGGTAAGTGGCGCCATTGCTAACGTAAAAAAGACGCCCGCTTTTATACTCTACTTAGTTTTTGAGTTCGAAATGACGCCCCTTCGAACCAGGCGGCCCGATGCGATGATTACCATGCTTACCGTGTCGGCCGCCCCTGGTTACAAAAATAAGATGGTTAAATGATAAAAAACTACAAAAAGGTACGAATTATTTTCTTCCTGTATTAACTCTGAAGAGCTGCTGGATATATTGGCCGTTATCAAAAAACGGAAGGGGAAAAAAAGGGGGGGGGGAGAAGAAAATCTGAAAAACTTTCAGATTTTAAATACGCACTGATAAATTCCAAGTGAGTGATCTCCTGCTGCTGCAGAAGTGAGAGGAAGTGCAGCCAACTTGAATTGAGAACGCACTGGATGTTTTGCATCCTTTGTATATATAAACTGTGACGTACAGTATCCAACCTATCTGCATTTTTGCATACATATAAAGAGAGAAAAAATGTTCCCCGGCATGAGCTATTAGCATCTGCTGGTGCACTGCATTTGTTAACCAGTTAACCCTTCGAGGCCCAACCCTTTCCCAAACGCGGCACAGCCAGCTGCGTCAAAAAAGGTTCTCTAGATCTGTGACACGCGATGAACGTTTCGATCTTCCGCCATCTTGCTGGTAGTTAGGTCGAGCGATGGCAACGGCTGCCCTTTTTTCAGCATTGGGCAATCTATCCAGCTGTTCTCGCATTCTTCCATTTTTCAGTAGATGTCAGTGCTGTTAAAAAGAATCATGACAATTTTTTTACGGGAAATGACGTGCTAAAAAGTAAAGTATCTCTCGTGGAGCTATGTCACCCGCAACTATTTTTATAGAAATCAAATCTATTCTTCTTCACTGGCAACAGTCAAAACGTCAGAGTTTGGTGTTCCCAGAGCGGGATCACTGCGCGTTAAACGGTTAAATATTTCTAATTTATTTCGAAGTTCTTTGTCCGCTTGTACTTTTTGATAAGGTTTGTTTTTGTCTTTACTATAAATTGATGAAAACAGTTTCGCAACCTGTAAACGCATACACTACAAGAAGAATATCTTTCATTTCCCCAATTCCACATTGTATGGCTTGAATGCAGTAGATTTTTTCTTCCTGGCTACTTATCTTAGGTATTATCATTTTTAATTGGTTGTTTGGTGGAGCAAGGCTAATTAATAAAACCAATAAATAGGCATCGTTATGAATAACTATTGCTTCTACTTCTTTTTCAGATTCGCAAATTGCAGTTGAAACTGTTACTGTTTCGGCATCAGTATCAGCCTGTAATACTTTGTTATCTGCTTGCTCTAAGTGCTTCATCGGAAGAGATAATTATCGTACTTTATTTTTAATATTTGAAAGAAATTCTCCTTGCCCCCGAGTGACATGAAATGGGTCTTCAACTTTAACATCAATGTGTGTAGTACATTTTTATCTTCGTAGATGTTCTGGATGGAAAGCATTACAGGAAAATGGTGATGCCGATACAGTAATAGTTTCAACTGCAATTGCGAATCAGCAAAAGGAGTAGAAACAATAGTTATTGATAACAATACCGATTTATTGGTTTTATTAATTAGCCTTGCTCCATCAAACAACCAATTAAAGATGATAATGCCCAAGATAAGTAGCCAGAAGAAAAAAAAAACTACTGCATTCAAGATATACAATGTGGAATTGGAGAAATGAACGATATTCTTCTTGTAGTGTGCGCGTTTACAGGTTGAGACACCGTTTTCATCAATTTATAGAAAAGGCAAAAACAAGCCTTATCAAAAAGTACAAACGGACAAAGAACTAAAGAACTTCGAAATAAAATAGAAATATTTAACCAGCAGATGCTATAGCTCATGCCGGGGAATATTTTTTTCTCTCTTTATATGTATGCAAAAATGCAGATAGGTTGAATACTGTACGTCACCGTTTATATTTACAAAGGATTGCAAAACATCCAGTGCATTCTCAATTCAAGTTGGCTGCTCTTCCTCCCACTTCTGCAGCAGCACGTGATCAGTCATTTAGAATTGATCATCAAGAGCAGCAATTGTATGATATCCAAAAAGATCCACGAGAATGGGGTTGAAAAAAAGGTAGCTGGATATATGCGTCCGATCACAATATCAATGCCTGCTGCTCCAGAGGAACTACTCTGCCTTATTACTGGTACTTGCTCTGAAGGATGTACCACTGGTGAAATAAATTAAGAGAATTTGCATATTTTACCGAATTTCATTGAAAAGAACTGAAGTGCTTGTAAAATCACTGCTTCTCGACAAAAATGGAAATCTTGTACGTCAAATACGTAAGCGTACACCTGTATGTAGGCGGATCCAGTCGTGAAAATTTATAGCGCGTGTAAGTAGAGGCCTCATAAGCGCGCGTTAAGCTAAGACGCATTTCGTTAGCTAGAACACCAAGGCGAATTCCTTGGTGTTATTTTGCAGCAGTCGGTCAATTTCAAATTGTAACAGTAAAACTGGGTAACCACCAACGTTTAGATGATGGAATAAGGTGGTGAATTGTGGGGTCGTTGGGGGCGTTTGCGGGGTAGAAACAGGCCAATCTCAAGCCCAGATTTGTAGAGAGTTCAATTTGACGCCCCACGTCGTGTATAACTTATGGATGGAGTTCCAGGATACCGGATCCATCGAGAGAAAGCCTGGGCAAGGTCATCCAAGAGCCACGATGGCCAGAGAAGATCGCCATTTGTCCATTATAGCGAGGCGTAACAGGAGTGCTACAGCTTCTCAGCTCTCTCGTGATCTGTACGCAGCCACAGGAACCCGTGTATGAAGGGTTACTGTTTCCAAAAGACTTCATGAGAGAGGGTTGTTTGCAAGAAGACCTGCTGTTTGCGTCCCGCTCACTTCCACGAACAGGAGAATCCGTTTAGTATGGTGCAGAGAGCATAGAGATTGGAGTATGGATCAGTGGGCGACCGTGTTCTCTTCACTGATAAGTCCCGGCTCAACCCTGAACACCGATTCTCGCCGTACGTTCATATGGAGAGAACCAGGGATCCGCTATACTACCCTCCAATGTTTGCAAAATCGACCATTATGGCTGAGGAGGTTTAATGGTCTGGGCAGGCATCATGTTGGATGACTTCACACCTCTCCATGTCTTTGAAAGAGGCACTGTGACTGGTGTGAGGTATAGGGATGAGGTCTTGGAGCCCTGTGTTCGCCTGCAGATCATTTTAATGGACGATATCGCGAGTTCACATAGAGCTATTCTAGTCGACAAATTTCTAGAGAGTGAGGATATTCGCCGGATGGATTAGCCAGCCAGATATACAGACCTTAACTCTATAAAGCATGTCTGGGACTCTCTAGGTAGGGCAATTGCAACTCGCAACACCTCTCCCAGAACCATCCAGGAAATGAAAACAACATTTCTGAACGAGTGGGACCAATTGCCACAGGAAATGATACACTGCCTTATTTCAAGTAAGAAATCACGCTGCGAGATCTATATCTGTAAGAGAGGACCATAACCCCTATTAACCCATTTTTTATTTTATTTTTTTTTGGTTTTGTTTTGTTTATTCTGCAGCGTCTGTTTCATACCTTACGACTCCAACGTGTGTTACGCACGATCATGCGTGTGTATTACAATTATTGAATGGTTATTTGTGTTGTATTGTATCAATGTATGTACATATCAAATTTCATTAAAATTGGTCCAGTAGTTCTAGAGATGATCGACCAAGTCTGCAAATTCTCTTAATTTCTTATACCAGTGTATATTAGAAATTGTGAGCGTAAAAGAAGTGCATTAAAATGTTCCACTATGTTCACAAACTGTGCAGGACATGGCTGTAGTAACCGGGATTTCGAAGAGATAGTCGAATAGATTTCGAAGAGAATATTTGCAGCCATGAGGAAAAGGATACTTTTGATGATACAGATCCGAGTACTGTTGATTAGGTAAGGTAACACCTAATCTCTTTTTAAAATGTAAAGAAATATAAATACCATCATTTAATTACCATCAATAACATGTTTGTAATTTAATTACTGTTTATAGTAACTTTAATCATTATTATAATTTTTGATTAAATTACAAATCCAATGTGTTCGTTTATTTTATACCTCCTGCTCCTTTTCTACAATTTCTAACTTGTTCAGAAAAAAAAAGTAAAACACCATTTAATGCAGGATATGGTGCCCTTTTATTTTGTAAATGTGATGTTTATCACAAACTTCATAATTTTTGAGAAATTTGGAAAATTAATTTTAACACCCTCCCTCTGCCAAACTATTAACATAAGAAGAAAAGGTAAATGAGACTATTATTATAAAGAATATTGCACTCATTTTATTTTTCTAAATATGTATGCGATAAATCTGAAATATTCGAAAAAATCTACATTTTTTTTTACCATGCCCCTCCCCCCTCCATTTAGCCCTTTTCTTCCTAACTTTAGACTTGAGGAGGGGGGAAAAAAACTCGTGTGGGACCATTGTTATGCAGAATTTTACGTACTTTAATTTTGCAAATATAATGTTTACCATAGATTTGATAGTTTTTGAAATATTGGGGGAAAAAAAACTTTTCAAAAACGAATTCCTTCCCCCCACACCTTTCTCCCCCTCCCCTGCCTAAACCCGACGCGGGAAACTCTAGGATTTTTTTTTTTTTTTTTTATGTACACTGCTCAAAACAATTAAAGGATATTGTAAGTTTTATATAAAATAAAGATATAAGCGAAATTTTTTTTGCCGAAAATGGCAGAAGAGAATCACAAATGCAAATTTTTCTGATTTTCAAACTGTGGAGTAAGCTAATTTTGAGTTCGTCGTCAAAAACGTCACTTCAGCGGCAGCGAATGAAATTGGACTTTCAACTGAATAAAAGAAAATGAAGACAAGGATGATCGGCATTCAGTGACTGCTTTGTTTCGATGAGTACGATGTCTCAGCGAAGTCATTTAACCGATTCAGAAGCTTGGAGAGTTGTCGGTAGGTTAGAAGGGGGCCAAACTCAAGCCGAAGTAGCGCAAGCCATTGGAGTGTCACAAAGTGTGATTTCCAGGATCTGGAACCGGATTTTGGCGACTGGAAGTGCAGGCCGAAGACCAGGGCAAGGTCGTAGACGGGCAACAACGCCCAATGAAGATCGTTATTTAGTGTTAACGGCTCGGAGACACCGGAATATGAACGCTACTCTTCTCCAACAACACCTTCGCTCGGCTACTGGCACCACGGTTTCAACTCAGACTGTCCGAAACCGGCTCCATGGTGTAGGTCTGTATGCTCGCCGACCGATGGTATGTGTTAGACTAACATCAAGGCATCGTCGCGACCGCAGGGAGTGGGCAACAGAGCATGTGAACTGGAGGAGAAATGAATGGAGCAATGTTCTTTTTTCTGACGAGTCCCGTTTTTCAGTTCATCCTGATAATAGGCGTATTTTCATCTGGAGGGACCGTGGCAGTAGGAATAATCCTGCGTTCGTGCACGAAAGTGTCAGCTTTGGCGGTGGGGGAGTGTTGGTGTATGGTGGCATCTCCATTGACGGGCGCACAGACCTCTACATCATTCGAGATGGACCTCTGACTGGTCGCCGATATAGGGATGAGATCCTCAGACCTATTGTAGTCCCTTACGCTGCAGCAATCGGAGATGACTTCATTTTAATGGACGATAACTGCAGGCCACATCGTGCTAACCTGTGTAGAGATTTCCTTTTCGAGGAAGGAATCGTACGAATGGAATGGCCAGCGTGTTCTCCAGACATGAATCCAATAGAGCACGTTTGGGACGCTCTAGGAAGACGAGTTGCTGGCCGCCAACCACCCCCACAAACTCTCCAAGAACTGGAAAGAGCTCTTCTGGAAGAGTGGGACAGAATACCCCAACTCGTGATTAATA
Organism: Cheiracanthium punctorium; assembly: GCA_038373885.1. Taxonomy (NCBI): domain Eukaryota; kingdom Metazoa; phylum Arthropoda; class Arachnida; order Araneae; family Cheiracanthiidae; genus Cheiracanthium; species Cheiracanthium punctorium. Next base: position 488,321 of record JAWZYV010013819.1, read on the forward strand.
GCCTCATTGACTCCATGCCTCAAAGGTGTTCAACGTTGCTGGCCGTCCGTGGAAACCATACCCCCTACTGAAAATGATTTATTTTGAAGAAAACACCTTTTCTTATTTTTTTTTTCTCATATGCACAAATTGTGTTTTTTTCCTTTTCTACACAAATGCGCAATAAAATGCATTTTTTTCTGCCAAACATGTGTAATTTATTCTTATATAACCTACTACGTCTGTCGACCATGTATCAATCAGCTAAAAAGTTTCCCAGCCACAAGATCCACCTAAAACCGCAATAGCCTTTAATTGTTTTGAGCAGTGTATTATTGGAAGGGTAATAAACAATTTGCACCGAGTTTCAAACTTCTTTTTTTTTTGGGGGGGGGGGGATGTTGACCTGAATTCCTAATTGCACTGTACTAAAATTGTCCTTTGATACAGTAAAAATTGGATGCGTTTGAGAGTTTTAGCCCAGCAAATTATACCTATCCATAATATTAATCTATGGTCCTGACGATCAGCTAAGAGGACTACCATGTGTATGAGGACTGCGAGAGAGGGGAAATAATAAAAGAAAAAAATACTTTCTTTCAGAGGAACACAGCCGCACCAAAACATCAACATGAGGCATTGAAAATTCATACCACAAAGTATCTGCTGAAAGATTCGACCACGAGGGTAAAAAAATAATAACTCTCCTACCTAATTGAATGAGGAGGGGGAAAAATTTTTATAGTAGGGAAGAATCTCGTTGAGCGTCTCGGCGAGGTTTGCCTGTCATCCAAATTACAGGTTTGGTGCTGGAAGACGGATGGTCGACGCCAGGGTTTTTCAGCGCTGCCGTAATTAGTCAATGATTACACGCAGTTTAAACATAATTAACCATCTGCAAGGTGTCCCGATTCACACTTCGTGATTGGACCCCTAGTCGCACTCGGTCAACGATCCTGTGCTGAGTGGATCTTTTGCTTGCAACACCTTAACCCTGAGCAAAGATGATAACCGTTACGTCGAAATACAAGCAGCAACAACAGCACGGGGTAGTTATATATTGGGGGGGACTGAGATGTTTGATCAGCGAAGTGGTTGGATGGCTTTGGTAAGAGGTACGACATTTAACTTTGTTTTTGTTTTATGAGTCGTTTTATAAATGAACTCCACGGTTTTCGGTGAAAAACAAGAATACAGCGTTTAAGGCGTAGCTTGTCAGTTGATGGAGTAGATTTATTGGGCTAGATTCGAATAAAAAGTGCCGATTAAATGTTAATCACCTTTTTTCCATATGGAAATTCGTCGGGAATCGTATTAGATTCTCTATAATGCATCGAAGTTGCAAGGCGAGGTCCATTACGGTCAGGGTCGTATCTATGCTTCATAGGCATTTTAAGCGGTAGCTGAGGGCTCCAGACTACGGGCGGCGGGGTGCATTGAGTAGTAGGTTGCATAGAACATTGGGATTTTCCGGGTTTACATTCAAGTTTCTTAAAAATTTATTACTATTCTTTTGATTAGTAGAGTAATTGCCGCTGTGCACGTAAATTTTCCCTTTGAACGGAGCAGTTCGGGCATTTCTTTTTTATCATTCCCGGTCTTCTACAACCGTAACACAATATACCTGAATCTGTCGCTCGATTACTAAACATAAGGGGGGGGGGCTGAGCCTATCTAGCACAGTGGATAACTTTCCGAAACCTTCTCGTGGTTTAAATTCCTTCTTACTGTACATGGATCTTATATCATGAGAGTCCAACTTTTCAGCCAGGGAGTCTGGAGAATTCAGGTTTTCACATTCATCCAGCATATGTTCCCTGCACTCGACAGATACGCGCATTTTCATCTGATCTGCCGGGATTAATTTTTTAAGAGCTTCAAACGAATCGACCTACCCCTCTTTCAGCCAATTTTCAAACTATGCCCGCAGTTCGAAATAGTAATTGTTACAAATCATCAAAAATTAAAAGGTAAAATTTCGCTTACATTTTTCTCAGATCGCCGCGGGTTCTAAGAGGAAAACTATTATCAAAATTAAATCGAACTCCATTTCTGTACAACATAACACAAATATTTAATCTCTACTAACACTTATACAAAACACGAACAACATTTAACGACGACTCACGATAAACTACTACATCGAAGAGAGAAAAAACAGTAGGGGGGGGGGGGGGCAAATCAGTCACATGATGGCGTGATCCATGCTGAACCGAAACTTTCTGCGCGAGATAGGAAGGTGCCGGGGGTTCCCGACATCCTCCCACCTTTGAGTTTCAGCTGTTTGAAACTCAAATCTGAAGTCTAGCTTTCAATAATCGTCCATACCGGTATCGTCTAGGTTCATTATCGGATGCTGAATTATCATTGTCATTACCACTTTGATTAGTCCCACCCTCATTTGTCTGATCAGCAGAAAAGGAATCAATGTCCACGTCAGTGTTGGGCTGCTCATCTTTATCAGTAACTTCTAATTGAATCAGTTTTTGCACAGGACGTAGAAATTCGCCATTTTTCATTTTGACTTTAACAAGCCGTATATATCCGTCTTTAGAAGGATAAACTTCTAAGACCCTAGCCATAGGCCAATCTAACCTTTTGGTGTTATCGCTAGCGACTAAAACCACATCTCCGACTTGGATTGGTTTGCTATTTTTTGTGTACTTACGGGATTGTCTTAAATACTCGGAACGGAATCTTTTTCGTAGATCTCCTCTAATTCTTTGTAAATACGCGAGTCTTTTATTTAATGCCGATGAATCTAGACTGTCTAAGTCAGGAGTTCCAGATTCTTTGAGATCTTGTAAGAACATGGAAGGCGTGAGAGCGAGTAGTTCATTTACGTCATCAGAAACATAAGTTAACGGACGACTGTTTATAATGCTCTCAGTGTCACAGACGATGATAAAAACTTCTTCCAAATTCAAAGAAGCTCGTCCTAAAACTTTCCGTAGTATTCCTTTGATCATACCAACAAGACGTTCCCACCATCCACCCCACCATGGAGCAGACGGGGGAATGAACTTCCAGTCAATTTTTTGGTTTGCACTATACTGGGAAATTACAGTCCAGTTAATTCGTTTCAATAAATTGTCAGCACATCAAAAGTTGTGCCATTATCACAGTAGACAGTTGCTGGTCTGCCTCGGCGCGAAATAAATCTGCGGAACGTTTGTAGGAATATGTCAGTTGTTAAAGCAGTGGCTACTTCTAAGTGAACAGCTCTGAAAATAGCACAAGTGTAAATGACTATCCAGGCTTTCTGTCCGCCACGAAGAACTAAAGGACCAACATAATCTATACCCGTTATTTCAAATACACTTCCCTCTTTCACTCGGTCTTCTGGGAGTGGAGCCTCTGGAACTGGGTTTGGTTTAGAATTGAATCGCTTGCATTGCACACATTTTCTTATGACTCTTCGGACCGTTTTTCTGTATTTTAGTATCCAAAAATTTTCTCGCAAATGAGACATCAATATTTGAATTCCAGCATGTCCCATATTTAAGTGCTTTGATCGAATAAGTTTTTCTACAACAGGATGCTCAGAAGGTAGTAATACTGGATATCTAAAGTTCTCTGTGTCTTTTTGCATTAAAATACGAGTCTTTACTCGAAGAAGTCCGTTGGAATATATGCAGGAAATACCTCTCAAACTTTTGTCTTCTGGTCCAACAAAAGATTCTCTCTGTACTATTTTTCAGGAGTGATGTTTCAGCTTCATTCAGCTCACTTGAAGTAAGGATGCCCGAAATTCTCATGTTTGGACATTTGCAATTATTAAGAAATCTTCGGACCCATGCCATTACTCTAATGATTTTTACGTAAGATGAACGATCATAAAGTCGCTGAACTGAGTTTTCAAGATTAATAGCACTTGCAACTGATTTTCGCTTCTCAGAATTCACTATGTCAAAGTCAGGAAATGATTCCGATTTCAGCCAGTCTTCTTGTGGGGCCCTCAGCCAATCAGGACCATACCACCATTGGGATTCCTGCAATGTTTCAGCATTGCAACCACGTGATGGGAGGTCTGCTGGGTTTTTCGTGCCTGAAACGTGATACCAGTTCTCAGGATCGCTGACAGTCAAGATTTCTTTCACCCGATTAAAAACAAAAGGTGCCCAGTTTTCATTCCTTTTGATCCAGTAAAGTGCGTTTCCCGAATCAGACCAGTAAAATGTTGGAATATTATCCATCTTCAATTCAGTTTTGACACTCTGAGACAGTCTTGCGCCGATACAGCATGACATCAGTTCCAATCGGGGAATGGAAACGGTCTTCAAAGGTGCAACTCTGGAACGAGCTTGGACAAGTTGGCAGGATACAATACCTTCAGACTCATTCCTCAAAAATATGCAAGTTGCATACCTGCGTTTACTAGCGTCACAGAACACATGCAGGGTTAAATTACTGTTCATGCTAGGACAAGCTGTGAGACATCTCGGAACAGCAATATCTTTTAGATGACATAACTCTCTTCTCCATTTTTCAAACTTTTTCGTTATGGATGACGGTAATTCACAGTCCCAAGTTACTTTTAACTTCCAACATTCCTGAAGCAGGATTTTAGGTTCCAATGTAACCGGACACGTAAAACCGATTGGGTCGAAAATTTTATGAACGCTTGACAAGATCTTTCTTTTTGTCACTGGAGAGTCATCTTCAGGGATTTCTTTCAAGTCGACTGCTAAAGAATCATCATCGAGTTTCCATGTTAGACCTAAGACATCTACTTCTTTCTTTTCAGATGATGGCAAACATTCTTCTTTTGGGCAGATAAGACTGTGCTCCCACCCGCATAATTCAAATTTGGCAGAACGGAGGAGAAGTTTTGATTCTTCAATAAATTTGTTAAGCTCGTTTTCATTATCTAAACTCGTTACGGAATTGTCAACATAAAAGGATTCAGCCAACTTCTCTGCGGTATCCAGCACCGGCGTGTCGTATTTGGTCTTTCATGTAGCCCGTTCCTGTTAGGAGCCACAATTCAGTACCATTTGAAAAATGCCCCTGAAAATCTCAAAGTCTGGATGGATCGTTCTTATTCCACCACAGGAATCTGAGAAATGGCCTATCTCGTTCACTGAGTGCAATCTGGAGGAAGGCCTTCTTTATGTCGGAAATGACACCGATTTTCTTCAACCGGAATCTGTTGATCACAGCTGGAATCAGCTCAACAAGATTTGGTCCCTTTTCTAGGCAGTCGTTTATTGATGGAGAATCTTTTTCCCGAGCTGAGCCATCAAATACAGGTCGCACCTTCGTGGTTGAATTTTCTTTCAAAACAGCTCTGTGAGGTAGATAATATTCATTTTCGGTTTCGGAAAATGGTTTAATTTCTTCTATGATTCCTTCTCCTAACCAGTCTTCGAGCTGTTCTTCGTAAACCTTCTAAATTTCCAGATTTCTTCAGTGAGTCTGTGCATTTTCTCAGTCTTCTTTCTGCAATAGTTTTGCAGCTGGGCAAAGGAGGGTGCCCCTGAATCCATGGGAGAAAAACTTCATACCTGCCTTCTTCGTTTTGTTTGATATTTCGTTCAAAATGTTCTTTGGCGGCTAATTCGAGGTCTTTTCCAGTCGCCTTTTCTCCTGGATCTAAAATCCCTAATGTATCCAGATTCCAAAGATCACTAATTTTTGCTTCATTTGCATGCAGTAATAAAACGGTCTTTGTACTGTTGTTAATATCGTTTTTTCCTGTTTTACCAGAGAGTGTCCGACCCAAGCGTGTTTCCATGCATACTAAAACAGATTCTAATTGGTTTAGTATGCATGTATGTACATTTAGTATGTACATTTACCTGTATATAACTTGCCTAAAACACCACAACCAAGGAGAACATGAATTTCACAGGGCGAATATTCATACAACAAATTTTCATCTTTACCAGTCATGTCTGTCAGAAAAATTTTGTTTTTCTTTAATTCATTTACAAAAGAGTCATACGGAATTCTTGAAAAGTCAGAACAAATTTTTTGTTGATCAAGTACCTCAAAGTTACAACGATATTTATCATTCAAATAACTTAGACGAATTAAATATTTATTATGCTTTTCTGTCTTCTCGATACCTCCGAACAAACCATGTATCAAGTTCTCTTCCCCAATGCTTTTGTATTCCATTACCGAAGCAGCAAATTTCGATATATACGAATTTTGCGAACCGCTATCACAAAGAGCACGCACCTTTTTAACTTTATTTTTACCCCTCAAACGAATCACAAGAGTCTGCAAAAGTACTTCACGCAAGTATGTTTTGTTAGATAACGCATGGTCTTTATCCCTTTCTATTTCTCCCTTGTCTTTTTCGGTTGGATCATTTTCATCCTTATCGTTATTCTTTCCAGGGCACATTATTTTAAAATGGGGCCGTTGACATAAAATACATCTAATTTTAGATTTACAGAAGCGAAAATCATGGTTTGATTTCAAACATTTGAAGCACTTTCCCTTTTTCAGCAAAATTTGCCTCTTTTCATCATGAGTCAGATGATTAGCATTTCTACATTCTGAACTGAAATGAGTTTTAGCATCGCAAAATGCGCAAGTTTCGTTTTTAACAACTGAATAATTATACAAATCTGTAGCTGAAGGAAAATTTCTTTCTTGTCTGGACGGTATCAAATGGTATTGTCAAAGGAACGAATTTTATTCGACCTATCTTCATGTGATTTTCCGGAATGTCTCGTTTTATTATTTTCATACTGTGTTTCAGCCAAACGATAAGCCCGTTCACGAGACTCAACCTCCAACTTCAGAAATTCTAACAAGTCGGTTATTTTATTTTTATCCGAGCTATGATTTCGAGTAAACAATAAAATTACGTCATTCGGAAGAGCTTTAATTAAAATAGGAAACAAAAGTGTTCCATAACTATCGGGCTCAACGCCAAGGCTTCTCAAAGAATTAATTCGTAGATCACATGTATCATAAACTTTCCTCAGCGAAACCACATCTTTGAAATTTCGACATGGCGCCATATGGAGGAGCGCAGACATGTGTCTGTCTATGATCAAGTCTTTTCGACCGAACCGCGATTTCAATAATTTGATTGCCGTACTGTAATTTTCATCGCTGGTTGGTTACTAATCCTGAAATTGCCCTCTCGGCTTCTTTCGTCAAGTAGGATTTCAAATACGAAAACTTTTCCACATTTGATAAAGAACTGTTTTCATGGATCGACATTTTAAATCGTGACTAAAAATCAGTCCATTTGCAAATATCCCCGTCAAAAGTTTCAATCGTCAAACGCGGTAACTTAATATTACACTTTACTACATTACTTTCAATAACAGAGTTTATCTGAGAAGAATTCACATTTGTTTCAATAAAATTATACTGTACAACGGAAAAAACACTCAAAATACTGGTGTTAAACAATAAAGTAAATGAAAAACCTATAACATCTTATGTGTGTTTTTTACAAAGTTTTTTATTTACTTTATTATACTGTACAGTACTTGTAGTTAGTTTCGTTTTAACTCTATTCAATTTATTCCTACAAAGTAGTATGCTTTCGTCGTAATTTTCAACGGAAGTGAGCTCTTTCTCCAAATCTTCCGTTTTTGTGAGTTCAAATATTTTAGAATTTAATTCCTTTAAACATTTTTCTTTCTCGTTCAATAAATCAATAGAATCAACAATTTCATCCAAATTTAAGCTTGTATCAATTAACATAGCTTCCACTTTATTCATTAGTTTAGTGACAGAACTTCTTGTTATTGCTCTAGCAGGTGAGTATTTTTCCATTATTATGCTTTCGATATCAGTGGCGGCTCGTGGGATACAGCAAGTACAGCCGGGCTGCACTTGAAATCATTAGCACATACTTTAAAATAATTTATTCTACTAATTTTCCTAAATTCAGATTAGAATTATGGAATTCCTATGGTAAATTAAAAAAATCTCCAAAAAAACCAAACAAAAAAAAACCGTATTGTGGCCAGATCGCTCATTCAGAAAAAAAGCACTTTAATCTTCCCGCAATTCAGTTGGGAAAATCTTTGGTCCAGCCCTGAGCACTGATAAGAAAATTGGCAGCACCGTTGCCATGACAACGGTTACGTAAGCATTTCCTCCGGCATAGGCTATAATGGAGGTACGCAGCTAAGACTCAGCTCATTCAAGATTTTGAAAGGTCGGCAGCACCTGTGAATTCGACTCTCTGATTGGGTCGAGAAGTAAGGGAGGGAGTAAGGAGAATATTTGTTCGGCAAACTCTGGACTTTATATTGCTGAATTTATGAAACGCTTATGAATGAACAATTACCCATCAAAGCCAGAGGCGTAGCCAAGGGAGGGGTTAGGGGGGTCATAACCCCCCCCATGAGAAATTTTTGCCATACAAAATGTATATACTTCACTACATTATCACACATATGTATACAAATATATGAGTTGCAGTAGTCGTAACCCCCTCCATGAAAAATTTCTGGCTACGCCCCTGATCAAAGCAGTATTGTTTTTAAGTAAGCAAGAACGGGCATTTAGAGGACATGGCGAGCGAAAAAATTCTTTAAACATAGGAAATTTTAAAGAGCTTTTAAAATTATTGATATCTGAATTAACGCCTTTTTATGAGGGCATCACTGACCGATTCGCAAATTTAAAAGAAAGGAGGATTGATTTGGCTTATAAAAAATAAGTACGTTTTCTTTTTTTTTTTTTTCTTTTCTTCTCAAGTTATCGTTACAAAAGAAAATCCTAAGGAAACTTCGAATCAGACACGGATTAATGCAATTTTGAGGATAAGAGCGGCTGGTTGAAATTTATGTCTATTTTATGGAAAAGTAAAATAGGATCTCTTACATTTTTTATGTAATTTCTTTTTTTTTCCTCGGTGAGGGCTTAATCCGCCAGCTTTCGAATTCAATAACAAAGATTTTCCATTCCTGTCCGGAGGAGGGGGGGGGAGGCTCATATGCTTCCGGCTGCAATAACAGTTTTGACCACGGGCCGCCACTGTTCGATATTACAAAATCAAAATACAAATTCACATTAAAGAACAAGTTGCTGACACTTCTTTTTTCTACAAACTTAAAAGTCTCTGTCTTCAACGTTTAAATTCTTGTCTAATTTTGATTTCAAACTTTTATTTTAGTAGAGACTCTAATAAAACTTGACTTTAATGGAGTTCTGATTTTCTAAAAGCTTTCCACATTAAATATTACGATCGCGGCAGGGGATGCCAGATGTTACAAATCATCAAAAATTAAAAGGTAAAATTTCGCTTAGCTTTTTCTCAGATCGCCGCGGGTTCTAAAACTCTAGAGGAAAACTATTATCAAAATTAAATCGAACTCCATTTCTGTAAAACATAACACAAATATTTAATCTCTACTAACACTTATACAAAACACGAACAACATTCAACGACGACTCCCAATAAACTACTACATCGAAGAGAGAAAAAACAGTAGGGGGGAAAAATCAGTCACATGATGGCGTGATCCATGCTGAACCGAAACTTTCTGTGCGAGATAGGAAGGCGCCGGGAGTTGCCGACAGTAATCGTGCCAAGTTATCTCTCTAACCTTTCTATGAGAAAAGAATGACTGCCTAAACATTTCGGCTCTAACTTTAAACCTCTTCACAGCAATGCCTTCACGTGAGCGAAATTTAGAAGCATTTTCCTCCGAATTATGCGCAATGAGGGCTGAGACTGAACCTGGAAAAACACTGAGTTGATACAACGTTCACAATTCCTCAGGTACTTTTGAGAGCTTCAACTGTCTTTCCAGGAGGACCAAACTTCAACGTAATATCATCGCATTCGGGTTTAAAATTAGGTACAGCCCTCGGATATCTTACTTAGCCTCCGAACTAGACACCGCCGTCGATGCACTAACCCCCGTACTTCCTCCGTTTTGGCCCAGTGCCTGTGCTTTCAGCTTTTCAAGTTCAAAATTTATCTCAAGTTTCAGCGGCTCATGGGTTATTTAAAAGTAGGTTCACAAAACAAATTCCGAAAATTAAATATGCAGATACGACGCACCTTGCAAGTTAAAATAGATTTGCGTTTCCAGCAGTTAAAGGAAAACAATGCACGCAACTGAAAGAAAACAAGTCATCTTGGGTCTTACATTTCGTCGCCAAGATAAGTTTTAGCAAAGGTGCTGCCTTGATTAATTTTATTTCATTTTTTTTTCAAAGGATTATATTGAAAAATGCCATTGCTTTTACTCCGAAACACGTCTTTTACTCCCATCTTAATTATTTAGACTAGTTTGTAAAAAAAATAATGTAGTGAAAAATGATGGAAATAAAGAAAATATTAAGAAAATGAAATAAAAATTAATTAACTAACCGAACGTAACAAACCAAGGCAAAATCCGGAAGTGATACCGCAAACAAATGGCCCTGTGTGCACAGTGAAAATGTGCGAACGGAGATTTCATCAGTGCCATATTTCTTCTCAGCTGTCTTGGCGTCTGATCCCAGAGAGCGGTTCAGAGGGGAAATTTTTCGTTCGCACGTGCGATTGATTAAATACTGTGCTGTAGTAACCTACACTACAGTGCATTAGCTATAAAAAGCGTACTTAATAATAGTGGGGAGAGAGAGTAAAACACACGTTTTAAATTCACATAAATCTAGAAGTGTGCTTAATATTTGTTATAAATTTAATTTGTTAATGTGTTTATTCTTTAGCTTTTCCTTTGGAGGTTCACGTGCTCATGTGCTCAAACGGAAGAGCCGCCACTGTCAAGTTTGCGTTTTTCCAACTCCTCACCCCTGCGTTTCTCACCCAACTCCCCCTTCCTCCGTTTTCCTTCCCGAATCGCGATTGTATTTCGTACCAGTTAATTTACAAATTCTTTCTCAAACTGAGGAGAGAACCTAATGAATTCACACAACTGTCGTGGAGGGTTTTACGTTTAAATCCATCTCGACAGCAGTGGGCTACATTGGAGAGGAAAGTGCGTGTATCCACCGCCAACATCGTTACCGGAACTTGCCACCGTTTTGCAGGAAGAATGGCACCAGATTCCCTTGGATATTTGTGGAACTGTATGGCATTATATATATATATATATAACTCTTGGAACTGTATTTATCCATTCCGAGAACACTGCAAGCTGTTTTGAATGCCAGCGAGTTTCCTACACCATATTAGGCAAAGAAACATGTCTTTTTTTAAATGTTTCCGTAGTTTCATAGGCGTAATCTGGGGGGGGCGAGGGGGGGCAATTGCCCCTGCAGTTGTGAAAATTGCCCCCCTAGTCTAAAAAGTCAGGGGGCAAAGTTATGATTTTGAACTCAAATCATGCATTTATAACCCAAATATACTATCAGATTAAAAAAAAAAAAATTCCCCTACAAAAATCAACAAAAGAATAGAATCACAGAAGCTTTTCAACCCAACAGGAACGATGGCAGATTCTACCAAATGGCCAAGCTAGATAACTTCTCAGGAAAGCAAAAATTAGGGGCAGCGATTTTAAACTTGTCTGAAATCAATTGTTCAGCGTTAGAAAAAAAGACCTGTTGCTGTAAATAGTGAGCAAAAAGAGGTCATTTTCACAGGCAATGCCGCAATTAGAGTTTATGTCATCCGGGGCAAACCATAATTAGTGTCGTGTGCATAGGCGCCCATAGTAATTTTCATAGGGGGGGGCAAACTTAAAAAAAAGTTTCTAGAGGGGGCAAATTTCAAACTTTTAACAAATTTAGTTCTGTTTTTGCCATTTGTTAACATAATGAGACATTAACTTAAAACTTTAGGGGGTGGCAAGTTCCCTACCTTGCCCCCCCTTATGGGTGCCCATGGCCGTGTGCCCCCTCGCATGGAGCCGCGCCCCATCCCAAGAAGCTATAACTGATTTTGGCGTTCCATTTAGAATGTCTCCCGGTGCTTGTCCCGTGCCCGATTGCCCCCCTTTATTTGCCGCCCTGTCACAGGTTGGGGCCAGTTTCTCATTTATATTTTAATGAACCTAATTTTGGTGTTTGAAGGTCAGTAGCAGAGAGACAACACACTTTTATGATCGGGCACAACTTACTTGACTTCACAGACGACTAATTGCGAATTCAAATGCGACGCAGTTTAAGAGAATAAGAAGCGGTCTGCGATTTTATGATTTATATCTGCTGCCAGGGGCACCTAGGGACACGTGCCCCAGACTTGGTAGGGGGCTCCAAAATAAGTTATGGTTCCATGGGAGGGGGCCGTTCTAGTTGGTTCGTCGTGAGAGATAAACTCTAGTTGCAGTACTATCTAAGTCAGTATTTCGATACCTTTAACCCTTTTAGAATTTCATGCATTAGAAAAATATAGCAACAAATCACCTCATTACTTCCTACTAACAGCGTTGCTCCCAGCAATAGGGAGAAGCAACGTTCGACACAGAAGGGGAACCTTCACTGCTGTTGTTTATAACGATCTGCTGATGTGCATACATGGGCGCCCATAGTAATTTTCCTAGGGGGGGGGCAAATTTCAAAAAATTTTTCTAGAGGGGGGCAAATTTCAAACTTTTAACAAATTTAGTTCTGTTTTTGCCATTGCTAACATCATGAGACATAAACCTAAAACTTTAGGGCGGGGGGCAAGTTCCATACCTTGCCCCCCCTTATGGGCGCCCATGTGTGCATATAATTCTATTTTCTAGCATTTCAAAAAAATCGTTTATAAGTCTAGCTAAGATAATATCTCAGAACATTAGTTTTCTTTAGAGTATATGTATATTCACCTAATTTATATACCTCCCCCTTTTATTTTCGTGAATACGTCTTCAACTCAATAACATACATAATTTATCAGGGGTCAATCCAGGAATATTTTCCAGGGCCCATTTTTGTAGAAACTGCCTATTTTTGTGAATTTTAATGCTTAATTTTGTGAATTTCAGAACTTTTTGTTAATTTTCAAACCAAATTAAAAAAAAAGTCACTTTTTTGTTAATTGATTAAACACATTAAAATGTAGGGTAAAATGCCAATGAAGGGCAGTTTTAATCGACTGTATTTTTGTGAAGGGGTTCCGTTAAAATCGATTGTAATTTTGTTATAGGGCCACAAAACGAGCCCAATGTTTGTTTGTATCGACGCCTGTTCCCCGCTTATGCCAAACTTTTGATTAATGAAGTCACGCTAAAAGTCGTTCCACCTCTTCAAATTATTAAATATCTTTTTCCACATTATTTTTCTAAAAATATTTACAATATCAACCTCCCCCCGCCTCCCAAAAATAAATAAATAAAAAATAAAATAAAATATAAATAAATAAAAATAACGTACTGGACTCTCTTAAAAATTTAAAATTTTCTGTCCAAGTCAAGGAAAAACATGAACATTGAGCTTAGAATGCTGTAAATTTAGCAGGTCGCTAACATTAAAGAAAGTACCGCGGGAACAGAGGTTACAGAAAATAGAAAATGTGCAGTGCATGAGTTTCGTTGTAATGTATTTCAAACCCCGCAAGAAAAGCGGCTTTTTAACAAGGCATAAAATGATCGTTTTTCTGGACCTACAAACAAAACATAAGAACATGTCATCACTAAATGACCATTAAGATTCTGTGAAAAATTGTAGTGATTTAAATGTCGAACGCGGCCCTTTTATCTCCCGTTAATGCAAAAATCAGTCACATCTGTGTTCACTTAAATAGAATAGGACCAGTTTTTCCCGCAAGCATATTGACTCGATGTTAGGACACAGGAGATGTACAAGAGGGTTGAATGAGCTGCAAAGAATGGATTACAAAGAGCTAATCTAAATAAATGATGCCTGTGTGTCAAGTTTGGTTAAGTTAAATGAATTTTACCAGCCGAATATCTGTATCCTGCAGTGAAATATTAACTTGCTTTGTGCATGAGTACAGGTAAGTATTTTTCGTAATTTTCTTGTCAAATCGGTAAATTTTAAAGAAAGATAAACTATTAGTCTGGAGAAAAGACTCCAATGTATTGATGAACATCATCTGGGTTTGTTTCTCAGGAATTCCTTAAATAGAAGACGTCCATTATAGTTGCGCTTTGAGGGGGGAAATGTAGTTTTGTTTAAATTAAAAATGATGCCTCTCCTTACTTATTGGAAAGAGCGTTTGAAAATCAAAGTTGGCCGCTTCAGTTTTTGACCGTCAAATGTTTCTTGACAGTCAAGCCCTGCTCATGTCCAGTGGCTGTGGAGTTTTTTTTTTTTTTTTTTTTTTTTTTTTATAGTGAACACATATTGCAATTTCCAATCCTTCCAATGAACTTTGTTTTGGACGTACCACTTAAAGCTCTCTCTTAGAGCAGACTCTACCGCTTAAAGCTCATTCGGTCCCCAGTTATACCAGTGGCTGTGGAGTTGTTTTGATAAAAGGGGAAGAAAGTAAGCCATTTTTATCTATTTTATTAATTATACTTATTGCACTATTTACTTTTTGTTTTCAAGAGTTAAAAATAACTGTTCTCAAATTTTATCCGTTTTAGTACAGTATTTTTTCCATTGTTATAGAATAAATATTTTATGATTTATAGTTTATATATATATATATACTAGCTGCGTGCCCGTTCTTCTCACGGTGGGAAACGAAAATTTTCCTTAGATGTGTAATTCGAATTTATTCGTGGTGTGGAATCTTCTTTAAAAATAAAGCAAAATTATTTGACTCTTGACGTAAAGTTTGCGTCATGAGTACTGGCATCATAGCAGTATAATGACTCAAAAACTACGTCAGTGTCATTCACTATCAAAAAAGTGAAAAGCTTAATGGTTTGCAGAGAACTCCTGGCTTTCAAAATGTCTTATTTCTACATCATACTGTTTTTTAGTTTCAAGCTGTAGCATTAAATACCTAAGACACTACATAAAATGGACAACCGTTTATTTGTTTCCGAACATGTACTATGTAAGGAAATATTGTAATCATGAAAAAATTCGACTTCGAGATTTTGGCGTATTTACACGTTTTGAGGTCTTCTGAATTCATTTATGGTATTTTCAAGAGATGTTTTTAAAATAGCTGTGTACCCGCTCTTCATACGGGAAGAAGCGAATATTTTACTATAATCATATCAGCATGTGACGAAACAGAATTTTATTTTTAAAAAAGTTCAAGAAATCGCCTCTGTTGAAATTACGGCGGGATATATTAACGTAAGTTAGAATTACTTTTCGTTTAGTTGGTTGTAAGACAACCGTTGAAAAAGGTTAAACACTTTTAATTTCATGAAATATTTATTAACGTGGTATATTGTGATTTATTCATATTATCCTTACAAATCTAATAATACTACCTATTACGTACATGATACTATCTATCTTTGCTTCTCCCTCTTCAAAACTCGCTTAAAAGAAGCAGCTTAGATTATTTGGCACCGATGGGATCTTTTGATTCTATGGCGATTCTTTGCAATTTACGCATTAACATAAATAATAATCATTTCACATAATCGTTGCCATTAAGGAAACTCTCCATATATATTTAATTTATGAGTTTTATAAGATTGGCGTATTTAGCACCCAAAAAAATTTCACCTCACCGTGGGGAGAAACTATCCAAGGGGTGCCAATTTAAATATCCATGTATCCAATATAGCGATATCTTATATATCCTCCGTGATCCTGTCTCCTGAAAAACATCAAACTGTGTAATCTCGAGGAACTATTTATTCCCGCTTTAATTGTGACAGGGCGTTAGAATTGCAGAGCTTAAGCATTTTTTTAAAATTTATGATGTCACTGTTTAACTGCCGTAAAGGATACCCCGGTTGGCTGAGGGAGTTAATTTCGATATTTTGCATAGTAGTTTTCAAACGGTATCAATAAATTTTTGCTTTATGTAGGACCACTATGGAGGAACGTAATTCAACGTTAAAATAAAGCTATACTCGCAGCATGCATGATATGTTAGGCAACGCCCGCCCCCATAATTAAATGCCAAAAATAAAAAAAAGTAAATAGAAAATTTTAATATATCGCGCTTTAAAACGAACTTTTTAATTTTTAAAATGAACATTTTCAGCTGTGTTAAGACATTTCAATTTTTAAATAAGCACCGGATTAAAATACCACTTCTAATAATAATAATCGTGAATTTCTTAGTTTATTTCTACCGTAAATTTTAATCAAAATATCGTCTCCCTGTGTTGAAAAAAGAGCTGGAATAAATGAGAAAATTGTGACGTAATTTTTACGTATCTTAAAAGCAACTGAAGTCATCGATCCTCACTTGCGAATTGAAAATACGGACGGCGCCCTATTAAAAATTTCTATGGATAGGTTGAAAAACCTTTTTCTAATCCTTTTTGTGGCAACAACCCAACATAAACGTGCCATGATTGCAATGCAATGGCGTAAGCTGTCCGCGTTGATGCTATTAAATTCTAAATATTAGGGACTGCACTGCAAAAATAGATCACGCACATAAAAAATGATTTCCTCCTAAGCGGAAAATTTCGCCAATAGCTACCTATTGCCGAAATTTCCCCGTACAGTCGTGCAGATAACCATGCGAGGGCCCGAAGATCTGGGGCCAGAAGACAGCGCCAAATAAACCGCTTGGAAGCCAAGTTAATTCCGCGTCAATATGGCTTTTGTGGTCAATGCCAAATATGTCAACCCGGTGAACGGAGAAAAGACGCCAAATTCAAGGCAAGCCAGCTCATGCATGGCTTAGATAGGGGGAAAATCGTATAACTATCGGATTTTTAAATGCTTTTTTTAGTAGATAGTATTAAAATAGAGTAAAATGCGTGCATTTTTTTAATGAAGGTAAATTATTGAAAGAACTGTCTGACATAATAGGAAGATACTTTGGTTTAGACGGTGGGGCCAGGCCCCTCTGGCCCTTAATGACGAGCCGCCACTGTATATATATATATATATATTTATATAAACATTATATATATATGTGCGTGTGTACGGGCACGCATATATGGACTTTCATTTAGAATGACATTTGCCCCCCCAGTTTCGAAGCCCAAGTTACGCCCATGCGTAGTTTTATCCGACCCCTGTATCAAATAATATTAATTAGTTTATTTCTCCCATGAATCACTTTTTAAAATCTATTTACAAGGAGTATGTTCAATAAAAAAGAAATTTCTCACTAGCCTGAGCCTGGTTTGGGTTCGGGCTGAGTTCATCTCATCTCTAGTGCCCAGCCCCCTTACTTGGGTCTCACCAACTAGTGATAGTGATGTGTCCTACCCCCAGCCCACCCCAATAATTTTAAGAACTTATGCGTTCTGGAAATTTTTGTGCGTCTGTTTGTTTGTTTTGTTTTTTTTTTTAAGAAAAAAAGTCAGGTGTATTTTTACCATTAATCTTCCCAATATTCTATAAGATGGACTTGAAGAGATTTAATTAACAACTCAGCACTTGTTCAAGTCAAAAATTTGCAATTAATTTTATTTTTTCAAGCCTGCTTAAGTAGAAAAATTCTATATTTTGAACCAACTTTATTCCCAAAACCAGAATTTCGGAAGATTTTCATCTAGTGGCGTCTGTGTTATTTTAATATGTATTTTGTTAGCATTGTGCAGAAAATTTTAATCTTGTGATCAACCTTATTTCAAAGAGCAGAGTTTCGGAATTTTTTTTTTTTTTTCAAGTGATGTCTGAGTTATTTTAATATTGTGTCTACACTGTACGTAACATTTTAGTCCTGTCACCAACCTTATGCAAAAGGGCAGAGTTTTGGAAAATTCTCCTCAAGTCATATCTTTGTTATTATAATATTGTATTTACATTGTGTAGGGTATTTTAATAGATCACACACCATAAACGTAAAGTTTTCAAAATTATTGGGGGGGCCGGGCCCCACAACCACAAATATTCACGTCAGTGGCATAGCCAAGGGGGGGGGGGTTAGGAGGGTCATAACCACCCCCATGAGGAATTTTGTGCCATACAAAATGTATACATTCTTCACTCCCTTATCATACACCCGTATACATATATGTGAGCTGCAGAAGGCGTAACCCCCCCCACACACACACACCCCATGAAAAATTTCTGGCTACGCCACTGATTCACGTACATATAACTTACTCATAGCTGCCAACTACTACGGAATATAATTAACCACTTTTTCTACGTGATTTTTTGGCTTAAGATATAGCAAATTTTTGCGTTCCGCGTGCGAGCTGGTTACTATTGTGAAAAAAATTATTAAAACATATACTGTTTACAAAAAGTGGTTAATTATATTCCGTAGTAGTTGGCAGCTATGACTTACATATAAGTGTAAATTATTGGAGGCGCTCGAGCTCTATGGGTCCATAGAATTCTACACCTATGTAAGGTAAGTATCCATGTTAGTATCTTCCTTCCATGTTATAAGTTAAAAATAGAAGCAAAGTAAAAAATCCAAAGGAGAAAAAAAAATCATTTTCGATGAGATAGTGCATTTTAGACACATCTGAACGTTTCTTCATTTCATACTTCACATTGCATAATCTGATTTTAATTAACCAGAGCCTGGCGAGGGCAGCTTATAGTAACATTATGTGTTAAGTGGCGTCACAATGAATACTAAATCATGATTGAAATCAAAAGAAGAAAATTTTTTAAAGTACAAGTAAAGGGGTTTTTTTAAACGTTTGTAAATGGCGTGAATACTTTTTTTTACGTTAGTATAAATTAGTTTTCTGTATTTAGTGGTAAATTATTCGGTGGGCTCAGCCCCTATTCACAAATTATTGGGGGGGCTCGAGCCCCACGGGCCCATATAACTCTACGCCTATGTCACACACACACAACTTTATTCGAGAAACCAGAGTTTGGGAAGATTTTCTTCAAGCTATGTTATTTTAATACTGTTTCTGCATTATTTAGAATATTTTAATTTTGTGAGCAGCATTATATTAAAAACAAGCATTTTGAAAAAAAAATCTAGTCATAAAATTTTCTGGTTGAATTATGTGTTACTGCATAAAACTGTACATTTTGACTTATTAATTGCAGTAAGAAACTGAATCAGTACAGCTGTGCATTATAACTTAAGTTTTTATTATTATTATTATTATTAAAGTCGCTGTTCTGTGGGTGTTAAATAATAATTTAACACCCACATTTTTAAAATTTTATAATAATAATTTTTATTTAAAATAATAATAGGTTTATTTAAAAATAATAATAATAATAGGTTATAATTATTATTTTTAAAAATAATAATTATAACCTATTATTATTATTATTTTTTATAATAGGTTATTTAAAAATAATAATAGGTTGTGTTTGCGTGTTTTTCATTATAATATATGTATTAGTCATATGCAGTTACATATGAGCTGACTGAATATCCTGGATATATTACTATATTTCCTGTTTATAACAAGGGAATTTTAAGTATAAATATTTTTTTACTACGACCGTTTATTGAGATTTAAAGAGCATTTATTTAGTTTATTTTTTAGTATCCTTCTTTGGATATATTTATTGCAGTAGCAGATACGGGCCAGGATTTTAAAAAAATCTTATCTGGTTGAGATACTCGCCTGTCTAAACTGGTACATTAGCATCTATAAACAGAGATAATTATATTAAAGAATTATTAATTAACTTGCAAAATCAATACTGAATAGCATCCTTAAACATATATTTAAGGATATTTTTTAAAATTGCTAATTAAATAATATTCTAATTATAATTAGTTCTAATAACTTGCGAAATTAATTCTGAAGAGCATCTTTAAACATATATTTAAGGATATTTTTTAAATTGCTAATCAAATAATATTCTAATTATAATTAATAGTTATAATCTTATTCAATTCCTATAATTAGCTCACACTCTCCCTATATTTATCTTGTACAAATTTTCAATCGTTAATAAAATACTTTTTTATTCATCCACTCAAGTTCAAGTAAATTTTTTTATACTTATAGTGGATGACACTGGATGTTAATACAGTTTTGGTCCCAATCGACTGGATAATTTATCTACAGGACCGCCCAAAAGATTCGAAACACATTGCGCTCTATGGACCGAAATTCATTAAACTGGCATATCTCAAAAACTATTAGACGTAGAATCTTGAAACTTTATACTCAGAATTGTTGTCACATCTAGTTGTGCACCCGCCATTTCGGTCCCATTTAACTGGATAGTTTATCTACAGGGCCGCCCAAAATATTTTCAATACATTAAGCTCTATGGGCAGAAATCTATTAAAGCATATTTTAAAGGTATTAGGCTAGTTCAAACGACTCACAAGTGATATATGCTGTTATGGGTTACAAAATGAATTTTTCCATCGAAAAAAGTGTCTATCATTTATAGTGCTGCTACAGGAACACTCAAAAGATTTCCAACACTTTACGGTCAATGGCAGTTTTAGGGACATTCATCCATTTCAAATACAATACCGTCCTAACATATAGTTACGTACTGGCCACGTCCCCTCAACCCCCCCCCAAAGCATTGGCTATCGTCATTGGAAAACATGTAAATTTATATGTTTGTAATTATACAATAAAAAACAAGTTAATACGTGTAAACAACCTTCCATAAACGTAAAATGGATAAAAAATTGGTTAGTAACTCTTAAATTATTTTTATTAACAATTTCCGGAACTCGTTTTTCAATGCATCTCTATGCGTTCTTCAATTTTTTGGGGGGATAAGGGGCGTGGCACAGGCTTCACTTTCCTAGCACTGCGTAGCACAACTTTGGCAATTCCAATTCCATTAGTTAAACCTCCCCGCGCTAGGCAGACAGCCACTGCATGACCGAACCGTTTTCAAACGCGGTTATTTTTAGAGCTCTGCCCAACGCTCCGCCTTTTCGAACGCTCTTGTCATGCACGGGTGTCACCGGTGTACAACGGGTGAATTATCGAACGCGTCCTCTGTGACGTCATCGGAACGACAAGGCCAATATAAGACTCCCATATACCGAGCTGACCTACGCCTTCTGAAAATTGCCCACATTAGGCTTCACACAGCACTCCTTGGCGACACCGCTTGGTGTTCTTATTCTGCATTTTAAACCAATAAATTTGTTATGGGTGGTTGTGCCGCCATAAATTGTTCTAATCATTCAAGAAATGGATTTAGAATGGCTAAATTCTCTAAAGATGAAGAAAATGGGTGATCAACATGCGACGAGATCCCGGATCGTCTGCTCAAATTTGCCTTGTAAGTTCGATTTTATTATTGAAAATTTTTACTGTTACCTTAGAAAATGCCCTTTTCTTATAAGTTTATCTTTGTTATTTAATTTAAAATACCAAAGTTGTTCGTAGCTTGTTTAGTTTTGTTAAAACGCAAATGTTATGTTAAGAGTGCGTTTTGCATTATCGGCAAAGCTCGCCAAAGTTACTTGTTGTGTTTGTAAACAAAACCTTGTTCTTTAGCATTAAAATATGTGTTTAAAAAAGCAATAGACAACATATATGTTAATAAATTTAACTAAGCATCTTGAATATTGTTGTATACCTACAATTATTTTCGCAATCATAATAAAATATTAAAGTTTGTCACTAATTACGTTTACTTTAACGAAATGCCAAAGTAGCGAGATTAATATGCCAAAGTAGCGAGAAGTGCGCCAAAGATAGCAACCCCATAGTTTCGGTTTGGGCAACTTTTCGAGACGTAAGCCGGCCTGTATTATAGGGGTTCTAGGCCAATAGGGAGTATTCACCTGACGTCATAATTGTAAGAGCGCCACTCAGCGGTGAAATTCGTAAGCTAGTTTTGTACAGCCAAACCGTATCAGTGCGTTCATTTTAGGTAAACGAGCGGTATATTTGAGGTTTAGCTTGACAAATAAGTTTTAATAATGTTGATGTGCGCCGAAATGAGTTGTAATAACCGTTCTGTGCGAAAAAATAATGTATCGTATATCGGTTTTGCTGGTATAATTCAGTGGCGGCTCGTGGGATACAGCAAGTACAGCCGGGCTGCACTTGAAATTATCAGCACATACTTTAAAATAATTTATTCTACTAACTTTCTTAAATTCAGATTAGAATTATGGAATTCCTATGGTAAATTAAAAAAAAAAATGTATTGTAGTAACGGCCGGATCGCTCATTCAGAAAAAAAAAAAACCTTTAATCTTCCCGCAATTCAACTGCGAAAGTCGTTGGTACAGCCGAGGCCTCCGAGAGAGGAGAAAGATTCTTTCTCCTCTCTCGGAGGCCTCCATACAGCCCTCAGCGCTGATTAAGGAATTGGCAGCACCGTTGCCATGGTAACGAATACGTAAGCAGTTTCTCCGGCTTAAGGCGCGTTTCGACTAGGTTGTTATTTTCCCCAAATCCCTTACCGCTGCTAAAAACTCTCCGTAAAGCCGGTTTTTCGACCGTTATCGCCTGTCTTTATCGTTTTAAAAGGTATTCATTTCCCGTCTTTAAGCGCGCTAAGTTCTTAAAGAATCCCAGCTTTTAATTGGCTGATCGCGTCCCCCAAACATTCCAATATGGCTGTCGCGATAGTGAGAATGTACTAGATATTTTTTAAGGATAAATAGGCTCTTAATTCTTTTCTTTTTGGTTCAATTAATCATCAATTTTCATAAGAGTATTCCAAATTATTGTAAATCTGCTCTGGACAAAACTGATGCAGTCAATTGACCTAAAAAATCTAAAGAGAAAAAAAAAAAAAAAAAGCCCGGCGCTCAATCTCTTTCTCCATGATTTCATGCACAATTAATCATAATTCTGTCATTCTTCCTTTAGAGTGTTTTTATCCCTTATGTTTTATAGTCACTCTTTTAATAATATTTCTATTTCTTTTTGTTTTTGGCTCGTAACTATTCGATGTGTCGCGTAGATCTGTGACAAGATCAGTTCAAATTAACTAATAACATCCTTCGGGTTGTGTCTAGCGTGGCTAGGACCTTCCGCACTTGCCTCTTGTCGTGTTGTCCTGAGTTCGATTCCCGCTGCTGCTCTTTTTAGGGCTTTGCTTTACTGTCGGTTTTGTTTTATTTCAGTTAAAAAAATAATAACAGGTTATTCTATACTTTACTTATTTTTTTCTTTAATTTATTTTGCGATAATTAATAATAAAAAATAGTTATGACTTTGAATTTAAAAATATTAATTTAAGTATTTTTTGCAAAGCTTCTTCCTAACTTTTTCTTTAAGTATTTCATGTGATATTCTGATGATCTCTAGCATTTTGACATCTATTTCTAATTAAAATTAAGTCTTTATTCTTGTAATATTATTGACTGTATTTGAAAAATTCAATATATATATATAATTAATATTTCAATGAATTTTTTTTCTCTTCAGAAAGCTCACATAATTAATTAATAATAGTTATTACTTAGTATTCAAAGGGGGAAAAAATAGTAGTTTTGCATACTAACTGGTTTTAATGATAATTCTTTTACTCTTCATGTATAAATAAAATTTATTGTAATTATTGAATTTTAATTTTAAGACCGATATTTTTTCCAAATCATAGGTTTTCTCATTTTTATTTTGTGTTTCTTTAAATACCAGATTAAAAATTTTGTTCAATACTTTTCAAATAGAAATTTGATTAATAAATCTAAATTTATTCGTGCACTATCTTTTGTATTAGACATTTAATAAGAAATATGGGATATATTAGAAGCTTTAAAACACTGACACCCAGGTTTTTTTTTTTTTTAAGCTTCTAAAATTAGTATATGTGCTAACTAAAAAAGTCCCTTAAATAAATGCAGCAGAATTTTTCAAATTCAAAGTCGACGGGACTTAGCGATTCTGCATAACACAAATTTCCAGATTATAAAAAATCCTGCAGTATTATTAAAAAAAATCGTTGTAATCAGGTAAAGTTTAAAAAAAAAAAAGACGAATTTTTTTAAAATAGAAAAATCTATTAAAAATAAAATACATTTACTGAGAAATTGCTCATTAGAAAGATGCTATTCTTTTAAACATTTTTAATAAAATCTAAAACATTTTCTTTCGAATACTGATTTTTTGTTATTTTAAGGTCTAATTTCGTAAATTGGAATTCCAAATTTAAGAAAGTCTTCTGTATTTAAAAATAACAAATGGGGATATATTTAAAAGAAAAACGGGAAACAGATAAAAGTTTAAACACGCATGCGCGAAATCGCTAATAGCCATTGGAGGAACGTACGGTTCTTAAAGGAGACAACTGAAGCTAGTTGAAGCGGAATTCTACTTTAGCGTTACGACTTTCGGGGCATTAACCGCATTTGGGGCATTAACGACACAAGTGAAAACGCGCCTTTAGGATAGCATAGGGTGTTTTAGCTAGGACACAGCCGAAGAAAGGTTTTCTGTCTTTTGCAGCAGTTGTGTGTTCGACGAACTGATTGGCTCGGACGAGAACTCAGGGAGAGAATAAAGACACAGAATATATGTTCTAACCCAGCGTTTCTCAACCTGAGGGAAGCGCGCCCCCCGCAGAACGTTTGCAGGGGGCAGGGGCGTAGCCAAGGGTGTTAGGGGGTCATAACCCCCCCCCCCCATGAGAAATTTTTTGCCATACAAAATGTATATTCTTCACTACATTATCACACACACGTATACATATTTATGAGTTGCAGTAGTCGTAACCCCCCCCATGAAAAATTTCTGGCTACGACCCTGAGGGGGGGGGCGAGAAAAACTATAGAGCAAGTAGTGATGCATGTTTTTTAAAAATCATCTCATTTATTCTCATTTTTACTCAAAAATATATCCATTTTCGCTTAAAATGTTCATTATTAAAGATTAAAAAAACTCAATGTATGCTGAAAAATGTGAGGGTACTCGGCCCCTCACATTTTTCAGCTTCATTCTCACAAAGGCTAACTTACAGTACTCGGCCACTGTAAGTTAGCCTTTGTTGGGGGGGGGGGGGGGGCACGACGTTAAAAGGTTGAGAACCGCTGTTATAGCCCATTCTAACGGAAAAAATAGTTTTTTTATGTTTTTTTTTTGTTTTGTTTTTGTTTGGGCAGGTTGAAAGTTTTTAGCCTTATTTGTTACTGTGTCCATGTCCCAGCAAACACACACCTGCTGGCGGAGTACCTTGCCAGTGCCTTTCTGCCATCACGTACAGCGCCGGCCCGGCACTGCAAAAAGTAACTGAATCGTACCAAAAGTGGTCGCCCGAGAAGTACCTTGCCAGAAGCCTGGGAAGGCAACGGCACTCTACTGGCATACTGCATGTGCCGGCCGTTACTCACAATAAAGGCACTGGCCCATTAAGTTTATAATGCCCAAAATGAAACGGCCGGGTGCCGGCTATTATTAAAAATAAAGGCACTGGCCTGGTATCTTAATAGTGACTGCAATATAATGGCACGGTACCGGATTAGTGCCTATTTACAGTAATGCTGCCATAATTAAAATACGAGCCAGTGGCGGATTTGGGGTAGGGGGCTTATTCATCAACCCCCACCCCCACCCCGCAAAAGAAAAACATTCCTTAAGGGTAACATTTTAAAAGATAAAAAACAACATAAATGAAAGATAAAAACAGCAAAATCCGTTGGTCAATCGTTTGCAAATTATGTGCGCCTATCATTAGTGATCATAATTGTGTGCAGTTTTCATAAACTGCAATTTTCTTACAAATTTGCAGTCGCTTAAGATTTTTTTATAAGAGAGGCGGTAACACATTTCAGAACCAACATAAAATCATTTATAAACAGTTTAATTTCAATATTTCAAGAGTCAGAGATTTTATAAATGAGCTATAGTACTTTTCGGTTAGTATATATATATATATATATATATATATTAATGACTGTGTCATTTTATCTCTCACCCCCCCCTTTATTGAAAATTGTCCGAAAAATGTGCCCCCCCCCAAATAGCGACATAATTTTACATATATTTAAATACTATTA
Source organism: Cheiracanthium punctorium (assembly GCA_038373885.1). Lineage (NCBI taxonomy): Eukaryota > Metazoa > Arthropoda > Arachnida > Araneae > Cheiracanthiidae > Cheiracanthium > Cheiracanthium punctorium. The sequence continues at coordinate 514,047 of JAWZYV010013819.1, forward strand.
CTTCACAAAAGCTTTCATCTATTGTTACAATATTCCGTAAGCTGTGAATAGGCATCCCATGTATTTATCTATAAATAGGTTACATTTAAGGCAGTACCCAGGGGGGTGGTCCGGACTCTCCTCGAAATTTCAGTTTTTGCAAACAATGTAATAATGATGAAGACTTTTCGTGGAAAATCCTACCTTTTTCACCGTTTGGACCCTCCCCGAAATTTTTTTCTGGGTACGTCCCTGGTTACAATCATAAAAATTTCAACATAGGGTGACCAGGCGAAATACACGAAAGATAAGATAAAATGACATACTCGATTAATATCGTTTTAATATGGCAATAATGAAATTAAAAAATTAGGGGGTTCAGGGGTCCCCCTGACAAGGCTCGAATAGCCGAGTTTATATATATACATATATAAATCAAAATTTTACAGGAAGTAATAATAAAAAGAGTTGCACTATTGTTACACATAACATTAGGGTAACATTTTGTTTATTATAAATTTTCTTTAGATCAAAAGATTTTTTGTTAGCTATTCTGAAAAGAAATTCCCATATCTACCTGCTGTATACTACATGACTTAAATTTTACGGAGGAAAATACTTTTATACACTAAAACATACTATGAGAGTATATATATTAAAAAAAGTGAAACTTAAAATTTACCTGTTATTTTCCCAACTCTTTAACAGAAAATCCAAGGGCTTCGAAATGTATTATGAACCAACAAGATATCATCATAGAAACAGTGTTGTTTTATATAAATAACTGTTCCAAATGATGACGTCCTGCTAGTCTGAAACTATTTCGACTAGGTCTATAGTCGTCTAAAGCTGTCCGCCACATAAAAATAAATAACCGGCTGTGATAACACACACCGACGGCTGAAGTATCCGCATGTTCAGAGGATTGGCACCTCGCAGAAATAAATCACAGCAAAAGAAGCGCATCGATGTCTTTCGTTAACGGGATAGAAACAGCGAAAACAATCAGCAGTAGCAGTCAATTTTTAAAAAAGGCAGTAGTGAAGTGTTCCGCCAATACATAGCACTAAAATGTCCAGAACTTATGTAGAAGGGCGGTCAGTATAAGTTCAACAGGAATGAAGGATGCCAGCGAGTAAACAGAAGTCAAATTCAATCGAAGAATTATCAGGAGGTTGGCGAGAAAGTTAAACTTGACATATTTAAAGAACGCCCAAACGAGAGCCAATAATATATTCATTATTAAAGACGCCGAAAAACCGCAGAATATTCCTAGTCAACAGAGAGAATGGGAAGACATAACAAAGCGCCGGGCACCAAATTATTGAGGATGAAGGCAGCCGCCAAAATTACAGTAAACCCGTGTGATAGGAAATTATTTCAGCTGTATTTTAACCGATATGAGGCCATGTCCGTATTTGGTAATGAAAGGAATAAAGTGATGTACGGGTATAGAAAGACGTTAAGCGTAGATGCATATTAATACTAAAAAGTAGATGTTCTGCATGAGAAACAGATGTTTATTAACAACTAGGAAAGCTAAAGAAATGCAACGGACTTATTATTGACATGGAACAAAAGGCGATAGAATAATTTAACCCATTTATGCCTAATGTCCCTTTTTTGGGACGGCATTTTCGCTATTAGTCGAAAACGTTATTTATTTTTCCTAGCCTTTATTCATGAGTATTGAGCCTCAACTCTGCAAAATATTTTAACATGACAAAATAGGATGTTGATATTTCGATTTTTATGCATAATGATTTCAAAAGAAATCATCCCTTGTTCAAGTTGTTGACATCAGAAATTTATCTGTTATTTCTGTTATCAGTAAAAATCGAAGAAAGTCGCAAAAATATCCAGGCACAAATGGGTTAAGCATTAAATCCGGATAAATAGGCAGTTAATTGAAATTAAACAAGCGGGAAAGGCGTAATACAAAATTCTGAGAGTAGTTAAAAATGGGAAGAGAATTTAAAGTTAAAATGCTTGATTTAAAATTTATTAAATTTAAGAAAGTAAACACAAATGAAAACTATTATTAAATATGTGATCTTCATCACAGGGGTGCCCGAAAGCTAAAAACGCTAATAATAATATGAACGCCTATCAGAGTCTGATTAAGCCAACGTGCGGCCTCGGGCCGACATCTGATACAGGTCCCATTTATTTAAATGAAATAACGAAATTTTATACTAACACTACGAAATATTTACTGGCCCATTACCTCTAAAAAGTGCTGGTCTGGTACATTTTAAACAGTACCACGCCGTTAACTATGCTGTGCATGTTTTAGTCACATGGGCGCGACAGGCATTTCGCCATTACTGGCAATGAACTGGCGCATATGCATTTTCCAGGCATTGGTATTCCAGTGACTTTAAACTGACGGCAATGTACTGTGCTCCCGGCATACGGCACTTTGCCAGCACGGCGAATACCTTGCCGTCATTTTGCGGGCAGTAGTGTGTTTGCTGGGGTGTTATTGGAATCTATGATTTAACCGTTTTGAAACATGGAGCCCCGTTATTATCCAGTTTGCGTCTTGCTTGAAACTCCGTTTAACACATAGAAAGAAGATAATAAACGACAACCACTAAAGGAAAATAGACCGACACTAAAATTGTCCATTCATAAGAAAAAAGCAGGTTCGTCTCAGCATGGTCGTAGCTTCCATTTCTCATGATATGCACTATTCTCGTGGTATCTGAATTAAAGCAACGCCTTTTTATGAGGACATCACTGACTGATTCGCAAGTTTAAAAGAAAAGAGGATTGATTTGACTTATAAAAAATAAGTAAGTTTTCTTTTTTCTTCTTTTCTTCTCAAGTTATCATTACAAAAGAAAATTCTCAGGAAACTTCGAATCAGACACGGATTAATGCAATTTTGAGGATAGGAGCGGCTGGTTGAAATTTATGTCCATTTTATGGAAGTAAAATAGTATCTCTTACATTTTTATGTAATTTCTTTTTTTTTTTTTTTTATTCTGGGTGAGGGCTTAATCCGCCAGCTTTCGAATTCAGTAACAAAGATTTTCCATTCGTTTGGGGGGGGGTGTCATATGTTTCCGGCTGCACTAACATTTTTGACCACTGGCCGCCACTGGTATAATTTTAAATAATGGATTAAAATACAAGTGACTTAACATTTGGTTTGCGTTTTCGTCCAATAAATTTAAATAAAGGAGTAAAACTGCACGAGACTTTGTATTTTTGAAACTTCCCATTTTATTCAGCTGTTTTTAACAAAAATCTATTGTACCAAAAAGTTTTGCATTCATTATTTTAATCAATAAATCGCTATGGAACTGTTTGCTTTATAAAGTATTAAAGAGTACAGCGTATACTTTTGTCTGATGAACAAGTAACTTAATCTTGGATATGTATACGAATAATTCAGTATTTTAATATAAACCCATGTGGTTGCTTGCCTTCCCTTCCATGATAGTTCATTGATTGGATATTCGCCATACCATCCTTTTTTTTTACCAACAAGTCCAGTTGTAAAATGGTTGTGGAAGGGTTTTGAAGACTTGTAAGCAAATTTTTTTCATATGTCACAGAGATGTAGCTAAAACCAAATATTTGCACTTGTCTATGTAAGTAATATCAAACCAAATACATATATTTTCCTTGTACGAATCATCAATATACGGATCAATCTATGCAATTTTGCCAATTTTATTAGTATAATACTTTTTAGTACTATCTTCCAAATTAATATAATAATTTGAATTCGTTTTTACAAAATTTTAATTGCTTTTAAATTAATAATATATCAGCTCACAGCACAACTTCAGAGGTTTGTTTGTGCAAAGCTGTCGTCTGCATTTCGAAACTATTGTTGCCAGATACTAAAGTGTGACGTAGGTGAATACACCCTTTATAAATCCAGCTTATTTCTTCTTCTCCGCTGGGAGGAAATAGGGTGTATCCAACTGACGTCAGAATTGTATGAGCGCCACACAGAAAACTAGCTCTCGAAGTTCACCGCTACGTGGCGCTCAGGGAGGTAGAGACCTGGAGAGGAAAATGCCATTTCGTTGTATGGACGTTTCTCTCCAGGGCCCAGGGCCTGATTACTGAAAAAGCTCGGGAAGCTTGAGCTTCCCCTCACAATTTGAAGGGGGCCCGAAAATGACTGAAAAACTGCTATAAAAATTCAAAATTTAGCTTTTAAATGATCTTTTAAGTTATTGTACACATTTTTAATGAAGAGAAGTTGTGCTTTTCAGAAGTCTTGATACTTCATATCGCAACATTTATAAATTAGTTGTTTGCGATGTCATTGGCTGGGACACCTGCTGCAGTTGAGAGATTTTTTCTATTATGGGGAATATTTGGCCGGCAGAAAGGGGTAGACTTTTAATATGTAATGTTAAATATCTTCTAAATGTCAAAATTAATTCTCAACTTCAGTATTGTGATTTTTATGATGTCATCAAAGCAAAGAATTCCTGAAAAAAGCCATGTCTAAATGAAAAATAGGACTAAATTAATAAAGTTTAAAGTTCCAGTAAGGTAATGCTTTTAGTTATTTGTTAATGTTTAAAGTAATTTAAAAAAAACTGTAAAATCTCGTTACAATGAACTGGTAAACTATTATGAAGATTAATGAATAAAATACTTTTATCAAAGGAAAATTTCAAATTAATGAATAAAATGTTTTTATCAAAGGAAATCATTAGAACTAATTAAATTTTAAAAAAATTATTTTTATGAATAAAATATTATTGATAAATATTATGAATAAAATATTTTTATGAAAGAAAATCATTAAAACTTTACTTTTCCCAAACAAAAAGGGGATGGGGGGCCGAAATGAGACTGAGCTTCCCCTCACTTCAGAGGATAATCGGGCCCTGCCAGGGCCGCATTCGTAAACGCCAAACGAGTTGAACTCGTGCAACGAGTTTCCATCTAAGGTGTTCATAAAGGAAACTGAGTGCATTCAGTTTAAAAACTCGAACGTTCGTATACAAAACTGAGTGCAATTAGTTTTAAACGAAGTAAACCGAGAGCGAATCAAGTTTCCTCAGTTGTTTAGAAGATACACTTGCTTAAGGCGACCATATTTCTAAACAGTCTTTTGGGGACAAATCAAGCATTGTCCTCGAATCCAAGGAAAACTTGAAGACACTAGAAAACATTTTAGGGAGATATTTGAGGACACTACATTACCATGTATACAAGTGTACCCATACTTTAAATCTTGACTGACCTTGATACTTAAAAATGAACTCTATAGCTTTTTATATCAATTGTGTTTTCTTATTTCTAATAAATTAATGGAAGTATTTCATTCATTTATAAATATTTATTCAAACCAGAAATATGAGAGGAACATTGAAATATTGCAATTTATTCAAAATTTAACTCTTGGCACAGTATTTGTATTTTTCAGAAGACATCGCTTTTTACATTGGCTCATTTTGTGATAATTTTTCGTGAAACTTTGTACACCCTCTAAAATAAGTATTCGAGTGCAAGAAAAATTTCGTTCGTCAAATTCATATTTAAAACATGATTCTTCATGAAAAGTGATTAATCATTAACAAAATTGAAATGGGACATTGGCTCATAGTCGAGTACTTGAATGTCTATACACGCTACACACACGATGAAAACAAACGTTTTCATAGATTGATTTTCATTGTTTATCTGAAAAGAAGGCGCTTTTAGTTGTTTTATTTTTTTTTCTTCATTTTTTTCTGAAAGAAATCAACTAAACCGAAACTTTCAGGGAAAAAGTATAAATCTTTACATTTTGGGACTTTTCGCGTCCCCAAGAAGTCAAAGTCATTTTGAGGACAAAATGAAAAAAAGATCTATATTTGGGACTGTCCTCGAATTTCGAGGACGTATGGTCACCTTACACTTGCTGCACGGTGTTGCTGTTTACAAATGGCGTCTGTTGTTATGGAAAAGTATGTTGTTATAAAAAGTATTTTACGTTTGCTGAAGCTGCATGCAAATATTACTTTTTCACTGAGGAAATTCATGCGTACGTTAGAAAATGCTACGAAGGTTCATAATTTTTCAAAGGTAATCATTTTCTTGTATTTTTCATTTTAGTAAATTCAAAAATGCATGTTTTAGTGTTGAGATTGAAATTGATTTAATCCGTTAGTAGCGAAATTTGAACTTCTCTTGCTAAATACTTTTGAAAAAAAGAAGATTAAGTTGAAATTCCTAAATTTTGATATGTGCACTTCAATTATGGCCACTCTTTCTTTTAAAAATCCTGTTGATTTTATATTGAGTATGTACTAAAAACTCTCCTCAGCAAAATGAACGCATTCGCAAATTGTAAACAAACACGTCTCCTAGGCAACAAAACTAAATAACTGAAGTTGTTCGTAAAGTCAAAAACTGATAACCACTGACAGCACTAAACTCACGCATTCCAGTTTTCTTACGAAAACTCGTGCAAATAGTTTGTCGTTTACGAATGCAGCCCAGGTCTCTACCTCCCTAATGCTTTCAAAGTCTGTTTTGACGCCATCTATCGGGATGGAAGATATATACTTTGGAGAATTCATTGAAGATTTATGCGCTAAATTATATTTTCGTGTTGATGCACATTTTTAAAAGCTAAAAATTCGGCATTTATCAGTATTTGATCAAAAGTTTTAAAACTGAAATTACACAAGTTTACGTAAAACAGTATTAAAATTATTATTATTTCTTTGATAAATAAATTTATTACCTGAAAATAAAATAAAAATAACAAATTATAATTTTGTTTTATTAATTTTAGAGGTTAATTTATGCCTTTTAGCATGAATTTTTGCTTCTTTCCCAAAGTTGCGAATATATATAATTCAATTAAATATTAGGTAATTCATCCGTACATATTTAATTGTATATTGATCATATTTTTTTATATCAAATTATTAGAACTTAACTATTAATGAATACTTTATGCACTTGACAGCATAAAATTAGTTTGAATAATACTAATGTGCTTAAAATTAATGTTTTATATAACAAAGAAATAGGTGATTATTTAAAATCTAATGTGCATGTAGTAAGACGAAAAATAAGATAAATCAGAGGGTTTAAAAGACATTTATTGTAAAATAAAAAAGTTTGAATATATTTACAGTTGAAAATTTAATCTGAAAATTTACTAACACTCTAATACATATGATCAAAGTCTGTATTAATACAGATTACTTCTTAATTTGATAATAAGCTTTTCTTTATATTTTCCGAGTTTTTAACAATTGGGTTATAAAGTGTTCTGTTACTTGATATCTTCTTTTTAGTAGAAAAATACTTTTGCTGTTTTGAATTTTCTTTTTTGTATTTATGTTACAGTTTTCTTTTAACAGAATACCATTTTTTTCTTTTTCAACATTGCTTCTACAAATGACTAACACTTCATTTAAACTTTTGTGGAATTATCATTTTCTTCTGCAGAAAACCTGCATTCATCAAGATATGACAAAATGCTTTCTAACTTTTGAATATGTCTTCTAACTGATGAATGAACACCTCTGCTATTTGATGTTCTGGGTAGAACGTCAAAAGTTTCCTTTAAAACATCTTTATTGTCGTCATTATTATAGTTTTCACTTACCTCCATGTTACTATTGTTGTTTTTTTCTTTTGGTTTATAATACACCTGAGCAATTTTATGTATATGCTTGAAGATGTTACTTCTAATAAGGTAATTTATGCATGAACATTTAAAAGAGAGAATACATATTTCACATTTAAAGCATTTTTCGTAACACTTTCTTTTACAATTCTCTTCTAATTTAATTTCTCTGCGGGAAAGATCAAATGATGCTGGCTGATTGAATTATCCATTTATTCTCGGGGACGTCTTCATTTAATTCGCATAAGGGGACGTCTTCATATTTAATTCTGCATCAACTTCGTTTTTCTCAATGGCAACCCCATATTTTGACTTTATTAAACGAAAGAAAACCTTCAAATTACCCTAAATATAAATTTTCACCAATTTTCTACGATAATTTCCGGAGATATTGCGAATTCATTTTTGCGCGTTTTTAAGGGACTTTCTGCAAATTGAAAAACGCTATTTGTAGGTTCCGAACTTCTCGCCTTTCATTTATTTCGCTCACGAGAATTAAAAGAAATTAATATTATTTTCAAGGAAAATATTGTTCCCATCTCTCTTAAAGTTTTTTGTACTGAGAATATCAAGGGTAGAATGGAATATTTAGTCTATGGTCCAAATGACCCGTGAGTTCATAACTTCCTTGGTTCGTACACATGATTTAAGGGGAAAATGCAAAATGACTGCTAAGGATTTTGAAAATCTTTGTAATTTTGAAATTGTTATTCAGTGTTTCCCTTGATGTTTAGACAGCTGAAATGTTGGCAGAAGTTAAAGGCTGCTCCCTGCTCTTCCGATTACAAGCATGAATATTGCTCGACTCAGCTATGGCCGAAGTTAAAGAATGGTTTCATGATTGAAAATTTATTTGTTTGAATTTCGTGTAAAAAACGCAATTACATTTTGCCGACCCAATATTATCACTGTGTTTGTTATTTCACTTTCTTCATTTAATACTCTCGCCTGCAATGTGCAATATTCTTAAGACTTTTGGCGGTATTTTAATTTATAGTTAGATGAAAATTTTTTTACAGAAAAACGTGATTTTGAATGTTTGATAAAGTATGGGGAATTCCAAAGACTTAATCTTTCCAATATTAAAAAAGTTCACATTCATGCCTGGAAAGTTGAGGATGTTAGTTTTTCAGAAATAGGACGTTGTATTAGAAGACATACATCTACTGCATCTAATTCTATTGCTGGAAAATATTTTATTTGGGGGAATATGGTAGCGGACGCAACAATACACGCTTTATAGAATCCCTAACAAACTGTAAAAACCTCTAATTTATTTGCTCCAAAATTTGATATTTTTAATACTGGTATCTTTTACTGTGTTTTTGCACAAAATAAATCTAATTTACATTTATTTTATGCAATTTTCAAAAACTTTTCACTTAATAAATTTATATATGGTCCCTTAACTCATGGAAAATAACACATTTTATTTAATATAAATTAAACTACTGAACGTAAAAATTTGAAATTTTGCACAGCCGTGTAATATTAATTTCTGCATCTATTTCCATCGAAATTTGGCTAGGTCGCTATTCATAATTTTTTTGAATATTAATTTAATAATTCATAATTCATATTAATGATTTATTAAAAATCATAATAACATTAAATTATGTTTGGGTCGTTTAGTTCTAATAGTACGAATAAAAATCAGCTTCTTACTACCAATATTATATGAGATATGAATTGAAGTATGAAAAAATATTTTAACATAGGGGGAGGGGGATTTTGGGTGCTCATAACTCACTCATTTTCTGTCCAAATTTATTGAAAATTGGTGTTCGGGGTTAAAATGAGCTAAATTTTTGAAATATGAAGTGAAATCTAGGGGTTGCTATTGAGAAAAAAAAAGTTGGTGCGAATTTTAATATGTAGATGGCCCCTTATGCAATTTTTATGCATAGCAAATTAAAGTGTGCGTCAATCGTAAATGATTGGTATCTGTAACTTTGCTGTGCGACAAACGACGGCCGAAAAATGTACAAGTGGGCCTTTTTTTTTCCGCAGCTGTACATATTAACATTAATACCTAATCCGCTCCTATAACAATAAACCCATTTTCATGTCTTGATGCACAATAATTTAGGAAATATTTCCCAAAATCAACAGTGTCCTCATCATTTAAAAGGCTATTCACAAACTCTTGAAGCAGCTTTAAAAATGTCACCATATCAAGCTCATTTGTAATTGTTTTAGCTGCTTTATATATAATTTTCCTTTTTTCAGGCTTTTTATTTTGCACAGATTTTGCTGCCAGTTTCTAGCAACATGTCAAGAGCATAGCAAAACCTTAAGTACTGAACCCATTACTCTCGATTAAGCATTATAAAAGGTTGGAGCATCATCAGTCATGAAAGTAGTACAATTAATCATTCCTACTTTGTTCTTTATAACAGTGAAGAAAACAATGAATAGTTGTTAGCAACTCCTATTCGAGAAACAAAATGCCACAGGACAACCATTTTTGAATTCATCAACAACTAACATTGAATATAAGTTAAGTCATAACTATTTAAGATATGAGTTCCATCCAAACAAATTTTGTCTGGGGCAACTTTTTTTAATATTAAAGTCTCAAGTATTAAAGTCTCTTTTAATATTTTGAATATCTTTTTTCTCAATAAGGATTTCTCTCCACTTTCAGCTGTAACACTATATCTAATGTCATCCAAAATCTACTCTCGGTCACACCTTCTCTTAATTTACCTAAAATAAAATAAAGAGATATAAAAATTATCAGTAAAATAAAATACAATCTATCACATGCATAAAGGTAAAGGAAAATCACCTTAAATCAACATGCTATTTAATATATGTAAGAGTGCACATAAAAATGCTCCTATTTTTGAAGAAAAGAACTATGGTGTCAGGAACAAATTTCAGAGTTAGAAAAATGAATCAGAATGAAGCTTCAATGAAATTCGAAATGCTTTATTTCATAAATAATTTTCCAAACTTTTAAATGAAAACAAATTGCAGAATAAAGAAACTGTTATAACTACTTTTATCTTTTTCAAACTATCCCTGAAGTTACATAAAAATTTGATAATTCTAAAATATGGAATTTAGATACTATACCAGCAATAGCTGATCTTTCAGATAGTTGTATCTCAGATGTTCCACATCCATTTCATGTTTTTCATGTTTTTGGAAAAAGTGAACAGTTACTTTTTCGCTAGTCACTTTCACTTTCATTTTGGCATGACAAATCGGACCAATTTTTGAAGATCCTTGAGATTTCAACCTTTCCCTTATAGTCTAAGAGCCAGCGACCGCCAGACCTTCGTCATAGTATAAAAGCTGAAACTTTCTCTGCGCATACCCCCCAACAGAGGTAGGAATAATCGGCCACTATAAAGTTTGGATGATCGTGGCTTTGTCAGGTAACAGGTGGCAAAGGTGTATAAAATTGCCGAAAATTTCGTCATTTCATAAAGCTTCATTTTTTTTATATGTTCTTCTTCGCAGTACTAGAAATCACTTTATCCCTTGCCAGACACATTTCCATCGTGGCAAACCCCCGCCAGACAATCTCAAAGACATGGAAAGCTGTTGTGTTCGTAAACTCCCGCGACGAAGTACGTCAAGCTGTCACAAAGTGCCAAGCACATTTTATACTGCTACTTCTGAACTTTCTTACGCGCGAACTTTCTTGCAGCGCGCTCGTAATAGAATTACGTTTTTCAACACTGAGATTGTCTGGCGGGGGTTTGCCATAATGGAAAAGTGTCTGGCAAGGGATAAAGTGATTTCTAGTACTGCGAAGAAGAACATATAAAAAAATTAAGCTTTTTGAAATGACGAAATTTTCGACAATTTTATACACCTTTGCCACCTGTTACCTGCCAAAGCCACGATCATCCAAACTTTATAGTGGTCGATTGTTCCTACCTCTATTGGGGGGTATGCGCAGAGAAAGTTTCAGCTTTTATACTATGACGGAGGTCTGGCGGTCGCTGGTTCTTGCTCTATTATGGCACATAGACATCACTCCTGTTGCAGTAATAATAAAAGATTTTATCTCCATTTTTTCTTGTGGCATTTCCTCTTTCTCTAACATACATAGAGCTGCTCTCTTTTTATTGTTGCTTTTTCCAAAGTAGATACTCTGCAATAATTAAAAAATAAGTAAGCAACAACAACAACATTAAAAGTATGAAAAAATAAATATATATAATTTGTATATTGATTAGCTAAAAGTCTTGCAATAAAAGGAATTACTTACCAGTGAAATTAACAAATTCTTTGAAAAATTGTCCTTCCTTTACATGCTCGTGTTCTTGAGTATGTACATTTTTCAAATGTCTTTCCAAATTATAATTTTGTGAAAAATATTTTTCACAAAACACACATTTAAAAGTACTTTTCAAAGCAGTGGCGGTTCGTGGGATACAGCAAGTACTGCCGGGCTCCACTTGAAATTATCAGCACATACTTTAAAATAATTTATTTTCTTAAATTCAGATTAGAATTATGGAATTCCTATGGTAAATTTTTAAAAAATCTCAAAAAAAACAAACAAACTACAACAACAACAAAAAAAAAACCGTAGTAACTCCCGGATCGTTCATTCAGAAAAAAAACCCTTTAATCTTCCCGCAATTCAACTGCGAAAGTCGTTGGTACAGCCCTCAAAGCGAATAAACAAATTGGCAGCACCCTTGCCATGGTAACGACTACGTAAGCAGCCTCTCCGGCATAGGATAGCAGGGGGTATATAGCTAAGACTCAGCTGAAGAAAGGTTTTTTGACTCCGGCTGCACTTGAGAATTCGTCTAACTGATTGGCTTGGACGACAAGGGAGGGAGAGAATAAGACACAGAGAATATATAAAGTAATTAAAAAACTTTGTAAAAAACACACATAAGAAGTAATAGGTAAGAGGATTCCTCTTACCTATTAGTTCTTATGTGTGTTTTTTACAAAGTTTTTTAATTACTTTATCGTTTAACACCAGTATTTTGAGTGATTTTACAGAGAATATATGTTCTAGCCCAGCGTTTCTCAACCTGAGGGGGGCGCCCCCCCCCCGCAGAACGTTTGCAGGGGAGGCGCAAGAAAAACTATAGAGCAAGTAGTGATGCATATTTTTAAAAAATCATTTTATTTCTTCTCATTTTTACTCAAAATGTATCCATTTTCGCTTAAAATGTTCATTATTAAAGATTAAAAAGTTCAATGTATGCTGAAAAATGTGAGGAGGGAGCGCCCCATTCTAACGGAAACAATAGTTTTTTTTTTTTTTTTTTTGTATGGGAAGGTTGAAAGTTTTTAGCTTTATTTGTTACTGTGTCCATGTGTTATTGGAAACTATAATTTAACCGTTTTGAAACATGGAGCCCCGTTATTATCCAGTTTGCGTCTTGCTTGAAACTCCGTTTAACATATGGAAAGAAGATGATAAACGACAACCACCAAAAGAAAATAGACCGACATCAAAATTGTCATAAGAAAAGAGCAGGTTCGTCTCAGCATGGTCGTAGCTTCCATTCATCATGATATGAACTATTCTCTTGGCTATGTGGCAGTTTTTATTTGCAAAAAAATGTTTTGTTGGCCGTGTTTAATCGTTGAGATAAAAAAGAGCGTTTGGAATGGTACTGGATATGATGTCCATTTTATGGAAGTAAAATAGGATCTCTTACATTTTTTATGTAATTTCTTTTTTTTAATCCTGGGTGAGGGCTTAATCCGCCAGCTTTCGAATTCAGTAACAAAGATTTTCCATTCCTGTCCGTAGGAAGGGGGGGGGGGGGGGTTACCAGTGGCGGCCCGTTGTCAAAACTGTTAGTGCAGACGGAAGCATATGAGCCTCCCCCCCCCCCTTCCTCCCAGGAATGGAAAGTCTTTGTTACTGAATTCGAAAGCTGGTGGATTAAGCCCTCACCGAAGGGAAAAAAAGAAATTACATAAAAAATGTAAGATCCTATTTTACTTCCATAAAATGGACATAATTTCAACCAGCCGCGCTTATCCTCAAAATTGCATTAATCCGTGTCTGATTCGAAGTTTCCTTAGAATTTCCTTTTGTAATGATAACTTGAGAAGAAAAGAAAAAACAAGAAAACTTACTTATTTTTTCGAAGTCAAATCAATCCTCCTTTCTTTTAAACTTGCAAATCGGTCTGTGATGTCCTCATAAAAAAGCGTTGTTTTAATTCAGATATCAATAATTTTAAGAGCTCTTTAAAATTTCCCATGTTTAAAGAATTTTCTCGCTCGCCATGCCTTTAAATGCTAGTTCTTGCTTACTTAAAAACAATACTCCTTTGATGGGTAATTGTCCATTCATAAGCGTCTATTCAGGCGTAGCTTCTTCATAAATCCAGCAATATAAAGTCGAGAGTTTTCCGAACATATATTCTCCTTACCCCCCTCCCTCACTTCTCCAGCCAATCAGTCAGTCGAATTCACAAGTGCAGCCGTCGTTACAAAATCTTTCGTCAGCTGTGTCTTATATACATCAGTGGCGTAGCTATAAAAAAATTTTAGGGGGGGGGGTTAGGCACATACTTAATGAACCACAGCCGTGCATTTGATCTCCAAGATTGGGGGGGGGGGCACAAATAGAGAAAAGTTGACCAACCTATATTAAAAGTATTTCTGTTTTAAAAGTTATTCTACTGTTGCATTTTTATTTTACAAAATAAAAATGCGATGCACTTTTAAAGTATTCGGTTAAATATACACATAAACAAATTATTAATTATGAAATAAAAAGGTTCAATTAAAAGACGGTTTCAGTCTGTCAATTTTGCTCCCCACTCTCCGATTGAATTTTGTCAATAGATTCCATCTGCCTCTGTCTTTTATAAACTATAAATTGATACTGAATTTTTTTATAAGTCAGTTGTGATAGATAAATAAATAAAACTGATCAATAAAAAGGTTTTGAGCACTGAAAATGAAAACTGTAAGTGTGCGTTTTAAAAATAAAATATCTTTAAAATATCAGCTACATCAATCTTTAAAATATCAGCTCACAAAAAATTATTCTTAAAATATCAGCTACATCAAAAGTTATACTTTCATTAATTTTTAGAGATGTAGAAAATTTAAAATGTGCTCTTAAAGAAAACGTAGTTCATATTTTATAACTTCTCCAAAAATTATTTTTCGATTAGCTTTGCTTTTTAATTCAGAACGACACAATTCTAAAAATTTCCAAGTTAAAATTTATTTATAAGTAGAAAAGAGAAAAAAAAAAAATACATGGAAGAAATTAATTCAATACTATTACAAAAATTGTAAACGCCGAGATTTTTTTGACATTTCATTTAATACTTCCTCTGCAGAAATTGGAATTCTCCTGTGAACATACAACAGTGCCAAGCCATTTAAGCGGCTTTGACTTGTACTATTTCTTAAATAGTTTTTTAAAAATCTTAAACTGGAAAACGATCTTTCAGTGGATGCTGTTGTTACAGGCAAAAGAACCAAAAGCTTTAACAGTCTGTATACGGATGGGAAAATATCTTTATCACAAACTGCTAAAGCGTCTGTTGCATTGTGAGGACAGGTTTCTTCACGCAATAGTTTTTTGTACCAAAGAGTAATTTCCCCTATGACAGTGGATAACGGTACATTGATGTCACTGTCATAGATACTGAAAGCAGTTGTATTTTTTCTTCATCTTCACGTGTAAGCATGCCCTTTCAATCTCGGGGCAGCAGAACTTGAAATGATTTTAAAATGTTTTTATGGGCAATAAACCTTTCTTCGAGCTGCATTATTATGCTGTCGATGAAAGGTATAAACACAGATCTCTTATAATACTCTTCGGTATTTTCTGAAACGATATTTGTTCAGTGCTGTTGCCGATTGATAACTCGAGGAGTTTCTGTATTTGTTCCTAATATACCTCCAATGTGTTCTACCTTTTCGTACATAGATTTTAGTTCATCTTCGCTACTTCTTAGGTCTTTCAAGGTCTTTAAAATGTCTTCACATTTTAACAAGAAATGTAACACATTCTATCGCCTTACATAAATCCATATTTATGGTCTGGAGTTACTTGCTGAGAAGTAGCGTGAGACTGAAAACTTTCTCAGCAGTAATTAAACCGACTATAAATTCACTCCGTTGAATGGCATGGAGTAAAATTTGGGCATCGGATGAAGTTTTATCTCGCCAGTTTACTGGCATTTCCTCCAATGCTAAGGATATGGGATGCAGTAGTTCCAAGAATACATATATGGGGGGCATACTGGATATTGGCATACATATATACTGGGGTATTGAAAAAATCAATAATTTTTGCTATAGTACCCATAGCATTTCTAATCGTACTCTGTTTGCATGCATCTGACAAACAAAGGTTTAAGTTGTGAGATGAACAGTGTACATACGTTGCTAATGGGAATTCTTTTTTTATGATTGATTGTGTACCTCTAAATTCCCCACTCATAGCACTTGCGCCGTCATACCCTTGGCTTCTTAAATTGTGCATCTGAACTCCGGAGTTTTTCAGGCCGTTAATAATTGTGGAAGCTAACCCTTTTCCTGTAGCATCGTACACAGGTAAAAACTGCAAAAAATATTCATTTACTTTTTCATTTTCCAGGTATCTGGCACACAATGACATCTGCTGAATACCTGCTATGTCAGTAGTTTCATCCGCCAAAATGCTGAATCCTTCAGAATCATTAATTTTTTGGACTACTTTCCGTAAAATTATACTACCACATGCTTCTATAATATCATTTTGTATTTCTGGGTTAGTGTATTTGGCGTTTATGCTACTGCATTTTAAATGATCAAATAACGATTTATCCCCCGCATCACAGCGCATCTTTAGTAATGCTCTGAAGTTGCCAGAATTATTCTCTTCGTCATCTAAAATATTTCCCATTTCCTTGTGTCCTCTTAAAGATAACCCTTGCCTTCCCCAAAATATTATTGTCTCGATGATTGGTTTGATGTTACTACGATTTTTCTTTATTTGCTCTTGAACTCCCGAGTTTATGCATATATCAATTGATTTTCTCTCTCCTAATGCGAAAGAAAGGAAAGTCTCGGAGTCTGACACGCATTTTTTATGATAATCTGTTTTTTCATGACCATCAAAATCTTCGATGGCTTTTTTCCAGTTATCAAACTTTTCGGTCACTAGCTTTCGTGGTGGAATCCCGCTGTTACCAACACCTAAAGGTGGAAAAAGGCCCCAAAATTTGCAAAATGCGTCGTTTTCTGACGGTGAATATGTATGCCACTTCCATCGTAAAAGCCATCGGTGTTGAAATTTTAAATTTCTTTTTCCAGTCGCGGGAAAAGTGTAATTTGCAGGGGGTGTCCATGGATTACAAAGTAATTCTTCTCTTTCTGCATCCGAAAGCTGAAAAAAAAAAAAAAGATGCTTTAAGTAACTTGAATTTCTTTCTTTATTAATCTCATTAATCCGTTTCATTGACTGCTTGTTGATTTAATAATAAGTTGCTAAAATACAGCGTTTTTTAATGATTACAATTAATTAAAAATATTATTTATTTTTCGTAATTTAAAGAAAAAATGCAATAGCTAATTTGTCTTTTAGGCTAAACATTTCTAGGGGTATTTATCCCACTTTATGGAAAACAGCCTCAAAAATTTTGAGAACCGCTGCTGTAAACGAGAGTTTTCCAACCAATGGTCGGCGCTGGTCCGTGTGATTTTTTGTTGCCGATCAAAAAAAAAAAAAAAAAAAAAAAAAATATATATCTTAACTTTAATGTCACTTTCTTTTAATTATAACATTTGATTTAATAAATAAAAATATTTGGGGTTTTTTTTCTGTCGTTGCGAGGCGAGGGGGATAATGCTATTAATACTCAAAGGGTGTTCGTCAATATAAACACACAGATAATTATTTTTAAAATAGCGTCCCTGAAAGTATTTCCATTGCACAATGCTCAGTGATACTTGCAATAAATATTTATTTCTTGGAGTACCAATAAGTTTGTTGTTTCAGGTTCAGAGAAAGTCTTTAAAATGTAAAATCCATCCCCTCTTTACCATACTTATTAAAACCTAAAATATTTAAGCAGGAAAGTCTAAAATATTTTACTATATCTAACGGCAAAAAGAGAAAAAAAAAATCTTAAACAAAATAACAGCAAAAAGAAGTGCTTTGTAAATATGTGTTCATCGAAATATAGAGATTTGTCATTTAAAAGATGTTTTAATATACTTTCTGATTGCTTCCCAGTGAGAGAAGAATGACTTAAGCCAAAGCAGCATTTTAAATGATAAAAATAAATATCTTACGGTAAACGTGAGTAATCCTGTAACTATGCATAATTACCGTCGTCATTTTATCACTGTGATAAATGATTGAATATTTATCAGTTTAATCGCCTATTTTTAGGTTAGCAATTGTGTACTGGTAGAGGAATTTCGAAGCCCCCTTCCGCTCCACCGATATTTACTTTTAAAAAAACAAAAACATTAGTGGCTCCGTTCACTATTGTTATGTGGGAATGAGATCTCTAGAAGCAGATTTTCGTGCAGACAGGGACCCCATACAGCTGTAAAAGGACCACTGATTTTTTATTTTTATTTATTTATTTTGAAAGGCTACAATTTTCAAAAATATCATTTATCACTCTGACCAAATGACATTGGTAATTACGGACAATTCTCCTCATTCACCATAAAACACATACTATAAACATTTTATTGAGCTCATGATAGAACAAAAATTAATTGTTCAAAGTGTATTTATTTATTAAATGTAGGATTTTCGTTGGTAAACACATTACTTTACTAAAATTTTAAAATATATTATGCTTAAGTACTTTCAACTTAATTTAGAACATGTTTTTTACTTTTACTATATTTCTTAAACAAGCGAAAGCATGTGCTTATAGTCATTTATCTTTTTAAATGCTATTTTAGTAGTTAGTAGTAGTTTAACATACAAACAAACAAAAAAAAAGTAAAAGAGAAAATTTTCAGTTTTGAAAAACGATTTGTCAAACTAGGGTTTTTTAGTAATTTTAACCAACAAGACACGACATATAAATAAAAACAATGCAATGCAGTATCTTCTTATAAATAAAAATGAAATTCTGTTTGTTTGTTTGTTTGTTTGTGGATTTGATTCGTATACAAATCCACAAAAATGGACCTATCGGCCTGAAATTTAGTACAGATATGTACAATAATATAGAATAACTCATAGTCCACTTTAAAACTTTGAAAGTCCACCCGTTCCCGGAATTTAAGAGATTTTTTATGCTCTTCACACAAAAATCTTTCCGTAATTGTAACCCCTGTAGTGAAAAAAGTGTGAAATAAGGATCGTAGTTGCCATGTGTGGCGATTTTGCCGAATAAAATGTCGTTCGTATACAAATCCACAAAAATGGACCTATCGGCCTGAAACTTAGCACAGATATATAAAATAATATAGAATAAATCGTAGTCCCCTTTAAAACTTTGAAAGTCCACCCGTTCCCGGAATTTAAGAGATTTTTTATGCTATTCACGCAAAAAGCTTTCCGTAATTGTAACCCCTGTAGTGAAAAAAGTGTGAAATAAGGATCGTGGTTGCCATGTGTGGCGATTTTGCCGAATAAAATGTTTTAAATTCTCAAAGTAAAAATAAAAGAATAATAATGATTTTTTTTTTTTTGTTAGTTTATATTCGTAAGGTTATTTTTTTTTTTTAATTATAATATCGTGTGCATGGGAAATCAGAGCAGGAATGTAATGCTTTACACGCAAAACAATAAGAATTGAAGATTTCCGAGGCTAATAGGTAAATTATTTTAGTTTGGCGAAAAAATAAAATGGCTCAAATGCCGATTTTGTGAAAGTGAGTTCTAGCGGTTTGCACAGATTTCGGCTTGGCGCAATTTATTGAGAGCTTAAGGAAATAGATTTTTGAAAACAAGTGAAAGGTTTTATTAGAATGCAGCGTTAAATTTTAATGATCCGTGAAGAAATAATGCAGTTATTAAGGGATTTCAATTGATCTATCTCCAGAATTCTCGCCAAATGAGTACATTGATTTAAGTTGGGGGAATTCCGCCAAATTTCAGAAAATTGAAATCTTCTCATTTAGTACATCGGAGTAATGATGAATAAAACACGTTATAGTTGATAATTTTAAAAAATTCGGCTGTATTAAGGGATTCAACTTTTCAAATAAAGGCTTGCTTTACTTTTTCGCGGTCGAACCATTTCCCATATATTATTGCTGCTAAGTCAATGCTTCGAATGATTTCCTGAAAAAACGCTTGCAAAATGGCGTATGTTGGCACTTTGGCGAGGCTTAGATTTGAAACCAGATTTTATTTGAGACTGGGATATATAATGACACTGGTTATAGATAAAAATGAATGTTGGTATGAGTGTATGAGGTTGAAAAACTCCAGCACCGTTGAGCACCGTTGCACCATGAAATTTGGTTCACCTAAGTCTTTTATCATGGAGAAGCTTTTTATGCTATCCGTTTTCCTCTAACTTGCCACAAGGTGGCGCAGCAGAACGTCGAATTCTATTCCGTTTAGCCGTTTGCTATGCGAATATCGTCCAACCGATTTCGATGAAATTTGGTACACGCGAATATTAGAACACGGAAAATATTTTTCACTATCCATTTTGCTGTAACTTGCCGCTAAATGGCGCTGAAAAGCATCAACTTCTATACCGTTCGACCGATCGGCATAAAATTTTTTATACTTACACATTTGAGCACGAAGAATATATTCTAACTGCGTTCCTTTTGATGTTACTCACCACTAGATGACACTGCAATGCATTATTATTTTAACTCGCCACTAGATGACGCTGCAGCAGGCCAAATTCTGGACCATTCAAACGGTCGCTATGAAAATCAGTATACATAGCTATTTGAACAATGAGAATATTTTGGCGTTATCCATTTTGCTATAACTCGCCACTTGACGGCGCTGTAGCAAATCATTACTTTAATTAACTATTAGATGGCCCTGCAGTGTATCACTTCTTGACTGTGGAAATGATCGTTATGAAAATTGGCATACATAGATAGTTGAACACGGTCGCTATGAAAATCAGTATACATAGCTATTTGAACAATGAGAATATTTTGGCGTTATCCATTTTGCTATAACTCGCCACTTGACGGCGCTGTAGCAAATCATTACTTTATTGAACCACTGGATGGCCCTGCAGTGTATCACTTCTTGACTGTGCAAATGATCGCTATGAAAATAGGTATACATAGATATTTGAACACGGGGAAGAGTTTGGCGCTATCCATTTTCTTTATAACTTGCCACTAAATGTCGCGTCAACACATGAACTTCAGGACTGTCCAGCCGATAGTCATGAAAATTCGTATACATCGATATCTGAATGCGAAAAATATTTTCGCCTTATCCGTTTTGCTAAAATTCGCCACTAGATTGCGCTACGCCGCATGGCCTTCTGCACCGTACAAACGATTGCCTTGCAATTCGGTATGCATGATTATTGGACACAATATAACGCGATATCCACTTTGCTATATCTGTTTATTACAATGAATAGTAATCACCACAAATCGTAATATCAAAAAGTCCATTCATTCCCGTGCGAAGAACGGGTACTTCAGCTAGTATACTATACAGGCGTAACTTGGTGTGTTTTATGAGTTGAGTATTCCTAGAATAGATTGCACCCAATTTAACTCCCACACACTTACGCCAATGATTACTTAAGTAAGAAAAAAAAATTGAATGAATTCTTACCTTCTTGCCAATGCTATCGCTTATGTCATTCGCATGGTAATCCTTCTGCAAAACATTTTGTCCTTCAGTAGTACCAGAGGCATTCGCATTACTTTCTGTTTCGAATTCATTTGAAACCTCTTCAAGATTTTCTAAAATCTCTGCGGATCTCGCCGGTTTTTTAGGTTCAAAATATGATTTTATTGATAAAATTTTTCTCTTGGACATAATTTGTTGAAAAACCAAAATTCTTATACAACAGAAAATTACTTTATGAAACACTCAAGTTTAATATTTCAGCTTTTACAACAATACAAAACGGATTCATAAAAATATTTCCGCACCTATTTATTCCACAAATTTAAAATGCCAGGGCAGAAGTTGACGATCGACTGGCGATTGCCACTAACAAAAGCGAACAGACCCGTCCGTGGGAACCAACAAGGAGGCACCTGCAAGTTTACATTGCAAGCCCCCCAAATGCAAGCTAATCCCAAAATAATTTAGCCCTCTGACGTTCGGAGGAGCATTCAATTAGAGCCTTCAGATGTCCAAACCCCGGCCGAAATTCCAAGAACGCTGCCTTCCCCCTTTCGGAAACTATCATGGAAACTATTTAATGAGAATTCATCGCGGGGGGGTGGTGAAAATCCACACTTCCTTGAGAGCTGGGAAAGAGATAGATAAGACATATGGGGATCGTGGCGTGGGAGGTCCAGCAGTCGTAAAAAGTTCCGCCTGCTGCAAGGCAGGGGAAAGAAGTGCTACTATCTTTTGGCCAGCCCGCTGGCCGTTTGTATGCAGAGCCGTTTGGCCAGGGTTTGACAGCCAGAAGAGAAATATCCCAGGCACACTGACGCGCAAAAGAAAACGTTTATCAAGCCGAAAAGCAAAGCGGAGAGAGAGATTAAAAATTTAATACGGAACATTTTAATCTAGAAACGCAAGCAAAGGAACATAATTCTATACACGAAAAATATGTCATCTTCATCACACATCTCTCCCCCCTATTGGCAGATTCAAAGGGAGGGGTACGTGCCTCCTAGACGATTCCGGTTTAGATTATAATTAAAAATGATAGAGTGAACAATAATTGACAATACTCAATATTAGTTTGTAAATTGAAATGCATTGTGAATCCTGTTTCCTGACAATATGTCTAGAACCCTTCAAAAATTTAGGGGGGAGGGGGTTCTGACACCCAAAACCCCCCCTCGCTACGCCACTGATATACATACTCCCTATGCCGGAGATACTGCTTACGAAGGCGTTGCCATGGCAACGGTGCTGCCAATTTCGTTATCAGCGATGAGGGTTAACCAAGACTCACAGTTGAATTGCGGGAAGATTAAAGGGTTTTTTTTTTTCTGAATGAGCGATCCGGCAGTTTACTACAATACGTTTTTTTTTTTTTTTTTTTTTTTTTTTTAATTTACCATAGAAATTCCATAATTCTAATCTGAATTTAAGAAAGTTAGTAGAATAAATTATTTTAAAGTATGTGCTGATAATTTCAAGTGCAGCCCGGAAGTACTTGCTGCATCCCACGAGCCGCCACTGGGGTCATATGTTTCCGGCTGCACTAACATTTTTGACCACTGGCCGCCACTTTTTCAAAGTGTCTCCTCCATCCTGTTAACTGTTTTTTAGCTGTATCACATGATATCTTTGATAAGGATTCACTTATCAAAGTAAAACACAATTGAAGCCTGACAACAAAAACCAAATAAATATCAAATGTGTTTATGGGAAGAAGGAAAATCCGAAAATGATAAGATATTTGTCGAAAATATTTATCTTGTATCCTGATAGATGGCGCCAAAACAAACTTTGAAAGCAAGTTTTCAGGAGTAAACGTGCTATCTCCATCCATTCCTGTTCGGGGACAGCCAATGGCTGCGTTCGTAAACGCCGAACGCGTTACACTCGAGCAATAGAGCATTTCGACGTGACATATCTCTGACGTCAGCTGAGTGACAGCTTCGCACATCGTTCTGCGCATGCTATTTCTTTACCTAAATGTATTATTTAACAATCTCAGGGCGCGTTCGAGAATTCATCGGTTGTGCACCGGTAACACCGGTTCACGACCAGAGCGTTCGAAAAGGCGGAGCGTGGGGCGGAGCTCTGGAATTAACCGCGTTCGAAAACGTTTCGGTCATGTAGCGGTTGTCTGCTCAGCGTGACCAGAGCGCAACCAGAATGACCCTGCTAGCGAGGTGGGTTATTCCGGTTATTAGCGTAGTGTTGCCAATGTTTATTTCTGTTTTCTTGGCTTGGAATTGGATGTGGTGAGGATGACCGAAACCGGTTGACAACCGTGACGTCACTTAACCAAAGAATGACCGTAACCGGTAGCACCGGTGCATAACCAACCGGTGAATTCTCGAACGGGTCCTCAGTAATCCGTAGAAACTACCTGTAATCTGAGGAGGAAGAATGTACATTATTTATTTAGAAATATAGAAGAAATTTTAAAGCTATCAGCAACTAATTAAACACTAATTGCAAAATTAGATATTGTTTCTAGTTCAGGATTGTGATATTTTTTCATGATTTTTAAATATATGGATAATTTGTTTTAAATATATGTAATTTGAAGCTATAACTATGACTAGATAGGTTTATCCTTAGATTGACATGAATTTTAGTGCATGCTTTCTATGGATAACACTTTCTGGTGTGGTTTCTGTTATTAAATGTGCATATAAAATGCATTAGAATAAATCAATAATTAACAAACCAATTCTTTCATGTTTTTTATTTTTTAAAAATATATTTTGATTAAAAAGTCAATTTATACATTGTTTACAGAACTAGTTTTGTACCAGTGGTTGGTTTATTAAAATAATAATAATAAATAAATAAAACAGGAAGTTTCTTATGTTGAAACTGGCATGTGATGTGTTAATGTATGATAACTTATTGTTGCTTATGCAATACTTTCAGGGATTCCAACTTTTAGGGATGTTCCAGATTGTCAAAAATCAGTGATGAAAGAGCTCGTTTTCATTAGATGGAATTCACCAAAACTCGTCCCACCCAGTTCCCTAAGAATATACTACACAGTATAATAGGAAGGAAAGTAATAGTTGTTCAGTTTTGAGAGCAAGATGTTGTTTTATGTTTGCTTTCAGTTCGTTTTTGAAAGTCGAGGAAAACGAGAAAAAATTTTCTTTTTTCATTTATTAGAACTGAAAGTATTGCTAATATTTCTTGGAATTATTTTATTTACTATAGATATAGGATAATAATCCATCGAAAACAAATTTCAAAGCCGGGGGGGGGTCCGGACCCCCCCCCCCTTGTGTGCGCCACTGATGTTTGGATATTTTTTATTATATTATATTGCATCTTTTCATAATCAGTTGGTAATTATTTATAACATTTACCATGTTAAATAAGTGCCAAAAACAATGTATAAGAGCACCAATTAGAGAACTAAATTAGCAGACTGGTTTTGTCGTGTATGACATGCCTTCATAGGTGCTAGAATGAGAATGGCAAAAATTTGCTCTGTTTATATAGAAAAAGTGGAAGCAACATATGCAAAAAAAAAAAAAAAACCACTATAGAATCTACTTTTTCAAAATCACTAAACTTGGCTACCAGCCTTTTTATTCTTTTGCAGTGGTATTCTAAATTAGGTATGGAGTGGAACTTAAATATCTTGAATAAATGTGTTTTTTCTATTAAACTGACACCCTCTTTTATTTCACCTTCTTATCTCAATTCTTTCTGTTGTTTCTTTGACTTCGTGAAATCAAGGTTATACTGTTGTTGTTCTCGTGTCCATGGACAGATGATTAAATGGTTAAACTGTACTTCGTTAAAATAAATCCTTATTCTTTTACCTAAAACTAATCCTAATATCAGCTCCACTCTGTTCTGCGTGGAGCTGATATTAGGATTAGAAATTATTCTGAAGATTTTTTGATTTTTTGATATTTACGTATTATCCCAGTGGTCATTACCGACAAAGTATTTTTTCATCAAATGTGCTGGAAACTGTTGCTAATCGTATTCGAAACCATTAATAATTTCATGTGATTGGCATTTATCTTGGCGAGAAATCGCTTGTCTTGTTTGAGTGCCGGGATAATACGCCAGTAGCAATTTTTCTATGAATACTGTTCTTACCTGATGTTTAGATTCAAGAACCTAAATCATTTTATGCAGTCAAATATGATGCTTTTTTTTCTTTCAATTTTTTGTAAATAACTTCTAAAGTAATTTAAATTGGCTGACTGACATCTGATTTTTTTAATATCTATCGCTTGCATGTAGTCTGGTTTCTGTGTAAATTATGTGAAAACATATTTTCGAGTAACACTGTAATTTACGATGTTGAAAAAAAATTCTCTTACATACAATCATCATGGAAGAATATAACTGTAAAAATCTATACTACTCCTTTTATTATGATTGGTTTTTTTTTTAATTTTTTTAATCAAATCATTGAACTAATAAATGTGATATGGACACCACATGACTTCCTTGTACCTCTATTAAACTAGAAATATTTTCGGGGCACTTCATCTAAACTTATTTCATTTGAAAGAGAGAAAATACTGCAATTCTAAAGTTTACCGCCAAGCTGAGTTCAATTTTAAGTCTTTTGGGTGACTCTGTAAATAAATTACTCAGTCCACAGCAATCAAAAGCACAGTTAGATGTTACAATTGTTCTAAATACAAAATTTCAACATTCTACGGCTAAAAGAGTCATGCAAAATGCATAATTATCTTTGGTGTTAAATTAGCGATATTTTGGCAAAACTCAACACGGTGGATGACAAATAGCGAGATTCTGTGCATGGACCAAACAATGAACGACTACAGACATAATATATTGAAGACAGTGGCGTAGCCAGGGGAGGGGGGGGGGAATAAGGGATCACAACACACACACCCTGAAATTTTTGCAATACAAAATGTATATTCTTCACTCCCTCACCACACACATGTATACATATATGTGAGTTACAATAGTAACCCCTCCCATGAAAAATTTCTGGCTACGTCACTATTTGAAGATGTCTATAGACATTAATGTATTGGAATTCTTCTAGTTGCATATTATCCTGATAGATATTCGGGCCAAATTACCGTAAATTCCGGTGTATAACGCGCACCTATAATTTTAAAATATATTTTTTAATTTTTATGTATATCCTCCGCATAACGCGCACCCTTTACTTTGCAATCACAGACTTGCTCTATGGAATCCAGAAAGTCTTTTACTTTGGGATATGTTCAGATCGCATTTAACGGATAATACAAAGAAATTAATGAAGGAGTGTAACACAGACATGGCAGTTATTCCAGGAGGATTAACGCCATTAGTTCAACCTTTAGATGTCTGTATTAATAAACCATTCTAAGGAAATTTAAAACGATTTTGGAATACTTGGATGTTGAAAGGAGGTAAAACATTTACGAAAGGAGGTGAAATGTGTCATGCCAGTCTAGAAATAGTGTGAGTGGATAATACAAGCATGGGATGAAATTAAACTTGACATAATTAAAAAGTCATTTTAAAAATGTAGTATATGGAACAATCTAGATGGAACACATGATAACTATTTATTTATGGATCAGAGTAACAGTGATAGTGAAGATGAAACTAAATTTGATCATGTGCCTGTAAATATAACGGAAGATGAATATGAGAACTTTTTATGCTGTCCGATAATGAAAATTGAAGTTCAGAAGGTATGCCATTTCTTTTAAATAAACAACATTCAGGTACTTGTAGAAATCTCATTTGTTGTGTTCCTCTTTTCCTTATTTTTAAATTTATTATTTTTATAACCGGCGTATAACGCGCACCCTTAAATTTCGACCTTATTTTTTGTATGAAAAGTGCGCGTTATACGCCGGAATTTACGGTATTTCTTCGAAAAATGTGCTGGCAAACTGTAGATAATTGCAGGGGCGTAGCCAGAAATTTTTGATGGGGGGGGGGTTACGACTACTGAAACTCATATATATGTATACGCGTGTGTGATAATGTAGTGAAGAATATATATTTTGTATGGCAAAAATTGTATTCGGAACCATCATGATTTCATGCAACCTGGATTTATCAAAGCGAAAAATCGCTCGTCTTGGCAGACTGCAAGGATACATGCAAGTACCAAAATTCTTTTGGGTGGTCCTGTAAATAAACTAACTCTCCAGTAGATTGAAATAAAAAATCTAGGTGTACAACTAGATGTTACAACAATCTTATATATAAAATCTCAGCAATCTACGACTAATAGTTCTTGAGATATGCAAATTAAATATATACATATATACATCAAAAGTTGCCAAGTTTGGTGACTTTTAATGCAGTTAAGATGTTATTCTGCTTGAAATGAATGACTGTCTCTAAAACTGCCATTGACTGTAATTTGTTGGAATTTTTCTGAGTGCTCCTGTAGAACTGTAAATGATAAAGATACCATTTTCGATGGCAAGATTCATTTTGTAATCCTTAACAACATATATCACTTTTGATTCATTTGAAATAACTTAATATCTCTAAATTACACTTTAATGAATTTCTGCCCATAAAGCATAATGTATGGATGTAGATGTTACAACAATCCTAAATATAAAATTTCAACATTGTACGACTCATAGTTTTTAAGATATGTGAGTTACCTACATACACACGTACATACAGGCGCCAGGAAACACTGATCAAAATGGTCTAGCTGTCAGTCAGAATGCTTGTACATGAATTTATATGAACATACATACATGTGTACAATGAGATGTCAAGCAAACACTCAGTAAATTTAGAGGTAGTCAAAATCTGGATACCGAATTCTTTTTGCGATCACATCATTTCTTTGTACGTCATACAAGGAAGTAAAAATATTAGTGTTTATAAATTGTATAGACACACACACACGTACAGTGCCCCTAGAAAGTGATAACATGCTTTAATTCTTTATCTATTAAAGGTAATTAGGCAGTGTGAATTGAATAAATGTTTAAAATAAGGTTAAAAAAAAGACTATGTTAAGAGAAAATTCCTCTTGTTAATTTTCACAGAGTTACACTTTTTAAAATTTCTTAGAACTACCTTACAAAAAAATTTCTAGAAAATAAAATGTACCCCATGCACAAATGAGGTGATGTACAAAATTTCAGCCTTTCATCATATAACGTCTTAAGGGATATCTATAAACAAAGGTGACTGGGGTCTATACTTGAATTTGAATGTAAAATATTCTTTCATAATATCTGTATGACCCTTAAAATGTGATTGTGATTTTTTCCCTTTCAAGAGCTACTGAAAATTGGTTTAAGTCAGTCAGGGGCGGCCCTAGGGCCGGACAAACCGGACCCCTGTCCGGGGCGGCAAATTTTAGGGGCGGCATTTTGGCTCGAATTTGAAATTTTTCGTATTAGTAAAAGAATTGTTAAAAAATATTCCGAAGAATATCCTTCTATATTACTTTACTAGCTGATGTACCCATCCGTCATTGATGGGTTTTTACTAACCGCGCGAAATTTCGTTTGCATTGTAGAGTACAAAAAATGGAATTGACATACTGGCAGAAATATAGAAGCTAAGTTATAACTCTTGTGTATTGTTCAAAAATTACAGGTTAGAGAGTAACAAATTACTGAGATAAACTGTCAATAGAGAAAATATTTTGCATTCAAAATTAACGTTTTCTTTTAGTGGATGAGCTTCCTACATCAAAAAGTCATTTAAAGTTGCAAAAGAAGATGCTGGTAACGAATATTAAACTGAGAAGAGAATATTTGGAAAATTCTTTGTAATAGCAAGTAGCCGATATTTAACACTGAAACGTCCGATTGAATAATATTTTGATGATTTTACTTGATGCGCGAAAAGCTTTATCAAAGTTTACATCATACCTCAAAAATCATTCAAATTTGTAGAAAATTAAAAACCCGAAATTTTAATTTACTAACCGCCTACTATTTAACATAATTTCATTTCATTCCCTTTTGCCTGACCACTAGTTGTTTTCTCGAAGTGGTCACACAAAATTTTCTCAAAATAATATATATATATATCAATGTTATTTAACTCAATCTCATCAATAGTAACTGAAATTTGTTCTATTAACTTTAGAAATTTTAATATTATGCCTGTAAAATTTTTGCACAATTTTCTCAAAATTAAAAAATAATTGTATTACCTCCAGACGCCTTAAAGTGACGCCCTCCCCTCTCTCCCCGCCCCCTAAAATAGAAAAGAAAAAATACTATGCAACTTTTGCAAACCCTTTCAATTTATTCAAATCTTTTAAAAATTTCGATGATGCTTTGTTACCCATCATATGGCCTAATTCCATTCTGTTCTCTTAATCCGTGTTTGATGGATGCCAGAACAAACTTTAAAAGGATTTTTACAAAATCTCAAAGTCTATGAATTATTTAAAACAATTTTGGTAGCTATTGTTTCAATTAACTTACCATTCAATATAATTCCAAATTTCATTCTATTCCCTTGAGCCGTTTTTTAACAATGGGCGAACATACATTTACACACAGTTTTTCAAACAACAGTTTTTAAATCTCACTTTTAAAGGAATTAGAAGTATTTCAGCAACTGCAGTTTAAATTAAGTTGCCACTTTTGGTGTTGCTATAAATTTCATTTCATTTGCTTCAGTTGCATGGGCGTAGCCATCGGGGGGCAGGGGGCTGATGCCCCCCTTAAATGAGCTAGTCATAGGGTCTGATTATGACAAACCGGGGGCAGGAGCAGTTGGACTCCATGTCTCTTTGTTTTGCCCCCCCCCCATGAAAATCCTGGCTACACGCCCTTGTTTAGTTGTTTATATGTGATGTGCAAACAAATATTTACATATTTTGCATAGATTTTTCACAAGATTTCCAGTTGGATTCAAATTACAGTTTGTTAATGAAATTCAACAAGCCAAATATTATCCCATATTTCTGGATTGCATTCCTGATGCCAAAAAAATTGAACAGATCGCATTCTTGGTAAGGTAAAAAGGTGTTGACAAATCTAATTCCAATGAGGCTAGGATTATTTAACTCTCTCAAACAGTTCATGTTCCTATGCTCTATTATTATTTGGTACAAAATCTTCAATTGGATGAATCCATTAGGAAAGGTATTGCAGTCAAAAGACAACGATTGACCACCTACTCTAGAACTCTTAAGAAACTGTGAAGATTTTTTGAAAGGATCTTCGATTTGATGCGATTTTAAATGAAATGTTCTGTTATACAAGAGAACTGACTGACGAAATAGTATTCTGGTTAACACTGAGTTTAAGCAGCCACGTAACATATTAATTTTGATTGCGAATCACGAGATGATCTGGTGAAAGATCCTAAATTAAAATTTAAGATAGATTTATTTTTTTACAGTAAACAAAGCGATTAATATCTTAGAATGCAGATTTAATTTAATAAGTACCCAATGTAATTATTTTAAATTTTTGCACGGCATAACTGAGTTAAGACACTCCTAAAAAGTGCTAATTAAACATTGTAACACAGTGTAACCGTGCTAACAATTGGAGTTAATACTGACCGATGGGGAATCGGGGATTATAAACGCGCTTGATCTAGTAAATGAAATAGTGTCAGTTACGGCCTTATTAGTTAAAAAGGAAAGCCCAGTTGAAAATTTAAAGCTAATTTTAACTATAGATTTTACACCACATCTTGCTGTTGCTTCGAGAATTTCTTTGCAGATAATTGTGGCAAGTGCAGAGAAGAGTTTCTCAAAATTAAAGTTAACTAAAAATTTCTTATGTTCCACAACTCTTCCAGGTAGGTTAAATAATTTAACTACATTGGCTATCGAACATGAATTAGTACAAAAATTCATAAGAGAAAAAGCCAGGAATTTTGCAGAATTAAAAGTCAGAAAAAAAAACTTTATTTTTCTCTCTTTCTTTTGGTTTTTAGCTTAATGTGTGGTTTTTAATAAATATAGTTTTTCTTATGCTGTGTTATGTTTAAAGAGCTATTTCAATTTTATAGGCATGAAAACAGTATCTGTGAACAATTTATTTCTTTTACTAGTAATTTTACTGTGGGGGGCGGCATTTCATATTTTTGTCCGGGGCGGCAAAACTGTTAGGGCCGGCCCTGAAGTCAGTACTCATTATCTTCATACCTTTGACACTTTTCAGGATATAATTCTCAAATTTTGTGCATCACCTCATCAGAATATGGAGCACATTTTACCGATTGGGGATATTTTTGTATGCGGGTTATATACAAAAAGTGTAACTTTTTGGAAATTAATGAAAGAAATCTTTCAATGAGAAAACATTTAATTGCTCCAGGGCTACGGCAATTTCTAGCAAAAAAAGGTGCCGGAGCCTTAATATTCTTATGTTAATACTCAGTAGCGAACGGCAAATACCTGCAATATGGGGTTGGTAGCACATTTAATTATAATAACGATAATTTAAAGATTTTCCCTTATAATAATTATTTCACAGAACAGTGATATAAAATTAAATAGTCGGAAATTAGCAGGAAGAAATATAAACATTATACAGAAAACACACAAATTCTGGTGGTCTCAGGACTCTCACATCTGGTCGAGGTGAAGTGAATATGATTTGTCTTGTCTGCTAAAATCAGTTTGTGCTTGAAAAGGGGAAAATATATGAATTAATGTATACTAGTGTTGGGCTTCGGAGCAAAGTATTCATGAGCTTTGCTGGGTTTTGCCTAATATGTAAAAATTCACCCAGAAAAAAGAAATACAGGCTCAGAGTTCCAGCTTTTGATTTCTGTTCTGATTCTAACTTGAAACAAAATTCAAAAATGTAATTGTAGAATTGTTTAGCACAGTTTTATGAGCTAACATTGCGAAACAGAAATGTTTTCCATCTTATAATAAAAAGGCAGAAGCTTTATGGAATTATAAATTTACATTTTGCACTCATATTTACTGTCAATTTAAATAATTATGCATCTAAGTAAAGATTACATTAATTGGTCTACGTCTTTAATTTAGTTGATTTATTGGATTATTTTTTTAATTCATATTCATACGTATTAGATTAATTACATGTACAAATATGTTATGCGATGCATATGTTACACTTTTTTTTATTAATGGGATAACTGGTCCTATTTTATAGGCATTTACATATTTAAAAGAACACTATGATAAATAATAACAAGCAGTACATTTATTTTTTATAAAAGAAAAAAAACAATCTGAATATATCTTAATAGGAATTTAAATAAACACTTCTTCAATATAAATATTAATGGAATTTGATGTTTTCTAGGGCATACAGAATATCCGATGAATTATAATTCAAAAACAAAACTTTATTCTTGCATAAATGTCACAACGTAAGAAAATTTCGCATGCACAACAATGATATTTGTAAACAAACAGTAATCCGAATAACCTGCCGAATCTTAAAACAAGCGTTGTGTTCATTCCCGTACATAATGTTCTCTTTCCGAACGCAGTACCAGCGGAAAAAGTCGCTTGAAATATCATTAAAATATTATATGTTAAGCTTTTTAAAATATTAAACGCCACCTGGGACACAAAAGTCGAAGGTCTGATTAACAAATTCCATCCATTACAATCATCCAAAAAATTAAATTTAATACTTTTTTTGAATGTTGAAAAACGGGTTTTTCCCATTGAAATACATTACGAGAACCCCAAGCTGTCACGCAAGACGGCGACCAATCGCAGAGAGGAGGGGCCCGTCGAAATGCTCTATGAGTTTCCATCTAAGGCATTCGTAAAGGAAACTGAGTGCATACAGTTTTTAACCCATTTGTGCCTGGATATTTTTGCGACTTTCTTCGATTTTTACTGATAACAGAAATATTAGATAATAGGTCATGTTAAAATATTGTGCGGAGTTGAGGCTCAATACTCATGAATAAAGGCTAGGAAAAATAAATAACATTTTTGACTAATAGCGAAAATGCCGTCCCAAAAAAGGGACGCTAGGCACAAATGGGTTAACTAGAGCGTTCGTATACAAAACTGAGTGCGATTAGTTTCAAACGAAATAAACCGATCTTTGCTAAGGTTTCTTCAGTTGTTTAGAAGATACACTTGCTGCACGTTGTTGTTGTTTTCAAATGGCGTCCGTTGTTATGGAAAAGTAAGTATGTTGATGTGAAAAGTATTTTACGTTTTCTAAAGCTGCAAATATTATTTTTTCGAGGAGGAAATTCATGCGTACGTTAGAAATTGCTACGAAGGTTCGTAATTTTTCAAAGGTAATCATTTTCTTGTATTTTTCATTTTAGTAAATTCAAAAATGCATGTTTTAGTGTTGAGATTGAAATTGATTTAATCCGTTAGTAGCGAAATTTGAACTTCTCTTGCCCACCCTGACAGCACACTTGCCCAATTTATGTCCATATCTGGACAAACTTGTCCAAAACATGTCTATGTCTATGATAAGATGTCTCCTGGACATCATTTTAGCGACATCTTTGGGAAAGTCCATAATATGTCTAGAATAAGACATGATTGGGGCATGTAACACCCCAATTAAGTCTTATTACGACAAAAACGGGAAAATCCATATTATGTCTGTTATATGACATGAATTGGACATCTAAACACCCCAATCATGTCTATTTTATGACATAAATGGGAAAATCTATCGGCGACAAACTCTGATTGGCTCAATTTGTTTGATCATGCGCAGTAACATTTTTGTATGCACGTTGTTTTTAATAATCTGTGGTGGTTGTGGTAGATAGTACCCATATATTTGAAGTTTCCTTGTCAGCTAATTATAACATTTTTATGCGCACTTCTTGCATATTGCTTGCCTATATCACTGTTCTTTACAATACGGGGTAATGTACAACTTTTTGACTTAATGTGTATTTTAATAAAAAAAATTAAGTCGACTCGTCAGGAATGGCGAAATGTTGAATAAGAAGTTAATGATGAATTATTCCTTATTGAAGCTGAATGTAATGTGAATGATATTGAATCAAAGCCTATTAATGCGCACGATTATAATTATTTTCGTAATGAATTTGAAAATAGGATCGATGAAAATATTTTTGAAGATTCAAATATGTGTGATCCTACAAGCAGTTCTTGTAATAGCTTCAGTTCATTTCAGAAATTACTGATGAAACAGATACTTCTATTCCTTTATGGTAGTAACTTATCCATAGCATAAAAATAAACTGTGGATATGAGATAAATATCCACAGAATGTCTTTTTATGGACAAATTATGGATGTCCATAACATGTCCATATTGTTACGCATTTTCGGGGCAACCCTCTGCTCTGGGGCTTAAAATGGTTTAAAATTCGTATTCTACGCTTCAAATAGATAAATTTTGCTTTTTGTTGCATCAAAATCGGCCAATTAGAACCGGAGATACGGAGGTTTCGGTTTCCCATTCAAATATATGGGATTTCTAGAAAACTCGAGAAATATTAGTCCTAGAGCTTAGATCTCTTCACTTTTGAAGACTTATTTTTGGCGCCAAATTTGGCGATATTTCGCCAAAAGTCGCCAAGCTTGGCGACTTTTTTGTCATTTGGCGCGATTTTCCCAATGGGGCATGGAAGTTGTTTTTCCTGCATTAAAAACGCATAATAACCTAACATTTCTCTTCTATGACGTAATCAAAATTCACGCTTTATGTAGAACCCTCGAGAAATTGACTTTTCTGGAAACCTCTTGTACCTCCTGCGTCGGCTATTTATAGAAGCGTGCATCGCCCCGAAGGGTCAGTTGTGAGAGTTGAACATTCAATGTGTGAAGAGCTCTCAGTACGCTTGTTTTGTGTGAACTGATAGTGCTATAGAAGCTGTGTTTTAGCTTGCTTTGTGAAGCTGTTTTTAAAGTGCTGTGTGTAAATTCTTCATTGCTGTGTCTTAAGGGATAGTGTACTATATCCCTTGAATATTTCCACGGAATTTTAGCCTGTAAAAGTGACTTATTTTGTGTGAGAAATACAGCATTTGTGAGAGCTTCTGATCCAAGCGGATTGTTAAAAGCACGTTACTGCTAGATTGTGCTTGTGAATTGTGTGCAGCTGATTGTTCTACGAAGTTCTAGAAGAAATAAAGTTTGTGTTCCATCCTGACAAGCGACTTTTTACTTGAACTTTTTACACCAACTGGACTTTAGAACGACGAACCCCAGGAGTAGCAGAGTAATTCCGCAACAATATGAATGTCCATAACATGTCCATATGGATGTCTATATTTTGTCCAGAGGATATCATTATGGACGCCGTATTGTGCCATATGGACAAGTTTGGGGGGTATTATGGACATGATATAGACAAATTTGGGGATGTCAGTTATGTCCCGAACTTGTCCATGATATCATATGGACATGTTCTGGACAAGTTTGTGCTGTCTGGGCAGATAGCAAAAACTTGTCCAGAACATGTCCATATGATATCATGGACAAGTTCGGGACATTACTGACATCCCCAAATTTGTCTATATCTTGTCCATAATACGCCCCAAACTTGTCCATATGGCACAATACGGCGTCCATAATGATATCCTCTGGACAAAATATGGACATCCATATGGATATGTTATGGACATCCAGAACTTGTCCATATGGACATGTTATAGACAACTAGAATATGTCCATAAAAAGACATTGTGGATATTTATCTCATATCCACAGTTTATTTTTATGCTATGGATAAGTTACTACCATAAAGGAACAGAAGTATCTGTTTCATCAGTAATTTCTGAAATGGAGCTATTACAAGAACTGCTTGTGGGATCACACATATTTGAATCTTCAAAAATATTTTCATCGATCCTATTTTCAAATTCATTATGAAAATAATCATAATCGTGCGCATTAATAGGCTTCAATTCAATATCATTCACATTACATTCAGCTTCAATCAGGAATAATTCATCATTAACTTCTTCTTCAACATTTCGCCATTCCTGACGAGTCGATTCAATTTTTTTATTAAATTACATATTAAGTCAAAAAGTTGTGCATTACCTCGTATTGTAAAGAACAGAACAGTGATATAGGCAAGCAAAATGCAAGAAGTGCGCATAAAAATGTTATAATTATCTAACAAGGAAACTTCAAATATGTGGGTACTATATACCACAACCATCACAGATTATTAAAAACAACGTGTATACAAAAATGTTACTGCGCATGATCAAACAAACTAAGCCAATCAGAGTTTAAACTCTGATAGCTATTTCCCATTTATGTCATAAAATAGACATGATTGGGGTGTTTAGATGTCCAATTCATGTCATATTACAGACATAATATGGATTTTCCCGTTTTTACGGTAATAAGACTTAATTGGGGTGTTACATGTCCTAATCATGTCTTATTCTAGACATATTATGGATTTTCCCAAAGATGTCGCTAAAATGATGTCCAGGAGATATCTTATCATAGACATAGACATGTTTTGGACAAGTTTGTCCAGATATGGACATAAATTGGGCAAGTGTGCTGTCTGGGTGCTAAATACTTTTGAAAAAAAGAAGTTTAAGTTGAAATTTCTAAATTTTGATTTGTGCACTTCAATTATCGCCACTCTTTCTTTTAAAAATCTTGTTGATTTTATATTGAGTATGTACTAAAAACTCTCCTCAGCAAAATTAACACATTCGGGAATTGTAAACAAACACGTCTCCTAGGCGACGAAACTAAATGAACTGAAGTTGTTCGTAAAGTCAAAGGAAACTGATAACCACTGACAGCACTAAACTCACACATGCTAAACAAGCACATGCATTCCAGTTTTCTTACGAAAACTCGTGCAAAGAGTTTGTCGTTTACGAATGCAGCCAATGTTTGAACGGACAGCAACGGCCAAACAGAACAAAACAACTGCGGTACGGTGCGACTGGTATGAATTTACCTTAAGAGAACACAGGGAGTTCGGTGATCATCTGTATCCACAGTTCGTTTAAGAAATCTTCTAGACCTGCGTGCGCACCGAGAATTTCTAAGGGAATTAGTTTTGGTTCGTCGTTTGCATCTCCATGTTTGCATTGTCTGAAGCGTAGAAGGAAGTAACACATATTAATCTATTTATTTTTTATTGAACGAAATCTAGTTTGCGTGAAAGGCCACTGATAATCTATTGTAAGAATTTACAGA
This sequence comes from Cheiracanthium punctorium, assembly GCA_038373885.1. Lineage (NCBI taxonomy): Eukaryota > Metazoa > Arthropoda > Arachnida > Araneae > Cheiracanthiidae > Cheiracanthium > Cheiracanthium punctorium. The sequence goes on from JAWZYV010013819.1 coordinate 551,411, forward strand.
TATCTTATAATTTATATATTATGATTATTGTGATTGGGTACTTCATATGTATGTCATGTTGATTAGTTTACATTTATTTTCAGTTTTGTTGAGTAATTTTTTATATCAAGTGATTGCAGCCAGACTTGCAATACTATTTCTCGAAACATCGAATTTCGTAATCTGTATGGCTCTTTTGTTTACCAAATGTCATAAATGTATTGTGTTTGTATTCCTTTGTTAAGCACTTTAACGTTTTAATTTTCTTTCATTTAAATTTCTTTGCTAAGTAAACGAGGAAACGTTCATGATTTCTTTTTCCGTATACGTGTAATCTTGAAGTTGAAAGCAAAAATTTGTTGATTCGTAACTGAAATAATCAGTTACTTTAAAATCTCTATCTCGATATTCATTTGCAATTGAAGTATTGTTGCTTATATGAAGTGAATATCATTGTGTCTTACAGTACCATTGTCTGTGAATATTTCTGTGTTAAGAATTAATTTACTGTAGCACAGACTCTACATCCTGTTCATTGTTTACAGTATCATATTTAAGAAGTGCTCTAGAAAAATATTAACCTTCTTAACATGAGTTTGCCATTATAAAAGTTACTTAGTCAAATTGAGTAAAATCATAGAAGACGGTGCGCACCCCATGTAAACACGGCGTCTTTCGCCAACCATTTTGCTCAATCAGCAAAGTATTTAACACATTAAAATTGCACATATATTCCACTAACAAAAACATATAAACAAAATACACCGTCCATATTTAACCTAAAAAAGTCTGCAAATTCAGTAACAGGTAATTTAAAATGAGGAAACAATGGACTGTTTTTAAGGAAGAAAAAAAAACAGTGGATTAAGCAACCCTGTTTTACAGGTAATGTAAACTGGGCAAACACTGGCCTGTTTTCAACTCAAAAAAACATGTGAATTAAAGAATGTAGTTCTATACCTCATGTAAAGTCAGTATGATTAGAAAAGCACTTACAAAAATTAGAAACATCAAATATCAATTTAAAATTCAGATTAAAAACCTTAAACATTGCAAAATTCGTTAAAAAAAAGCACTTACCTGTATTTTTTTTTTTAATTAACCACTCAGAAATGTCCCTAACATCCACCGGCTTATAACATAAAACCAGCATGCTTTCTTTTATTTAGTTTTATATTGACACTGCATTTCTAACAAACACACACACCGGCGATAAATAAAACCAATATGCTTTCTTTTATTTAGCTTTATATTAAAACCATATTTCTAACAAGCACATACGCATTTTCTTTTCAAAAAATTACATAACATATTTCATTCCCTTCCATCCATAACATGAAACAATTTCAAATTACTAAACTGACGGTGCACGTTTTTTTATGGTTGCCAGTCAAAAATACTACTGGCAGGTTACTTCACTCCCACTGTGCATTGCCCATGATGGTGCCAAAATGATCACCAAATGAAACGTAAACACAAACATTGATATGTAAACTGCACCGGATATGGAATATAGTCCTAAAATTTTAAAGTCGATCTGCAGAAATGTGAAAAAAAAGGGCTTCAAAAAATATTTTTTTAAATGCAATATCACAAATTATTATGGTTAAAAAAAATAAATAAAATTTAAGATTAAATATATTTAATGTGCAATATTTAGTTGTACCAACTAGAGAAACCATGTTTCAGCATGTTTGTTCAACATGTGATAAGTGCCAACTCATCAGTCCTCTGAGCTAGTGGTTGTTTCTTAACCCGAAAAAACATCAGTGAATCCCTCCGGGGGCGTGGCTACAATATTTGTCCCCTGGGGCAAAACATGTGTTTGGCATCCTCCCTTTGCCTCCTGATCCCTATTTTCAGACTAGCCATAGCAATTACAAAGTTATGGAAACGTGATCTTAATAAAACATTCATTAGAACAATAATCATACTTAGACAAGTCTTCATTCTCAGCATTTTCTTCTGACTTTATGCTTGCTTCACATACATAACTGCTTGGTTTCATCTCTCTGTTTACATCACTGTCTGTAATGGCTTTATTTTGGTCTTCTGTTTTACTATTCAGCCATGATGACATTAGTGATGACAATTTGTTCAGCTCTAATGTCATCATGATGTTCAGCTTTATCGTTTGCTTTTGTTTGTTTCCCGTGCTTTGTGATCCGGTAAATTTTGAGTGTGGGTGCAGCAGTTTTAGGCATCAAGTACTATGTAAGATTGTCAAATAAACATCAATTTTCGTAGCAGGGGATGTGATACCATATAAAAAATATGTAGAAAAACCAAAAGTAAACTTAAAAAAAAACCATTGCATTCACAGGTTTGATTTGTAATTTCCTTTTTGGTGCCCCCTTCTCATTCAGCACTTGAGGCACTTGTCCTGTCTGCCCCACCTTAGCTATGTCCCAGGATCCGCCAACTGAAGGCATAGCAACTAGAAAGTCCCGAATTAACAGACACATTTAAGGTATAAAAATGATAAACTTTAAAACAGAATGATTTTTAAATGTTGTCTCACTTACTTTCTACAGAACTTCTAGCACCTTGGATTTACTAAAAAACAATGAACGACACCCCCGACCCGACCCCCCTTCATCAAATAAAAATTCTTGTATTATCTATTAAGAGTAGATAATTTTTTACGGCTGCTGTAAAAAATAAGTTTATTTCATTACTCAAACTGTTTGTGCCATTTTTGCTGCATCTATTCTGAAAATAAGAATTAAATCTCCCTTCTCCTGGCCCCACCATAGCCGAATGTATAAAGATACAGAATATACACTCATGTCCATAAATTAAGGATAATAAAGTTCAGGCAAAGAAAGAGAAAGAAGCAAAACAAATTTGACTTATTTGTAAAGTCTATTTATTAAACAAAAAGTAAAGAGCAAAAAAGATGCTATATGTTTGACATAATTAATAAAAATTGCAAGTTTTACTCCCTTGACCAAATTTCAAAAAAGAACCTACAAAAAACAGTATATAATGGTTAGTAGGATGGTTAATACGGAGTATGTCTCCCGGACGATGCAATACAGGCCTGACAACGCCTAGGCATGCTGAGTATCAAATGATCAATCTGATCTTTGGGAATATTACACCACTCATCAAGCAATGCACTCCGAAGTTCCGGTAGACAGGTGGGAGGGGGTTGACGGGCTGCAATTCGTCGGCCAAGCATATCTCACACATGCTCTATTGGATTCAAGTCCGGTGAGTATGCTGGCCAATGCATATGGGTGATATCCTCCAATTGAAGGCATTCGTCTACAATGTTTGCACGGTGAGGACGGGCGTTGTCATCCATAAACACAAATTCAGCACCCATGGCGCCCCGAAACAAACGTACATGTTGTTCCAGAATGACATCCCGATAGATGTGGCCTGTCATTGTTACACTCTGAACATGCAGGTCAGTTCTGGAACCAAGAATAATTCCTCCCCAAACGAGCCATCCTGCACCACCGTAACAGTGTCTTTCAATGGTGTTCTCTTGGTGGTAACGGGTACCTGGCGCTCTCCAGATGAATGTCCGGCGAGAATCAGACTGCAAACTAAACCTGGACTCGTCGGAAAACATCACACAAGACCACTGTTGCGGTGTCCACAATGCATGCTCTCTACTCCAGGTTAATCGCAGGTGACAGTGAGTTGCGGTAAGTGGAACACATCTGACAGGCCTACGAGCATATAGACCAATGTGCCCTAAGCGTCTGTACACGGTCTGCCTTGAAACTGTCGTACCGGTAGCTGAAGAGAGCTGACGAGACAGGTCTGATGCTGTACTCTGTCTGTTTCTTTTGGCAGTAACTGCCAAATAGCAGTCCTCATTCGGCGTTGTAACTCAGGGGCGACCTCTGCTGTAACGTCTACTCACATTGCCATCATCTTGGAATCGTTGCCAAAGCCTGGAGATGACACTCTGGGCGATTCCAAGTTCCTCGGATACTTCCAGCTGGGTACGTCCATATTCCAGTAGTCCGATAATTCTGCCACGTAAAACATCATCCAAATGCCTCCTTTGTGCCATAACTATGCGGTTTTTGCACTGAAAGGCTTTCACAGCGCTTGTGAACAATTTTACTTCTTTGCCACCATTCCTTATATACCCCTTTCTTACACTCTCGTCATTGTGACGTACCATCCACGCCATCTGGTGGTTTCCTGTAATTTGCATATTCTTCTTCAAGATGTGTGTGATCATTCCACAGGTGAAATTTTTATTTTAGAGATCAATTTCTGTGTGATTCTGAATTATCCTTAATTTATGGACATGAGTGTAGTAGCAGGGTTGAGTTTTGACATCTAAAACTGATTATTGACATGACACATCAAAAACTTGTCAAAAAGTGTCTTAAAACTGTCAAAAACCTATTCATGTTCATTTTTATTAGTCATTAGTAGCATTTTATTTTAAATACCAAATTAGCAAACCAATTAAATTAAACTTAATACATTTTATTTTATAATCAATGTATAATTAAATTAGAATTGCATACCCCTATTCAAATTATTTGTCATGCTAAGATTAAATATTGGAAATAGTATATAAATGCATTTTTGAAAGTACTTCTTGTATATTCTTTCTTCCTTAGATCAGCTTGTTTGAAATTTCTGAATATAAGTAATAATTTGAATTCCTTTATGTCACAATTTTTTAAAGGAGGAACTTTGCTAAAGCTTTGCCAATATTCAGTGACTAGTGTTGACTCTAGAAATAAAGGGCCGGGGGGGGGGGGGGGGGGAATTTCAAAAGGACACTTTGGGGTTCCACGAGAATGTACAGGTAGATAACATATAGAAACTGGTTTGAAACGATCTGATCCCCGAAAGTTTAACATGTAGAGTTGTAATATGTGTTTTGACTTACAATGCATAGTAAGATTTTTTCCAATTTGTCTTAGTTTTTTCCACCCTTCTTTTGGAGAAAATATCCAGTAGAAGTAAGTGTAAGCAAAATAGGAAAAATAATTTGTTGATAATATTTTGGTCTAAACATGACATAAATATGCAAAATTAAATCTACATATCTAGAAGTTTTGATTAAAAAAAAAAAGAAGCTTTAATATAAGTAATGTTGAATTTTCTGCTTAATTTTTTTCCTCAAAATTACGTGACGTACATGTTTATTATTTATAAGAATAGTACATTTATTGAAGAAGGTTTCAGAAATTTTTAACCAGACATGATTTGTTAGGCAGTAGGGGAGAAGGCAGAGGGACTGTTAATTTTTGTTCCTCCATTTTATCATACTATCACTACTGGGCCACAATTACTGGATCTCATTCATATACGATATTTCACCTATATTGGTACAAACTTTTAAACAGAAAAGGACTGTCAGTGTAAGTGGATTAGGGTAGATGCGTTTAGCATGTAATAAAAATAATAAAATTTCTGCACACACAATGCAGGATGTATAAAATTTAATTATATAAATCAGAATTTTATTTAAATTCTTTTGTTTGCAATAATTATTGAATGAGTACCAAGTAAAGATTTTCAAAGTGACCCTTATTACTATTAGACATTATTTAAAATTGCATCAAACAATTTAACTCATCCATCAATTGATAACTACAGAAATTGGGGAAATTGAATTCAGAACACAGAAGATTGCTGGAAAAAATAACATAGTCATGCAAATTTTGTAATACATCCAATGGTTGGAATGTACAACACCATATCAAATCAAATTACTGAAGTATATTTGTTATTACTCTTTCACTTCTAATTTAATGCTTGCTCATTCATGAAAAGTGAATATATATATATTTTAAAAGTACTTTTTCTTTAAAATAAATAAAAATAATTACTACATGTAAGTTTTTTAGCAAGTATAAAATTAATATTGTTTTTAACTCACAGAATTGTCCAAAAGTATGAAATAAAGTTTAAAATATTTTCAGTGATTTATTTTTCATAAAGCTTTATTTTTAATTTCTTGTAACATACTTAAAAAGGTCTCTTTGAAAAACTAAATTTTCTTTCTTAAACCTTGCTTTAATCTTTTTAAAATAAAAAAAATAATCAATAGTTTATTTTAACTATCAAATGTTTTTAATCAGCTTAATATAATTAAAATAATCAACATCCTGTTGCCAAAAGTACTTAAACAAATTATCTATAATAAACCTTCCAGAATTATTTCTATTTTTTTTTTTTTCAACTGAAAATCAGCTTAAATTGATGACAGTTTGTTTTATGAATAACCTAGCTGTTAACTTATGACACAATTTGTTTTCTGAAGACATCCTTTCCCAGAACTAGCTTTCTTTTGCTTTTATTATTATTTTTTTCCTTATTTGATTTATTAAAATGTTGAGAATTTTTTTAAAAATCAGAAGGTGTATAATATGAATATTTAGAATACCAAATCTTGTCAATAGTTTGATTTACTAAATTCTGCATTTACTCCACTTTTATATAATTAAAACTGTGGCGTAATAAGAAGGGGGGGGGTGCCCACCCCGGAAGCAAAAAAACAAGCAAACATGGTGGCCGGCAGGACACTTAGAAATAATAAAGTGGAAAACTAAAGGACCAAAATGGGGGCAGAATGCTGAAACTTAGAAAGAATGGGGCGGCAAACTGAAGGACCGCATCGGGCGCCAATAACCCTAGCGCTATACTGCTAAAGCAAAAGATCATTATTATGCTCTGATTTTGGCAAAAGCATAATGTGTTTCAATTGCTGTATTCGCAAAACGTCGTAAATCGCTCGATTTTCAGATGGATTTGAGTGGATAAAACCACTGAACATGGTACACGGCTGAAGTGTTGAAGTTCCCGCGCGACTGTCGGTCTGGAGTTTTGTGGAGTTTTGGTCGGTTTCATCCAGATGTACGCGCCAATACACATAGAACTCTTAAAGTCACCCAACCAAGGCACCCCTTTAGGAGATATCCCTTGTCTAGGCTTGCCATAACAAACAAGCAAATCCTGCAGAATTTTCGAATCGCAAAAGTCATTTTGCTAAGGCATACTTTCTGTATCATCTGTAATTATTTATGATTAGTAAATAACTGTTATACATTACGAATAATATGTACTCAGAAAGCCGATTAAAAAGAGCAAATCGTTTAGGGGGGGGGGGGAGGCAACTTGCTAGTGCGCAAAACTATTAAAGACATCGAGAAGAGCAATAATTATATACAGCTGGCGACGAACTCTGGTATAATGATTGTTTGATAATTCGCAACTACATATTTATCAAACGTAGCCACCGATATTTGAGGATTGACAGATGGAATCAGAAATTTTTAGATACTTGAGAAAATTTTGAATTTCCCAACCGTATTTTCTTCCCCCAACTCCTAAGTGAATGCCGATCGGGCTTCTTCTCGCTTGAGTCAGCAAAATCAAAACATACAAGAGGGGCCACTTTGGGTTACTCGGCAGTCGGCTCGTGCTACGCAAATGAAAACAAAGGAAAAGGCAGTAGCAGTATTTCGATCTGAAAGAGTAGAATATTTGAAAAAATCATTTTAATAAATTACATTTGTGGGAAAGATCCGATTTCATAGACGTTTTTTGTGAAAGGGCCGTTTCCAATTGAACCTATTTTTATGATGGGATTATTGAACTCAATCGTAACCGTTTTAACTAACGTATTTTCGTGATGGGCCGCAAATGGTATGTAGGAAATAAAAAGTAATGGTTGTTGACTAATAATAATAAAAATGTGAAAGCAGGAGGGCGCAGAAAGAAGAGAAATAGGGCCGCCCGGCGCTAAAAAGACGACAAAAGGGCCGCCGGGCTCTAAAAAGATAACAAAAAGGCCGCCGGGCACTGCGCCTGCCAAATTAATCTAGAGTCAACACTAGTGACTGAATCATAAGTTGCATAAACATTTTGGATGAATCTAAATATTTGTTTTTCTGTATAAATATAATCAGATATTAATACTATTCTCTATAAACCACTATTACAATATAAATATTCTTTGGTAAGTAAATTAATTATAATTTGCAGTCAAAATAATGTTTGGCTATTATCAATACACTTAACATTTTGTAATACTTTTCATTTTATTATGTTAATAAATTCATTTATTCAGGGCCTGACTACAGTATTTTTGTGCCCAGGGCACTTTTAAAACTTTGTGCCCCTACATATAACTGGCTCAATTTTTGTGCCCCTATACAAAGCTTTAAATTTTTCGGCCTGTATGTGTGCCGAAGGCCTGGGCCCAAAGTATTCAACCGATAATCTAAATATTTATACATTTAGTTTTTTAACATATCTGTATTCATATATATATAGATTACAGTGAAAATCCGAATTAACTAGGGAAAGCGGGTTCTAACTGAGAGCTTTAGGCAAAACCCGAATTAACTAGGCAAAATGCATTCTGACTGACAGCGATAGGCAAAACCCGCATTAACCAGCAAAAACCTGTTTTATTTGAGTAGCGGTAGCACATTTTCGAGGGGCCCCTACAACAGAGGCATATCATCCAGGGGGCCCCCTACAGCAGAGGCATATTATCCAGGGAGCCCGCTACAGCGATGGCCGGACCCACTGATTTTTTTAGGGTCTCGCAAAGGGCCAGTGTTAGCATATTTTCCAGGGGGCCCCCTACAGCGATGGCCGACCCCACTGATATTTTTTTGGGTCTTGCAAAGGGCCAGCTTTAGCATATTTTCCAGGGGGGCCCCTAAAGCGATGGCCGGACGCTGTAATTTATTTTTGGGTCTCGCAAAGGACTAGGGTTAGCCTATTTTCCAGGGGGGGCCCTAAAGCTATGGCCGGACATAGTGATAGTTTTTTGGGTCTCGCAAGGGGACAGTGTTAGCATATTTTTGAGAGGGCCCCCTAAAGCGGTGGCCGGACCCATTGATGTTTTTTGGATCTCGCAAGGGGCCAGCATTAGCATATTTTCCAAGGGGCCCCCTACAGCGGTGGCCAGACCCACTGATGTTTTTTTGGATCTCGCAAAGGGCCAGCGTTAGCATATTTTCGAGGGGGCCCCCTGAGGTGATGGCTGGATCCACTGATGCTTTTTTTGGGTCTCACAGAGGGCCAGCATTAGCATATTTTTTAGGGCGCCCCTACATCGATGGCTGGACACAGAGATGTTTTTTTTGGGTCTCGCAAAAGGGCCAGCAATAGCATATTTTTGAAGGGGGAGCACTATCCAATTTTTAGTGGATAAAGCATTAACATTCCAGAAATCACATGGGAAAACATGGGATCCAGCCACCACTGTAGGGGGGCCCCCTCGAAAATATTCTAACACTGGCTCTTTGCGAGACCCGAAAAAAAATCAGTGGGTCTGGCCATCGCTTTAGGGAGCCCCTGGAACATATGCCTCCGCTGTAGGGGCCCCTCGAAAACGTGCTACCGCGACTCGGATAAAACAGGTTTTCCCTAGTTAATTCGGGTTTTGCCTGATTTCGGGTTTTAACTTTAACATATATATTGCATATTTACAGTAGAAGCTTATTATTACTATTATTTTGTATTTTAAGCAGCTGGTTGAATCAAAATCATGCTTGGAAGTTTTGAACAAAATATATATTAGGTTGTAACGAAAGTTTACCGCCTCCATAAATATTGTCTGTGGCGGTCAACACGAACAATCTAAGTTCGCGTTGTCGTGTTTGCTCATATTTTATAAAACAATTTTTGGCATTTGAAAGAAAGAGACTCGCTTTAGAACACTGTGTTGTAAAATCTTTAAAAAAATATCGTTATCATTAAGTACAAGGGGTCTGAAATGGAACTATCACGCTACCAGATTCAAGCCATCATTTACTTCCAGTTCTGTTACAAAAAGTCAACTATAGAATGTAAACAAATTATGTGTACAGCTTCAGGTACTACTGTTTTATCATATGACACTGTGAAGGTTTGGCACTGAAAGTTAAAAACAAGGATTCAAGAAGCAGAGAGATGTTGATGACTGATGTTGCCCGACTGATGTTGATGAGAGCCACCTGCGTAAACTTGTTGAAGAAGATCAGTATTCAACCACTCGAGAACTAGCTAAGTTGTTAGACGTCAGTACATGCCTATTAGTCGTTCTATGCATTACATAAACTTGAGGCGCAAGCTCAATCGCAGGTGCCTCATGAGCTGACTGAAGCAGTATTGGCGGAAAACTTTCGTTACAACCTGATAGTTTGTAATGCCTAAAATTGTCCAAAAGTTTACTCAAGTGCCTAAAGTAAAAAACTATGAAATTTGTAAATGCAATTTTATTGCAAAAAATAGTTTTACCCTAGAGTAATAACTTAGCTTTCTATATTTCTGCTAGTATGCTAATTCCATTCTTGTACTCCTACAATCAGGGTCTGATTAACACTCTCTGATACTGAAGACTTGCTATCATTTCGAGGCCCCCTATCACCTACTCCTATTCCATTCGACAAGTATAGAAAACAAATATTACAATTTTGAGGTCCCCAGATATTTTTTACTGTAGACCCAGGCCTCGTGGGCCTATTCTGTTATGTCACAACTTTTTAGTTCAACTTTGGTTCAACACCTTTAGGAATTGTAAATCTAAGTTGTGAGACGCTTAGTAAACAGTAATAAATTCATAGGTAAAAAATATACATATCTTTATTTAAAAGACGATCCGTATAGGATTACATAATTAAATCAAACTAACATGCCTATTCAATTGTAAATTATCGAAACATATTTAATTAGAATAACATTATTATTGGATTAAAAGATAATTAAGTGAACCAATTTAATTAAAATAACATTAAATGCAATAGGGAAGATGGAAATTCAGAACAATTTAAAATGCTTACCCATGCCTCCAGGGGTTCTTGTGTTGTAGAGAGAATACCCAAGTGGAAGATGATGATGATGATAACCTCTCTTCATCGCTTGAGGTTTATATAGTGTTTTTGTTTTGGACCTTCGGACAAGCATGTGAAAATCATGCCGCTAACCCATTACTTCTCACGCTAATTATCTTATTTATAGTTTAAAAGTTAACTTGATTAATTTGGGGTCAAGGGTACACTAACTAACGAGTGCTCGAGTTAATCATGAGCAGATGACATTTTCCAGAAATTCTTATGATTCATGTAGTCATGGTAGTCATGTGCTTTTAGCAGCGTGACAGTCCACTAAAAGCCAGGAAAAAAAAAATTGTAAAAAAAAAAGAATATAAGCCTCTGTTGGGTGACCAACTCGAAGAACAAGAGAATCTGTAAAATGCAAAGGAGCTTGATTGTAGGCTCCCAGTAGGTCGAATTGAATCCCATCTGATGTTTGTGCAGATGAGTGGAAAGTGAGAATTTCTCTAGTGTTATTCTGTATTCGCTCAAGAGAGATGGTATATGTGCATTGATGACCAGTAATGCTGCGAACTTCGTAAGAATGCAATAATTCAGGTACAAAGTAGACGCGATAAAAGAGGCATCCCATACGGGAAATGATTACACATCCACTGCCAACACTTGACGGCTTGCAACCGGTAAATCCAGGATAATTCATGCTCTCGTCTGTAAGAGCTTCAAATTTTTGGTTTTCGACGCAGTGTTCACCCCAAGCGCAGTAGTAATTTTGAGGGCAGGCCAGTTGCGTTACAGTACGCTTCTGTACTGGGAAGGTAAAATATAACCTTTTCGATGAAAATGTACATTGGGCCGAAACTAATTTTAATTTAATATTAAAAATGTTATTTTGTTTTAAATCTTGAAACCAAATACATGCTTCGTAATCGAGGCCTTTAAGTGTGATTTCCGCTGTTTTAAAAAGTTCGCAGTATTTTTGACCTTCTTGAGTGTGACAGTTCTTTATATCAGATGACAATATAGTGTGAGTAATACAAGTTGAGGAAGCCAAAGAAATCAGTGTGCACACCAAGGCCATTGTCAAGGCAGGTTGTATTCGAAAATTTGGATTATTTTCCTCAAGATAGGCGTGTAAATTCGCCAAACGTATGCGCATGCCAGTACCAAAAACTGCTCCACATAGCATAAAAAGTCGTATAACAGATTTTAATATTTGGAACAGTAAAAGAAAAATTGAAAAAAATAATTTGAAAGTAGATACTAGACCAGTGACCGCAACTCTGAGAAAACATAACAAAACAAGTGCCAAAATAGTGATTACTGCATAAAAAATATACATGACGTAAGGAGGCCCACATGTAAGTTGTGCAAAAAATTCTCTACATAATACACATAATGTAAGTTGACATGAAAGGTATGACAGTTCATATGACGAAGTTCTTATGTCACAGGAACACGTTGCATGGGGGTCGCAAGGAAAATGCTCACAAAATGCAGGCGTCCCAGTGCAATTGTCGGCACAGTCGCAGGAGATGGGGAGCTCGTCGCTCCTGATCTCTGATGTAAGGTGACAGGTGAATGTATGAAGTGTGTGGCGCGGCACATGGATTTTCCATGAAGTAAAATTTCTCCTAGCACAGCTTTGCCAGATGACGAAACAAAAATTAAAGTTAGCGTGTCTTTATAGGCTGTAAACTCGACAGGTAAAACTACACTCAAGTCCTGTGAGACCTGGGAAAATTATTTCATTTCCAGAAATTCGAACAATAAGTGTTCCATGTTCAGAAACTGTAACCATGGGATCATTAAATTGTATTGTGATGTTATGCTGAGAAAATGTGGCAGCTTCATTTTCTAAAAGTTGACGCCTGTATTTCTTCTTTGTCGATGAAATACAGTACAAACAAATGTCTATGGACAGAAACGTAGGATTAATAATTACCTCATCGTCCGAAAGGTATGACAGTTCATATGACAAAGTTCTTATGTCACAGGAACACGTTGCATGGGGGTCGCAAGGAAAATGCTCACAAAATGCAGGCGTCTCAGTGCAATTGTCGGCAGAGTCGCAGGGGATGGGGAGCTCGTCGCCCCTGATCTCTGATGTAAGGTGACAGGTGAATGTTTCCATGTGTCCCTGGTGCTCTGTAGGACGGTCGAAGAAAGATGTAGCAGGAATTAATTTGTCGTCCTTTATGAGGAATGTGGATATTCCCACCACACATCCCTGGCATTTCACGTCTGTACATGAACCAGGTGGTAATTCTGGGAGGTCATCCAATTTGGTAGCATATGTACATTCATATTCTATGGTCCTCCTGCACAACTTCAGTTGGTGCGCTGTTACTTTGCAGAGCCCAGCCGAGAACCTTATCTGATAAAGTAGTAGGTGTCGTTTCTGCCGGTTTAGTTGCGTTAGCCAATGACCTCAGATTGTAACTATGTGAAGGAGCACTAATTGCGGATTGTGCATTGTTGGCAATTGGGGGTGGAGAATTCTGAGAAGACTTATCGTCTGAACCTTGTTTTTCCCCCGATATAGTCGAATTAGGAGTCTCTGGTGTTATATCAGAGTGATCTGGATATAACGGTATCTGAGGCACATAATCGTTATCATCGTCATGAATTTCGTCATATAAGTTATACCGTGAAGTGGAAGGGATATCACGAATGGGGGCCGGAATGTGCCTTTGACTGAACTCATCGTTCGGGAGTTTTAAATCGGAGCGCCTCTCACTATAGTGAAACATCCTATCGAGATGCACACATCTTGGTTTTGCGCAAGATTTATCAATTTCTTGGATTGTGTAATTAAGGTCTGAATGTTTTTCTAAGACTCGAAAAGGACCCGAAAATTTCTTAGCGAAAGCTCGTCCTGTTTCTGTTGTTGTTGCGGGGGTGTACAAATAAATCTTTTCGCCTAGTTGAAAAGTTTTGTTTTTCGCGATGTTTTCTCGCAACCTAGTTTGTTTTTGTTGAACCATTTCTAAGTTTTTATAAACGTTTCGGTGCACATATCTCATTTTTGCCAAATTTTCTTCAATATAATCGTCACACGGAAAATAATGGAAGTTATTCTTTGACTCAAACAGGTGAAAGGGTAACTGGATATCACGATTAAACATCAAAAAGGAGGGTTTTTCATGTGTGCTGTCATGGTAAGAATTATTATAAATATAGTATCCTAAATATGTATCCCAGTCCGTGATATCATCACTTAGGCTTGTCAGACTATTTTTAATGCTGGAATTCAGTCTTTCGGCTGCGGTATTAGTTTGCGGGTGAAAAGCCGTAGTCTTCAGTTTGTGCACCTGTAATCTGCGTGACAGTTCCGTCAATAGCGTACATTGAAAATTTGTTCCAAGGTCAGTTAAAATAGACTGGGGAACTCCGAAAGTCAGGTTCGTCTGTATCCAAAAGCTGCGGAATCGTTACTCATTTAGCACTACCCAGGGGGCACGTGTAGCTTAGAGAATGCTACGGACGCGAGTAACATTACCCCCCTTTATACCATATTTTCCTCCACTACAGTGGAGCTTCTAGCAACCCAGACTTACTAATGGTCTCCGCTGATCTATATGATCTGACTCAAAGAGACGTTCTTGAGGACTGCGGCAGTGGCCACCGTATGGTCTTAGCTGATATTACTATGTCGAAAGAAAAAAGAGGCCCTCGCCCTTGTGGCAAGGTTTCGTGTAACTTTTTAGATACTGAACTTGACGAGACGAGAATAGACTTTGACAACCATCCGGAAAAAATTGTCTCCTCGATCAACATCACGATATTACAAGCTGCTAAAAGATATATTCCTCGAGGAAGACAGAAAAACTATCGTTGTTTCTGGAATGACAGCCTCACAGAACTCAAAACTAAACGTGACGAACTAAGAAATAAAGCTCAAAGCCACAGGGATCCCCAGGTAGTACGAAACTGGAGGAAAAGTGCAGCTATCCTGGCTAAGGCGATAACTGAGGCAAAACGTTCTGCCTTCGATAAGTTTATCTCTAATCTAAACTATAAAACAGAGGCAAAAAAAGCCTATAAATTTACAAACATACTCTGCTCAAGAGAAATTAAGGTTAAAAAGGAACCCTTTAAAATAAATTCTAGGGTGCTGTGCGATGACAATCAGATTGCAATTGCCTTTGCGAAGTACTTCTCTGCTAAGCAGAGGAAGTCGACTGAAATGAAGAAACGGGAGAGAGTTCTAAATTTGCTTAATGATGCGAATAGAACATTGAATACCACCGAAAATGACGTATGCAATAGGGATTTCACTGACTCCGAGTTGGAAATGGCAATTGCTCAGTTGAAAACTGGAAAATCCCCGGGTTGTGACCTCATCTTTGCTGAATTCATTCTTCATATGGGAGAAAAGTCTAAAAGAACTCTACTAAGACTGTTTAATAAAATCTCGAATGGTCTCGATGCAATTCCTTCTCTCTGGAGGAAGGCTACCATTATACCTATTCTTAAGAAAGACAGGCCTGCTTCTGATTTTAATGGCTATAGACCCATCTCATTGACAAGTGTCATGGCCAAGGTTATGGAGAGACTTGTAACCAACAGATTTAAATGGCTCCTAGAGACCAAAGACTTTTTACATCCTGCACAGGCTGGTTTTAGGAAAAAACGCTCCACTGAAGACAGGGTTGGCTTTTTACCGGTAAAAACTGGTTTTTACCAGGGCATGGTAAAAACTAGGTTTTTTTAACCGGTAAAAACCTGGGAAAAGGGGGTAAAAACCTAATAATACAAAAAACTCCCTGAGTCATAAACTGTATATTAATGCTATTTATAAAACTGTATTTTCATGTAATTGATGTAGATATATCATCATCAGGACATCTTGATAATGCAAACTACATTATGTGATTGTGCAAACTACATTATGTAATAAGTAATATTTGTAAGCATTTGGTTTTCATTAAAATGGTTAAGATAAGTTCAATGTAATAAAAGTATATTTACGATTTTCCTTTAAGTAAAAATTATTAAACTAGCCTGCATTACATAATTGTAATAAATATTGTAATGTGCCTTCTCATAATAATAGTTTTAATAAGTTTCATAATGATAAATGTACATTATCTATAAATTTGAATTCTTGTAAGATGAAAACATGGATGAAAGTTTTCTGTGTTTATTACATTCCTCAAAATGAACTATTTTCATATAGCATTCTTTTACTTACCAAATCAGACACTGGATTATGTGAATATTGTTATATGGAAATGGAAATAGTGATATTAAATGTCCTGAACTTTTATCCCTGAGAAAATGAAAAAATAGCAGATAATCTTCATTGTTTGCTTGTGGATTAAGGCCGATTGACTGCACTAGGGTCCCAGTCCTATAGGGGAATACCTTCCTATTTCTAAGGGATCCTAGCCAGTATTTATGTGTGGTTTCTGAAAAAAAAAAAAAAAAAAAAAAAACACGGAAAACTCCAAACAGCTAGATTAACAGGCAGGAACCTGGCACCTCCCACCCCCATTTCGAGATCAGAACCTCTCAGCCATTGGTGGAGAGATAAATCTTCAAAAAAGTGACAAAAAATAGTCAAACTAATAAGTTTTTCTCAAAGGTTGTAAAAACCCTGGTAAAAACATGTTTTTCCAAAGACGGTAAAAACCGGTAAATACCATCAGACGGTAAATACCGCCCAACCCTGACTGAAGAGCATGTTGCCCACTTCTCTCAAAGCATTAAGGATAACCTAGATAGGGGCCACATAGTGTGTGCTGTCTTTGTGGACTTTAAGGGAGCTTACGACACTGTCTGGAAGACAAAACTGATAAATAAGCTGGCTGAAAAAAATATAAATGGCAAAATGCTACGCTGGTTTAAAGACTTCCTTGGTCAGCGATATATCAACGTGTGATATGGAACAGCAACTTCCGGGTATAAGCAACTACATACTGGTCTACCTCAGGGTGCAGTGTCGAGCTGTATGCTATTCAACACATATGTTGATGACCTTATACACACACTGAATAATGAGAATGTAGAGGTAGTTATGTATGCTGATCTGGTTTTTTGGACATCTAGCACTAAGAAAAATGCGGCTCAAATATTGGAAATTAAGTTAAACACCGCTATCACTAAACTACATTCATGGTGTACTGATAACAACATGTTTGTCCATACAGAAAAAACAGTATACCAGACTTTTTCATTGTGCCACAAATCACTACAACTTCAAATAATCTACAACAATACCGCACTTCCGCGCAGTGAGAGTACTAAATACCTAGGAGTGACTTTCGACCGCAAACTTAAATGGAAATACCATATAGATGATATCATAGAAAAAGCTGAAAAACGAACGCGCCTCCTCAAGCGCCTGGCGGGTGTCAGATGGGGCTGCTCAACCTCAACTCTGCACACCACATACAAAGCTTTTATCAAGCCTGTCATAACCTATTGCGCTGCACCACTGATAACCGCATCTCAAAGCCAAATTGACAAATTAGAGCGAATTCACGTTCTGTGGTTGGTTACTGGGGCAGTGAGGTCTACGCCAGTTGATGCCTTGCTTCTTAACACGGGTGAAATGGCCATTGAATACAATATTAAGAAATCTGCATTAAAACTATATCAGAAACTAATACGAATGCCGCATCGTATTCAATGGGCCACTTCTGGCACATTCCCCCGTAGGCTAAAGACCCAAGAGGGATTCCTGCAGGCTGTCTTGCGAGAGATGACTAATTTCGACTTCCCGGCTCATGCTGAGCCCATGATGCCCCCTGTTAACCTAGTGGGGGAAATTCAGTATTCAGGGAATTCAGGGGAATTCATTCCCCTGAATTCTGAATGGGAAATGGGAATTCATTCCCCTGACTCCCAGGGAATTCAGGGAAATTCCGTATTACCTAGACCTGTTACAGCCTGTTTCAAAGACATGGGACTGCACAGATATTTTGTTGGGTGCAGGAATGGAGACAATCCACGTCCGTTTTCCTCCAGATAAATGGATACATGTATACACAGACGGCTCAAAATTAGATAACTACGGTGATGTGGGAGCCGGTATCCATTCAGATTATTTCTCTCACTATTTGTCTCTGGGAACTGCAAAAACAGCATTTGATGGGGAAATTACAGCAATTGAAACCACACTACATCATTTAAATGCCCAGCCGTTTTCCTTTTGATCGGGCTGTCATCTTTTATGATTCGCAGGCCGCGATTCTTGCCATTGTCTAAATGTTACCATGCTCCTGATTCTGCCTCTATTCAGCAGTGCAGATCCCTTTTCTGGAGCCTCCATGGAAAAGGCAAAATAGTAGCCCTACAGTGGATACCATCGCACTGGCATCGGTATACCTGGAAACGAAGCTGCAGACAAGTTGGCCAAAAAAGGGTGCACCATCTTACAGACTCCTTTAGGAGATGTCTGCTACAAATCAGTCTCCTCAAAGATTAATTTGGCCCTAAAAAACCTCTACACATCTAAACTGGTAGAAAGAACAAAGGAGAAATCCTGGAATATGGCCATCCGTAACATACCAACTTACCCTAGATACAGAGCCGTCGCTGCTTTCCGACTGACAACAATGCGCGACTGTCTCTCCATCTGCACCGGCTCAAGATTGTGAGTAGTCCTGCCTGCCCCCTTTGCAGCAGCAATCGGGTGATGACTGCGGATCACCTCCTCCTCTGCCCCGCATTAAAGGAATAGAGTATTTACTCCCGCTACTGGGAAGCAAGAGAACTTTTACTTCGTTTGCTGCCTTGATTTTCCATATATGTTCTGCCTTCACTGTCTAGTTATTTCATCTGTTTGTGCTTCTTGTGTGCTTTTCCTGTGTAATTTGTGCTCTGTATCCACCTGGCGATAGAATTGTGTTCAAGCTCGCCTGCTGCATTGGAAAAAAAAAAAAAAAAAACTCCAAAAGTAAAAATAACTTCGAGAAGTTTAGATGCTATAGTAGGAGCTGTGATATCCTTAAGAGCAAAAAGCCAACAATACTTAGTAAAATGGCAAATTATTGACAATATAAACTTATTCCCTTGCTGACTCATTTTTAGAGGCCCAAGTATGTCTAAAGAATATGTTTAACCTGGAGCCAAAGGAATTTTGTGGTTTCGTATCGAGGATTTTGTAAGGGGAAATCCTTTGCATTCTATGCACCGCGTACAAGAATTCAAAAAATTCTTTATATCCCGATACATATTTTTCCAAAAGTACTTCTCCTTAATAGACCTGCAGTTCTTATAAAATGCAAAATGAACTGTTTCTGAACCCTCCAAAATATGCGGGATTAAAGCTTTCGGGACCACAATTTGTTCCACGTACTCATTTCTGGCTGAATGCTTGTTTCGGTTTCCCACATGTTTAAGCACACCGTCCTGTAAAAAATAATTATCTGTGTGTGTTTTACAAGAAAAAGCTTTATCCTCGAGATAATCAATTATAGTTTTTAAAAAGGGATCTTTCCTTTGTTCTCGTTTGATAGTTTCCAGATCAGGTATATCGGTTTTAACGACATTAACAGTCCCAATGATGTCCCTTGATAATAGGTCACTTAGGAAATTTTTGGACCCGTGAATATGCTGGAAAGTGAAGTCATATTCGGCCAACTCACTTAACCATCGTGATAATCTGTTTGCAGGGGATTCTAATTTCAGTAAATATTCTAATGATTTACAGTCTGAAATAATTTCGAACTTGCACCCATATAAGTACACTTTGTAGTGTTGTATTGCTAGCAAAATAGCATATGCTTCAAGGTGCATACTAGGCCATTTTGTCTCATGAGGTTTTAATTTATATGAAAAGTAACTAATCGGTCGTAGCGTACCATTTTCATCTTTTTGTAATAGGGAAGCGCCAATAGCAGCTTGGCTCGCATCACAATTTAAATAAAATTTCTTGTCAAAATTAGGATGCTTAAGCATAACATCAGACAGTAATTTAGATTTAATTATTTCAAATGAAGCTTGCGCCTGAAGGTTCCACTTAAATTGGGTTTTAGCTTTCGTCAAATCCGTCAACGGGATGACTACTGTTGAAAAGTTCTCAATAAAATCGCGATAACAATTAGCTAATCCCAAAAATCGACGTAGTTTACGTAACGTTGTTGGCACCAGGAAGGCCTCTATTTTTGATACATTTTCTGGAAGTGGTTGCAGGTTATCCTTATCTACAACGTGGCCCAGATACTTTATACTCGATTGGAGAAAATAACATTTTCGGGGGTTTAGTGTAAGACAAAAGCTTCGAAATCTGTCAAAGACTAATTTCAACTTGCGCAGGGAATCATCAACGGTCTGAGCCGGTATGATAATATCATCGATGCAAGCTGATATGTTTTCGGCTTGCAGGCCATTCAGTACTGTATCAGCTGTCTGTTGAAATATTTGAGGGCTATTTTTCAACCCAAAACTTAAAAATTTGTATTGAAACGAACCATAAGGGCTAGAGAAAGCGGTCAAATGTTTGTCCTCGTCACGCAATCGTATCTGATGAAAGGAAGCATTTGCGTCTAGAGTTGTATAATAATTTGCTCCGCGAAGAGAATTTAATATGTCTGATATAAGGGGCAAGCAGTACGTTGAGGAAATTGTTATTTGGTTTAGTTTCCGATAATCTATGACTAACCGATATTGACCTTCTTCTTTCTTTTTGACTAAAATTAATGGAAAGGAATATGGGCTGTTCGATTGCTCGGTAATTTCGGCCTGTTCTAATTCTTGCAATTGTTGTTGCAAGGTGTCACGTAAGGCGACGGGCACTGGGTAACTCTGACTCTGGATAGGTGTAGTATCTGTTAACTTTATAGGAGGGGCCTGAAGCTTACATTTACCAATTGTTTTTAAAGATGTGCTAAATATATCGGCATATTCCATAATTAATTTAGTCAATTTATTCTTTGCATTTAAAGGGACTTGCGATAAGTCAAAATCACTTAATTTAAGCTCCTTTCTACGTAATTCACGAATAGATTTATCCTCATCAATATCTATATCAGCAGTTATTTGTGCAATTTTCATATTTTTGTTAAAGTGTAGAGGAGTGTGTGACAGATTATTAATTAATAACGGAACTGTACCATCCTCGTTAACCGTAGATATCGAGTGATGGATTTCAATAGTATGTTTGTTGGGGAGGGGGGTTATTAACACATTACTACCTGCCGGTACTTTTTGATTTAGCTTAATAGTAGCAATAGCGGTAGATTGGGGTGACAGTTTAAGTTTCTGTGCGAGTTTTCCAAATATTTTCGTTAACAATACATTAATTTGAGGAGCTCGAAACTGGTGTATTCACGTCGAATTTTCCTTGAAAGTTACAGTACAATTCTGGTAATTTATATGTCCTCGAAAAGTAGAAAGAAAATCATTTCCTAATATAATATCATAATCAGTACCTATATTAGCCTGAGTAATTAAAAATTCATGTCGAAAAACTTTATTTGCGACCGTAATAGGTAAAGCGACTGAGGATTTTATTTTTATTTCTGCTCCTGTTAATGTTGTTATTTTAACATTCGGGATTGTATTAGTATTTATGATGGGAGAAGAGGGTACCTTTTTAAATGCTGTAAAACTTCATAAAGAGCGGCTAGCTCCCGAATCAATTAGTGCCGAGTAAGTTCGGTTGCCTATGCTAAGTGAAATTATCGGTAAAAAGTAATTTTCACTTTCCTTAAAAGAAGCTTGTGCCGTGTCGAAATGCCTACCGGTTCTTGAACCCACAAAATGTTTATTTTGTTTCTGGGGACGGTGCTTTTTATCGGCCCCGTCTTGAGTTTAAATGACGTGCTTGTGAGAAATTTCTTCCGTGTGTGTCATTTGGAAGAGTGTGCTGGAGTTGACTGCCGTTTTTCGTATAGAATGTATCGCGCATATTACTTCTATTCCGAGGTGCCATATTGTAGGTAGGTTGATAATTCCTAGGGGTCCTACGATTGTAATGATAAGTAGAGCGTCCCCTTATACCCGGACAAATGTGATTTTGAAAGTAAGAACCACATAAAGTACAGGATGCTTGTTCTCGGGGGAAAAAAGTTTTGATTCTGATAAGGGATTCTTTCGGTTATTTGATCAACATTTTGGTTATCATAAGACAGTCGTTCTGTTGCGTGATAACGAGATGAAAAATTAGGGTTATAATGCTGGTGTGATGCTTGTTGTGCTAATGCTCCTATCACTTGTTTATTTAATTCCGTCTGATTAGCTAAAATTGCGGACAATTGTAGTAGAATTTTCTGCTGCACAGGTGTTGATGGTTTCGTTTTCAGAAAAATGATGTGAATTCAATTCATCCAATGTAACTTGATTTACCGCCTCTTCAAAGGTATTGGGATTCCGAGTGAGAGCGAGTTTTTTCAGGGAGGGGTTTAATCCTTCCAAAAATTTAGCGAGTTTTGTTTGATTTACAATAGGAGCCACTTCGGGTTTGGATGCGTTTTCTATACCGAAATAACTGATTGTGAGGTTGGATACTCGTGTTGAAAAGCTCCGAACCGATTCACCCGAATTCTGTTTGCAGTTTGAAAATAGTTGTTGCCTGTGACTAAGGGTTGTTTTCTGTGCATAGAAGTCGATGAATTTGTCTCTTATTTTCTTGAACTGAGCTTCGTTTAAGAGTTCAGGATCATTTATAAAAAACTGTAATGCAGGACCTTTCAGTTTGCTTTTTAAGACTGCAATAAGCTCTGCATCGTTCCACTGAGCTATCTTACCCGCTTCTTCCAAGTTATTAAAAAAATACTCTACATTTGAAAATATTTCGCCGTCAAAAATACTAACTAAACTTTGGTATCCAGCAATTTTATTCGGATTGGGAGCTGCTGGGTCAGTCATTTTGCAATCTCAGGGGAGGAAAGGGGTCACCGTTCAAAAATATAACTAATGTGTACACAGATGAATGAACATGTAACATATAAATTCTCCTTGTCTATAAACTATAAAAACATAATATTTTTTTCCATATGAATGCAATGAAATAAATATGAAAACAGCGAACTCTTTTCTCATAAATGCAATGGATAAATCGTGGGACTTTTCCATCAAAAGAAATGCAATGTAAATAATATCATAAAAACATAAATATTACTAATTATTATATTCATTTCTGAATGCATAAAAAATTATAATCAAATTATTTGAATTATTATGGGTAATATGGTTAGGTGCTCAGGTTATTTAAGGAACAAAAATTTTATATTTTTGCACTAGACCTATTTTTAAGAAGCTAAACCTCAGTAAAATAAAATAAGCGTTCATTTTACGGCACCACATGTCACAACTTTTTAGTTCAACTTTGGTTCAACACCTTTAGGAATTGTAAATCTAAGTTGTGAGACGCTTAGTAAACAGTAATAAATTCATTGGTAAAAAATATACATATCTTTATTTAAAAGCCGATCCGTATAGGGTTACATAATTAAATCAAACTAACATGCCTATTCAATTGTAAATTATCAAAACATATTTAATTAGAATAACATTATTATTGGATTAAAAGATAATTAAGTGAACCAATTTAATTAAAATAGCATTAAATGCAATAGGGAAGATGGAAATTCAGGACAATTTAAAATGCTTACCCATGCCTCCAGGGGTTCTTGTGTTGTAGAGAGAGTACCCAAGTGGAAGATGATGATGATGATAACCTCTCTTCATCGCTTGAGGTTTATATAGTGTTTTTGTTTTGGACCTTCGGACAAGCATGTGAAAATCACGCCGATAACCCGTTACTTCTCACGCTGATTATCTTATTTATAGTTTAAAAGTTAACTTGATTAATTTGGGGTCAAGGGTTCACTAACTAACGAGTGCTCGAGTTAATCATGAACAAATGACATTTTCCAGAAATTCTTATGATTCATGTAGTCATGCGCTTTTAGCAGCATAACAGTAATCAGGGCCCAATGCAAACAAAATTTGCACTTTTTGAAAATCTGTAGAACATAACCCATCAATGATGAGTACATCAGTTAATAAAGCTATATAGAATGATATTCTTCGAAATATTTTTAAACATTTTTTCTTTTTTTAATAGTAAAAAATGTATTTTTAAAGTAAAGCCAAAATGCCACCCCTAAAATTGCTGCCCCGGACAGGGGTCCAGTTTGTCTGCTCCCCTAGGGCAGCCCACAGGACTAAACACTATATATATTTCCTTGAGTTTTGTGTAATTTTGCCCAAAACATAGCCTATCCTGCTTTAAATGTGTTTAATATAAAATTGATTCTTTATACAAGTTTTTATTTTTGTGGTTTAGAAAGTAATAAATAATTTTATTTGTTTATATTATTTTGTTTCTTTTTCCCTTCTAGAATATGGATCCAAATTATTTTTCTTTACGTTCAAATCATACGCCTGGAGACTCTTTTCAAAATCTGAGTGAATCTGACTATGCCAAAGTCATATTTTGTGATCTATATTACAATAATGATAGCACTGTGGGCTGTAGATTTCAGATAACTGATCATGTTCATGAAGATCCATGTGATTATATTGGGCTGTTCAGAGTTGGATATGATAACTTGTCACAGTGCCTTGCCTCAAAAATGCTGTCAGAAACGGATTGTGAAGAAGATGGAAAATTACTTCGCTGCACTTTTAAACGTAAGTTTTTCCACCTCCCCTCGTTCCATTAAACATAGGTTACATTTTGAATAAATTCTTTGGTTCTTTTTTTTTTTTTTTTTTTTTTCTTTCTTGGCTGAACAACTCTAGTTTAGCAAGGAAGTAGACAATAGTAAAGTCTCGATAATTCGAGGTGGATGGGATTTGGCATACTTTGAACTATCAAAAATTTGAATATCAAAATCATAAAATTTAATAAACAAGTAAATTGGAATAAACCAATTTTTTAATTTCCGTGCAGAAAAAACCCTGTTGCCTGCTCGTCCAGCTGACTAAAAAGTATCTCTTGGCAACTAGCTAAGATTTTACAACTTATATCAATTCCTCCTGATGATAGCAACAGTTTAATTATATCTGAAAAAATAGTCAATTGTTATTTATTTTTGCATTAAAATGTTGACCTGTTTTGGTGCAGCAGTATCACGCATGCACTAAAGCAACATGTTGGTGCCCCCCTCCCCTTCCTGAATTATCTTATGTAATTGGGGTCAAACCAACATTAAGTAATCAAAATTTACATATAGAGACTTTTACAATTATCATAGAGTTTAATATATATCATCATTATCAAACTGTTTATTATGGCTGTTTAAACTGCTGAATAAATGTCTAAATTATACATGAAAATTTATTTTAAGCAAAAAACTTAAAATTATTTAAATAGGAGCTTAAGTAGAGTGTCAGTTGCTCAATCGTTTTTGTTCAGCTGTTACCTCTTGAAATTCTGCAGATATTGAAAATTTCTGTTTGTGAAAGATGTAACCAGAGGTTTTGTTTCCTTTGCTTACTTACTATCAGATGGTGCAATGGCATTTGATTGTTGTGACACTTGACAATATGGTATTTCGAAATGAGAAGTATAGTGTTGCGGAATTACTCGGCTACTCCTGGGGTTCGTCGTTCTAAAGTCCAGTTGGTGTATAAAGTTCAAGTAAAAAGTCTCTTGTCAGGATGGAACACAAACTTTATTGCTTCTAGAACTTCGTAGAACAATCAGCTGTACACAATTCACAAGCACAATCTAGCAGTAAAGTGCTTTTAACAGTTCGATTAGATCAGAAACTCTCACGAATGCTGTATTTCTCACACAAAATAGAACACTTTCACTGACAAGAATTCAGCGAAAATATACGAGGAATAACACTAACAGTCTCTCAAGACTCCGCGATGAAGAATTTACACACAGCACTTAAATTCAAAGCTTCACAAACAGCGCAAAACACAGCTTCCTTCACAAAGCAAGCGTATTCACTCTCTCAAAGCTTGATCAACACTGAACTGTCGGGGCGACGCACGCTTCTATAAATAGCCGACGCAGGAGGTACAAGAGGTTTCCAGAAAAGTCAATTTCTCGAGGGTTCTACATAAAGCGTGAATATTGATTACGTCAAAGAAGAGAAATGTTAGGTTATTATGCGTTTTTAATGCAGGAAAAACAACTTCCAGGCGCCATTGGGAAAATCGCACCAAATGACCAAAAAGTCGCCAAGCTTGGCGACTTTTGGCGAAATATCGCCAAATTTAGTGCCAAAAATAAGTCCTCAAAAGTGAAGAGATCTAAGCTCTAGGACTAATATTTCTCGAGATTTCTAGAAGCCCATAGAAAAACATATGGGAAAGCGAAACCTCCGTATCTCCGGTTCTAATTGGCCGATTTTGATGCAACAAAAAGCAAAATTTATCTATTTGAAGCGTAGAATACGAATTTTAAACCATTTTAAGCTCCAGATCAGCGGGTTGCCCCGAAAATTCGTAACAATAGGAAACCTAAGAAAGTGGAACTATTAAATATTTATCTGCACTTGTAGTTTGGAAAGAATGCTTGTGTACCCAAGAAATGTGAAAGTTTAAAAAAATGGATTTTGGGGTTAACAAAAAGTGTCAATTGAAAGAATTTTGGATAATAGATCCTCCCCCACCCCCCTGCCTCCAAAAAAAAAAAAAAAAAAAGAAAGAAAGAAAGAAACTGATGTTGGTTAGTGGAAATTTAACAAAAATTGGATACTTAATAAACATTTAATTAACAGTCTTAATTCGTGTTTCTCTTTGTGAAAAAATATAACAAAAGAGGTTTTGTTTCCTTTCCTTACAATCAGATGGTGCAATAACATTTGATTATTGTGACACTTGACAATACAGTATTTTGAAATAAGGAGTATTAAACTAATTTATCAAAATAAGAAAGAGGAACTAAAATATTTATCTGTATTTGTTGTTTGGAAAGAATGCTTGTGTACACAAGAAATGCGAAAGAAAAAAAAAAAGCTTTGAAAAAAATAGATGATTTTTGTTAACAAAAAGTGTCATTTCAAAGAATTTTGCATAATAGACACCAGAAAAAAAATGAAACTAATGTTGGTTAATGGAGAGTTAATGAAGATTGGATAATCAATAAATATTTTATTGACAAATTTCATATAATTAAAACATTTAGCTGCAAATCTACTGATTTAACACTTTTAAATTAGTTTTAACATGTTTAAGTAAGCAGAAGTCTTAAAATTTGCTTGTGTAAAAATTATTGTGTTTTAATTTCCTTTTATGACAGAATACTTCACAATTATTGTCCTGTAGCATTAACATCTTGAAAGCTATAAAGTTGTAAATGTTGTAGATCATTTAGATAACTGCATACTTTGTTTTTAGTAAGAGTCTGAAAATACTTAAATCAATTTTGTTATTTTGTATGAATTCAAATGTAAATTTAGTTTGTCTTCTTTTCTGAGTACATGATTAATTTTAAACTTTTAAGTAAATTTTTAGTAGCTGGAAACTTTACCGTGTATTCCTAATACCTGCTAGACTGACAGATCCATGATACGAGGTTAAAAGGCTTCACAAAAAAAAGGGGGGGGAGGAGGGGAAAAAACATTGATGAAAGGAAACATTTTGCTTTCCTTCTTTTTTCCCCCCCATTTTGATTAGGTAACTAGGTGAATTTAACTTTTTTGAAGCTACTACACTGTATGACTACACTTTTATTTTGTTTAAAAACTCTCATAGGATACTGTTTTAAATTTAGACTAACCCATATTTTGTTGTTGAAAATATTAATTATATTTCTCTCTCTCTCTTTTTTTTTTCCTTTCTTTTATTAAACAGCTAGTGAATTACCAGAGCTTGAAAATGGTTTTTATCAATTTTTGTATGTAACTCGAGATAAAGAAGTTTGTGGAGCAAGTATGCCATTTGAAGTAAAGAATTCTATCAAAAAAGATTTATGCACTGATGAAGATATTGTTGCTGATAATGCTGAAGATGATTTTATGTTGGTTCGATCTAATATAGCTGAAAAAAATCGACGTTTGCAAGGAATTCTTGATGAAATGACTCAAAAGCTTTTATTTCATGAAATTCAAATGAGAGACGTACAACAAAAGTTGAAGATAGTAAATGAAGAAAAATTAAAACTGGAAAACCTATTGAAAAAAGCTTGTGAAGAAAAAGAAACACTTTTTAAGGAAGCACAGTCAGCAGCGGAAGAGAAAAATATCCTTTGTCGTGAAAAAGAGGTAAGAATTTATTATTATTACATGCCCATGCAAATTCTAATATGTTAACTGTTTTACTTAAATGATTGGATAAGTCCAAGCCCTTATTTTCAGTGGTGTAGTCCTAAAAAAAAAGTGGGGGGGACGCTCATTTTCAGAAGAAATTCAACCCAAATGTATGCATTCTTTTCTGAAACAGTATTTATATATACATATATATATATGCATACAGGGTGAATCTAAACTCTTGGGAAAAACTTTAAGGGGTGATAGGGCACATAATGAGCAATCTTAATCACATAGCAATCTGGGGTGAAAAATGCTATTTTAACTTACCCGGTAATAATCACTTTTGGAAAAGCATTGAAGTGTCCGTCTAATTTCTTAACCAAGTTTCATAAACAATAGGCTTGTCTCAAAATTTCATCCATAAAAAAAAATTAACTTTTTAAACTATCCATTTTAGTCTTCTGTTTTCGGAGAAAAATACATTAGTTTCTGTAAAAACAACGGTCGGAAAGCGCACTGTTTTTCCAGTACTTTTTTCTGGATTATTAGCAGCTACACAAAGACGACATTGCCGACCCCACATTGTTATGTGGTTCTGATTCCTTATTATGTGCCCTATCACCCCTTAAAGTTTTGCCCAAGAGTTTAGATTCACCCTGTATATATATAGATATATAAAACTCGGCTCTTGGAGCCTCGTCAGGGGAGACCCCCCTGAACCCCCCTAATTTTTTAGTATCATTATTGCCATATTAAAACGATATTGACTGACTATGTCATTTTATCTCTCACCCTTGTTTCTTTTTCTTTCATTCTTCCTTTACATTTATTTCATTGACTCGAAGTAGGAGGGTTTCCTGATCTTTCCTTGCAATTGCAAATGTGGGTCGATGATAACTGAAGTAACTTATATAACTTTTAGTATCTTCACACACCAAAAATTTTGCTTTTCGTTATTTGATATTGTTGAGAGAGCTTTAGGCGAGTAGGGTTGCTGTATTTCGCTTGGTAACCCTATTGGCGAGTTATCCAGAGTGGATAAGAATCCCAGGCTGTTAGGCTTATGTTTAAAATTATTTTTTTTCCCACTTTCCCACTTGCTAGCCCAGTGCCCGATGCGCTTACACCTTTTACAAGTTATTCTTGATGCATCCTTAATTTTATGAGTCAGCTGGCCCGAGTATTTTCGATAATTATTATTTTTAGATGCAGGTTTTCTACGAGCTGCCACGAAAGCACCTGAGTCTTCCACTTGTCTATCATCGTTACACCTGGCGTTGAATTCTTCCACTACTTTGATTCTGAGTATTTCTGGCTTTGGAAGCTCATCTCTTGATTCCGTAGCACAAATTGTCAAAGTAGAAGGGAGGCTATATAACAGCATTACAGTCAACAAATCGTCATCTATTTTAATATCCATTTCTGAAAGTCTGTCCACTATATCGAAGAATTTTCTCAAATGGTCGTGAATTCCATTAGACAAGTCGGGTGTCTTATATTCAATTAAAGATTTCAGTAATGCAGCTTTACGAGCAGGCCCTTTAGACTGTTAGATTTTTGCCAGTTTTTTACAGACATCTGATGAAGGGTCACAATGTTTTATTTGTTTCAGTTCAGATGGCGATATACATAGAATTATATCTGCTTTTGCTTTTTCGTCCATTTGTACCCACGTATCTAACTCTTGCGATTTTTCGTCATTTTCCAAAACTTCAGGTTTAGGCTTTGAACCTGACACATAAATCCAAGCATCATTCTTTATTAACCTTTTACATGCCAGTGTTCCCAAACGGGAACATCAACTTTGAAATTTATTTTTAAAAAAAGTTTTAGTTTTATGCACTTACAAAAAATATTATTTATAGTTAAAAAGTGACTTAATCTTTTGATGAAAAAAACCTAACCTGTTTTATAATTACTGTCGCTTACAAAAATTCATGAAAAATACGTTTTTTGACTATTTTCACAAGTGTTTATAAAACATTTTACATACAATTTGTAAAAGGCGCAAAAACTATAAAATTCGAGATTTATGATAAATAAGGACAATATTAATGAGAAAATATGATAAATAATAGTTTACAATAAAATTGCATTTACTATGATACATCAAATGTTGTTGTTCCCGTTTGGGAACATTGGCGTGATTCGCTATACTTCTCGGGAAATTTACATTGCTCCATGCTTCTATAATGCATAATGGTGAAAACCTAACCACTTTAGTTTTTCTGATAATGTGTTCAGAAACAGGTCAAAGACCCTTTGTATCCCTCTTATAGCGTGTCTATACTACTTCTATCCCCTCCCCGCCCATGTACTTGATAGGGAGTTTTCTCCATATCCAAACAAGTGTTTTACAGAGGATGTTTACAGCTTTTCCCAAATACCCTAGTAGTTTATTATTATTGAGTGATTGCCACGCTGTTTCTGGTGAGGATTTGTATTGGAGCACGTATGAAGATTTGTCTGTCCCAATTGTTCCTTCAGTGATGTCGAGCTCGCTTTAGGAAAATAAAAAAGTATTTTCACAGCATCGATTCAAGTGATTTGAAACCAGGCAATAAATTGGGCAAAATTGCTCCCTTTTATGAAGAGCTCGCAAAAAATCTTCGCCAGTTTGGATTCTTTCATACTAAACTAAGCATTGATGAATCATGGTCCCATATTATGGCCATCAATCGGTGAAGATGTTCATAAAGGATAAACCTATACGTTTCGGTTTCAAAATTTAGATGCTTTGTTCTGCTTATGGTTACCCATATTCCATGGAAATTTACAGTGGTAAAAGCTCTGACACAAGCAATATTCCCCATTCGGATCGAGAGTTGTTTGGGAACTTTTGTCGCATATTGAAAATCCAAAAAAAACCACATTTTTTTTTTTTAAATAACTTTTTTACATCGTATAAGCTTATAATGGATTTATCTGATTGTAATTTGAAGAATTTAAAGCAACTGGTACAATCTGCGATACCAGAACAGGGCAATGCCCTCAGAAACATAAGAACAAATGTCGAAATGTGAGAGGGGCGAGTTCGATTACCAGTGCGATGGAAAAGTTTTTATGTTCGGATGGAACGGTAGTTCTGTAGTCACTGTCGCATCGAACTACAATACTCATGAAACCATGGGTAAGGCAAAAAGATTTAGTCGCCAAGACAGAAAGAAAGTGGATGTCTCCCAGCCACTTCTTGTAAAATCTTATGTATAATCTTATAAATCTTATAATGAAGGTATGGGTGGAGTAGATTTATTAGATCGACTTCTCGGAAGTTACCGACCAATGTTCCGCAGCAAAAACTGGTACTGGAACTTATTCAACAATGCATTCAATATGGCTGTTGTTGCAGGATGGATTTTACATATTGAAGTGCATCATAACACAACATCAGAACTGTCACACCTAAATTTTTGAAGAGATGTAACATTGAGTTTGCTTCGAATGAAACCCAAGCTTCATTCCATTCCGGGGCCGCAAAATCATCTAATACAATCTGCAAGGCAGTCGGATAAAAAAAAAATGGGTTTTGAATGTGAAAAACGATTACATGAACACTGTTTTCCTTCATACCATGGACAGTGATGTAAACATAAAAATTATTCTTATTGAAGAAAAAGTTAAGGTAAATTTTCGTAAAGTAAATTTTATTTCATATAAATATTAATCAAGGTTTTATACAGCTCCTCTTTCTAGTTAACCATAGCTATTTCATAATTAGTACTCATGTAGTGTATTACTTGTGCTTTTTTTTTTTGTTAGTTTCAAAACTGAAATAAATCTGTCAACAATACTCTTTTTACTTCCTTGTACGTAGTATAAGGAAGTAATGTGATCCCGAAAAATTTTGGGGGTGAAATTTCGACGAAAAAACAGATTTTGACTACCTCTAAATTTAATTTTAAGAATTTTTTCGATGCATCTCATCGTAAGCTAGAATGCACGATGATATGAACGCGTCTGCAACTCATTTTGACCAACGGCGAGTCTATTGTGGCCAGTTTTTCCATGCCGTCTGTACATACGTACGTATGTATGTAACTCACATATCTCAAAAACTATTGGTCATAGAATGTTGAGATTTGATATTTAGGATTGTTCTATGATCTAGTTGTGCACCTCCCCTTTTGGTCGCAATCGAATGGATAGTTTATGTACAGGACCGCCCAAAAGATTCGAAATACATTACGCTCTATGGGCCGAAATTCATTAAACTCGCATATCTCAATAACGATTAGGCATAGAATGTCGAAACTTCATATTTTGGATAGTTGTAACATCTAGTTGTGCACCTCCCCTTTTGGTTCCATTCGACTGGGTAGTTTAACTACAGGACCTCCCAAAAGATTCGAAATGCATTACGCTCTATGGAGCGAAATTCATTAAACTCGCATATCTCAAAAATTATTGGTCATAGAATGTTGAAACTTTATATTTAGGATTGCTGTAACATCTAGTTGTGCGCCTCCCCTTTCGGTTTCATTCGACTGGATAGTTTATCTACAGGACCGCCCAAAAGATTCGAAATACATTACGCTCTATGTGCCGAAATTCATTAAACTCTCATATCTCAAAAACTATTAGGTGTAGAATGTTGAAACTTAGGATTCCTGTCACATCTACTGTAATTTATGGAAGAAACGCCGCACCCACGAAAATGAGCTTAGTTAGCTAGAAAATCATCAGAAACGCCGCAGCTGCAATCGTTGGTTGGGGGGGGGGGGGTGATCGTGGTCAGAAGAAGTCAATCTCAGATAAAATTCAATTTCTAAAATAATTTCTTAATTAACAAAAAATAAATAAATAAAATATATGTTGCATTACTTATTAGACCTAATTTATTAGAAAAGCTATTAAGTTGATCGGATATATTTCGGGAGAAATTGGATAAACGGTAAAAAAAAAAAATCCTTTTTTCTCCCCCTTCCCATAGAATGTTTTAAAGTATTTACCGGTATTTTACGAAGCTTACGATTTCTATTTTCAAATAAGCAGATATCAATGTTCATATTCACAAAGGCGAATTTATAGAAATAAAAAAATAAGTTCTAAAAACCTTCTTGCATCCGCACAAAGTTCGGACAGACTACCAGGCACCATTAAAATGAGAACAGCAATCGATGTGTGAGAAGAGGCTCCAGTTAAAAGTAAACATCTCCCCCCCCCCCGGATGGCCAGCTGTTGATTACGTAATGAGCTTGAGCTTGCTTCAGACAATTCTTGTTTTAAACTGAATATTGTGTAACAACACTTGATCGTTCTATTTATTTATTATTTTTGATATTTATAACATTGGGATTTATTTTAAAAGCACTCAGCATTTCTTGAGCATACCAATTATAGTCTGTTCGCCGAGTCGAGAGAACGAAACTAAATAATGGCACATGTAAACTGGCGAAGAGTCAACACCTGGCATTTTGCCAAAGCGCCAAACACAGTATGAATTTCTGCTTTCTTCCATTTATGCTGTTAGGCTCATTTAACCTTTAACTCCAAACTAGAGATTGGTGCCAAAAAAATGTAATTCTTTGGTAATCCGTTTGTTTACTTTCGTTCTCTCATTTCCGCAAACAGACTATAGTTGGCAGTGTATATTGGATAGAGTTTTCCTGCACAGGGCGCAAAGCCGCACGGTGATAAAAAAATATAACTTTTAGATTAACTTTTTTTTTTTGGGGGGGGGGGGGGGAAAGGGTTAAACTCGCACCGGGCGCAACATAGACTAATTTTGGCTGAAATTCAGTATTTTAAGAACAATAGAGGTTCATGTGAAAAACGGGTGCATTTAATAGAGGGTAGTGCACTTTTGTGGTATTTTACAGAACTTTAACCCATCAAAATATATATTCAAAACTTCATTAAAATTTAATTATAGTTCTAAAATGTAGATGTAAAAGATTTACTTTTTCTTTTTACTTAATTGAGGAGATATCGGCTGGATGTATGAAGCCATCCACTTCAGAGCACCGGACATGGACCCATCTCAGGGCGCTCTGATTTTTTCCAAAACTGAATCAAAGATTAAACCTCTTTTCTATGGGGGTAGGTTCGCATTCTGATTCGCTACGCTGTGATCTGTGCACGCTAAAGAGTACGTGTCGGTAGTGGCGCCATCTTTTGAGAAAATTATCACTAAACGAATTTTTCGATTTTTCGTTGAAGATCGGCTAAAAAAAATTAAAATATTGTAAACGCCGCACCCGGTAGAAACGCCGCACTTACTATTTTTGAACTTTTAAACTCATAAACGCCACGGCGTTTCTTCCATAAATTACGGTACTTGTGCCGCTCCCCTTTCAGTTCTATTCGACTGCATATTTTATCTACAGGGCGGCTCAAAAGATTCTAAATACATTACACTCTATGGGCCGAAATTCATTTCAGCGTATTTTAGTGGTATTGGGCTATTTCAAACGACTCAGATGTGATATATGCTGTTAAGAGTTGCAAAATGAATTTCTCCATTAAAAAAAGTGTCTTTATCATTTATAGTTCTGCTACACAGGGATGTGCCAGCTGCTCCAATTGCTCCAAATTGCTCCAAATCAATGATGATGCTCCAATCTACCACAAAAAGATCATTTTTGGACATTTTTGCTCCAAATTCACCAAAAGTGTAATTTGAAATTTTTCCATGTGCTGAAAATGCTTTTAATCTTCCCAGATTTGTATAAAAAATTTCATTTCACATTCTAAGCAGTCTAATTTCAATCTTTTATCCATCAATCTTAAAAGAGGAAATTTTTCCTTTGACGTTCCTTTATAATCTCGAATACTTGAAGAATAAAAGTTGGCCCGTATTTTCAATTTAATAATTTTATTTAAGTTGATGAAATTTTTAATTTTTTTAAGCTACTGGCAGTAGTTATAAGGTTTAGTAAATATTAGGGTTTTTTTATTATTTAAAACAGGTATTTAGTATAACACTGTATAAAATAACTGAACTTTTTAATAATTATTTTTTGAAACTTCTGACACGTCCTTGTAGAAATAAAATTTGAAATTATATAAAGGAATGTCAAATTGGATGAAAAATCTTTTGTTTGTGAGACTTTAGATTCACCACTTCTAACTAAAACTGGTCATATCATGGAATTTTTAATTTAAATTGGGGGAAGGAAAAAAAAGATAGTGTAGATGTGAATATGGTGTGTTTTTATGTAAGAATTGCCAGTGCATGTATAGTTTTTGTTGCTAAGTGTTTTAAGAACCTCCCTAATTTTCATTTTTCAGATTAGCATTCTTAAGTGACTTCTCCCTTCCCTTGAAAAGTAAATTTTGTGTTTCAAAATTGGTATTCTTGTGCTCCATAAGTGCCTTTTTTGTGTTCCAAATTGCTCCAGAAATCTGTTTTTCTTGCTCCAAACTGCTCCAAAAATGTGTTTTTTCTTGCTCCACAAATTGCTCCAAAATTTAATTTGTACTGGCACATGCCTGGCTACAGGAATACTCAAAAGATTTCCAATACATTACGGTCAATGGCAATTTTAGTGGCATTCATCTATTTCAAGCACAATACTGTCCTACCACATAAGTTAGGTAATGGTCCGACCACGGTCACGTGCCTCCCTCAAGAAATACACCAAAAGTCGCCAAGCTTGGTGACTTGGTGTACGTGTATGCCTATTTAACTCTCAAATCTCAAAAACTATTATGAAATTTCATATATAAGATTGTTGTAACATCTAGTTGTGCATCTCTATTTTTGGTTCCAATCTACTGGAGAGTTTATTTACAGGACCATCGAAAAGAATTTCACTACTTTAATGTCTATGGACATCTTCAATATAATACAACTGTAGACAGTCATTGTTTGGTCCATGCCCAAAATCTCGCCGTCTGTCGTCGACCTTGGCGAGTTTTGCCGAAATATCACCAAACTTGGCTATAGTCAGTCATTTGGTCCATGCCCAAAGTATCGCTATTTGTCATTGTTCTTGGCGAGTTTTGGCGAAATATCGCCAAATTTGGCGATAATCTGTCATTGTTTGGTCCATGCTTAATGTCTCGCCATATGTCGTTGGCATTGACGAGTTTTGCCAAATTTGGCGCCAAAAATTATTTTGTATTTTGTATAACTCTAAAACTTTAACCGGTAGAATTTTGAACTTTTATATTTAGAACTATTGTAATATCTAACTGTTTTCAGTATATTTTTTGACAGCAATCGACTGGGAATTTATTTACAGGGTGGGCCAAATAACTTTAAATACATTGAGGTATATGGATGCATTCAATTCATTGAAAGTCTGTGGTCAATGACTACTTTGGCTATCCCCAAAATCTCGCAAACTATCTCAAGCTTGTCGGCTTTTGGCGAAATATCGCCAAATAAAGTGTCAGAAGGAAATCTTTCAAACTGAACTCAGCTTGGCGATATCGAAATACTTGGCTAGAAATCGCTAAACCTTACTATTACTGATATTTTATCTCTTTCAAACAAATAAGTTTAGAGGAAGGGCGTCGAAAATATTTTTGATTTAATAGACGTGCAAGGAAGTCATGTGTTGTACACATCAGATTTTTTTTTTAACATAAGAAATTCTTATTATTTTTTATTTATATTTTAAAATATATAAAATGTTTTTTAATCACAAGTATGAAATTCTAATGCAAGAATTGTAAATTTTAATTATTTGATAAACATAGTAAAAAAGTTAACTAATCATGCCAATGTTCCCAAATGGGAACATATCAGAAATCATAGCCCAAAATTTTTTTTTCATTAATTTTTTGTACCATTGCTTAAATAGAGGCATTTTAATCTTATTTTTATGAGCTAACATTATTTTTTATACTTCGAACTAATAGCGGCGTGTAAAAGGTTAAAAGCGCTTTCATTTGCATTTTCCATGTTTCGTAATTATCTTTATTCAGCGTTTCAATTCACCAAGTTCCAGTTGCCATTTTGAGAATGAATGATGCAGCCTTGAAATGAATGTTAAAAATCAGCAAATAAATAAATTAATCCATCTGGTGTCCATAACCTTTTAGAAATGTTAACAGAGTTATGGCACAAACATACTTAGCGTGTGATTTTAACATAACATTTACTTTATTAAATTAGAACGGAAGAAACAGGCACACCACTTAACAAGGAAACATCAAGAAGAAAAAAGTATAGATGTAAAAAGAATGCGTGCGCGAGCACAATTACAGTTAAGTAGATAAATGTTTATTGAGGGATACAGAATTCAGGAGGATAAGACATTGCACAGTAAAAAAAATAAACAATTTAATACTCAACAATTTATTCTTACTTTTATGTCGCATGTAAGTAGATAAATGTTTCTTGAGGGATACAGAATTCAGGAGGATAAGACATTGCAAAATAAAAAATAAACAATTCAGTACTCAACAATTTATTCTCACTTTTATGTCGTGTTTTTGGGACATATTTTTTGGACAATTTTCAATAAAGGGGGTGAGAGATAAAATGACATAGTCATTAATATAAACATCTTTTACGCAAATACTTATCCAAAAGTATGAACTAAACCACCTATACTGAAAACCAGAAAAAGTTCAGTTTTAAGTGGAACTGGCCTGGAACAGTGCATGCAACAGCTTTTTCCAAGAATGCGCATGCACAAATACGAACTTTTTGTGTATTCAGAAAAGACATGGTGATGGTTTTCCCTGAGACAGTTGGGCAGCAGTATCTTCCCTCTTTTACGCTCTTTGACTGAAAGTGTGTCGTATGATGATAGATATATTTACGTTGCATAGTATTTACGAAAGATTTAAGTGAGTAATCTTAAGGTCTACTTAGGTAGTCCAAATTGCCCTTTTTGGTTTTCATTCCGATGTAGAATGACAAAAGGAAAATTTACATTAAGTTAGAGTTTTTTAAAAAACACTGAAAATCAGCATCCCCCCCATAAAAAAAAAAGTGGGGGGATGCATAAGTTAAAATGACAAAGTGGGGGGACGGCGTCAACCCGCGTCCCCCTCGACTACACCACTGCTTATTTTAATAAACTATTTATTAAATTGATTATTCCTTAACCCTATACTTGGCAAGATTTTCTTTTTCCCCTGAAATGTTGATTAATTATAATTTATAATGTATTCTCAGATGTTCATTGGTGATAGAAATAATCATAAATAAAACATTGATTTGGTAAATTAAGTTTTATTGATCGTATTATTGTACATAAGGCACATTGCCAGGCTTACAATAATATTGATATGATTAAAAGGGCAACATATCAAATTATATGCTATGCGAAGAATAGGGTTAAACTATATTTTTGTATATGGTTTCTTAAACTGTGTTACTTTTCTTGATTTGACTCATTTTAATTTTTTATTTATTTAGGAAGCTATTCGTATTTTGAAAGAAAAAAATAAAGTATTTTCATCAATGTTTGATAATTATACAGAAAAATTAAGAGAATTTACAGAACTTAAAAATGCATTAGAAGCAGAAAAGTGCATTGCCTTGGAGGATAATGCAAAACTACTTGAGCGCATTGAAAAGCTTAATAAAGAACTCCAGAATGAAAAGACTTTGTTAAAAGTAAGTGATTAATTAGTAATTATTCCTCATTAAACAAATTCTGTTATAAATTTGTGGTTATTATTTATTGGTCTTTTTATTTATTTATTTATTTTTAACCCTTTGAGGCACAACCCTTTCCCAATGCTGAAAAAAGGGCAGCCGTTGCCATCGTTCGACTTAACTACCAGCAAGATGGCAGATGATTGAAACGTTCATCGCGTGCCACAGATCTAGAGACCCTTTTTTTTTATGCAGCTGGCTGTGCGCGAGCAAGTCGAGCGATGGCAACGGCTGCCCTTTTTTCAGTGGGTAATCTATCCTGATGTTCTCGCATTCTTCCATTTTTCAGCAGATGTCAGAGCTGTTAAAAAGGACCGTGACCATTTTTTAACAGGAAATGACATGCTAAAAAATAAAGGATTCTCGTGGAGCTGTGTCACCCGCAACTATTTTTATAGAAATCAAATCCATTCTTCGTGACTGGCAACAGTCAAAACGTCAGAGTTGGGTGTTCCCAGAGCGGGATCACTGTGCCTTAAAGGGTTAAAAAAGAAAGCGTTAGGTTTTTTCTAGATGTAACGTGAATACGCGTTAGAACCCCTTAGAAAGTCCCCCTACCAAGGCACCCCCCATTCTTGGCAGAACGCCCTAGTGTAGTGTTGCCATAATCACAAAAACATCAAATAAAAAAGAAGTGCACAAACAGAAACAGATTTGCAAAAATAGAACTTAGAGCAAAAGTTTTCTGTGGGCATGAAAGCTTCTTACTTTAAAGCTTATACCCTACAAAGCAGCTTTCATATTATTTAATTTTCAATTCTTAATTTCATTCTGTATTTTTCAAGTATCATGGAGTATTTTTCTATTTACTTTACTACTATTTTTATCAGAGCATTTATTTTTTATTGCATAGCAGAGTGGGATTTTCAGGAAAAAGAAATTCCATAACTTGTCTTTCTGTTCAAAACAACATGAAAAGTTGTAATTTCTTATCTTATAAGATAAAAAGTAACAGATTATGTATAGAGGGGCCAAAAAACAAACTATATATAATCATAGATGGCTATACCAAAAAGGTTATGAATAGTATTCTCTTAATGCAACGTAACCACAAAACAAAATAATTCTGTATAAATATCTAGTCATTCTCAGTCTCATTTTAAATTAAAATAAAAGTTTCCAAATTTTTAATTTTAAGGGATACTTTGAGAGGGCTTCTTATTATTGGGGCCTTTGCACTTGCCCCGAATGCCATGCTGGAAAGCATTATCTGTGCATGCATTACAAATTACTGAAACGAAAAATTCTTAACATTTAAAGCTTAACTTCTGAAGTATTGTTCAATTCATTTATCCTTTATCTTAAAAAAATTATTTATAAAAGCTCAAACAACATTACATTCTTTCCATATAATTATGAGTTATTAAATCAATTTTAAAAAATGATAAATAAAAACAGAACATGCATAAATATGATCACAATTTACTAAGCTCCATTCAGATATGATCTCCATCTACTTTGGCTCCATTCAGAATAATAATTTAAAAAAAAGCGATTTGTATTTGAGAATTTTGAGATTAATTAAAATATGAATATGTAGATAGCCTCTTAAAAGATTAAAATTCATATAAAAAGTCAGAAAACAGTAAATTGGGATCATATTTTTAAACAATCTACTTATATGGGAAAATTAACCGCTTGACATCTAGGACGTACGATGTGTACATCCTGATTTTATTGTAGATGACCCCCCCAGATGTACAGCACATTTGTCCTGTTTTAGTTGTATCTGAGCTGTCGTTTTTCATTTGTCGTGCCGGTTGCCGTTTTTTGGTAAGGTTCTCTCTTCTTTGAAGAGACATCTGGTTATAAAATAAATAAAAACTTTTTGAAAAAGCACACATAAAATGCTACTTATAAGATGTTACGATCATAACATCTTATAAGTAACATTTTATGTCTGCTTTTTTCACAAAGTTTTTATTTATTTTATCATTTAGCACTAGTATTTTGAGTGTTTTTTTTTTTTTTAACTTGCCACTCACTTTTCACCTCATGACTTGAATCACGTGAGGAGATGTGGCCAGTCAGAACGTAAGTGTTGTTTGCGCTTGTGAGGTAGAATGTTGCGTTTCCTTTGTTTCCAGTACATTTTATATTACATGAAAGTTCTTTATTGTGCTTATTATATTATCAAGATGGAATGTGATAGTGACAGTAGTGATGATTACAGCTATGAGCCAGATTAAGATACGAGTGATATGGATTTGTCAGACATTTCTGATGCCGAAGTAGAAGCTAGGTGTGTCAATGGATGGACGTATCCTACTGATCCATTTTCTGATCATTGCAAAACACCACTGATGGAATTTCAGAGAAGTGTCAAAATTAGTCCTGTAGTTCCATTGCCAAATCTCCTGTTGATTATTTTGAAATATTTTTTGAAAAAGTTGTTCCTTGTTTATGCAAATGACAAATGAAAGAGCTGATATATATTTTGAGGACATTGATTGTAAAACAATAATGGTGTATGGACTAAAATGGTGTTTTGTAGAAGTGGATGAAATGTACGTATTTTTCTCATGTGTTTTTGAAAGGATTTGTGAAACTTCCTGAACTTGTTATTTCTTTTCGATCTTTCTAGATCTTTATTTTTTTGGTAGGGGGGGGGGGTGCTATACACATTATTTCACTTGCTCTAGTAGTTTAGTACTTACAAGTTTGATAATATTTAAGTTATATACACTCACTTTCATAAGTTAAGCACAGTGTGTTAAAATGCAGAAAACTGGACTAGCATTGCTTTGATTGACAAAAAATGCTGCAAGTAAGTAGCTCTATGTTTATTCATGAAACAAAACAAAGAATTGCGTACAAAGATTAAAAAAAATATTGAATTTTCATAAGATGTCATATTTGCATCATTAACGAAATGATGTTTAAATGCAAAACGAAAATTAAAAGCACACATTAATAGGGTGTGTGAGCACCCCTCACCTTCGTACAAAGTGTACAGTGCATGATAATGCTGTTACGAGACGATCAACTAACACAGAGTCCAGTAATCGCCGTTCCTCCCATAGGACAGTTTCTAAGTCTGAGAGGGGCTGGAGGTGGCAAAAGTCTACATATAGCATGGCCAAGGGCATCCCAGAGATTTTCAATTGGTTTAAGGTCAGGAAGAGTAAGTCGGCCACTCCATTTGAGCAATCTCTTCACTCTCCAGTCCCCAACAATGGCAACACTATGAGGATGCACATTATCTTCCATTAAAACAAAGGAGGGACAACTGCTGAAGTGTGCAGTTTCACAATAGGGTCTAAGACTCCCTCTCGATACCGTACAGCTATCACAGAACCTTGCCTGTAGAAGTGCAGGTCGGTGCAATATCCCAGTGAAATCCCTGCCCAGACCACGATGCTTCCACTGTGGAATGTGTGATGATCTGTGATGTTCTTGGGTCAATTGGGTCTTTCTTCTTTCCTCCAGACCTTTACATGCTTATCGTCAGGTTGTAGGGCAAATCTGGACTCATCTGTTAACATAATGTTGCCCAAATCACATGCTAATGGCATCATTTTAATTGTGCCCCTCTGAATTGGATGGATAAAGGAACACAAACTCATGGTTCCTCGGCATAAAGACTATTCATGTGTAGCTTTCAACGAACAATAGTGGCAGATATAGTCTTACCAATAGCTGCTGCAACTATAAATGTCACACGTGTGGAAGTTGATCTTCGATTCTGCTTGGCTACAAAAGTAATATATCAATCTTTTGAAGCGGTGATGAACATTGAAGAAAAGAGCAACATCTGCGATGACTGTGCTGCTCAGTGCATCCAACAGCCCTACACTGCTCAGAATCTTCCATTTGTCTTCTGTAAGCCATAGAAATACGTCTGGCTTGAAAAATAATTGTACAAATATTCTAAACATCTTTCATCAGCACTTACATGCCACTTCTCTAACTCTTCACAGTGGCAGCTTATATGACTGCCCAGAGGATATAGCCGAGGGGTTGGATATTGGGATATATCCCCCTACTCCCGAAATTTTTGGACTAATGATCACAAGATTTATGTAGTGCACAAATTCTGTCTGTCTATACAAATATAAGTTCATATCCCCTCCTAAAAATTTTCTTGGCTACATGCCTGCTCCTGCCTGTTTTGCATGTTTCTCAATGCCAAACCATGATTGGCTGTTACCTATTTGCATACTTCCTTCTACCTTTGCAGCAGATTTCAGCTTCTTTAATTCAGATTGATTTATGGAAATTAACATTTTCCTCTCCATTCTTAACTTGTGGAAGTGAGTGTCTTATCAAATGTCCATGTAATGTTAAACCTAGTTATTCTGTTGTACAACACAGTTCTGTAATAAATAGTAACTCAGTGTACAAAAGGTTTTTCTAATAGCCTTTTGTGTTATTTATTTTTTAAATATAATATTCATTCCATGAGAATCCTACTTGTGTAAAATATTCTGATAGATTATCAGTTGATAGTTTCTTTTTCCTGTAATGAGTGTTTTTTTTTTTTTTTTCATAAATTGATGATTTATAATATTTCTTGTAGAATGAGAAGAAGACAAGCGACGACCTGCGAGTTGCCATGAAACAAGAATCATCTAAAATGTTTATCCAATTAGATGATGCTAGACTAATGATTGGAGTATTAGAAGAGAGTAAAAACCGCTGCAAAAAGGATATATCCTTGTTAAATGATAAAAATGTTAAAGTAAGCCATTTAAAATAGTATTCCCAATTTTCCCTTAAATAAATATATATATATATATATATATAGTAAAAAGGTTTAACTTACGAATCAATGTAGCATCCACTTAGCGGATACAAAATTCTAAAAATCCATGGAATGATAAATGTTTTGATTTAAGGAAACATTCATAATTAAACAACATATCCAAAAAGAGCAAAATATATTAAACCAATAAGAGGGAAAAACGACCATGTGGACAAACCGAAAGGTGAAGGATGGAGTGGAAAGTGCAAGGTAATAAGCATCAATTAAGTTCGTCAGGCCCCACAAACCGAATACTTACTACCAAAAGAAAAAAAAAATAACAGGATTTCATTGTAGTTTCTTAGCACAAAATGTGTAACTATGGGGGGAGGGGGGGGGGGGTTATCAAGCATCTGTTCCGAAATACAGGGGAATTATCAGCGGCTAGGCTAACACAGCGAAGGGGAGAGGGGAACAATAGTGCACTAGAGAAAGGGCTTTTAGACTCTTGACCGCTGTAAAACCAGGAATTTATTCATTGCAGTGATGCATACTTATCTTTAGCTCTCCAATTCCCTTGCAAAACAGCCCAAGTCTTGTGGTGTATGCTTCCCTGTACTTCTTTCTCTGATACCCCAGTGCTTAAGTGCATAAGCTCATCTTTTCCACCCTGCATGAAAGGCCGTGACATCCACACTTCCACAATGAGTGAGGTAACAATGACAATTTTTAAAAGAAACATGCAACTTTTTTCATTCTCATTCTTGACCAGAAAGAAAAGACCGACCACAAGCGCT
Organism: Cheiracanthium punctorium; assembly: GCA_038373885.1. Lineage (NCBI taxonomy): Eukaryota > Metazoa > Arthropoda > Arachnida > Araneae > Cheiracanthiidae > Cheiracanthium > Cheiracanthium punctorium. The sequence goes on from JAWZYV010013819.1 coordinate 595,303, forward strand.
TCAATCCAATGCATCAAACTGTGTCTCTCCTAATTGTATTCACGCTTGCTATCCGGGGACATCTGTAAAAGGGGATTAAATTCTTAGTTGGTTAGAATCAATGGCACTTTTCGGCTACTAAGCACTTAACTTTTTCAGCCCATTTTTTAAGGCAATTTCTATGGTTAAGAGTTTTTTCTGAAAGTTACATGGGACAACCTTTAATTGCATAGCAATGGATATTTACATCATATGTTTAAAATGCGTTCATTGACAGATTAGAGTGTTTGCCAAATTTCTTATGTCAAACTTTAAAAAATATATAGTTTTTGGTAAAAAATGCCTTATGTTGTAAATAATAAAAATATGAGATATTTCTTTCAACCTGCTTGCTTTTCAAAAGATTAATTAGCTGTTCACAAAATTGACAAAGGAAATTTAGCTTACACTCATGAATATTACATGATCGACAGTGAACGTGTTTAAAATTCATGTGCAATTAGGGGTTAATTTAATATAAATGCATGGTGCATTTAGTGAAAAATTATTACTAATTTTTTCTTGTGTTTAAAGGTAGTTTTTTTCTTTTGGGGGGGTGGGGGTGGGTTGTGATGCCTATAATTAAAAAAAAAATGTTCATTCTTATAATTAGTACCATACAGATATTTACAAGACATTTCCTTGTAAATTTTGTTCCCTTACTGTAAAACTTTATTTTACTGAATGAGTGACGTTATTTGTTATTGATTTATTCAAAACATTTTAAACTTTTTAGCTGCAAGAAAAAGTGAGAGATGTGAAATGTGAAAACCTGGCTTTGAAAACACGTTTGAATGAAACAATGCTTGCACTTGAAAAGGTACTGTAATGAATTATTTACTGCTACATTTGTGACTTTTTTTTTTCCCTCTCATTGATATAAATATTTTGTGTGTGTGTGTGCACACACTGGTTAAAATGACTTAAAAGTTAGGTAAAAATATTACCAAACCAGTGTAAACTGCTAAAACTTAGAACTTATCAGATATTTTACTAAGAGTAGCAAGATTTACTATTTACCTAAAAAAAACTTATTAGCTGCACTGCGGGGATAGCCATCTTGTGTTTCATAACTCTTTGGTTTCACTTGGACATTTTCAGGCAGTCCAAAAGTAACAAAAATTTATATGAGAGTTCTCTCTTAAGCCCTTTTTGACTATCTTCACAGCCTGACAAATTTTACTTGACTGCATAACATAAAATGTCATTCCCGCCAGGGTTCCCATTAGAAAAAAAAATTGGGGAGATACATGAGATTTCTCACCCATCCAAAAATTTTGAGTGAGATTTCTGAAAGTTAAGTGAGAACATAAATATTGTTTACCATCATTTTATTTATTTATAGTACAATTTCAATAACACCGATTTTTCCTTCATTAAAAAATTTTACAGCTTTATCATATGGAAAACTTTCTAAATTGATATTTCCATCAGCTATTCTAATAAGATTGCTTAAATTTGCACTTGTGCACTGAAATTTGCACTTGAATTGCTAATGGATATTCAAAGTTAATGAATATTCAAATTTATTCAAAGAATCACATCCAGTTTAACCAAGCAAAAGAATTATTAACTATAATATTTTATCTAGTATAATAAAATTATATAAATATTAAATTATATTATACTACAAAGTTGGTAAGATACAAATATGTGTGTAAGTTAAAACAGATACAGTTAAGTTCAAATTCTTACTACAGTAAAATCTAAATTAACCTGCATTTAACCAAAAGATTTCAGCTTCCCTTCTTTTTTTTTCTTTCTCTTTTCTTCTTAAAAGATTGACTAACTCTTACTGTGAACCGCAACTAAGAACGGAAAGGGGGGGTGCAAATTTCAAACTGCCAGAGGTTATCAATAATTCCATGAATCATGGTGGTATATAAAAAAACAAACAGATGAAATGCTTTCAAAACTCATACATGATGGACACACATAAAAAAACATAACATTTTACAGCTGGCAAGCAGGAGAAAAATAAACAGGTCAGCTCAGCGCCGATAGCATTAATTAATATTCCCCCTCTGTATTCCAATGATTTAACTGTGTTATCTCTGAACAAAAACTCAAGAAAGGAAGGGGGGGGGGACGCTTCATTGCAGGCGCGGCACACTCGTTATCCGACAGTAGTAGAGTAAAAACAAATTTTTGTATTTGTAAACTGGCGTTTTTAAACATTCAAACAGCGTGCGAGAATCTCGCACAGGTGGCGAATATTTTGCAGCGCGAGAATACCTCACGCTGTAATATTGTTTGCGCGAGATTTAAGAAATTCATGCGAGATTCTCGCACTCTAGCGGGAACCCTGATTCCCGCTACCAAATAAAATATTATCCCTAATTCATACCCTAATTTATATTTATCCCTAATTCATATAATTCAATTCAATCAAGTTATACCCGTTTGCTTCATAATGCTTCCCTACTGATATTTTTTGGGAAAATCACTATTTAATAGTTTTGGTTTGAAACCATCTCATTTGATCATGGAAGGCTCTTTCTGAAGAGGAATTACATGTTAAAGGGTTCCATTTCCATATACCAGATGCTGTCATTTCAGAGCGGAAGTATGAAAGTGTAAGCATTCTGAGTTTTCATTTGAACAAAAATATTTAGGTACAGCACAACCTAAAAAATCAAAAATATAGATGAGAGAGATTCCCAGTTTTAGAGATTTTTTAAATTACTAAGACCAAGGCCCCTAGACTCGCTACGCTCGCTTTTTGTATGAGAAATTCGGCCCCTAATAAGGCTTATTCGTAAAAAAGGCATAATTTCAACAAACAAAACCTAAAGGTTGGATCAGATATAATGTATAGCTCAGTAACATTGCTTGGTTCTTGCATGTTCCTTGGAACATAAAAATTTAAACTTCACACTATTTTTAATTATGTGAAACCCATAGAACACCTTGCGTATTAGCCACATATGGCAATTTTTCATAATTTGGAGACTTGCCTTTATGTATAGTTATAATTAGCTCTAAGAAAACAGTACTTCATATGTTTTCTTTCATTAAAACTACGAAACAGCTAGGATAGCTTGCCAACAATGGCGACTTTTCATTATTTGGCGATTTACACATGCTCACGCTATAATTACTGCTCATGTAAGGTTCCTGGAAAACCATTATCCATATTTTCATATACATAATCCTTTTCAGATTGGCATATTTAGCACCACAAATTATATCTTGCCGCGCTGGCAAATATCCAAAGTGTACTATAACTGTTATAATGGCATAGTTAACGCCACCAAATATTTCTAATGCAGGGACAAGATTCTTCAGCTTTTTAGCTGATTTCAGCTTTTTGTGAATAAAGAGGAAATCACTTTTTTGTCTTTTTTCTCTGAAAATTCTGTTTTTTCTGTGAATTCCTGATTGTAATTATTAGTTAACTGTGTGATATTTTTATCTTCTAGCATGCTCCAATGTTTTTCTTCTCTTAAAACTTCTTTCACATTAATTAGATATAAATCACATGTACAAATTTTTGCTCTCGTATGATTTCAGCGTTTTTGCTCTTTTGCCAATGTCATCCCTGCTAATGGTAGCAAATACTCCAGCTGAACTGAAACAGCTTTAAAATAAGCTGCATTTTAATTATTTTTCATTTGCAAGATACTGGGTTCTAACATTGTGGAACTCACGGTTTAGATTCACCCTGCTTGGAAAGATACCATTTTGCCAGATCGTACCTAATGCCAAGATGGCACTTTTAAAATCAGTTACAATTACTTATTCTGTTTTGGAAAAACGAATAATTGCTAATTCTAAACTCCTGCAAACTTACTATTTGAAAATTGTCAACTTTGTGTAACATACTTTGAGTTGTTTATTGCATATAATTTTTAATTTGGCGTAAAATTGGTGTAATTCTACTTCATGTTTGTCAATTTCAAGCAATTCTATATGCTTGGAATTGCTTTGTTGCAAAGGAATGAATGATTTTATGCCAAATTTGCCAGCCATTGTGTTTATTTTTTCAGTTTTTTATTAATATCATCTAATATAATTCTATTTTCAAAATTTAGCTTATCAGGTTCCTCGGAATTTTCCAACAATCTGTGGACACCTTAGTCGAAACCCAAATCCCCACAGTTTAGGAGGAGATAGCCGAACAAGCTCTTGATGGCGGCAATGACAGTGGACATTACTTTTTTTTAGAATAGAGAGATAAAAATAATACGGGGTCAGGTGGGATAATTATGGCCACTGGAATTGTAAAATATATATATATATAAATGATAAAGTTTTGCAAAAATATCAACATCTTATAATTAGGGCCCTACAAAATATGCAGAAAAAATTTTGAAATTATGCGGTAGTTTATTAGGATTATGCAGCATTCACAGAAATTTATTGAAATAATGCAGATGATTAGGGGGGTACGAAAGCTAAAAAGAAAAGCAATATTTTAATTTGAAATTAAAAACAAATAAGTGTGTCTTACTTTTGCACTAAAGTTTATTGAAATAAAGTGATGTTAGTCTAGCAGCCAATGATTCCTCTATTTTGCAAATATCTTCCACAACATGAAATTGCTCTTTCACAGTCTACAGAATTAGGTATAACCGAGAATACTTGTTTTGCTTTCAATGTTAGTTCTGGAAACCTCTGTGAAATAGCCTCTGAATTCCAAAATGTTAAAGTGTTCAGCGAAAAATTCCTTCACATATCTCTTGTAAGCAGCATGCTCAAGCCTTATTTGTGAATCCTGAAATCCTGGAATATTGTCGAAGACTTCATCATCAACATTCATGTTGAACTATTGGTCTAGGGTCAAACATTCAAGCCGCTTGCATAAATTTCAAACCAGGTTGGGAAAATTGAAGTCCTCGCTTTTTGGAGACATATCGTCCATTTCTGGACAATAATGAACAATCAATTTCGCTACTGTTTGCATATTTTATAGCGCCCTACTTATATTGTATTTTTCGTGATAGGTATCTTTCATCATTAATATTAAGTATTTTGAAGGTAGTAATAATTAAGAAAACAAACACCATGTCAAAAGTTTCAATAAACGGATTTAATGGTTTGGTATCCAAAACTATTTGCCGCAAAAGGAAAATTTTTTAGGCAAGGTAATTCATAATAAAAGGTATGTTGGTAATGTATTTAAGAAGCATCTAATATTTTTTACTTTTTCTAACGCAGTTAAATATTTTTGAATTCATAGTCATAACTATGCATTGATTATTTTTAAAAATTTCAAATGCTTAAAACTTACCATCATGACCTGTGAAAGGAAAACAGTTGATTAAAAAACATTTTTATTTCTTAAATATTTTGAACTATAGCTCTTGTTTTTATTTTCAGTTTTATGAACAGTTTTTTCTTGCTTGTATGTGATAGAGATATATTTTCATGTTGAAAAGAAAGTGTGTTTGTACTTTTTTAAATTTTAATCCAATATATTTATGAAATTTTTTATCATGGGTTTGGTCTTGCTCTTATCATTCCTATCTTTACTGACAGTTTCAAGTCTTATTTTAAATGATTTTTACATTGCACAAATAAATAAGTGTACATCATTGATACTGATAACTGTACTCTGAAATTAAGTTTTCATATCCTACATTCCTCTCTTATTATTTTCTCTATCCAAACTCTGTCAGGAAATAATCTGAATCAGCAATTCATTGATGAATTTATTGATACTAGTGGTCGCCCAGTGTGGCCGAAATTCGACTGCAATATATTAAACTTCTATATGATAATTGCTTATAACTCTATAATCATTGCTTATTATGTTTTTAATTTTGTTCTATTGCGTCAGCTGAGAGCATGTACAAATACGTCATTATGCATTAATTTTCCAGTTATTTGAAAACTGTGAAAGATAGGAGAAATGAGAGTATAACTTGGCTAAGCCAAATTTAAAAAGCGGAAATGCGTTTTTTTTTTTTTTTTTACATTTCCCTGTTTATTTTATTTTTTATTTATTTATTTATTTTATTGCTATACTGGCCAGGTTTCGTCAAGGCTACACAGTTTACGTTTACACAGGCTACGTCTGTCTTTTTCAAAGTACATAAAATTTAAATAAAAAATTAACATAAAATCTCAAAACATGGAATGATCGAACACTACTTTTCTACGACGTACAATTGACCATGTATAAAAACTGGCTGCCTCAATAATATTCAAATTTTTTTGAATGTTTGTCCTTGAGACTCTTATTGTCATCGCAAATGCTGGTATAACTGGAAATTGGTTTCTTTTGAGAGATAAGAGAAAGATAATGTACATGGGACTTATTCCAAATTATCCGTTTATTTGGAAGCCAAATTTTCCTACTGCATGCGATTCCAGTTAAAACTTCACAATCAATAGCGGCTACAGTGCATAAAATTGATGCGCATTCTTGTTCCATTGATTAAGGCTTCCTTTGTAGGGGAATAGGTTAGTTGCACGGGCGAAAAAGTATAAAGGGCGAGCTGCACCGCTACTGAATTTAATCCACGGCCATGAAAAGGGAGGGAGGGGGACAATCATAGAGGAACCCTGCAGTCTCGAAAAGTGCCAGACGTAGCATATTTTCGAAGACTCCCTAAAGTGACCGCCTGACCCAGTGATGTTTTTTTGGGTCTCGCAAAAGGCCAGCAGTAACATATTTTCGAGGGGGCCCCTCTCCAATGATAGCTGGACCCAATGATGTTTTTTTTGGGTGTCAGAAAGACCAGTGGTAGCATATATTCGAAAGGGAGCAAGATATGGATTCCGGTGCAGCTCGCCCCTCGATTTGGTTGATAGCTGTTGGTGCGGGTGCAATTAATCCTCGTCCCTTTGTATTACTTCAGTTTCTAATCAGTAAAACTGTGCAATTAATTTTCAACACTAACATATGTGACTGCAAAATATGGTGCTTTTCGATTAGCCGGGCTTAAATTCCACCAACAGTTTTTTCTTGGCGACATTAAAAGACTACTTGTAAAGCATGGTTGTTCCTGAAAATGTTAATCAGTATACAAAAAAAAGTACTCATATACAAATTACAATATACCGTAAATGCCGGCGTATAGCGTGCACCTATAATTTTAAACTTCATTTTTTAATTTTTATGTATATCCTCCGTGTAACGCGCACCCTTTACTTTGTAATCACAGACTTGCCCTATGGAATCCAGAAAGTCTTTTACTTTGGGATATGTTCAGGTCGCATTTAACGGATAATACAAAGAAATTAATGAAAGAGTGTAACACAGACATGGCAGTTATTCCAGGCGGATTAACGCCATTAGTTCAACCTTTAAATGTGTGTATTAAAAAACAAGGAATCTAAGGAAATTTAAAACGATTTTGGAATTCGTGGATGTTGGAAGGAGGTAAAACATTTACGAAAGGAGGTGAAATGCGTCATGCCAGTCTAGAAATACTATGTGAGTGGATAATACAAGCATGGGATGAAATTAAGCCTGACATAATTAAAAACTCATTTGAAAAAAGTAGTATTTCGAACAATCTAGATGGAACGCATGATAACTATTTATTTATGGATCAGAGTAACAGTGATAGTGAAGATAAAACTGAATTTGATCATGTTCCTGAAAATATAACGGAAGATGAATATGATGAACTTTTTATGCTGCCCAATAATGGAAATTGAAGTTCATAAGGTATGTCATTTCTTTTAAATAAACAACATTCAGGTACATGTAGAAATCTCATTTTTTATGCTCATCTTTTCCTTATTTTTAAATTTATCATTTTTATAACCGGCGTATAACGCGCACCCTTAAATTTCGATCATATTTTTTGTATGAAAAGTGTGCGTTATACGCCGGAATTTACGGTATATAAAAATATAGAAATGGAAACATATGAAATTAAATTAAAATTCCAACATATAGAAATATGTATGAAAGAACTCTGGGAATGATGCTCAGTGATTCTCATTAGGTTTGTTCGCAACTGGTGCAGGTTTGAATTATTTGGCTTTTTATCGGCTGATTGAAAATTTTCCAAACCATTAACAGTCAAAAAACGCAAACACTTTTGGGTAGTTATTAATTTTACTGTCATCACGGCAAATTATTTTATCGTAGCTATGATATGTTCTCAGTTCACCGTGTATTCGATGAAGTATATCAGTATTAACAAAAGTACAATCATCATTTTTAAGGTCTAAAATAACTGACTTCAATATGTTATCAGAGAGTATGTTTTGTCGGAAATATTTCCATACACCTCATTAAAAATGTAATATTATTTTCATCTCCTATATATTGCTGGTGTATTTCGATAATATTTTCACTAAACTTTCAAACAATTTCATTTTTTGTAAATTTTGTTGAAATATTATAACCCTATGGGATCGTTGTAACTTAATCCTGTTATTTCAAATTGGACACAACAACGGAACCTACACAAAAATTTAAACATTTGCACAACCACCTCAATTCGAACTTTAACTGTGCCGAATTTCACGCTCGTCCGTTCGTGCAATGTGCTGTAATAGGGACACAAAGGTTTTCCTTAGCGTATTTATATATGCATAGATAGTGTAGGATCTAAAGGTATTTTATCCTCTTATTGATCACTGAAGGAAAATGACTGTTGGGAAGATAAAAAAATTAATTTTTAAAAATATTGGTAGTTCAATGATTTTCCAGATTATACAGGCTAACAATCATGCATGTATATGAATGCAAGGTTTACTTTATTTGCTAAATGCATTTAAAAAACTATTTCTAGAAAGGAAATACATTCAGTTTCACTGTTTTTTAAATTAAACATAATACAGAATATTTGAGGGTTTATCTGTCAAATATACTGTATTATGTAAAAACAATAGCATTAGTCGTATATGCTGATGTAGTATTTTTTCTTGTCACAAAGTAACTGTACGTCATCTATGTTCATGAAATCATTATTCACAACTTCTCATTTCAGAATAGTTCTAAAAATTTTTATTTATTTTTCAATGAATCAGTATAATCATTAACTATAGTAAAAATAATGGTTTCATTGCAATATGTATAAAACTAAATTAACAAGGGAATTCACTATAAATTATTTTTGCAAAAATATGTTAAATCCTTAAATATTACCCTTAATAATAATAATAATAAAGAATGTGAAACGTTCTCTAAAAAAAAAAAAATGAAAATTTCAATGTATTTGATTCTTTCAGGTCAAAGAAGAGAAAGACAATGTAATGAGTGAATTGATGGCCTTAAAGCTTCATGTAATAGAAATGCATGAATCAAGGGTAAATGCTACTTTATATGCTCATAATGTAAATATATTCAGTTTTAGTTTTCTTTTCATTTAATGAATGTTTGAATCAGGGTTGGAAAAAAAACCTGGTTTAAAAAAAAACTTTTTTTTTAATCCTTTTATAATTACATGTTACATATTTATAAATAAAATTATTTGTAAAATGTTCAAATAATAATTAATATTTCTTCTGAAAATAATTAAAACAAAGTAAATAAACAATTGGTGCTATGGTAAAAACACTCAAAATACTGGTGTTAAACAATAAAGTAAATAAAAAACTTTGTAAAAAACACACATAAGATGTTACAGGTAAGTTGATACGTACGTTTTGGCCAAAAATTTTTTGGCCTTCTTCAGTCAAAGCCCTTCCTCCCAAGGAGCAGAAGGAACTGAAAAAAAGAATAAACAAGCAAGCATGTTGCCAGGAAAAAGAAAAGCTGAACAAAACCATGGAGAGGGGAAAAAAGGGGAGGGAAGGAATAAAAAGAGAGGAAAGAAGCACAAAAATACAAAAATAAATAAGAATAATATTAAAAAGACACACGAATACAAACACACACAAAAATGAAGAGAAAAAGAAAACAGAACAAACAAAAGAACAAAAAAAACATAAAAACACATTTTTTTATATATAAAAAAAACCACAAACAGGACAGCACAATATATATATAATTCTTTTTTTTTTTATAAATAATTATAAAAACGTAAAGGAAGGACAGTCATACACACACAAAAGGGGGGGGGGTAACAAAGTAAAAGAATAGGGGGGGAGGGAAAGAAAGGAAAGGGGGAGTAGAGGAAGAAAGTGAATAGAATGTTGTTATAAGGTTGGGAACGGGCCATTTCATGGAATCCCAGGTGAATGAATTAGAAGCAGATGTCTCATTAGGTTGGGGACCTAGTAAAAATCCAAAATGTAAATGTGTTATCTCCTTTTCCTTCGTTGACCCTGACCCTAGCTGCCCCCCCCCCCCCTCCTCACGGTCGTGTTTCCAAAGCTCCCTTCGGGTCATGTCCAGCTGTCACGGAGTAGCTGTCATTTAGCATCAATAATGGGGTTGAAAGTGTGATCCGCCACAAAAATTACAGGGGATTCGATGGATTAAGAAGCAAATGTACACGTATTTTAGGCACTTGCTATTTTACATTTTGTCATCAAATTAATAGTAGTAGCATAATTACTTTTTTTTTATTTAGTTAAAATCAAGCACAGAGAGACCTTAGTTATATAGTTAAAATCATTAAAAGCCAATAATCAATTGGAAGCCATAATCAATTTATTGTCAATTGTCTTCAAATTCTGATTCACCAATTTCTGAAATATAACTTTACGCAGTTTCTCTGTCTTACATTTCTTAATTTTTTTTATTTACTTCTAGTTCCAAAAACTTCAGTCAAGCCTTTTGATAAACATTTTGACTAATTAGTAGTTAATGTTTTCCAGGCATCATTCAATGTGGTTTCAAAAATATTTGCTTTTTTGTTAAAATACTCATTAATTTTTTCTTCAAAAAATAAGTGTATTTATCCGATTTTCAAGCAAAGTTAAACAGTGCTTTTTAATTTTTAAAAAAGATGCAATTTCTGTGAAATGTCTCATACATTGAGAATAAGAAAGTTAAATGAAAAATATCTACAGTAAATTCAAACTGTGCTCATTGAAGTTTTAAATGCACCTTTTAATATTAAACCAGCTGTTATTTACTAGCTAGTTTATTGACTGTGAATGCATTGTTATGTAATGGAATTAAACTTCTGACTGTTTTATTCTTTAAGCACATACAACAGTATTCATCATGACTATTTTATTCATATTTGAAGTATGCTTACCACTGCATCATACTCTTTGAAGCAATTTGATGAGAACTAATGATAAAGAGATCCATTTTAGAAATAATTGCTTTAAGAAAAGTTAGGATTTTCAGTGATAGAAAAGAAAATTTAGAGGAATGAAATCATCAAAATAGGTTAAATCCCCATTCAGACTTCAAATTAGGGCAATATTTACAACTCAGTTCATATCTTTTATATTTTATTGTTGCATAGCAATGTATTTCACATTTATTGTCATTTAATTTATGTTTTCATCTTAAGCAGCAAAAATCTAGAGTAGAGTGTGGAGAAGTAGCAAGTGCTATTTTTAGCCAAATTTTGGCTGAAGACAAGTCTCCCCAACCTCCAAAGGTATCTATGTTGTGCTTTACAAATAAACTTAATTGTTTTGTACAAAAATTGTAATTTTTCTGTTGCATAATTGTTGGATTTAATTTTATAAATAATTACTCATTAAAACGTAAAATTGAAGAATATTTCCACAATCTTGTCTTCTTCCCCCCCCCCCCCCCCCATATTTTTCTTTACTTCTCATTTAAATTGTGTTTTCTATTATTTTAACTTATTCTCTGCCCAGATCAAGTTTTCTTTGCCTTGCTTTTTCCCATGGTTAAAATAGAATTTTGTATAATTTATAAAATTATTCATAACATATTAATATATTTTATATGTCGTATAAAAAGAAGAATAAAGTAGTCGGTGCTAATTTTCACATAACAACAGTGTAAAATTTAAAGATAAATATCTAAAAAAGGTGATCTAGGTAGTTTCTTTTATTCTTTTTGTAACATTCATTTTAGGCAGTGTCAGCATGTAACAAGGTCTAGCAATTGTTATATCTCAGTCTAGAAGAATCTAGAAGATTGATGTATGTCAGGTATGGGCAACCTTTGAAAAGCTGCGGGCCAAATTTTATGATATTAGCAAAGTTGCGGGCCGCATAATTGGGATTTATATGGGATTTTGAATGGTTTATATGGGTTTTATGCAGGGTTTTGATATGTTTCGCGGGACGTATCAAAAGCAGTGGCGGGCCACATCCGGCCCGTGGGTCGGTGATTGCCCATATGTGATGTATGTACTTTAAGCTCATTAAAGTAAATAACATTTCTTGTGTCCTGCATGCAATTTTGTGACCTCCCTGGAAATTTTTACCAGAACGGTCTCGCATCAAGCATCTATGTGTAGCTAGATTGGAATAAAGCATTTAGGATAAGTCTTACTTTTTGCTGAGTAATCAGTAAGTATCATTAAGCTGTGTGCCTGGTCTAAAAGGTATGGAGAAAGCTCTGTAGTTGGGAGGGCAGTACACTCTCTTTGGAGACCCGAGTTGGGCTTCCTCTTGATTCCATAAAGTCGTGAGAATTCGGAATCTGATTGGCCGCTGCTTTTTTGTAATCAGTTCGTTTATATTCCTTGGTGGGAGACAGGTGCAGCCTTGATCCTTGTGAATGTGGCTGTCAATGAAAATAAGTAAATTCTCTTAGTTTGAAACACATATGTTTATTATCAATCCGGAAAGTAACTCATGTTTTGGCTGAATGCCAAAATGGACCAGGCCAGAACTGTTGTATTTCTGTAAAAGCATTTCTATATTCAGACAACATTCTTCTGCATTATTAAACCTTTGTTCCGTTTTCTTTTAATTCCTTAAATGAATGTTTTAATAGAAATCTCATCAGTTATGGGGCACTTTTGGTAATTAGTTTTCTGTTTGAAAAAAAAAAAAGGTTGGTCAAGAGCACTTGGATGATTTTAAATGGAAGGTGTTTGGTCACCTGTTCTTGCACTTAGCAATTTCCAATAACAAAGATGTGTGCTCTGTATCAGTGGCACATAACTGCAGGCAGGTGTGAATAAGTGGTAATAACATCAGGTAGTAGAATTTCAGAAGTTTCTATAATGTTACAATAAGTATTTCAACTTAAGATAACTTTCGGGAAGTTGGTATAAGAATATGAGTTTCTAATGTGTGTAAAATTTTGTTTTTCCCCTTTTTCACTTAATTTTGTCATTCCAAAGTGTTGTGTCACTTTCTGAATTGCCCTTGGAGTATACATAAATAACAAACTAAACTCCTAAACTTATTTGATTTTTTTACAGACCCTAAAAAAAAGAAAGAAGAAAACTAATTATAAATCAAAAAGTTGCAAGAGACTAATTCAAAATTATTTGGATCTTTTGACTGCTTTAGTCTTTTCCTCCAAGAGTAAAGCAGAATCTGAAATGTTTTAGCCTTGTGACCAAAGATTCATATTGCTATTACTCCCTCCCTCCCTCCCTCCCTCCCTCTGGTGTAAATTCAAATAGCTCATTCAGTTACTCTGTACTAATTGTCTCCCCCCCCCCCTCTCTCTTTCGTAAAACTCCCATAGGATTTTGTATGGCCCTGCACTGCATTCAGAATTGGTTACAATGGTTTCTTCCTTCATATTCAGTTTTTCAATAGCATTTCAACATTGGGTAATTTAGGGTTTCTATAGTGATGATTTTGCCATTTTGGATATAGTGTGAGATTTTAATTAATTCTTAGTCCGTAAAAGACCCTATTAGTAACAACTATTCATTTCTTGATTTTAGATAATAGATTTTTTTTCCTTCAGAAAAAATCACACTGTACCTTGATGTGATGTTTATAGTAGTAATAGTAAAATTGTGCTATAAATGAAGGTATTGGTTGACATTGATAGTTATTGTAAGTCAAGTTGAAGCATATTAATATTGCATAATCTATATCCCTATCCATGAAATGCTAATGTCATATTATATTTATATGCATAAAAATGTCGTGCATAGAAAAATTAATTAATTTCATTAACAGGAATCTATTAATGTGGGAGAGGTAAAGGATGTCGTAGAAGGAAGGAAGGTAGTAGATATAGAAAAAGTAAAGAATATGGTTGAGGTACGGAAAAAAGCATCTGATTTACATGTTGCAATTAAGAATTTAATTGCTGGACGAATTGCTGGTGTTGAACAGGTATTAATTAAATGTGAAGATCTTTAGCTAAAATTATTCATTCTGACTTATTTGTACTGTACCTTCTGTATTTATTTTTCTCTATGTATAAAATTAAATAAGACTTTTGGGAGCAATTTTTTACAAAAAAAAAAAAAAAAAAAAACTTATGAAAAGGCCCCTTTGATTTTCCATGCCTGGATTCGTTTTGTTTCTCCTTTTCTGGTGGATTTATTCACCTTTATTTTCAGCTGTGTTATTAAATGTTGATAGATATTTGGTTTCATGCAAAAAAATATGTAGAATTACCAATACATTTTGAATATGATTTTGAGTCACCTGATCAAAATAGTAATATTTATATACTATTAAAGTGTAAACCTCTTTTTCATACTTGTTTGTCTAAAATTTTAGTTTTTCAATTTTCAACCCTTTAATGTGCAGTGTCCTTTCTGTGAGTGCACAAAACCCTCACATTTTGACTTTCAGTCAAAAAAATACTTAAAGGTAACCTAGCTGTATAAGTATCCTTTACTTTTTATCACATAATTTCAAGCAAAAATGATTGATTATTTCTAAAATTGATGTCAGAAATATTTTTATCGGTACTGGCATCTGCTGAAAACTAGAGAATGTGATGAAAATGATTCGATATTGGACAACTGGATTCACTTCCCAATAGCCCCAATGCTGAAAAAGAACAGCCATTGCATTTCCTCAATTTAATTACCACCAAACAGCCAGCTGTGTTTAAAAAAAATAAAAATAAAAATAAAATCTTTGGGTCTGTGGTATGCGATTGACAATTTGATCTACTGTTATGTTGCTGGTAATTAAATAGAGCAATGGCAATGACTACATTTTTTAGGTGTTGGCTCATTTGGACAGTCTATTCAGTTGTTCATCTACATCAATCTTCTATTTTTTGTAAATGCGGATACTGATAAAAATAATTCTGGTATCAATTTTACAAATAATTGATAATTTTTACTAGAAATTATGTGCTAAAAAGTAAAGAATTTTTATGCATCTGTATCACCCTTATGCATTTCATCAATAGTAAATTGATTCTTTGCAAATCAAAACTTAAGAAAATTGACTAATGCTTGAGTACTTTTGTGACCAACATTCAAAATGTCTGAGTTATGTGTCTTTACTGCAAGAACACACCAAGTTAAAGGGTTGATTTGTATCAAATTGGCAACTGCACCAGTTTTCCTTTATATGAAAGCTCAATACTGTTAATTTGCAAATGCTGTATTATATTTTTCTACTTGGAAATTGCTAATACATGCATTTAATTTGTGACTTATTAACAGTAAGGCCATACTACACTGCTTTCTACAGAAATAAGAACTTTGAAAGTTCTTTGTGATGATTTGCAAGCTCAGCTAAATGAAAAGAATGCTATATTTGAAAATGTAATAATAATTATTATTATTTCACTAAATACATTCATATGTATTGGTGTGTATTATTGGAGTTTTGTTAATATTGATGTACTTGTATAAGTTTTTACCATTTTCAGTGCAAATAAGTAAAGTAATAAAAACTTAAATGTTTTTCCATTATCTCAAGTAAGATTTGGATGTAAAAAACTTGGTATGGGTATCCAGTATTCAATGTATTATATAAACACAATGTTTATTCAGGTACAGCCAACTCTCTTTGTTACAAAAATCAAGGGACACAGGAAAACTTCATAATAAAGAAATTTCGTTATAACGTTGAAACCACTTTAATAAGCTAGACGCTTAAGGTATGAAGTAAAAATTTAGATGTAAATATCAGGATAAATAAATCATTAAACTTTGTAATAAATAACACATCTGTAACTTTAGCAATTAAACACATTTTTTTTGTTTGTTTCAATTTAATTTTTCTAAAATAAATAGAAAACTTCCATGACCTATTACTATCTCATGCTGTACTTTACAAATGATACTTATACATAATTACCTTAATGAGCTGTGAAGTAATCAGTTACGGTAGTTTCTCTTCTTTTCTTTAAAGCATCTTTAGTTGTCATTTTATTTATGACACAGAGATGTTTGTTAATATCCTCACTGTGAAGTCCTTTGCTTTGCTTGTAGTGTCAGACTTTTTCAATATATTAAAATCTTAAACAGATGAAATAGCACTTCAACTATTTTCACTTTCGGACTCATCCTCACTGGGAGAATCTTCATTTTCCACCAAAAAATCTTGGTTTGATTCTACACCATCATCTATATTTAAATACTAATCTATGCTGATTTTGTGCAATTTATCAAACAATGTGTTAGATCAACTCTTCCTCCATCTTCATCAAATGAAGGGATTTCTTCCTGTGACAAAGTATCATGTGGAAACAGGATTCATTTTGAGACTAGGAAACATTTTTTATGGTGGAAGCAGAAACATCTTGCCATGCTCAGTTGATGAGATTTATTCCATCTAAGACATTGATTTTAGTTTCTTTTCCAGCATCAACATTCAAAATGACCTTCTGCAGAAGCCATTGTCAGTATTTAGCCTTCAATGATCTAATAATTCCTTCATCTAAGTGTTGTAGTTTTGCAGTAGTTTTCGGGACAAGTACAAAAGTTCTTTATTTTCTAGTTGAACAGTTGTATCATGGTATAACACATTATCTAAAAGCAACAAAGTTTTTCTTCTTCTTTTGCGCATATCGTTGTCACAATTTAAGAGCCAGTTATCAACTATTACTCTTGTCATCCAAGCTTTTGAGATGTTTTTGTAAATAACTGGTAAAGAAGTAACCCCTTTCATGCAGCATGCAGATTTTGATTTTCCGATGACTAAAAGTTTCCTTTTTTCGCTCCCTGTCATATTAAAGCAAACTGCTACTGACAAGCGCTCTTTGCTTAATTTGTCGCAATGGCACTTTACACCTTTTAAAGCCAATGTTTGTTGAGGCAGAGCTCGGTAAAATAGTCCTGTCTCATCAATATTAAAAATGTCTTGCATTTCATACTTTAAAAAAAAATTCACTTTTATCTTTTTCTAGCCATCTATTGTATCATTGCTGATTCATTGTGAGCTTTTTTTTGCATGCTATGCTGTACCTTTTTTTAAACTTAGACAGCCATCCATCACTTAATCAAAGTTTTGATATCCTAAAGAAAGATGCAAAATTCCTCGTTTTTTTCTTGCAAAACTAGTCCACTTACTGGAATATTCTTTCCTCTGGCATCTTTAAACCAAGAGTATAATGCATCTTCTACGTCAACACATTTTGCTGATTGCATCCTTTTGAAGGAAGTTGACACTTTTCCACTTTTGTAACTTTCCATAATTTTCTCTTTACTTTTTAAAATTGTTCTTTGAGTGTGGTATTTCGAATTCCTTTGCAACTTCAGATTTCCTAATTTGACTTTCTTCAATGCGTTTTATAGTTTTTATTTTATCCTCTATAGATAAAGGTTTGCCTTTAGCTGCCATTTCAATCCAGATTTTCAGCTGAAGGAACAAACAAGTGTAACTTCCTTAGAATTGCTGGAACATGACTGGCAATGATGAAAACTGTGAAGGACAGAACCGAAGTCTAATGCTTAGTGTTTACTATAGAGTCTCAGGGTCAGAACATTTGCAGAAATGTATCAAGTGACTTACTGATCTATCCTCTTTGGTTTAGAGCAGGTTTGAAGGCATCCGAATAACAAAGATCCCTGATCCTCTGGGGACCCATTACCCCTCAGGTCTATGAAATTACTTGTTACCCTTCTAGAAACCTGTGTCTGCCCACAAGAAGATTTCCCTTTTTCTTTGTTCTCTGCTACTAGCTGGTACCATGGAAATGGAAAATTTCTTTTTTTGCACTAAAACTAGTTTTTTCCACTAAAATATTGCCAAGAATATTAAGATAAATTACCTAACACGTTAATCAATTTCATTATAACGATTTTTTAAACCCAATTTCAAATTGTTTTTATTTCGCTATAAAGTGAAATTCATTATAATGTTTTAAATCTCCTATATTTTAACATTAATCTAACTAAATAAAATATCCTTCATTATAACATGAGCTTCGCTATATATCATGTTTCGTTATAGAGTTGTCTGTATTATGTTTTTTGTAAGTCATTGTTTAATTAAGAACAAAATGTAATGGTTAGCTTAAGTCACATTTATTAGGAGTATTAGACATTGCATTCACTTTAATCAATCATTGCGGCCTCAAACATTATCATGTTAAAATCTATATATATATATAAAAGAGAAGAGTTTGTTTGTTTGTTCGCTATACACGTCCAGACATTTCGAGGGATCTGGACCAAATTTGGCATGCTGACTAAATAGGACAAGAGAAAGCTAATGCTGTAAAAATGAAATTATTCGGATTAATAGTTTTTGAGTTATTTTATGTTTTGTAAGGTTTTTGGCCATTTTTCTCGCATTTTACGTTATCGCGAGCTAAATTTCTGTCCGAATACTATATTTTTTATATCATCGGAAACTACAGAGTTTTCTTTTTCAAATACAATTTGTTACAAAATCGTACTTACATTTGTCGATTTTTGGGAATTTTTTAAAGGAAATCCTGTTTCGAAGAAAATGGATGGCTTTTAAAAATATGCTATTTTTAAACTGTTGCATCGAAAAACCTAACAGGCAAAAATTTTCCATCTTTCTACTGCTTATTAAACATTTATTTCTCCCTCCTTTAAATTTTGAACCGTGCAGAAATGTATATTAGATTTTTTTATATGATTTTTTTTCTGAAAAGATCGCAGGTTAAAATTCTCTGTGGACTGCAAATTCCGCAAAATGAAAGTCGCAAACTTCCCCCTCTGGTTTTCAAGGTCGCTTCAACTGTGAGTGCGCTTCGCGAGAGGGGGGGAATTTCTTCTGGCGTCCTGAAAGAGAGAGGGGGGAGAAAGAGGTGGAGATTAAGGTGACCATACGTCCTCGAAATTCGAGGACAGTCCCCAAATATAGATCGTTTTTTCAATTTGTCATCAAAAATACTTTCACTTCTTGGGGACGTCAAAAGTCCCCAAATTTAAAGATTTGTACTTTTACCCTGAAAGTTTCGGTTTAGTTTATTTATTTCAGAGAAAACTGAAGAAATAAAATAAAACTACTAAAAGTGCCTTCTGCTCAAAGAAACAACAAAATTCAATCTCTGAAAAATGATTGATAGAACACAGACAGGTAGAAGAGGAGAAATCTAGCCACGTCCAGTTCCCGGAGCCTCTACGCCATCGGGTGCTTTGTTCTTTTTTTTTCTATTTTGCAGAGGGAAGACCCATGTCCTTTTTTTTTTAAAATTATTATTGCAGCGGGAAGTCCCATGTCCTTTTTTTTTTTATCATTGCAGCGGGAGGATTTACATTCCAGCCTAGCCAAGTCCAATTCCTGGCAACGTCTGTATTTTATTAGGTTCCGTGTTTTTTTTTTTTGTTGCAGTCGGAAATCCCGTTTCCTTTTTTTATCATTCCAGCAGGAGGATTCACATTCCTTCCCTTTACAATCTATATTTAAGGTAAATGGCATTTCTCATTCATTGCACAGGCAACGCCGGGCCACGCTGCTAGTGTTATCTATTTTACTGTTTTTCAAAATGTGTTATTGATAATGACTTAAAACATCATTGCATGTATTGCAGTTTTCAAATTAAATCAGAGTATTAATCTATAGTAAATTATAGCTATATTACTATATTTTTATATAATATATATGGCTTATTCATGTATTTAATTAATGTTTTTTATTAACAGGAAAACACTGAAATACTTCATAAAGAAGTGATGAGTTTAAAAGAACTTTGTGAAGAAAAGGATGCCACTATTATAAAGGTAGTTATAATAGGCATTCACATCTGCTTGTGTTGTGTTATTTACTATCACTAATATCATATTTCTTAGTAGAGAAAGTTAGTAGAGTATCTGAAAAATTATCCAAAGTCCACTTTTATAGATAATGATATATCACACCAGTTATAAATGTCTGTTCAAGGTTAATTATTTCTATTGATATGGCAGTTGCAAATTATCTGTATAGCATAATGACATAGTATGGAATTTTGCTGATAAAGTCAGGGAATTTTGTTTGAGAAATTAAGTGGCAACCCTGTAGTATAAAAACTTGCCTTAAGTTGAATCACAAAGGACTGAAGCATTTATCTGTTAAAGCTAGGTTACCATTTAATGAAAATACATTCAGTTAATGAGATTTTCATTGGACTAGACAATTTACATCTAAAAGAACTTTCCACTTACAGGAAGGTTTGTTTAAATGCAGGTTTTATTGTATAAATCTATTGAGAAATAGAGTCATTGACAGAAGTATAAAACTGATAGCTCGTGTGGATAAATAGTACTTGAAATTTAGATGTCTCCAATTGCTGAAATTGGAGGCATTTGAGACGATTTCTTCAAACTTCAGATTGTAAAATAATAAAATTAATACTAGTTTTTTAAATCAAGTTATTATACAATAACTATATTAAATTTGGATTTCAATGTAACCAGGGACGTTATTATCACAAGTGGAATCAATGTCATTTTTCTGGATATCAAAGTTGGTCTAAAATTTCAATCAGATTAATAAACTGAAAAAACCATGAATGAATAAAATACTTCCCAAAATTTTGAAGTTATGACTAACTGCAATTATCCTTCTTGTATCCCTGTAAGTATTCCTGTGCAATATTTTCAAATCTTAACAAGGCTATGGTTGAACAGGTTTAAAGAATAGTAAAGTAGGTAAAGAATCTTCATTTTCCGCCAAAAAATCTTGGTTTGATTCTACACCATCATCTATATTTAAATACTCATCTATGCTGATTTTGTGCAATTTATCAAACAATGTGTTAGATCAACTCTTCCTCCATCTTTATCAAATGAAAGGATTTCATAATAAAAACATATAAAACATTATTTAATACGACGGATTAATCAGTTAAAATTTTTTTATTTGGGAATACCTTATTCCCCCGTAAACGATATATATTTCGGTTACACACATAACCATCATCAGTCGTTTCTGGATCTCACATTAATGGCGGCTTCCTCTTCTATCTCTTCCCTCTTCTTCCGGAATTTTCGATGAATGACATCATCCCATGATCGGTCGATTGTATGAAGCGCATCGTTGATGCTGCCATCTGTCGTCACTATTTCCAAGCTCTCACGAATGTAGGCATATATACTATTTTTAAAGTTGGCTATTATTTTAATATTTTTAAAATCAATGGTAATGGGCTCTTCCAAAGCAAAACGGGCCAGAGCGGTACTTTGTTTCTGGAGGTTAATGTCTTGAAAATGTTAGTTTTTTCGCTCTTTAATTTTCCTCTTTGTAACGCCGATGTAGCAATTTTCTTTATTAGTATCGTTTGACAAAAAATTAATTTTATAGATCCCTGCGGTTTCTATGGGGTTTATTGGGTCTTTTTCTGATCTAATGCGCTGAAAAATTGTTTTATTAGGTTTAATTGGAATACGGAAGTTCTTTTTACTGGCGATATTAGAAAGTTTATTGGCTATCCCTCGGCTATAGGGGATAGCGGTAGTAAAACGTGGTTTATCTTTTTGATGGTTGTCTATAATATTTAATGTACTTTGCCTTGCTTTGAAAACTTTATCGAAAATTTCTCGAGGGTAGTTGGCGTCTTGACATTGTTTCCTAATGAAAGCAATTTCTTTTTCAAGGAGGTCGGTGTTAGAACAAACTTTGAAAGCGCGGTCGATATAGGAACGAATAGCTGCAATTTTATAGTTGAAAGGGGTTTTAGATTTAAAATTTACTATATTAGTATTACAAGTAGGTTTTCGAAAAATGGTGGTCTCAATGAGATTGTTTCTTGTTATGTTCACATCTAAGTAATTGAGGCTATTATTGATTTCTTTTTCGTAGGTAAATTTAATGTTCGGGTGTATGGCATTAAGTTGATTGATCAAATTATTTTCTTCATTATTGTGGGTGGTAAGGATAGCGAAGATATCGTCGACATAGCGAAGGCAAAGTTTGATGGTACTATTGTGTGTCTGTTTAATCTGTTCCTCAAGGATTCTCATTTTCCAGTCGGCAATTATTCCGGATATAGGGGAGCCCATGGGGACTCCTTGTCCTCCTTAACCTTCTTAACTTCCCTTAACCTCCAGAAACAAAGTACCGCTCTGGCCCGTTTTGCTTTGGAAGAGCCCATTACCATTGATTTTAAAAATATTAAAAAAATAGTCAACTTTAAAAATAGTATATATGCCTACATTCGTGAGAGCTTGGAAATAGTGACGACAGATGGCAGCATCAACGATGCGCTTCATACAATCGACCGATCATGGGATGACGTCATTCATCGAAAATTCCGGAAGAAGAGGGAAGAGATAGAAGAGGAAGCCGCCATTAGTGTGAGATCCAGAAACGACTGATGATGGTTATGTGTGTAACCGAAATATATATCGTTTACGGGGGAATAAGGTATTCCCAAATAAACTCAGCAACCTAAAGAAAAGTAACAAGATCGTTTGCTTAAGCTCTGACAAGACCGGAAAGATTGTTATTCTGGATAAAAAAGATTACCAAGAAAAAATGGAACAAACCATCAATAGCCTAAACGTTTTACATCTTCCCAAAGACCCCACCACGAAAATCAATAATAAACTAAAAACTTTAATAAAAAATGGTACCTGGCCGGATCAGAAAGGTCCTAACTATAACAATACCGCTAATTTCGCCCCACGGATTTTCGCTAAATTTAAAGATTATAAAAATCCCCCCTCCCTTTGCCCAATTGTGAGCAAATGCGAAGGCCCCACCTACACTCTTGAAAAATATATGAAAGATACATTGCAAGAAATTATACCCCCCTCTAACAGCACTCTAACTTCCACCGACGATTTCATTAAAAACATCCGCGATTATAAACTTAATGAAGACGATATTATGGTCAGTTTCGATGTTGTAAATCTATACCCGTCAATAGATATTAAAGAAATGAACCAAATTATTAACAAACAAATTCAAAGTAGTTTTAAAGATATAAACATAATTAACACCCTAACTAGTGCCATAAATCTAATTTTAAATAATTCATACTTTCAATACAATAATCACTTCTACCAACAAATACAAGGAGTCCCCATGGGCTCCCCCATATCCGGAATAATTGCCGACTGGAAAATGAGAATCCTTGAGGGACAGATTAAACAGACACACAATAGTACCATCAAACTTTGCCTTCGCTATGTCGACGATATCTTCGCTATCCTTACCACCCACAATAATGAAGAAAATAATTTGATCAATCAACTTAATGCCATAGACCCGAACATTAAATTTACCTACGAAAAAGAAATCAATAATAGCCTCAATTACTTAGATGTGAACATAACAAGAAACAATAATCTCATTGAGACCACCATTTTTCGAAAACCTACTTGTAATACTAATATAGTAAATTTTAAATCTAAAACCCCTTTCAACTATAAAATTGCAGCTATTCGTTCCTATATCGACCGCGCTTTCAAAGTTTGTTCTAACACCGACCTCCTTCAAAAAGAAATTACTTTCATTAGGAAACAATGTCAAGACGCCAACTACCCTCGAGAAATTTTCGATAAAGTTTTCAAAGCAAGGCAACGTAAATTAAATATTATAGACAACCGTCAAAAAGATAAACCACGTTTTACTACCGCTATCCCCTATAGCCGAGGGATAGCCAATAAACTTTCTAATATCGCCAGTAAAAAGAACTTCCGTATTCCAATTAAACCTAATAAAACAATTTTTCAGCGCATTAGATCAGAAAAAGACCCAATCAACCCCATCGAAACCGCAGGGATCTATAAAATTAATTTTTTGTCAAACGATACTAATAAAGAAAATTGCTACATCGGCGTTACAAAGAGGAAAATTAAAGAGCGAAAAAACTAACATTTTCAAGACATTAACCTCCAGAAACAAAGTACCGCTCTGGCCCGTTTTGCTTTGGAAGAGCCCATTACCATTGATTTTAAAAATATTAAAATAATAGCCAACTTTAAAAATAGTATATATGCCTACATTCGTGAGAGCTTGGAAATAGTGACGACAGATGGCAGCATCAACGATGCGCTTCATACAATCGACCGATCATGGGATGATGTCATTCATCGAAAATTCCGGAAGAAGAGGGAAGAGATAGAAGAGGAAGCCGCCATTAATGTGAGATCCAGAAACGACTGATGATGGTTATGTGTGTAACCGAAATATATATCGTTTACGGGGGAATAAGGTATTCCCAAATAAAAAAATTTTAACTGAAAGGATTTCTTCGTGTGACAAAGTATCATGTGGAAACAGGATTCATTTTGAGACTAGGAAACATTTTTTATGGTGGAAGCAGAAATATCTTGCCATGCTCAGTTGATGAGATTTATTCCATCTAAGACATTCATTTTAGTTTCTTTTCCAGCATCAACATTCAAAATGACCTTCTGCAGAAGCCATTGTCAGTATTTAGCCTTCAATGATCTAATAATTCCTTCATCTAAGTGTTGTAGTTTTGCAGTAGTTTTTGGGACAAGTACAAAAGTTCTTTATTTTCTAGTTGAACAGTTGTATCATGGTATAACACATTATCTAAAAGCAACAAAGTTTTTCTTCTTCTTTTGCGCATATCGTTGTCACAATTTAAGAGCCAGTTATCAACTATTACTCTTGTCATCCAAGCTTTTGAGATGTTTTTGTAAATAACTGGTAAAGAAGTAACCCCTTTCATGCAGCATGCAGATTTTGATTTTCCGATGACTAAAAGTTTCCTTTTTTCGCTCCCTGTCATATTAAAGCAAACTGCTACTGACAAGCGCTCTTTGCTTAATTTGTCGCAATGGCACTTCACACCTTTTAAAGCCAATGTTTGTTGAGGCAGAGCTCGGTAAAATAGTCCTGTCTCATCAATGTTAAAAATGTCTTGCATTTCATACTTTAAAAAAAAATTCACTTTTATCTTTTTCTAGCCATCTATTGTATCATTGCTGATTCATTGTGAGCTTTTTTTTGCATGCTATGCTGTACCTTTTTTTAAACTTAGACAGCCATCCATCACTTAATCAAAGTTTTGATATCCTAAAGAAAGATGCAAAATTCCTCGGTTTTTTCTTGCAAAACTAGTCCACTTCCTGGAATATTCTTTCCTCTGGCATCTTTAAACCAAGAGTATAATGCATCTTCTACGTCAACACATTTTGCTGATTGCTGCATCCTTTTGAAGGAAGTTGACACTTTTCCACTTTTGTAACTTTCCATAATTTTCTCTTTACTTTTTAAAATTGTTCTTTGAGTGTGGTATTTCGAATTCCTTTGCAACTTCAGATTTCCTAATTTGACTTTCTTCAATGCGTTTTATAGTTTTTATTTTATCCTCTATAGATAAAGCTTTGCCTTTAGCTGCCATTTCAATCCAGATTTTCAGCTGAAGGAACAAACAAGTGTAACTTCCTTATAATTGCTGGAACATGACTGGCAACGATGAAAACTGTGAAGGATAGAACCGAAGTCTCATGCTTAGTGTTTACTATAGAGTCTCAGGGTCAGAACATTTGCAGAAATGTATCAAGTGACTTACTGATCTATCCGCTTTGGTTTAGAGCAGGTTTGAAGGCATCCGAATAACAAAGATCCCTGATCCTCTGGGGACCCATTACCCCTCAGTTCTATGAAATTACTTGTTACCCTTCTAGAAACCTGTGTCTGCCCACAAGAAGATTTCCCTTTTTCTTTGTTCTCTGCTACTAGCTGGTACCATGGAAATGGAAAATTTCTTTTTTTGCACTAAAACTAGTTTTTTCCACTAAAATATTGCCAAGAATATTAAGATAAATTACCTAACACGTTAATCAATTTCATTATAACGATTTTTTAAACCCAATTTCAAACTGTTTTTATTTCGCTATAAAGTGAAATTCATTATAATGTTTTAAATCTCCTATATTTTAACATTAATCTAAATAAAATATCCTTCATTATAACATGAGCTTCGCTATATCGTGTTTCGTTATAGAGTTGTCTGTATTATGTTTTTTGTAAGTCATTGTTTAATTAAGAACAAAATGTAATGGTTAGCTTAAGTCACATTTATTAGGAGTATTAGACATTGCATTCACTTTAATCAATCATTGCGGCCTCAAACATTATCATGTTAAAATCTATATACATATATATAAAAGAGAAGAGTTTGTTTGTTTGTTCGCTATACACGTCCAGACATTTCGACGGATCTGGACCAAATTTGGCACGCTGACTAAATAGGACAAGAGAAAGCTAATGTCGTAAAAATGAAATTAATTGGATTAATAGTTTTTGAGCTATTTTATGTTTTGTAAGGTTTATGGCCATTTTTCTCGAATTTTACGTTATCGCGAGCTAAATTTCTGTCCGAATACTATATTTTTTATATCATCGGAAACTACAGAGTTTTCTTTTTCAAATACAATTTGTTACAAAATCGTACTTACATTTGTCGATTTTTGGGAATTTTTTAAAGGAAATCCTGTTTCGAAGAAAATGGATGGCTTTTAAAAATATGCTATTTTTAAACTGTTGCATCGAAAAACCTAATGGGCAAAAATTTTCCATCTTTCTACCGCTTATTAAACATTTATTTCTCCCTCCTTTAAATTTTGAACCGTGCAGAAATGTATATTAGATTTTTTTATATGATTTTTTTTCTGAAAATATCGCAGGTTAAAATTCTCTGTGGACTGCAAATTCCGCAAAATGAAAGTCGCAAACTTCCCCCTCTGGTTTTCAAGGTCGCTTCAACTGTGAGCGTGCTTCGCGAGAGGGGGGAATTTCTTCTGGCGTCCTGAAATAGAGAGGGGGCAGAAAGAGGTGGAGATTAAGGTGACCATACGTCCTCGAAATTCCAGGACAGTCCCCAAATATAGACCGTTTTTTCAATTTGTCATCAAAAATACTTTCACTTCTTGGGGACGTCAAAAGTCCCCAAATTTAAAGATTTGTACTTTTACCCTGAAAGTTTCGGTTTAGTTTATTTATTTCAGAGAAAACTGAAGAAATAAAATAAAACTACTAAAAGTGCCTTCTGCTCAAAGAAACAACAAAATTCAATCTCTGAAAAATGATTGATAGAACACAGACAGGTAGAAGAAGAGAAATCTAGCCACGTCCAGTTCCCGGAGCCTCTACGCCATCGGGTGCTTTGTTCTTTTTTTTTTCTATTTTGCAGCGGGAAGACCCATGTCCTTTTTTTTTATTATTATTATTGCAGCGGGAAGTCCCATGTCCTTTTTTTTTTTATCATTGCAGCGGGAGAATTCACATTCCAGCCTAGCCAAGTCCAATTCCTGGCAACGTCTGTATTTTATTAGGTGCCGTGTTCTTTTTTTTTTTTTTTTTTTTTTTTTTTCAGTCGGAAATCCTGTGTCCTTTTTTATACATTCCAGCAGGAGGATTCACATTCCTTCCCTTTACAATCTATATTTAAGGTAAATGGCATTTCTCGTTCATTGCACAAGCAACGCCGGGCCACGCTGATAGTGTTATCTATTTTACTGTTTTTCAAAATGTGTTATTGATAATGACTTAAAACTGCATGTATTGCAGTTTTCAAATTAAATCAGAGTATTAATCTATAGTAAATAACAGGCTATATTACTATATTTTTATATAATATATATGGCTTATTCATGTATTTAATTAATGTTTTTTATTAACAGGAAAACACTGAAATACTTCATAAAGAAGTGATGAGTTTAAAAGAACTTTGTGAAGAAAAGGATGCCACTATTATAAAGGTAATTATAATGGGACTTCACATCTGCTTGTGTTGTGTTATTTACTATCACTAATATCATATTTCTTAGTAGAGAAAGTTAGTAGAGTATCTGAAAAATTATCCAAAGTCCACTTTTATAGATAATGATATATCACACCAGTTATAAATGTCTGTTCAAGGTTAATTATTTCTATTGATATGGCAGTTGCAAATTATCTGTATAGCATAATGACATAGTATGGAATTTTGCTGAAAAAGTCAGGGAATTTTGTTTGAGAAATTAAGTGGCAACCCTGTAGTATAAAAACTTGCCTTAAGTTGAATCGAAAAGGACTGAAACATTTATCTGTTAAAGCTAGGTTACCATTTAATGAAAATACATTCAGTTAATGAGATTTTCATTGGACTAGACAATTTACATCTAAAAGAACTTTCCACTTACAGGAAGGTTTGTTTAAATGCAGGTTTTATTGTATAAATCTATTGAGAAATAGTCATTGACTGAAGTATAAAACTGATAGCTCGTGTGGATAAATAGTACTTGAAATTTAGATGTCTCCAATTGCTGAAATTGGAGGCATTTGAGACGATTTCTTCAAACTTCAGATTGTAAAATAATAAAATTAATACTAGTTTTTTTAATCAAGTTATTAGACAATAACTATATTAAATTTGGATTTCAATGTAACCAGGGACGTTATTATCACAAGTGGAATCAATGGATATCAAAGTTCGTCTAAAATTTCAATCAGATTAATAAACTGTGAAAAAACCATGAATGAATAAAATACTTCCCAAAATTTTGAAGTTATGACTAACTGCAATTATCCTTCCTGTATCCCTGTAAGTATTCCTGTGCAATATTTTCAAATCTTAACAAGGCTATGGTTGAACAGGTTTAAAGAATAGTAAAGTAAGTTTGAGTAAAATATAATTTAAACAATTACTTTTTGCATTATCTGGAAGATTTTTTTTTCTTGCATTTTTGTGTATCGGATTTTTTTTTTTTTTTTTTTTTGTAGATACTAAATTTCATGTCAAACCATGTAACCATGTCAAACAGATCGAATCACATTACTGCTTTTCACAGTTTTTCTTTCTACAATTTTAATTATGAAGAAATAAATTTAAAGTGTAAAGGCTAGAGGAAACAAAGAAACATAAGGAGAATTTAGTAATATTTTTACAACTCAATAAAATATTTGTATCATATTAGTGATATGGGTTCTAAACTGATTAATTTAGATGTTAGCTGTGTGAATTTGTAGAATGTAGCTGAATGTTACTCTGTTTTTTCTACTTATGCATATTTTCAAGAAAGGTTTGTGTGTGTGTTTTCTTTAGTGTATCAGTATTTTATTTGCTGTTGTATATAATCTAATGTGCTCTGAGAATATTAATTTTGAGTATTAAATGTTTGAGATTTAATAATTACCGTATTTTCTTGCGTGTAATCTGCACCTGCTATTTTTTTAAATAAAAAAAAAATAGCAGATAATATGCACTGGCAGATAATCTGAAGATAACATCTCGGATTATTCACTATTTTCAACAGCCCACTTCCTTTTTTAATCAGTGACTATGTATATATAACTGTAATGTGAACAAAACAAAAAAACTGTAAAATAACAAAAAGTTACAAAATACAATTTTTGACCAACTAATTTTTAATGTAACTAATTAATAAGGTGGTTTTAAAATGCTTTGTGATATTTGAATTGTATTCTTTCAATTTTATGACTACAGTTTTTCGTTTCAGTTAATTGTTTTTAAAACGTAAAATTTCTTATACATCATTCAATACTTGAGGTTTATAAATTTCTGAAAAAAAAAAGTCCATGGAAAGTAATAAAGTTTTGAACTTACCTTGAACTTGACACATTAATTAAAGAAACAATTGCAAATCACACATGTAATAATAAACACTCCCTCTGACACAATTTTTAATTATTTAAAAATCACAATTACAAACTAATTGAAACCTTCAAATTCAGAATCATCTGTATCCAAATTAAATAAATTTAAAATGTTTTTATTTAATTCAGAAGACTCAGTGTCGTCATCGAAATCTTCATTATCATCAATTTTGCAGTTTCCTGCTATGATTTCACACTTTTTAAGAGTTCTTTACTGTTGACGTTTCTACAGCCTCCCATGCAGTTTTTACCCTTTGCGTAACTTCTGTGTATGACGCTCGGTACATTTTCCCTTTATCAGTAAAAGTGTGCATTCCTTTGAGCATCTAATCTTCCCACTCCTTTCATAATTTACTTTTGAATGAGCGATTCACACCAACATATAGGGGTTGTAAGATTTTGGTTAAACCTCCAGGAGTTATGGAGAGTTTTGCTCCCAGAGATTTTACATTGATCTTTTATAGATTCCTTTAGGTGGGCTTTCATGGAATCCATTATCAGAAGAGCACAAGGCTTAAAAAAAAACTATTTTGTCGTTGTCTCCATACATACAGTATTTAACCACTCCTTCATAACTTCTTCGTTCATCCAACCTTTGATATTCACTTGAATTATCACATTGGTTGGAAAGTTTTCCTTTAGCACAGTTTTTCTTTTGAAGATGATCATTGGCGGCAGTTTACTTCTGTCAGCAGGGAAGCTAAAACAACGGTGAAAGAATTTCTTTCGTGCCCAGTTGTGTTGATATTTACGCTATTTGTTTCTATTTGCTACCACAGTCCGATTTGGGGGAATGTCGAACGAGACAGGCACCTCGTCCATATTATAAATCTCTCTACGAAGTTGTTGGATGAAATTAGATTTCTCGTAAAATCTAGAAAATCAAATTTTTGAATTTCCCAGTCATCGGGTAATTTTTGTCTGACAGTTGTACAATTCCAAATGTTTAAGCATTTTCTTCTCATAAATCAAAGGCACCACGAAGGGCAGGTGGTGAAATTTTCAATTCCGTCTTCCATTGCCAATATCTTCACTTTTTCCCGTATATTTATCTTGGAAATGGGAGCATCGTTTTGGCACTGATCCCCATTATCCAGCTATGCAACTTGTTTTCCAACTTTGCCCTTGCTGCATTTCCACGTCTAAAGGATCTTCTTGAGCGTGAACCTTCGTTGAACTTCTCTTTGTTTTTTCACCTCACGTGAATGTTCGATTCATCAATATCAAAAAGGCGACTTGCCTCCCTGTTTCCAACCCCTTCAGCTTTTTTAATTACTTTTAGTTTAAATTCAGAAGTGTAACTAACATGTTTTCTCTTGGCCATGGTAACTTACATACAACACGTGTAACAAACTGCAAGCAAAATAGTAGTAGAATAGAAGTTGAAGCATGAACAATATGAGATGGCAATTTTGAGAAATGATTGTTCATTTGAGCATGTTGCCAAAAAGCTAGCAAAATATAACGTAAAAAACAAAAGCCACTCCTACTAGTACATACACATCATATGTAAGCCAATCACTAGCACCTCTGCGAACAATCGTGTCTACCATTACGCACACGAATCTCTTGGAAGCGCTTCGAGAGGATGGACCAATCAGGACTTGTTTCGCTTCCAACCAGATCGTTTTCGGGCCGGCCAAAACACATTGGCAAGTGGTGTCGATTTGAAGATGGTTTGGAGAGTGGCCTGAGGCCGATTTCGCAAGAAAA
Organism: Cheiracanthium punctorium; assembly: GCA_038373885.1. Classification (NCBI taxonomy): domain Eukaryota; kingdom Metazoa; phylum Arthropoda; class Arachnida; order Araneae; family Cheiracanthiidae; genus Cheiracanthium; species Cheiracanthium punctorium. The sequence goes on from JAWZYV010013819.1 coordinate 626,692, forward strand.
GGGCACAAGGACATGTGAAGCGTGAATCTGTTTGGTGCGAAATGTGTTGTGATTGGTTTTTCAAAACGGTTTGTGTGTGAAACGGACATTATGACTGCCAGTAAAACTGATATATACATGGACGTGTATTTTTAAAAAAAAAAGCTGCAGATAATCCGCATTTAATAATTTTAAAGGTTTTTTAACAGATAATCCGCAGATTATACGCATGAAAATACGGTAATCCAAGAGCATTCTTTCTTTTAAAATTTCTATTATATGTTTATCAGTTTTTTCACATTTTTTCTGACGTATTTTAAATTTCTCTTTTTTTTTTTTTTTTTTTTTTTTTTGTGTGTGTTGTTGTTGTCTAGCTGAAGGAAGAATTAGTTAAAGCAAATGGTGTAATCGAATATTTAACAAAAGAAAGGGTATGTTCAATGCAATTTTCTTAGTTATAATTTTTTTTTTTTTTTTTTTTAATGATAAAACAGTAGTGTTTGTAGTTTGGAAAGAGTTTTGCTTTAAGTTATTTATTGAGCTGAGATTTGATTTTATTATAATATTATGAAACTAAATTAAAAAGTCTTAGATATATAAATTTGATGAAATTAAAATTAAGAAATTTGCAAATGTAGAGATTATCAAACTTTTCAGGGCCACCATCCCCTTTAGAGGGGAAAAAAAAGTCCAATGCCTTCCAGTGCATGATAGTTAACTTTATATGGAATACTAAAAAATGTTATGTATGCCCAATTTATCTGTTTATCTTTTAAGAATGAAAATGTAGAAAATAATAAGTAATAAATAAATAAATGTACAATTGTTTGTTAAAATGTTAAGAGTAAGCATAAAAATCAAAAAGAAATAAAGTAATGTGCGATAAACACAAAATTAATAATAAATAAATAAAAATTAATGAAGTGATTGAGACTGGTGGAGAGTCAAATCTGTTAATCGGGGGGTTCCAATTTTGTTAACATCTTTTTGCAGATCACTTCATTCCTCTTCTTTACTAGTAAACTATTAGCTACTGCATTGGATAATTCACATTCAATTATATAGGATGAAGGAAATGCAATTAAAAACCTCTGTAATATTGCCCTTAATCCAGGATAGAGGGCTGGTTTTGATTTTTGAAACCAGAACTTTTGGTATCCATGTTTGAACTTTCCTTTGAATTCTGTGAGTTCCTCTTACAAATTTCGATAACTTTTCTGTATCTGCATTTACTAAACTAGCTGCGTGCCCGTTCTTCGCACGGTAGGAAACGAAAATGTTCCTTACATGTGTAATTCCACTTAATTCCAGTGATGTGAAATCTAAAATAAAAGCGAAATTATTTGACTTATAATGTAAAGTTTGCGTCATGAGTACTAACTTGGCATCATTGCAATATCATGACTCAAAAAACTACATCAGTGTCATTCGCGACCAGAAAAGTGAAAAGCTTAGCGGTTTGCAGAGAACTCCTGACTTTCAAAATGTGTTATTTCTATATCATACTGTTTTGAGGTTCAAGTTGTAGCATTAAATACCTCAGACACTACATGAAATGAACAACTATTTATTTTAAAATAGCTGCGAATTTCATTTTTAAAAAGTTCAAGTAATCTCCTCTGTTGAAATTACTGCGGTATATATCAACGCAAATTAGAATTACTTATCGCTCAGTTGGTTGTAAAACAACCCTTGATGAAGGATAAAAAGAACAGTTTTAATTTCATGAAATATTTATTAACGTTGTATATTGGGATTTATTCATATCATCCTTACAAATCTACCAATACTACCTATTACGCATATTGAAACTATCTATCTTCGCTTCTCCCTCTTTAATGCTCAATTTAACGAAACAGCTTACATTATTTGGCACAAATGGGACCTTTATATTCTTTAGCAATTTACGCATTACCATAAACATTATTCATTTCCCATAATAGTTGCTATTAAGGAAGCTCTCCATACAAATTTAATTTATGCATAGTTTTGTAGGATTGGCGTATTTAGCACCGCAAAACATTTAATCTCACCGTGGTGAAAAATATTCAAGCGGTGCCAAGTTAAATATCCATGTATCCAATATAAAGATATCTTATAAATCCTCCATAGTTCTGTCTACTGAAAACATCAAACTGTGCCATCTCGAGGAGCTATTTAGAATCGCTATAACTGTGACAGGACGTTAGAGTTGCAGAGTTTACAAATTTCACGCCTTTTTAAAAATTTGACGTCACTGTTTAACTACTGTAAAAGATACCCCGGTTGGCATCATGAATTTCTCAGTTTATATCTAAAGTAAGTTTTAATCAAAATATCGCCTCCTTGTGTTAAAAAAAGAGCAGGGATAAATGAGTTAAATTTGTGGCGTAATTTTTACGTATTTTAAAGCATTTGACGTCATAGATCCTCACTTGCGCATTGAAATTCCGATATCCCATTTAAAAAATCGATTGGTTGGGAAAAGAACATTTTTTTCTAATCCTTTTTGTGGCAACGCAATTAAATTATCACGTGCCATGATCAATTAATGTAATCCCGTAAGCTCTCCTTTATGGAGGAACGTAATACAATGTTAAAATAAAACTATACTCGCAACCTGCATGCATACGCTAGGCAACGCCTGCGCCATAATTAAATGCCAAAAATAAAAATAGTAAATAGAAAAATTTTAATATATCGCGCTTTGAAACGAACTTTGTAACTTTTAAAATGAACATTTTCAGCACCTTGAAGACATTTCAATTTTTAAATAAGCACCGGATCAAAATACCACTTCTAATAATAATAATCGTGAATTTATTAGTTTATTTCTACAGTAAATTTTAATCAAAATATCGTCTCCCTGTGTTGAAAATAGAGCTGGAATAAATGAGTTAAAATTATGGCGTAATTTTTACGTATCTTAAAGCATTTGACGTCATAGATCCTCACTTGCGAATTGAAATTCTGATATTCTGATTCTTTCCCATTTCAAAGCTCGATTGGTTGAAAAAACCCATTTTTGTAATCCTTTCTGTGGCAACAACCAAAAATAAGTTCTCGTGCCGCGATCGCAATGTAATGAATGGCGTAATATCGTGTTGATGCTATTAAATTCTAAACATTAGGCTGCATTAAAATTCGTAAAAAATCATCTAATTTACATAATTTTTTCGTTTTTATTTTAAAAGAGGGAGAAAAGAATGTTTCACGATTTGCCAAAATATCAAAAAGTTATGACGGATAGAATTCAAGATGGCGACAATTTAAAAATTATTTTATGAAAAATTTGCCGAAGTCGATGCTTAGTAAAAAAATTCCTAAAAATCGGTAAATTATGTTACGTATTCAGAACAAACTGTTTTTAAAAGAAAAATTTCTCCTCTATCCGATGATACAAATGCCGTTTTGCTGCGAGCGTAATTTCCGCCGTTATTATGAATTAGGTGAGAAAAAATGCCAAAAATCGCATAAAACATAAAATAAAAAAAATTCTAGGTCGAATTTTGAAAAAATCGCTTCGAGGTGCACAACTTCATGTTTAGATCTTCCCGAGTGCCAAATTTGGTGTTTCTAGGTGTAGCTGTTTGTCCGTAACGCCGCCGACACACAGACCCACCCACAGACATCTTCTTTTATAATAAGTGTAGAGATGATCTGATACACGCCCAGTATATTCATGTTGATTACATAAACTGTATTTTTGCCTACTAACTTAGAGACTTGTCACTCAATCTATTGTATACTAAACCAAATTAGTGTATGGAGAAAACACTCAAAATACTGGTGTTAAACATCAAAATAACTAAAAACTTTGTGAAAAAAACACGCATAAAATGTTACTTATAAGAAGATATGATCGTTTCAACTGAAAAATTTTTCAGTCTTCCTCAGTCAGAAAGGGGGAGAAAAAGGGGATGGGATAAAAAGAAAAGAAAATAAGAACAAACATAAATACATAAATAAATAATAATGACAATAATAATAAAAAGCAAGAAAGAACACACAAAAAAGAAAACAGAACAAACAAAAGAATAAAAAACAAAAATAACACAAAAACACAAATAATATATATATTTTTTTTTCAATGATTTTGTAAGTTAATTATTTAAAATATTCTTGTGATGCAATCGAATCTTATAAAGGCAAAATTTATGGGGTCACTGCAGTTATTTCATGTTAACCAACTTTCAGGTTATCCAATAAATTAACCCTGTAGCATATAAAGAATGTTTTTTGGCAAGACAAAGCACATGGTTTCTGTAAACCTGAATTTTGGCTTGAAGAGTTTCACTTTAATGAGGTTTGACTGTGTTATCAAATTGAGTATATTAAGCAGTATAGGGCGTTTTTTTCTGTAATTAATGTCACTTTATTTGTTTATTTGGTAATAAGAATACCTACAATTTTTTTTTTTGCTTTTAAAATAACTTTTATACCAGAAGGACTTTGATTGAGGAAGACTGAAAGAATTTTCAGTCAAAACGATCGTATCTTGCTGTAAGTATCATTTTATGTGTGTTTTTTATACGAAGTTAATATTTATTTCACCTTGTATATATATATATATATATATGTAGTCAATTAATAAATATGTATATATAAATAATAGCTAGTTTATGTACTTTTTTTTAAGTAAGAACCAGTGTTTAAATTATTTTCACTCTTTACAGGAGTCCCTACAAAATAATGAATCTGCAAAACAGAAAGCACTTGATGAGTGCATCTTGCGTTTAAATGAAGCTTCTGAGTTATATAAAAAGCAGTTCCGCAAGATAGAAAAATTAAAGAAAAAGCTGAGCAAAAGCTCTGGAAATTTTATGGTTGGTGATTTTTTCTTATTTTAATTTGTAGAAAACTGTTAAATATAGAAGTTATTATTTTTTTTCTTTGACAGTACTATGATAATTTCTTTTGTAAAAAAATACTGTAATTAATACATGTAATTATTGCTTAAATTGCTCTCAAATAGCAGATGACAGTTAGAAATAAACCACACCAATTTTATGTACATATCTTACCATGGAAACCATGGCTCGTGAATTGAATGGCACCACACTAATTTGAGAAAGCCCGCTGCTGTTGCAATTAAGAAGTATTTCTGTAGGAATTTGTACAACATGTCATCACCCAATACAGTATTTTTATAATCATTTTATGAATGGAAATGTCTCCAATTATGTATTTTCATACATTTTGCAATGTTAGTACTTGGCATGGCCACCAGCAGCTTTTATGATGACACACACAATTTTTAGCAACCCTAACCTAAGTAAATTTAATGGCAAACACTGTTAAGATTTAAAAAAAAAATGATTTTCATTTAAGTGAGGCCAATAATTTGGCAACATTTCACTGAGTATAAAGAACAGTAAGGTATGGGGCAGCTACTTCTTGAATAATTGCTGAGGAAGTGTTACTCAAAATATTTTTGGGTGTTTAAACAAATTACCCTCTCTTTCCAATCTAGGATGGGTAGCCATAGTGGGCTCTTGTAGCTGAGTGCTGTGATTCTTAAGGGGGGAAGAAGAAAAAAAAAAAAACTATATAAAAAATAATATTCTATCGAACAATTTAGTAGAATAAATTTTTCATAGTTGCCAACTGTTCCGATCTAATTGTATTTGTTACGATTTTCAAACCTTGTTACAAAAATAGGAATTTCGGCCATATTTTTCCTAATTTTAGCCTACTCTGTTTTGACCTTTCCTTACTATTTATTTTTCACTGTGTTTTTATTTTCTTAACAAATCTCGTATTGTCATGCCTATAAGAAATTGGCTTTTTAGCCGTTTCCTTATAAGCAACAATACGTGTGTGTGATGAGGAATTGAAGAATATATACATTTTGTATGGCAAAAAATTTCTCATGGGGGAGGGTTGCGACACCCCCCTTCCCCCATGGCTACGCCACTGCATTATGATACAGGGTTTTTGCGAGACGAGACAAAGCTTTTCACAGCTGGCTTGCGAGACAAGACAACTTGATTTTCCCTGTACATCCCTATTCATGATCACACCCAATTCCTCCCCTTTGATGCCTGCAGCAGTGGCGTAGAAAGGGGGAAGGAAAGGGTGGTCCGTCCCTGTCGGCATGCTAAAATGATAGAAATGGCAGAAGCAAACCCTTTTCCCCCATGAATATTTCCTTGCAAACCTGCCCCGTGTGAGTACCGTATTCAAGGGAGGAGTGATGAGGAAGCTTCCCTTGAGCGCATTAAACTTAAAATTTTAGTTGTGTTGTTAGGGGTTTTCACCCACTTTTGGAGACATACTTAAAATTGTTCCCTCTCATTGTTGGAAAGATGCAATGGAGAAGATTCCCGATTTTTAATCTGTGTTGCTTCGCTGGGCATATCTCCACCGTTGCATCTTAGCAACGATGACAGCAAACCAGTTAAAAAGTGTTTCTGATGAAATTCCCCTGATGTCTGATGAAACTTGGTCTTTAAGAAAAATCTGCTTATGCTACAGCCACCTTAAATTTGCTTCTCTTATGCAGATTCTCTGTCAAAATTCGAGGATTCCTGGCACATATCCACTTTGCCCTTGTATTAATCAGATCTGAAAGACTACTTTTACTTTTTTTTTTCTTTTAGAGATAGAATTTTGATTGATTGTAACTAATCATTTAATTTCAAAGCTAAAGCAAAATAATTATATATCAACACATATTGAAAAAAAAAAAAAATACTATGCAAGAATAACATCACAATCAAATTTTTTGTCATGTAAATGGAAATTTTGTTAAAAAAAAAAAAGCGATTTTGTTTTCCAATGTAGCAATTTAGGGTCGATTTATTCTTGTTTAATGTACACTGGTGTAAGAAATTAAGGGAATTTGCGGACTTCATCAATTATCTCTAGAACTACTGGACCAATTTTAATGAAATTTCTATGTACATACATAGACATAGAGTGGTGACTAAAAGATAAACACACTTCTTCCTCTTTCTCTGTCTTATTATGCACTCAGCGTGTTCCATAACAAAGAACTTTAGTATGTTAATAATCATATTGTCTGAACAAATTTTCAAAGTCGATTTTGGATCCGTTTGAAATTTAAAATAAAGCAATTTTTCAATGATTTATGTTCTCAGTAATTAAAATCTTTTAAAAATATAATTTTAGGAAAGAAGCTCCAGTATGTCACAGAAAGATTCCTTTTCCATGATCGATTCTGCAGGTATTATTGTACTCTGTGTATTTATTGTACTCTTATGTGTTCTTGTTGTACATTAAAAATTGTAATATGAATGAACACTAATTCTATATTTACTACATAGAACTCAATGTTTATTTTGATGTTTGTGTTATGATTGAATTTTAACAATAACATAGTAATGAAAATTTAATTCAGGGATTTTTTTTAAGTAAAATAAAATAGAAAGTAAATTATACAAGATCCTATCTAAAGTTACATTTTTCGTTAGACAAATGAAAACAAATCAGTTATGTATTGTTGAAAATAAATAGTAAAACTTATGTAAAAAAAAGCATTATATCTTTTTAATATGTTAATTTAATTAACTTAAATATCAAAAGCAAAATAATTAAAAATTTTGTTTGTCATTACTATCTAATTGATAGGTGAATTGCATTGCTCTTTCTTTGACATTTTGATGTTTGACAAATACGTTTTTTTCAAAATACTAAACAATACATGTGTGGTCAAGCAATTAGTGTTAGTCAAGCAATTTTATGAAGCAGTCAAGTGTAATTGGATGAAATAGAAGCATTAGGAGTGATACTGTAATTTTGCTTTTCAGACAGAGAGAGAAAGGAATTAGTAACAAGGCAATATCCCCTTTCAAAAAAGATCTGGGAAGAACACTAAACATGCAGAAATTTTGATTAAATATTTTATCTTTGTTCTAATAATAATGAGCTGTGTAAAGTTTAGATTTTTGTTTATGTTTAATGTATTTTATAAAAGCTTACTTCTTTAATTTATTTTTTTTAAGAGGCAACACATTTTTTAGTAAACCATGCTAACTTATAAATTTTGTTTTTAATATGTTTTTGTTATATTTTTTCACCATTTGTCTTTCCTGTGATTATCTTTTTATCTTAGAAAAACAAACGTAAAAGCTTTTTATAAAGTTTTAAAAAAAATTAAATATTGTAATGACATTAAATAATCATTTTGCATAAAGTTGCCAGAATCAATTTTTATATTTACATACACACACACACACACACATATATATATATATATATATATAACTTTGCTGTTTCAGATGAAGCATCAACTGCTGGGCAGTTATCACAGAATCAAAACAGTGACTCGGATACTGGTGAATATGTTGGGCAACCTGCTCAGATTGGAAAAATGGTTTGTTTTGTTTTTACATATATCAATTTTTTAACTTCATAATTTAAAATAAGTTTTGTGCAGATTTCATATTCTTTAAAGCACACAGTAGCCATTATCAGCTGTGAAGTGGGTAATTAACTATCTATACTATTAAAATCTGTGCGTGCGTGCGTGCGAGAGAGAGATAGAGAGAGAAAAAAAGAAAGAAAGAAAGAAAGAAAAAATCATCTCCACCTAAACGGCTGGGAGTTGAGTTTCGAACGAGGTATCCACGAATTCGGGAAAATTTCGAGAAAGAACCTCCGCTAATTTAAAATTCGAATTAGTTTAGGAGATATTGATAAAAAAAAAAGCCCCCATCAAAAACGCTAATTTTTGCTCTCCGCAATTCCGTGATTGTAACCCCTGTAGTCAAAAAAGTGAAAAATAAGCATCGAGGTTGCCATGTTTGGCTATTTTATTAAATTATTTAGACTCCTGCAGTAAAAATAAAAGAATAATGATTTTTTTTTCCTGTTTAGATTATTTACAAAGTTATTTTTTTAATTAAAATATTGCGTTCATGTTAAATCAGAGCTGGAATTCAATGTTTTTTATGTGTAAAAGAATAAGGGTTTGAGAGATTTCCGAGACTAATATGTATATTTTTTACTTTGGTCGAAAAAAAAAAATGGCTCATTTGGCGATTTTGAGAAAGTAGTAGGTTCTATCGATTTGTACAGTTTTGGGCTTGGCGCAAATTACTGAGAGCGTAACGAAATAGTATTTTTAATAACAAGTATAAGTTTTACGGCGCTATTCTTCGATTTTTCATATAGAAATAATGCAGTTATTTGGGCGATTTTAAACGATCTATAGAATTTTCACCAAAGTAAGTAAACTTATTTAAGTTAGAGGAATTCTGCCAAATTTCAGAAAATTGAAATTCTCGCATTTTGTACATGGTAGTTAACGGTGATTAAAACCCGTTATAGTTAATAATAATTTAAATAACTGCTACTTATCAATAATATGCCTGCATTAAATTTTGTCGATGGAACTATATAAATGATAGATAACTATTTCCCATTTTGATTGCTGTTAAATCAATGCTTCGAATGATTCTCTGAAAACAAAAAAATCTCGCAAAATGGTGTATGTTAGCATTTGGCAATCGAAGTACTGTGTAATAAATAATTGATTCTTATTTGTTAAAGCAATGCTACGGAAGTTTCTTTTACTAAAAGCTGTTAGAAAGGCGTAATTAATACTGTCTAATATATTTTTTGTTTTACGAATTGAAATGTATGTTGATTCCTACTTTAGTACATTTCTTAGCAAAGTTGGCGAAAAATATTCAAATGTAGTGCAGCTCTGTACGTATTATTAATTCCATTCCACAATTGAGATGAGCTGATGTCACTAGCGTATGCATAGATATATATATATATATTTTTTTAATTCCGCCAAACAAAGTATTGCGTATTGCCTTTAGTTTCAAGTTTAATTTTGTGGTTTGAGCTATTTGCCATCGACTGGCGGTGTTAATTTCGCAAATATGGCAGTTCTAGCAAAGTAAACATGAATAACTCATTTCATGTTCTATTTTTAACATTGCTATAATTTCCGTAGCAACGGAATCCATTGTTGCCACTTAAGTTGTTAAATTTAACAATTAAGTGAAACCACTCATTTCTACAGCTTTTAAGACTCGAAAAAGTGAAAACGCATCAAACGTGAAATAAATAGAACTAACTGTAACAGATTTGCACTTTAAAAATAATCGAAGTTTTCATGCAATTCTACATATCTTTAATTTTGTTTCCTTCGCGATGTCATTTTTTACGTCATTTTTGCTGTTTTGTTGGCAGATTATCCGGAGCAGCACATAACCTCTAATGGTATTTGCTCGTCCGGACATAAGCAAGAGCTTATGCCCGGCGCGTATTTGTGTAACCCCACTGTGTTAATCAACTTATTTGCGCTCTGTACTTACCTCAACTTATTTGCACTTGCAAAACTTATTTGCGCTCCGTAAAAATGCAATGATGTTTGGTGTTGCCATTCAAAAGGAATGTTAATTACAGGAGCTAAGGCGTCATGATATCAGAACATATGTCTCATTTTACCGTGCTGTACGAGTCTCTTTTAACGTGTTACACGAAAACGATCGTAATGTTTTCGTCGTGCTCTAAGAATTCGTGTTGTAGACCCATGTCATAAAGGGGTCAGCTGTAATCTGTAAAAAATGAAAAATGAAATTAGTTATTTCTTTAGTGCGAATTGACAGTGAGAAACGTCAGTTTTGTGTAACAAGTATGATACTGCATTAAGAGTTCAGTAAGGGTAATGAGCTATTTCTCAGAAGTTACATCAAGAACGTTTTCATTTACAAAAGCGACATGATTTTCACAGGAGCAGGGTACATTTTTGGCTTTTAAACGTAAATGATGCATCCATTGTTTCATGTAGGTTTTTTAATTTAGGTAAAAGTCGTGTGTAACATAACTGCGCTAATGCATTGTCCACGCTTTGAAAAATGCAAGATAAAATTGTTGTCAACATCATGTAATGTTATTTATGTGGTATATACTATATATTAATGCTATAAATTAAAACTCACAAAGAGAATTATATGATGTAGAAATCGGGCATTTTTCGAAAGAGAAAAGTTTTGTCTGCATACCATAAAGTTCTTTCTTTTTTGATCGCCAGTCACATTAAAGTAGTTTTTGTGTCCTGTTGCAATCGTCTAAAATTTGCACACACGACGTCAACTTTTAGTCACGATTCAAGTATTTTTCACGTTTTGAGATTCCGCATTATTAGGTTTAATTCGAATTATATATGTGTAAGGAAAATATGCGTTTCCCACCGTGCGGAGAACGGGTACGCAGCTAGTATGATTTATATTATGTATTAATACTGCTTAACATTTCAAGTTAAACGTAAAATTTTGCAGCTAAATACAAAAAAAAAAAAAATGTAATTTCTCAAAAATATAAAAATTGTTCTTTTTCATCACTAAAAATTGTTAACACTTTCATCCGTAAAAGATACACCTAAAGTTAACACTTTCAGCACAGTGTTTCCCACCCATCATCAGGTTTCAAATGCTAAGTTTTCTTTCTGCCAACACTCCTTCACACATGCATGACTCATATCATTTGTATCATCATCTGTATCTGATCTTCAGTGCTTCAAAACAAAATCCACAACGTTTATTTTTTGATCTGTTGATTTTTCTATGGTTTTGAAGTGTATTGTTATTGATGAAATAATTAAATAACATACATAAAAGGTACTTATGAATTTCGACATGTGTTTTGAGCAAAAAATTTTCATCCTTCATCAACAGAAGTCTACACTTGAGAAAAAGTTGGCTTTTTCAGCCCCCTACTGTTCTGTGGTTGCTGTGTGGATTTCAGCTGATGATGGATGAACATTTCTTATCCAAAACTTGCATCTTGTTTGATAAGTGCCTTTTATGTGTGTTATTTTGCAAAGTTTTGATTATTTCATGCCATCTATAGTTCTAAAAATCAGCTTTCTTCAATCTATTTCTTTTAACTCTAAGACAAGACACATGAAAATTGCTTTCCTGTGTTACCAACACTATGTGGAAGAATCATTAGTTAAAAATCATTAAAAGCCTTCAAAATCCATTAAAAGCGCAACACACCAAGTGTTTATAGTTGAGCGCTTTTGGCTGCTTTGCCCACAGCCATCTTCAGGACTGGCAAAAACCACATCCTTCTTTTCAGCACGCCGCTCCAGTCTTCATCGATTTGTGCATAATTCATGTCGTTGACGGCCCCCTCTTGCCTTAAGATCTCTATTGCTTCGCTTTTTAGACTATAACTATGATTATTATAATTGGCTATTTTTTCAACGTTATTAAAATCTATTTCCAAATTTTCTTTTAAGGCTAAACGGGACAGGGCAGTACTATGTCTATTATATTTAATGGCATTCATGGTCCCAGTGCCTTTTCCACATGGAAAGGTGTAATGTCGTTAATGTGGTTCATGGGGAACACACCAATGACATTAAATATAATAGCCGTAGTACTGCCCTATCCCGTTTAGCCTTAAAAGTAAATTTGGAAATAGATTTTAATAATGTTGAAAAAATAGCCAATTATAATAATCATAGTTACAGTCTAAAACGCGAAGCAATAGAGATCTTAACGCAAGAGGGCATGCTGCAAAGAAGGAAGTGGTTTTTGCCGGTCCTGAAGATGGCTGCAGGCGAAGCAGCCGAAAGCGCTCAAAACAAATAACCATTCAATAATTGTAATACGCATGCATGATCGTGCATAACACATGTTGGAGTCAGAAGGTATGAAACAATGGTTGTAGAATAAACAAAAAATGGGTTAATCGGGGTATGGTCCCATCTTACAGATTACAGGTCTCGCAGTGTGATTTCATACTTGAAATGAGGCAATTTATCATTTCCTGTGGCGATTGGTCCCACTTGTTCAGCAATGCTGTTTTCATTCCCAGGATGGTTCTCGGAGGGGAATTGTGAGTTGCAATTGCCCTCCCCAGAGTGTCCCAGACATGCTCTTTAGGGTTAAGGTCTGGAGATTGGCTGTCCAATCCATCCGGTGAATACCCTCACTCTGTCAAAATTGATCGACCAGAAGAGCTCTATCTGGCCTCATCGTCCATTAAAATGAACTCTGGGTCAACTGAACACCCGAAAAGACGAACATAGGGTTCCAAGACCTCATCCCTACACCCCACACCAGTCACAGTGCCTTTTCCAAAGACATAGAGAGGTGTGCGGCCATCCAGCCAGCATGATGCCTTCCCAGACCATTAAACCTCCTCTGCCATAATGTTCGATTTCAGACATTGGAGGGTAGGTAGCAGGTCTTCCGGTTCTCTCCATATGAACATACGGCGAGAATCAGTGTTTAGCCTGAACTGGGATTCATCAGTGAGGAGAATGGTCACCCATTGATCCATATGCTCTCTGTACCATGCTAAACGGATTTTCCTGTTTGTAGAAGTGAGCTGGACGCAACAGCAAGTCTTCTGGCAAACAACCTTCTCTCATGAAGTCTTTTGGAAACAGTCACCCTTGATACACGGGTTCCTGTCGCTGCATACAAATCACAAGAGAGCTGAGAAGCTGTAGCACTCCTGTTACGCCTTGCTATAATGGACAAATGGCGATCTTCTCTGAGCGACGTGGCTCTTGGACGACCTTGCCCTGGAGTTTTCTTGATGGATCCGGTATCCTGGAACTGTTTCCATAAGTTTCACCCGACGCTGGGCGTTAAATTGAACTCCCTACGAATCTGGACTTGAGATTGGTCTACTTCTAGCCTCCCCACTACTCGCCACCTCATTTCATCATCTAAATGTTAGTGGTTACTCATTTTTACTGTTAGTTGCAATTTGAAATTAACAGATTGCTGCAAAATAACACCAGGAAATTCGCCAAGGTGTGCCAGCGAACAAAATGCATATTAACTTACACACGCTTATAAAGCCTGTCTGTTTCTCTACTGGCTCCGCCTACACACACGTGTACACTTATGTATTTGACGTACAAGATTTGCATTTTTGTCTAGAAGCAGTGGTTTTGCATTCAATTCGGTTCTTTTCATGAAATTCGATGAAATATGCGAACTCTATTAATTTATTTCACCAGTGTATCTCACCCCTGTCTGAAATCATCAGAAGTTAAAAAAAAAAAAAAAAAACTATTTATAGTCTGTTTCTAAGCTCATTCATTTACCAGATTTTTAATAATTTTGTACCTCTCTCAACAGCTCTAGCTAAACCTTGCCTAATTTCTTTTGCTTCTTTTTTAAGAAATTTTAAAAATTACAAAAATTATATCTTTAAAATAAAACTAGATAGTTTCATCAGAATGAATAAGTGCAAGCAATGTTTTCTATGTTGAAATGTATGTTGGACCGTAGAAAAAAAGATTGTTAAAAACCTTTAAAAGTATTTAAATGCTAACAGAAATAAAAATGCAGGGCAAATAAACATTGTTTAGCTTAGAGTTAATAATTATTCAAAAAAAATTTTAATTGTTGGTCATATTTGCGGCCACGATTTTGTACCTAATAAATCAAGCTGAAATAAAAACTAAATATTTCAAAAGAAATTTTATGGGTTATTTATCACATTTTATATTAGTGATAACCTTAAGGTGTAATTTTGAGCATCCTGAAGTAGAGATATTTATATTTTACCCTCTACCTTTAAAAGGTAAAATTTGCAAAATTACGAATGACATACATTTCAGTCATGGATGTTCATGCACACATGATTTCAGTATAATTTTAGAAACAGCATTCTGGTGCATCAAAGCAAATAGTACTATTTCACTTTGTCAAATTGTGTGGACCAAACTGTGTTGACTATGTGGACCACAGTCTGTTCCAACCTTCAGGGGTGGCCGAATGCAGTAAGCAAGGTAAGCATTGCTTCAGGGTTCCATTTCGAACTCAAAAACAGAAAAACTATATCTAGAGCATAACAGGGGCCGCCTTTTTTACGTTTGCAACTTGCAGGTGGGCGCCATGTACCCAACGCCGCTCCTACCAGACTTTTCAATAAATAACTAAGCACGAAAAGCATTTAAAAATAAGAAAAGTAAATTGAGACTAGAAGAAAGTGACATAAACCTTTCGTTGCTGTGTGTTGCGTGTTCGTGTGTTGCGTTTCTAACAGATTTTAAAGGCTTTTAACTAATGATTGAGAATATTTCCATTTGTGAATTTTTTAACTTAATATGTGGAAGATTTTGAGCAGGCCTTCACACCTCATAACCTAATAAAGTTTGCTGAACATTTGGCTACAATGGGTTTATACTTTTGAAACATAATGAAATGTTAATAAAGACACATAAGACATTATTTAATACGGCGGATTAATTAGTTAAAACTTTTTATTTGGGAATACCTTATTCCCCGTACACGATATATATTTCGGTTACGATATATATTTCGGTTAAAAAAAAAAATAGCCAACTTTAAAAATAGTATATATGCCTACATTCGTGAGAGCTTAGAAATATTGACGACAGAGGGCAGCATCAACGATACGCTTCATACAATCGACCAATCATGGGACGACGTCATGCATCGAACTTTCAAGAAGAAGAACGACGAAGATATAAAAAGAAGCCGCCATTAGTGAGAGCTCCAGAAACGACTGAAGATGGTTATGTGTGTAACCGAAATATATATCGTGTACGGGGGAATAAGGTATTCCCAAATAAAAAGTTTTAAATAATGAAATGTTATTTGAAAATGATTTAAAAAGAAATTAATGTTTAGTGGAAACCATATATATTATTTCCCCGTTCATTTTCATTGACAAAAATATAAATTTTCTTACATCAGATTTGTAATTTATGCATTTTTATTTCTGTTTTACTGTAGGAAAACACAGTTGTATATAAAACTGAATCTGTGGTCTCACAGCAGTCTTCAGTTTCTTCTGCTGCCAGTTGCTCCAAAAATACTCCAGTTACTGCTGAAAAAAGAGAAGTGCCAGGACTGCAAACATTAATTGAAATGAATCTTGAAAAGTTGAAGCATTCCAAATCAAAGTATTTAAAAGCAAAATAGCCAGTACATTTACTCAGTAGCCAAAAATATTGTGCACTAGTTTAATTCTGTATATGCTGTTTATGGTTTGGGAAATTTCAATTAATAAGTTTTAATGGGGAGGGAGGGTAATCTCTTCTGGTTGGAACAACTGAGAAATATTTACTTAGCTTATTTAGTTGTAAGATGCCACTGAAATATGATTAATATAGCTATTAATTTAATATACATAAAATCTTTAACTTGGTATATTGTGCTTGAATCTATATTATCATAACAAATCTATTAATATTATGTATTGCTTATACTAATGCTATCTACCTTTATTTCTCCCCATGAAAAACACAAATTTAAATATTTAAATCCTCTGTGGTTCAGCAGACGAAAATAGTTTATTTTAATCTTGGATAAAAATTAAAATTTGTAATCTTGAGAAGCTATTTAGAATCGTACAAGCTGCAAACAAGATGCAATATGTATTATGTATCATAAAAATATGGTCTATTTATACCTAGACCCCACTTTTATGACTATAGCCCTTGCAGAAATTATTGGTTTGGCAACAGATTTAAGTGCCTTCGCCTAGTCTACGGGAGACATCTTAAGTTCCACGCCAAGGAGGTCACGCTCATTTGTCTGATCGTATTATTCCCCCTTTGGTTGGTCTAAAAATAGCATGCTGGGGGGGGGGGGGGACACAAAACTTGCCCATTTGTTGAGTTTATATTTCTTTTGTAAATTAAGTTATCTCAAAATCATATTTCTAAGCTACACATCTGAAATGATATACTATAAAATTCCGAAAGTAAGCCCCCTTTTCGAAAAACAAAATAGATACATTTTCGGTAGAGGGCTTAGAATCGAGATTAAAAAAAACTGTTACAAAAAAAATTTTTGTTTGTGTTAATTGGGTTGTGGTGTAAACAATATGCGTGTGGTGAGGACTAACTTTCATGGCTAAAACAATAAGGGTTCACCTCGACGTGATCGTACAGTGTGCTATATTCTTAATCCAGGTCCCTTCGATGCAAATCTCGAATCTCAGTCCATCAAAAGCGTTAATATAAGTATTTCACATACCTCCTTCCAACTTTGAGGGATCCATCGTCTCAAAGTATCGATTACCTCTGGAAAAAAAAACAGGTTCAACACGCCAGAAGACACAAAGGTAGAGAGACTTATATTTATTTTGGTGTGGCTACAATGGGGGAGTCCCTAGCGCTAAACCTTATGATATTATATGTTAACAGGACGAGCCATCTTCCATACCAACGCGAGAAGTCACGGAGTGAGAGAGAAGTGTGACCTACTCCTCTAGTGGTTTTTCAGGCAGTGACGAATTCTTTCTGCCGCAGGGAGGAGAATTCTGAAAAACCCGCGGAATCTGGCTGCTGCGCTTGCCAAAAGGAGCAACCAATCATGTATCACTGCACTGCTGACATATATCTATCGCACTCCTACGGCGCGCCGATTGCCAACCATTTTCCCTTCTCGGCAATGCGTAGGTGCGGGAGATTGCGTCATTGCCGTATTTGTGGGAAATAGAGCTGTTTTCGATGCACGTGCCTGCTTCAAAGATGAATCAAAACAAGGCTGATGCAATGGTGCCTGTAATATACGCAATCCAGCCTTTCCACTTAAAATGCGATATACGTTATCAAGTGAAGTCGCTATGCAATAAAATGAGATGAATTAACTAACGGCGATTTTGAGATTTTAAGTAAAGTTTATCTAAAACAGAAGTACTTGTCCTCAATCTCAGATTACCTACTTAATTATCATAGTTAATTTTGTTCAAATATGTCTTATCCAAATATTGAGGTATTACAACAATAGGAAGATTTGTCACTACGTGACATGGGTGGAGGGGCGACAGCCCCCTATTAATCCGTCAGTGAACCAATGATTTCATGAGGCCCTGCTTTCCGGTTAAAGATATCGATTTGGTATGAAAATTCTCTCTCTTTTAATCTATTACAACTTCCAGCAAAGCAAATATAACATTTACAAGCATGTATGTTTAATTAAATTGTTTATTTCTCAAAGGTGAAGATTCCGTGAAAACAGGAGACAGGCAAGCTCCACTCCGGTCAAAATAAACATTTCTGTTCTGAAGGCAGCTAAGTTAATTACGTAATGTAATAGCATATCAGAGAATAGTTTTGAACATTGAATGCTGTGCGATAATTCTTGATGCTTTTTATTACTTCGCACTTATTACATGGGGATTGATTATAAAAGCAATTAGCACTAAAGAGGAAGGAGGAAGCTGAAAGGAGTAATTGATCTTTTTGGGCTGTACTTTTACATTCGGCTTATACTTAGGTTCTTGATTTTTTACTAATCTTTTAAAGTTATAGGTTCATTTTATACTCAAGTATAAACGGTAATTAATTAATAATAACCCGTATAAGCTATATTTACCACGCGTGTGTAATAACGTAGCCCCAGTCACATGTTGCAATTTCAATTTTCATGTGTATATATGTAACAAAATATTTTGTATTTCATTTGAATATAGGCTAAAATGTTTACCTGTTTGAGTAACACTTTCATCTGACTTGACAAAAGTTGCAATTACGGCTCTTCTTTTTTTTAAGTGTTGCCAATTGTCAATTTTAACTCTACTATAAATTAATCACAGCACCATCAAGTGAATTCAAATCAAATTAGAATGATAAAAAGTTCACACCTGGCAGTGTTTTTCTTAAAGCGTGCAATTACTCTCTGGTTTATGAGGTTATCATACTTTTATATGGTTTATTTATGAATTGCAATATGTAAAATTCAAATTCATATCAGGATACTCACAATACTTGCACAATAGAATTTTTTTTTCTTTTAATATACATGCAGATTTGAAAATATTTGCTGTCTTTAAAATCATGGAAATTTTCCCTTATGATTATCAGGGAATTTTAAAAGAAATTTCTAACAGAATCAGGGACAAAATTGCTCGTGAAATCAGGGAATTTTGTAGGCATCTTGGTAACATGCTTGCATTATAGTGACTTAATATCTCTTCTGGGTAACTTAAAAGATCTTTAAATGTCCACTAAACCTTGGAATTTTCTGCAAATGTATTAATGCACGGTATGTGCCTGTATTATCTGGCTGCCTTGGATGTAGTTGTTGACATTAAATGGCTCTTCCTAGAACATTCTACAAATGCTCTGCAGGATTGAGGTCTGGAGACCTTGCTGGCTAGGTGGCGAATACCCTCTTCTTCTATATGATTATCTACTTTGAACACTAGTGTGCAAAATTTGTTACCTGTGAAATAACTCTTTTCCTTACTGGGAATGCTAATTTCATGACATTTAAAAGAAACAGGTCTAACTCTAAATGACTTCTTTAAGTTATGAGATTCTTCTACTGCTTTCAATGTTCCATTTTCACGCATTAAATACATATAAATGCTGAAATTTATAGCCAAATTATCATTTAAGAAATAATTTGCATTATTGTAAATGATGTTTATAAAATTGTGAGAAAAATTCTAAAGTATATTTTGATTTTAGGGATGATACAGATGGGATGTTTTCTATTCCATGTCCAGTATGCGACCAAGATGTGGGAATTCATACATCTTCTTCAGATGAAATGATAAAGCATCTAGAAATGCAGCACAAGCAACAGCTATGCCCAGTTTGTGGCAGGCTTTTTGATATGACTCTTCCTGCAAAGTACTTCATATTCCATGTTGAAGATCATTTTAAGGCCAACAAAAAATAAATTTTTGTTACTGTATGATTTTGTGGTATATGAATTTAGTAGTAAATGTCTACTACTTGTTGATATATTTTGCTGTATATTGTTTGTATAAATGTATACTGTTTTGAGGGCATGGAAAAATGTATTTCTGTTAATTATGTTTTAGAGTGATATTGCATCAATACTTTTTTTAAATTACATTAATACTTTTCATATGCCTTATATTTTGGCACGTAACTGGGAAATAGTAATCAGAATGTGTATTTTCATGGAAAAGAAAGTTAATGAACTGAAACATTAGAAAATTAAATAGTATAATTTTAAAATGCAAAAATTTCTATTCATAAAAAAAAGAGCCAAGTTATAAGAATTATCTGCAAAATTCTGATTTGTTCTCAATTGTACTAATCTCTTTTATTTGTCTCAAAGTCTTTCTAACTGGAGTTAAATCGTTAAAACAATCAAAAATTTTTGCAATGAATTTTGCTGTAAGTATTTTAAACATTTCACTTACAAAAACCAGTAATTAAAGAAATATAATGAGTAAATAAAAGTTGTATCATTGTTTATTTTTAACTCAGATTTATTCTGTAGTTTTGTATGAAATTGCAGAAATCTGATAGGAAAAGTGAAGATTCCCCCCCCCCCTTTCTCTTTACATTATTTGTTTAGGTGTTTTAAAAATAACTGAAATTTTTAAAAAGTTTATGTTTTTCTGTGAATATAGCAGTTTTTGCTGCCAACTTTTAAAAGCTCACAGCATTAGCTTCAAAAGTTTATTTCAAGCTATGATTTCTAATATTACAGAGCCATATTGTTACACCATTAAAATTGTTTTATTTGAAGACTTACATTTTTTTGGATTTCGCATCATCTCATACTTACTATGTTGTTATCTTTAAAAACAAAGGTATTAAAATGCATATTTGTTAATATACAAGTAAACTAAAACATCGTAGATATGTTCGCAAAATTAAAGGTTTATATTTTTCTGAATTTTTCATGCCAAATGTCTGAATATATGGCAAATGAAAAATACTCTTGCAGTGTTAGTATATATATATGCTTGTGTATTCAAACATATTCAAGATGGGTTCCTACAGTACTAACTTCAGTTAGAGCAGTAAGCAGTATTTTAATTTCTTCATATTGCACTTTTGTAATATCTGTGGTTATGAAATATAAAATGAAATGAATGTAGCTTAAATATTCACATTTCATAAGAATAAAAACTTGATTAAAAGTCATATCATGTTTCAGATATGTTAAATCCTGCTTTTGTTTCATAACTTATGTAATCTGTGTGTTGTCAGTAGAATATTTTTTCAAGGGTATTTGATTAGTGAGTTCTTATGTTTGCTATTTTAATTGCATATCATAACATTTCTTTTTAGAAAACTTAAAATCAAGTTTATACTTTTTGGGGGGCGTGGGGTGGGTGGATGTATGTATAAACCAAACATTTTGGCCATATAATGGAATTTAAAGACTTCCAGTGAATAAAATTTTTATTTGCTTCAGAAACATTGCTATATATATAAGCCAATCATGGCTAGATAAAATACTAATTTGTCCTTATTTATTCTAATATACTCATTTAAATTTGATATTTAATAAGGTTGATTATACTACACCAAATAAGAACATTTTTAAAGTAAATAAAAAACTTAGTAAAAAACACACATAAGATGTTGTAGGTGTTGTGTGTGTTTTTTACAAAGTTTTTTTATTTACTTTATTGTTTAACACCAGTATTTTGAGTGTTTTTTCCATTCAGAACATTTTTATTTTACTACAATTTCTGAAATTTCAAATTTGCATGTCTACTTTATTCTATTAAGTTAACTCTATTCTAAGCTATTAAGCAATATAAATATATTTTAAAAGAATGAAAAGTGATCGCACCTGATGGATATATTTGCCGAATAACAAGTTCTGCAGATAACCATTAGCCTGAGAATTGTGAAAATGCCTGATGATCAATTAAAAGACATGGAGCCATTTTATAATTGCAAATTAGTTGATAAAACTGATAAATATGAATCCACATATGAAAAATCAGATCATGAAGTGTTTGGCAAAAAAATTATAGAGGCAGATAATTTTGATAAAAGAAAGCAATAGTAATAATAAGTTTTTTTTTTTTCTGCAATTTAACACTAGAAACCTAGATGTACATGTTATTGTCGTAATAATAATGTTAACAGAATATCACTTCAATATTCAAGTTATTTGCTGAATTGGTAGAGATTGCCTCTCCTAGATATATTCTTGCTATGTTTTTCAACCCTACACTGAATATATCCCCTTTGTTAATCTTAGTAAAAACCTTGTAGAAACCCCCTACTAATATATATTTTTGTCTTAGGAAGCCTTATTGATCATGATAATACCATGAGGCTATTAAATTGTTTTATTATGAAATGGTTCAGCATGCATTTAAATATTTTCTTGTCCCCCTTTCAAATGGTAGCATTTAAAATACTAACTGTCCGCATAACTAGTCAGGAAGATTAAAAGGATTTTTGCATTATTCTGAGTTAATTTCAAATACACAAGGATTTAAGTTGAATGGTATTTGTGGTTTTTAATAATTGTACTTCTGGAACTATTAAGTAATAGATATTAATAGATCGCACCTGATGGATATATTTGCCGAATAACAAGTTCTGCAAATAACACCATTAGCCTGAGAATTATGAAAACACCTGAGATGATCAATTAAAAGACTCAGAGCCATTTTATAACCTTGAATTAATAGATAAAACTGATGAATATCAATCCACATCTGAAAAATCAGATGATGAAATGTTTGAGAAAGAAATTATACACAGAGGGAATTTTGATGAAGAGAAAGTGGTAATAATATTTTTTTTTTCTGCAATTAACAGTAGGAACCTAGATATGTGTTTTTCTTTTTTCTTAATACTATAATATGTAGTGCATAAAAAATCAAGTTATGTAGTTTAAAGTTTTACTGCTTATTGTACACTGGTCTGCATCTTTAAAAAATGCATGTGAACAGTGGTTAAATTTTTTGTGTCAAAGTAAATTAATGTTAAATTTCTGGTAAATATTGTGTTTATTCTATATTATTTATACTGTTTAAGAATGTTTATGCTATGATCTTCTTGGAATTTCTGTCTGCTGTTGACATTATGAAACAGTCTTGTAAACTTTGATTAATTTAGCGCACTAAAAATGATATTTTGGTCCAACAGTCAGTAAAACTTGTTGGGCAATATAACTGGTTACAATGGATTTTGTCATTGTGTTGATTTTCTTTCAAATAGTATATTTAAATGGCTTTTATGTTGAAATAAATGTAATTATGTTTGTAGTAAAAAATTATTGATTTATATAAATATTGTTTGCATGTATTCTTTTGAAAGTTTTGTTTGCTGTCTTTAGATTATATAAGCTTGAAAAGTTATCAGGATTTTGTTTATACTGTATGAGTTTTTAACTTCTACAAAAAACAATTACTTTGCTTCCAACAGTTACAATTTTAGTGGTAAGTTCCTAACCTCCTACATTTACTGTGCAATTGGAACTGCTTGTAATTGTGTGCCAAAGCATCTGCTTTAATTTCTGTATCAAACCATTACTAAAGCTAGTCCAGAATTCATTAAATAATTTGATAATAAGTTTGAGTGAGATGACTTTGAACATGTCTTTTATAAAAAATTAATGCATATTTCTTAATTTTTCTGTGCTTGTCAGTATATTAAAAAATTTTAATTATTCAAAAAGAAGTTTAACTTTTTCCATTGTTACTATTGTTATTGATATATTTATGTTTTTAATGTGTATACATTTAAAGCATCAAACTTCCATTTTAGATAACTGACTCTGGCAGAATTCTGTTTAAATGGACATTTATGAAATAAATTATATGGAATTAGATTATAGTCAATAATAATATTTTTAAACACACAGCATAAAATTCATGTAAGGATAAAACAAAGACATACATCTGAATGCTTCATTTTGTCAAACGACATTATAAGAAAGAACTTTAAATAACTCATTTATAAAAAAAAATAATAATAATAAATAAATAAAAAAATAGCACGGTATTTGTACTTCGAATAGATAGTACAGCAATACTCAGATGTATTGCTATACTATATATTTTCATTATGTGAGTTATTTATGCCTAATATTAAATTGAATATCTATATTGTATCCTTTTAAAATTGAAACAATCTGTTAATGAGGCCAACTTTAAAACTTTTTTGTAAATGTGTTTTTGTATTCTCTTTTATATTTTGGTTTTAAAAAGACTTTGTTCATTGTATCCCATCTAATGAATGCAGTTTTTTGCTTTTTTTAAATTTTATTTATGACTCTCTTCTTTTTTGTGAGGTAATAAATGCAGTACTTGTATAGATTGCAGCTTTTTATGCATTTATATGTCATTAACGTTTTTTGATTAATTTTATACTGGTATTTTGCACTAAATTGATTTTTATTTTGGCATTAATGGAATTTTGCAACTCCCCCCCCCTTTTTTTTTATCTTATTACTATTTGACTAACTTTTTTTTATTTTGAAGTATTTTACTATCTATTTCTTATTCTGAATTAAAATTATGAAAATTTAGTGATTGGTTGTTTAAATAGCAACATATTTTTATTGAATTGATAAAATAAAGTCACCTAATTTATCAACAAACTGCTCTCAGTCTTAAAGCCTTGAAATGTAAATGTACTTCATACAAATATACAAGACATCTTTTTTTTTTTTTAAATTAATGATTTTAAACAATATTTAATTTTAATATTTTACCTACCAAAAAAAAGCAAGTTTGTCTTGCAAGTTTATTTGGGCAAATATATATAATATAACATACCTTGTCTTATTTTTGTTTTATGTTCTTATTAAAAATGCATTCCAGCATTTTTAGACGTGACATTATTGTTTAATTATGTGATTCCTTTTTCTTATATTTGGATTTTTGTAGTAGCAATTTAATATTTTCTTAAGTGTGTATCCAATTTGAATAAAAGTTATTAAAACAAAAGATTTGCTTATTATATTGTGAAGTTCAAATTACATGAAAAGCAAAGATTACCTCACATATATATATATATATATTAGTATTTTGGTAAATGTTAATTTGATAGTCATAATTCATGGTGTACACAGAAGACTTGTAGCCAGGAAATATTCTCCAAATGTAGGAAGTGAACCAAAATGACTAACTGTATCAAAATTCACTTTTTTTTTTTTTTCTACCATAAAATTTTGAAAAAAGAGAACTAAACCCATATCTTCTCCCTTCTCCTTTGCCTATGTATTTACACATTATTTATGTGTGTTGACACATAAAAAAACTGTTTAAAACCGAAAAAAATAATTGTTTTAAATAATTGCCTAGTTAAATTAAATCTAAACTGTTTTACCTTAAAAAAATTAAAAATGCAGTGAAACTTCCTCAAAAGCCTACCCTGTAAAAACTTTTTATCTCTGGCCTTATAGATTTTAGGGTACTTGTGTATTATCCTGGTGGTTTGCCAAGATAAATGCTGGACACATGAAATTATTGATGGTTCCGAATACGGTGGGCAACAGTTTGCTAGCACATTATACGAAAAAATAATTTGGCGGGAATGGCCACCAGGATAATATGTAAGTACCAATTTTGGGTAAAAGCTCAGTGTTAATTTCCCTTCAGTTAAAGAAAGTCACACTGAAAAACCACTTTTCAAATTTTCAGTCAAATAGTTTAGGAAACTCAACATTCCTGTATTGCGCTAGTTTGAATGTGGATTGGCAAAACATCTCCCAACTGAGTGGAATTTTATTGAGTTTGCCATTCATATTATAGAAGCTATAAAAATAAAGATTTGCGTGCAAGACGTGGTTGGCTAGCAAAGTTTAATCATGAAAACAACAGTCTTAAAATTCATTTGCTGAGATTCTGATTACACAAGATAGAGGTCAAGAAGCACTAATTGATATCAATAGATAGAAAATCTATACTTATTAGAGGTCATACTGAAATTATTTGTTTGTAGAGATGGAAGTATGTTTGGAAACAAAAATTGTTAAAAGCAAGTTTCAAAAGCGAAATACCTTTAGAGCTGTTTAGACATCAAAATAAACTAATTCAATATATTATATAACTATTTATTGCACACTGTGTCTGCCAGTAACTAAAAAGGAGATGTTAATAAATTAGATTCGATAATTTGGAATACTTTTTCGATTAAAAAAGTGCCACTTTCAAATATTCAGCAATTTTTTCTTTACTTCAGGACTGATTTGATGACTAGGAAAAAGACAAGTTTTGTACTTTTTATTTCTGTTTCTGTTCCAAGTTTTGTCCATCATAATACCGATTCCTAAAAGCCTCTCTAGCACTGTCTATTTGCATGTCACAGCTATCCTAGGGAATCGGACAATAATTTGGTTATCATGATACATTTCTGTATTCGGTTAGATTATGTATGTGAGAGAATTAAGAAATACATAACCAAAATTAATTTTAAATGTTACTTATATTTAGAGGAAATATAAAGAGCTCCCCATAAGGGGGAAAATTAAGTCATGTTTTTGTAGGGGGGGGGTCATATACAAATTAAAAAGTGCAACTTTTTGAAAATTTACCAAGAATTTTTTCTTGTCAAATTCTTATTTCCGACTTTATTTTGAACATCCTTTCAATTTGTCTATGTATCTCTAATAGATATAGAAATAAGCTCATTATCACCATTTTGGGACACCTTGTATATACATATAAAATTAGAGTATTCTGAGGTATTGTATGGTGATGATGACATGAGGAAATTAAATTATCTTAAAGGGTGCTGTGACTTTGGTAAGTTTGGGAATCCTTTCCTTGATCCAGGGCTCTATGATCACAACATTGGCCCATGAACAAATACAAATGTTTGGGACTTTCCACTTACGAGAAATTGCATATTAAGCATTTAAATTGTTTTAGGCACATAAAGCTGCAGAAATATATATCAAGTTTAAATATAAAATATATAAATTACTTGCAGCAAAGAATATTAAGGCTTTTTTTTTTTAAATACATGAATAACATTTATTTTTACAAATAATAAATATCCATATTGGGCAAGGTGGAGTGTTTAGGCTGATCAAATTTATTTTTACCAACTATGCGAAAAATTCCAGAGCTGGGAATCGAACCCAGGCCTGCCGCATAATGTGCGGGTGCTCTACCACTGAGCTAGTCTGGGACGATTCCCAGATGAAATTTCTCGCATTAGAACCGTTGGCATTTATCATCTTCCTCTGCAAACCACAGATGGAACAGATGAAACAATTAATTCGCGACAACTCCGTCGGACCGTCCGGGCAGAGTTGTCGCAAATTAATTGTTCCATCTGTGGTTTGCAGAGGAAGATGATAAATGCCAACGGTTCTAATGCGAGAAATTTCATCTGGGAATCGTCCCAGACTAGCTCAGTGGTAGAGCACCCGCACGTTATGCAGCAGGCCTGGGTTCGATTCCCAGCTCTGGAATTTTTTGCATAATTAGTAAAAATAAATTTGATCAGCCTAAACACTCCACCTTGCCTAATAACTTGAAAGGTTGATAGAATCACTTTCTAAATTATGTGTAATAAATATCCTTTGTGGAGTACTATGGCAGAGAATTGGCCACTAACTTTAGAGTATTTTTGAGAAAATGGCAAATTTTTATAAGCAGTTTTAAGAATTTAATTTTTTTAATGAAAAAAATTAAACATTTTGGGGCCCTGGTTGCCCTGCTGATACAGACTCTGGCTCAACCTTTTCTTTTAATCAGAGGTAAGATCTTTTAAGTTCCTAAGATTGGTAAGTTTCATGCCAGACAAAATCTTGGATACAGCTGAACCCAAAACAAATTTTAGAAACGTTTGCACCCGCAATTTTTGGTCTTCTCTTATATTGTGACAAATAAAATTTTTATTTTGATTTCAACCTGCCCAAAACAACTGCAACTTTCAACTATCTGATAAAAACCTACTTAATGCAGAAGCTACCGAACTATCTGTCCAGAATAACAATTGAGGAAATTTCCTCCGAGCTTTGTCTGTGATTGTGCAAAATGGAAGGCAGGGTGCAAACTCCAACACTTCGTCGAATGCAGTAGGAAAATTAATAGTAAGTATTAGAGTGCCCAGATGTGTGCTGGGTAATAAAGAATAATTACTCGATACATTAAAAATAAATGTTCCAAAAGAAGGAAATTCAAACTTTAATCTATATTTGGTACTTAGTACGGGAGATTTTTTCTTCAAATACACCTATCTTTATACTTAAAATAAAATAGTTGTGCTAGGGACTCTGAAAAAAATTCTGGACGATTCTTTATGAACTGCATTACAACCTGGAATAAATGGGGAAAAATGTGCCTTTTATGAAACTTTCACCAAAAAATTCTTAAGCATGGAATTGCACAGAAAATGTTTTCAGACAGTGAGACAGATTCTGCAAAATTTTTGATTTTTAAGAATTTTTTCTTAAAGTGTTAGTGATACAGGTTTATTGTTTATTTCAGTGCATATTACAGATTTTAAAAATTTTAAAGTGCTTAACATAGTTTATTTGTATTTATGTACCAAAATCGAACTTCACAGTTTTAATTAATTTTTTTCAAACTGCAGTCTAAACAGTATTTCGAGGAAGTTCTGCGATGTACTTAACAATTTAATTAAAACTGAAGTGCGATTCTGGTACATAAATACGAATAAACTCATTATGTCAAGCACTCCAAAATATTTAGAATTTTTTCTTCATAATCTGTGCTATACACTGTAACGTGGGAGCTCATAGAAATATTTTTAGAAGGGGGCAAACTTCAAAAAAATGTTCTAGAAGGGGCAAATTTAACACTAGCAACAATTTGACTTCTTATGTTGCTTTGTGTTGCACTTTTGTTTGTATCATAAGGCAATATACAAAATCTTTAGGAGAGGGCAAATGCTCTACCTTCTCCCCCCTTATGGGTGCCCAAGCACCGTAATGAACAATAAATCCTTATCTGTTTTAAACTTTTATTTAAGAAAATATTAGAAATCTGAAATTGTGCAAAATATGTCACTCTTGGATTTTTCCCCCTCCTATGCCGTTTAGATGCATTGGCGTTCTTGCCGGGAATCGAACCCATAACCGTGGCGTGGTAGAATAACTCTCGGAAAAATTTTGCTCTGCAATTTCTCGTTTAAGAATATTTTTTGGAAGTTTCATAAAAGGCAGTCTTTCGTTTATTTCGGAGTGTAGTGCAGCTTATGATGAATCATCCTGAGTTCTGTGTGTAGTATTAAGGCTGACCTACAAGAGAGCTGTCTACCTGGAGAGGGGGGGGGGAGGGTTGTCTTCAGCGAAGATTTCTTTTTAGGGGTACAAATGCTCATTCGCGTTGCATCTGGAGAAAACTCCAGACCGTTAGATCGACAGCCGTGCGGTAGACCAGAACCCTAGACCTTCAGATTTTTAGTCATCATCCTTGTTCAGAGAATCATCCTGCATTCTTTCGATTCGAGTCTCTGAAAAATTAATTTCTTTTAATTTGTGTGCTGGAACTCATAGGTTTCGTTTTACCGAACTAACTCTGTGCTCTCTGCAGATCTTACTTTTAAGAGAGACATTCGCGACATTTTGTGCCCTAGATAAACTAATTATTTCTCTGAAATTCAATCATTTGTGGATTCGTAATTTTCAACTTTTGCGAAATGTTACCCCCGTGAAAATGCAATCCCTTGCGGCTTTTCATTGATTACGGAGCTAGTCCATAAATACAAAAATTCGCTGTCTTTCTTCTGTAAAAGAAAAATGCGTTGCTAATTTTTAAAACATTCATGCCTATCCGCTTTTTTTTTTTTTTTTTTTTTTTTGACAGAACACTACACCTTTTGCTGGTTCACTTGCAACGCACATGGCCGAGTGGATAAGATACTCAGAATGGTAGACGTGTGACGGTCCGGCGTTCTGGCCTGGTCTGTGGCGTGGCTCTTTATCTAACGGTATGGAGTTTGGGTCAGTTTTCTCAGATGCAACGAGAATACTCGTTAGAACCCCTTAAAAAGTCCTCTGATCAAGGCACCTCCATCATTGGCAGATAGCCCTTGCGTCGCTTTGCCGTAACACAATACAAATCAATCATTTGCTAAGTCTTTTCTAAAAAAAAAAAAAATGAACGTATGCAGCCAGGGCTCAAGGTTTTTATGCTAGCAGCGAATAATTTTGCGAGTTTCTATAGCTAGCAGAAAATTGACCCGAGGGCAGGTAAAAATTGTTCAATTCATAGGAACCAAATACTCAAATCGCGTAATTTCCTGTTTTCTACAATTTACCCGTAGAAGGCAGGATTTTCGAACTTACGCGAGTTACATTGAATTTCTTGTCTATTGCTTTAGCCCCGTTATAACTACACGAGACGTTTCATGTAACATAGTGGTCTTAATTTCACTAATGGTTTATGTCTCCAACGGACGTATTCACTCCAAGCAGTTGACGCGCCCGGGTTAACCACCCAAAACGAGATAAATAAAAACTTTGTGTAAAAAACACTCATAAAAAATTCGGAGGGACAATCGTTTCGACAGAAAAAATCTTCGATCTTCATCAGCCGTCACACTTAGTCTCACGGATCAGTACTGTTCGCTTTTGTTTTTTATCTTTTAGTCCCCTCTGTTCTTTGAGACTAAATGTGACGGCTGATGAACACTGAACATTTTTTTCGGTCGAAACGATCGTCCCAACCCATAAGTATTTTTTTACGCGTGTTTTTTACACAAAGTTTTTAATTTCATCTTCCCAACCCATAAGTATGTTTTTATGTGTGTTTTTTAAACAAAATGTTTACTTATTTCATCTTTTAACAGCAGTTTTTTGCGGTTTTTTTTTTCTGCACCCAAAACGAGATTCCGGTGTAAAATGGATGCCCATGATATGACCGTGAGGCAATGTTGCTGGAAGAATCTCGTTATTCCTGCTGACAATTAAATGCATATAATTAATATTTGGGGGGGGGGAAACTTAATTTCCCATACCGAGAATCGAACCCGGGCCGCCTGGGTGAAAGCCAGGAATCCTAACCACTAGACCATATGGGATGTTGCTTGAAATAAACCCAAATTTTTACTGATACCAAAATTTAAAGTCTCCTTTCGCACGAAAGCGATCATTTTTCTGAAAGATCGCCGAAAAAGTTAAAAATAAATTAATAAATAAAATACAGAATCGAAACTGAAAGAACTTTCCAATGATACAAAGGTCGAAAATGCCTAATCAATTGTTTGGCTAATACTAACTGATATGTGCGAAAAACACGATTTTTGGAGGAAAACATTTTAAAGTAAGAATCAGATGATGCTCTTTTTTTTTTTTTTTTTTTTTTTTTTTAAAAACGAATATTTGCGATTTTACGAACTAGTCAGCAGTCCCGAAAACAGTTCCATAGACGGTCTTACAACTCGATTTTCAGGAACTATTTCAGTGTGTCGTACGATACGAGTTCGTTTTCATAGGTCTGTGGCAACTAGAGGGAGCCGGGAGTCACCAAAATATCTCATAGTTCCAAAGAAAGGGGCGCTGAAATTAAGGTTTGCCCCGGATGACATAAACTAGTTGCGGCACTAAAAAGAAACATCGACTGTTTTAAGATTACCGAAAAAAGTAAAACAATTAGTTCTGAGTACTGTGTTGTTTTACGTGTAATGCGATATTTCAGCTGAATTGCACGATGGGAAAATGGGTTGAAATTCTAAAGGCCGACCGGATTGTATGGTGGGTAAAGCACCGCACTACGGTTTCGGGTTCAACTCCCGGAGGTCGGGGTTCGATCCCCGTCTGGGCGTGGTTGTCATTTGTCCGTCGCTTCATAGGGACGACGTTAATCCACCTACTAGGTGCCTCCATAATAAAGTGGCCAACAATTCCAGCCCGTTGTGGCCAAAGCCTTCCAAGGCAGCTGCCGGCCATTGGGAAAAAAAATTTCTAAAGCAAATCTTGAATTGAAACGAGGCTTGATAATAGAACAGGTTTAAAAAAAGAATAGTGGGGAAATAATGATGATAAATCAATACAGAAAATGCATATTTCCAGTCAAAATCATAGCTGAGTTCAATTGCTAGTTTCTTCCCAGAAAATTCATGCAGTAGATTTATTCATACGAATGCGTGAATTTTACTCTGTAGAATATAGTCAGCTTTTATACAATACGCCAAGGGCGGTTCTAGAGTTGCAGTCTGGGAGGGGTAATGATATTTTATAATTTTAAATAAACTCAGTGCTTCAGAGAAGCACTGACTACCGGGGGGCGCACAGAGAAAAGGGGACCCTTCTGATTGCACAATATACTTCATGTATATGAATTTAATCACCTACAAAAACTCTTTTAGAATATTCTTCAGGCATAGTCTAACTATACTTGATTTTTTTTAAATACTGTTTGGAACGTGCATCATATTCCCCGCGCATTTGTCTTCTTGTTCATCAAAATTGAAATCTATATTAAAATCGCCTAATCCCCGCCAGACATACTCTAACTTCATCTTTATTTACTCGAATATAGACACCAATATTCCAATTAAATAAACAGTAGGATTACGCAATTTCTCGACAAAGATGGTTGTGTTGTGGTATTACCGCCAATTAGCAACACGTGGGCTCTAGGCCAAGGAGCGGGTGCCTTCCGTGGTGGTCTTTCTAAAGGATCCTAACCTGTATTTACGCTAAGTTCCGGAAGAAGCCACAGAAAATTCCGAACGGTTAGGTCGGCAGACGCGACCTGCTTTTGAATCAAGTACCTTCCGTCTCCCAGTTCAGCCTGTTATGCGCTTGGCCACTGGTGGGGCACTCGACAAAGATGAAAGATATCGCTTCGGGGACTTATTTCTGTTATACTAATTTTGGCGATAAATCATCAAAAATGGATCTTGGGGATTTTACACATTTAATCTGGCAACACTTGAAACATGATTCGCCCTTTCACCAGGTAGACAAGGTCCTAAAATTAACAGCACTCAAGAGCTAAATATTACGTGAAAAATACCTTTTTTTGTCAACTATCCTTTATAATGGTCGATTTAAAAAAAAAAAATTTAAAAAGAGTTTTAGGAATTTGTGTTCGTTACATCCCAATGAAAGTTTTTTTTTATGGCTATCTTCAATTTCCTTCGATATATGAAGACAAATATGAAAATGTTTGAACTCTAAAAAACTCTGAAAATGACTGTTATGTATTCGTGTTAGCTACATTTTAAAGCAAGAATTTTTGGCTATCTCTTTTTCAATGGAAAATTTGAAAACAACATTTTGACTCCCTTATCCCCGTTATGATGCGAATTCTAAAAAAACCTGGAAATGATTTTAAGGTATTTGTGTTTACTATATTTTTAAGCAAGAATTTCAGGCTATCTTCTTCCTCTAACAGATGAAGGGAAATGTGAAAAGAACGTCAAAGAACGTTTCAGTCCCTTACACCCACTTGGGTGCGAATTCTGAAACACCCTCAAACTGATTTTCAGGCATTCTTGTTCGCTACATTCTAAAGCAAGAATTTTATGACTATCTCTATTTCCCTTTGAGATATGATGGCAAATTTGAAAATAACGTTTTGGCCCCTTATCCCCCTTTTCATGCGCATTCTAAAGAACCCAGAAAACGAATTTTAAGCAACAATTTTAAGGCTATTTCTTTTTTTCCTCCGATATATCAAGAGAAATGTGAAAAGAACGTTTTGGACCCTTACGCCTGTTTGGGTGCGAATTCTAAAAACCCTGAAAACAACTTTTAGGTACCTGTGTTACATTTTAAAGCAAGAATTGTACGGCTATCTCTTTTTAACCCTGAAATATGAAGGGAAACATGAAAAGAACATTTTGGGCCGCCATCCCCGCCTGGGTTCGAATTTTTAAAAATTGCTTCTTAAATGACGCTTCGGGTACAAAAGCTATAAGCTCCTAAAATTTCATGTCTGTTCCTCCAGTAGATTTGACTGGGCGATGATCGTCAGTCAGTCAGTCAGGACATCTTCCTTTATATAGAGAGATAAAATGTTTAATTAATGATCAAATGCGAAATAATTGTTTAATCTATCTATCTTCTATATAAATAAAATTAGACTTTTGTCTGTACATTTCTTGGAATTCAAAAATTTTACAATTTCTATCCGTTTCAAGCACCCGGGATTCCGATGCGACCCTCAAAAAAAAGTTTGTCATTCTGTCATTCTGTCCTTCTGTCATTCTGTCATTCTGTCCGTGACGCTTTTTTTGTTTAAGCATCACGTAAAAACGACTGAAGCGAATGATATGAAATTTTGTGTCATGATAGGTGGTCACTCAACTTAAAACATAGGCGTCGAATTTTTAAAAAATCTTGATTAGATTTTCCGATTTTGCGAAAATCGTTTCAAACTGCGTAAATTTGTGTTCAAGCATCACGTAAAAACGACTGAAGCGAATGATACGAAATTGGGTGTCATGGTAGGTGGTCACTCAACTTAAAACATAGGCGTCAAATTTTTAAAAAATCTTGATTGGAGTTTGAGATTTTGGGAAAATCCTTTCAAACTGCGTAAATTTGTGTTCAAGCATCACGTAAAAACGACTAAAGCGAATGATATGAAATTGGGTATCATGATAGGTGGTCCCTCAACTTAAAACATAGGCGTCCAATTTTTAAAAAATCCTCATTGGATTTTGAGAAAATCGTTTCAAACTGCGTAAATTTGTGTTCAAGCATCACGTAAAAACGACTGTAGCGAATGATATGAAATTGGGTGTCATGATAGGTGGTCACTCAACTTAAAACATAGGCGTAGAATTTAAAAAAAATCTTGATTGGATTTTCCGATTTTGCGAAAATCGTTTCAAACTGCGTAAATTTGTGCTCAAGCATCACGCAAAAACGACTGAAGCGAATGATATGAAATTTTGTGTCATGATAGGTGGTCACTCAACTTAAACTATAAGCATCTAATTAAAAAAAATCGATCCGATTTCGAGATTTTGTGAAAATCGTTTAAAACTGAGTGAATCTTTGTTCCCGCATTACGTAATAACGACTAAAGCGAATGCTATGAAATTTGGTCACACGATAGATGGTTGCTCAACATAAACTATAGGAGTCCAATTTTTTAAACATTTTTATTAGATTTTGAGATTTTGTGAAAATTCTCTCAAAATGCGTTTATATTTCTTCAAACATCACGTAATAACGACTAATACGAATGATACGAAATTTAGTGATATGATAGGTAGTTGCTAATCTTAATTTATAGGCGTTGAATTTTTAAAATATTTTGATTACATTTTGAGATTTTGCGAAAATCGTTTTAAAATGCTGAAAATTTGTTCCAGCATCACGAAATAAAGATTGCAGGGAATGAAACGAATTTGGTTGACAGGATAGGTTGTCACTCAACTTAAATTCTAGGCTTCCATTTTTTCAAAAATGTTGATTGAATTTTTAGATTTTGCGAAAATTATTTCAATATGCGTCAATATTCGTTCGCGCATCACATAATTACGACTAATGCGAATGAAATGATATTACTTAGTTACTCTCTAACCTGTAATATTTTAACAATACATAAAAATTTTAACTTCGCTTTCTTTACTTTGACAACATACTACATCCATTCTGTGTACTCATACAATGCTGACGAAAGATCTTGCTTTTTTGGAAATTTGCATTCACTAACCCGTCGAGGACGGGTACTTCAGCTAGTTAATCATATAATTAATGAAGTATCCGAAAATAACAACCTTGCATCTCCCCCTCCCCCTCAATCGATCAAAATTTATTGCTATATTTGAAGAATTCTTATGTTTCGCCAGTAGATAGTGTTATTTGTTTATTTCACCCCAGTGAATTCCCCATGCAGAACTATTTTTCAATTTCGTTTTCAAAATTCTGGGAGGGGTAATTACCCCCATTACCCCCCCCCCCGTAAAACCGCCAATGCAATACGCACGTTGTTAGTATCATTATTTTTATAATTAATAAAAACTAAAGTTTTTATTTCATGTAAAAGTTTTAATTACACAATTTATACTTTACCGTGCCAGTTACATACATTTGTCATTTTCCAAGACAAATGCTTAATTTAAATGGCAAGCTGAAATCATTAGATTTAAGTGTATTACTCTGAAATCATTACTTTCAAATAAACAAATAAATCTAAGCGTACCGCAAAGAAAATTTAAGGGGGGAATTCGAAATGAACAATTAAATTTTTGATCATTACAAGGCAACTGGACTGGACTTAAGCGGCAACTGAACTGCGGGTCTTTAAAAAATAAAATTAGAAGTCCTCATTTATTATACAATCACATTTATTACCTGAATCTGAATAAAATATTTATCAGTGCTTTCATATTTACCTGATAAGATAACATTGTCAAAGATAAATTTATAACTGTTATCGGCGTCAGTGCATATTGCTGGAACGCTGAAATACAAAAAAGTTACATATTTTTTTTACGTGTGGTCTCTTAAACTGGGAATAAAAGATGTCGATTCGAGTAAAAAGGGATAAAACATATGGAGAAAGTAAGTATATTTTTGTGTCTCGCGCAGTCTTGAGTAATTTATGTGGTGGTTTTAACGCTGTAAGGATAATCTGAAAACTATTCCGGCAAATAGGAAGAGTCTATGCCTTTTTAACATGAGTGACAGTTTTCATTTTTTTTTTTTTGCTCCTTTTGTTTCTAGTATACATGGCTTTTGATCAATGCTATTTCAGTATTTAATCAGAGGCTAGGAAAATCTGTTATTAACACTAGCATTATAATATTTCTAGTTGCAAAGAGTTTTCTAATGACATGCAGTTACTTTTCATGCTTACATTATATAAGATGCCTTAAAAGAAAAAAAAAAAAAAAAGAGGGTGATCTTGAATATAATAAAATCAAATTAATAAACTGATGTTTTATCTTTTGAGAAGCATTAACAAATATTTCATTAAATATAGGGTGTCCCATAACTAGTGGTATCAAGTTTAAGAGGAGGTAGTACATATAATAAAAATCACATGGCGATGTGGAGTCGGAAACATTGTCTTCATGCAGCTGTTAATAATAGGAAGAAGTGTTAAATAATAGTGAATTTCCGACCCTTGTTCGTCAAAAACTGATGTACCTTTCACAGAAAACAAAAGACTAAAATTGACAGTTAAACTTTTTTGACGACAGCTGGCTGTGCCGCTGCACAGCCAGCTGTCGTCAAAAAAGGGTCTCTAGATCTGTGGCACGCGATGAACGTTTCGATCGTCCGCCATCTTGCTGGTAGTTAAGTCGAGCGATGGCAACGGCTGCCCTTTTTTCAGCATTGGGAAAGGGTTGCGCCTCAAAGGGTTAATAATAAAGAAATCAATAATTCCGGCCTAGTAGTGGCCAATGCCTGTACGGCAAGTTACCCGTTATTAAAAAAAAATTACGAGCTCGATAAAAAACTAATAAAAAGAATTTAACTAACAACCAATACAATATATATTTGCTTCCGATTGTTCATAAATTGACTTCTTCAAGCACAATGAGGTAATTGTGCGATCGCTTTTAACTGACGTCCCAGATGCCATTCGAGAGTTGAAAACATGTACTTAACTTTTGATATTTTTCTACTCTCTCCGAAGGCCTTGGAAGGGTGTTATTTCATACTTTTCTCATTGCCTAAAATATTTTGGACTTTGTTTCTTCTGTAAGGAGGAAATAATTAAATTTTGTTGCCGCGCAGTTTAGTGTCGGAGCTCCTAAAGACTGGACGACTGTGTATACTAGCAGAGCGAACTGACTTTGGATTTGGATTGACTTTGAGGAACAGAGAGTTTATCGAGGTATATATGGTCAGGGGCGTCACGAGGGGGCTGCGAACCGCACCGGTTCAGTGGCGTAGCGAGAAACTTTTCATGAGTGGGGGGGGGGGGGTTACGATTCTATTGCAACTCATACTTTTTCTGCGCAACAATTTTTTGTGACAGTTGCACGAGGCATACGTTAATTATTTAATTGCGCGGACGAATTGGAGCCACTGAATTAATGCTACTGAGAGAACATTTATTCGGACAGAACACATTGACAGGTTCATAGAGCGATAAAAGGATATTTTTATTTTTATTTATTTACTTATTTTTAGGAAAGATGGGATTTTTTTTTAAAGAAAATTCTGTAATTTCATGAGGGACGATCGAAACGTTCATCGCGTGCCACAGATCGAGAGACCCTTTTTTGACGACAGCTGGCTGTGTGGCACGCGATGAACGTTTCGATCGTCCCTCATCTTGATGGTAGTTAAGTCGAGGGATGGCAACGGCTGCCCTTTTTTCAGCATTGGGCAATCTATCCAGCTGTTCTCGCATTCTTCCATTTTTCAGCACCTGTCAGTGCTGGTAAAAATAATCGCGACCGTTTCTTTACGGGAAATGACGTGCTAAAAAGTAAAAGGATTCTCGTGGAGCTATGTCACCCACAACTATTTTATAGAAATCAAATCTATTCTTCGTGACTGGCAACACTCAAAACGTCAGAGTTTGGTGTTCCCAGAGCGGGAACACTGCGCGTTAAAGGGTTAAGTGAAGGGGGAGGGGGCCCGTCGTAAATACCTGCCCTGGGGCCTGAAAATCCTATCGGCGGCCCTGCGCTCCCGGAATATCTCCGTTATTTGGCGAATATTCGTTTCTTCTTTCTCCTGTCAGTTGAAGAAACTTTTTTCAGGTTCAAAGGAATTTTTTCCTATTCTTCAGCTTTTCGAGAAGAATAGACGAAAATATACGTAGCTAAGGAGTACGGGAAGAATTCATTAAAAGTGAAAAATAAATTAGTGTATAAAGACGCACTCTCTAAAATTATTTCTCCCATTGACGGAAATTTTTCTGACAACAGTGCGGCAGGAATATTTCCGTTATTTGACAAATATCTGTTCCTTTTTTTCTCCTGTCAGTTGAAGGAACTTCTACAGATTCAACGAATTTTCTTCAGATTTCCGGGAAGAATTCACGGAAATACAACGTTACCAAGGAGTACGGAAATTATTCGTTGAAAAATGAGGAATAACTTAGTATATCAATTCAAGATTTTCTGAGAGTGAATGCAATTAATTAAAAACTCTGAAAAATGGAACTCATACCTATCAATACAATCGTTTTCAGTGGTACAACATGTCGATCCTTCTCATCAGTTGCAAAAAAAAAAAAAAAAAAAAAAGTTTTGCCATCCAATCCACACAGGTAGAAAGATTGAACATTTCTATCCTTTTAAAGGAAACTGAATACATATTTAAAGCGTGAAAAAAATATTCCTTAAAAGAAAGAATATTTAATATCCAAACCTACCGGGCACCAGAAGAAAAGTTGTTAAATGGAGAATTTTAAGTTGGATTCGCACTGTATATTTTATACACATACGCACGCATATACAGGGTATTTCAAAATCAGAGGTAAAACTTCTAGGAGAGGTAGGTTATAACAAGGATGTTTTCAGAATCACATAGCAATATGGGATTGGAAACGTCGTCTTCATGTACAGCTGCGGAAAAAAAGGCTCACTTGCTCTTTATTTGGCCATTATTCATCGTACTGCAAAGTTATATACACCATTCGTTTGCAAATAACGTGTACTTTAATTTTCTAGTAATTTAATTTGCATAAGGGGCCGTCTTCATATTTAATTCTGCATCAACTTCGTTTTTCGGCAACATACTACTTCATTAAACGAAAGAAAACCTTCAAATTACCCTAAATATAAATTTTCACACATTTTCTACAATAATTTCCGGAGATATTGCGAATTATTTTTTGCACGATTTTAAAGGACTTCTTTTAAAGGACTTGGAAATCTTTCTAGTTTTGAAATTGTTATTGAGTATTTGAAGGTTCTCTTAGACAGGTGAAATGTTGCCAGGAGTGAGAAGCTGTTCTCTGCTCTTCTGACTACAATCATGAATGTTACTCAGCTACGGTCGAACTTGAAGAATGATTTCATGATTGAAAATTTATTTGTTTGAATTTCATGCAAAAAACGCAATTTCTTTTTTGCCTACCCAATATTATCTCTGTGTTTGTTATTTCACATTCTTCATTTAATATTATGGTCTGCAATCAGGGCCTGATTAACCTCTGAAGTGAGGGGAAGCTCAGCAGTCTCATTTCGGGCCCACCCATCCCCTCTTTGTTTGGGAAAAGTAAAATTTTAATGATTTTCTTTCATAAAAATATTTTATCCATAAAAAAAAAATTTCATTGATTTAATTAGTTCTAATGATTTCCTTTGATAAGAGCATTTTATTCATTAACTAGCTGAAGTACCCGTTCTTCGCACAGGAATGAATGGACTTTTTGATATTACGATTTGTGGTGATTACTATTCTTTGTAATAAACAGATATAGCAAAATTGATATCGCATTATATTGTGTCCAATAATCATGCATACCGAATTTCAAGGCAATCGTTTACGGTGCAGAAGGCTATGCGGCGTAGCGCAATCTAGTGGCGAGTTTTAGCAAAACGGATACGGCGAAAATATTCTTTGCATTCAGATATCGATGTATACGACTTTTCATGACGATCGACTGGATAGTCCTGAAGTTCATGTGTTGACGCGACATCTAGTGGCAAGTTACAGGAAAATGGATAGCGCCAAACTCTTCCCCGTGTTCAAATATCTATGCATACCTATTTTCATAGCGATCCAGTGGCTGCTCGTGGGATACAGCAAGTACAGCCGGGCTGCACTTGAAATTATCAGCACATACTTTAAAATAATTTATTCTACTAATTTTCCTAAATTCAGATTAGAATTGTGGAATTCCTACGGTAAATTAAAAAAAATATCCGAAAAAAACCAAAAAAAAAAAAAAAAAGTATTGTGGCCGGATCGCTCATTCAGAAAAAAAGCACTTTAATCTTCCTGCAATTCAATTGGGAAAATCTTTGGTTCAGCCCAGAGCGCTGAAAAGAAAATTGGCAGCACCGTTGCCATGACAACGACTACGTAAGCAGCCTCTCCGGCATAGGGAGTTTGCAGCTGATACAGCCGAAGTAAGATTTTTTAACGGCGGCTGAACTTGAGAACTGCACTGAGAAGTGAGGGAGGGGATAAGGAGAATATATGTTTGGAAAACTCTCGACTTTATATTGCTGAATTTATCAAGAAGGTAAGCCTGAATAGACGCTTATGAATGGAAAATTACCCATCAAAGCAGTATTGTTTTTAAGTAAGCAAGAACTGGCATTTAGAGGACATGGCAAGCGAGAAAATTCTTTAAACATGGGAAATTTTAAAGATCTTTTAAAATTATTGATATCTGAATTAAAACAACGCCTTTTTATGGGGACATCACTGACCGATTCGCATGTTTAAAAGAAAGGAGGATTGATTTGACTTATAAAAAATAAGTAAGTATTCTTTTTTTTTTTTTTTCTTTTCTTCTCAAGTTATCGTTGCAAAAGAAAATTCTAAGGAAACTTCGAATCAGACACGGATTAATGCAATTTTGAGGATAAGAGCGGCTGGTTGAAATTTATGTCCATTTTATGGAAGTAAAATAGGATCTCTTACATTTTTTATGTAATTTCTTTTTTTTTCCCTCGGTGAGGGCTTAATCAGCCAGCTTTCGAATTCAATAACAAAGATTTTCCAATCCTGTCCAGAGGAAAGGGGGGGGGGGGGCTCATATGCTTCCGGCTGCACTAACAGTTTTGACCACTGGCCGCCACTGTAGCGATCATTTGCACAGTCAAGAAGTGATACACTGCAGGGCCATCTAGTGGTTAATTAAAGTAATGATTTGCTACAGCGCCGTCAAGTGGCGAGCTATAGCAAAATGGACAACGCCAAAATATTCTCATTGTTCAAATAGCTATGTATACTGATTTTCATAGCGACTGTTTGAATGGTCAAGAATTTGGCCTACTGCAGCGTCATCTAGTGGCGAGTTAAAATAATAATGCATTGCAGTGCCATCTAGTGGTGAGTAACATCAAAAGGAACGCAGTCAGAATATATTCTTCGTGCTCAAATGTGTAAGTATAAAAATTTTTATGCCGATCAGTTGAACGGTATAGAAGTTGATGCGTTGCAGCGCCATTTAGCGGCAAGTTACAGCAAAATGGATAGTGAAAAATATTCTCCGTGTTCTAATATTCGCGTGTACCAAATTTCATTGAAATCGGTTGGATGATATTCGCATAGAAAACGGCTAAACGGAATAGAATTCAACGCTCTGCTGCGCCACCTAATGGCAAGTTAGAGGAAAACGGACAGCATAAAAACCTTCTCCATGATAAAAGACAGGTGAACCAAATTTCATGGTGATTGGTCAAAGGGTGCTGGAGTTTTTTAACCTCATACACACATACCAACATTCATCTTTATCTATAACCAGTGTTATTATATATACCAGTCTCAAATAAAATCCAGTTTCAAATCTAAGCCTCGCCAAAGTGCCAACATACGCCATTTTGCAAGAGTTTTTTCAGGGAATCATTCGAAGCATTGACTTATATTTGCAGCAATCAAAATGGGAAATGGTTCGACCGCCAAAAAGTAAAGCAGGCATTTATTTGAAAAGTGGAATACCTTAATACAGCCGCATTTTTAAAATTATCAACTATAACGTTTTTTATTCATCGTTACTCCGATGTACTAAATGCGAAGATTTCAATTTTTTGAAATTTGGTGGAATTCCCCCAACTCAAATCAATGTATTCACTTGGCGAGAATTCTGAAGATAGATCGCTTGAAATCCCTTAATAACTGCATTATTTCTGCACGGATTATTAAAATTTAACGCTGTATTCTAATAAAACTTATGCACTTGTTTTCAAAAATCTATTTCCTTAAGCTCTCAGTAAATTGCGCCAAGCCGAAAAATGTGGAAACCGCTAGAATTCACTTTCTCAAAATAGGCATATCAGCCAATTTTATTTTTCGCCAAACTAAAAAATTTTACATATTAGCCTCGGAAATCTTCAATTCTTATTGTTTTTCGTATAAAACATTTCATTCCTGCTCTGATTTCCATGCACGCGATATTATAATTTAAAAAAAAAATAACCTTACAAATATAACCTAACAACAACAAAAAAAAAAAAAAATCATTGTTATTCTCTTATTTTTACTTTAAGAATTTGAAACATTTTATTCGGCAAAATCGCCACACATGGCAACCACGATGTTTATTTCACACTTTTTTCACTGCAGATACAATTACGGAAAGCTTTCTGCGTGGAGAAAAAAATCTCTTAAATTCCGGGAACGGGTGGAATTTCAAAGTTTTAAAGTGGACTATCATTTATTCTATATTATTTTACATATCTCTGCAAAATTTCAGGCTGATAGGTCCATTTTTGTGGATTTGTATACTAATCAAATCCACAAACAAACAGAATTTCATTTTTATTTATAAGGATATAGATAGATTTGGCATAAAACTGGCATTATTTCCGTGGTATTTAATGTTTTTCAAATGTACGCGCTTCTTTATTGAAGTAATAGCATTCTCGTTAGCTCAAAACATGAATCATTTGATACAGGCGAAACTCGCCAAACATGGCAACGTAAAAACGATTTTTAATTAATAATTAAAAAAGTAATTAAAAATCTAAAATTCTAAGTAGCATATAACCTTCTCCAGGGTCCCATCTATATCTAAACCAAAATGCATCCTAATCGATTAAGCGGTTTAGGCGTGAAAGCGTCATAAACAAAAAAACAAACTCACTTTCACATTTATAATATTAGTTAGGATTGGTATCCAGGGTTAAAATGAGCTAAATTTTTGAAATATGAAATGAAATCCAGGGGTTGCTATTGGAAAAAAAAAGTTGGTGCGAATTTTATTATGGAGATGCCCCTTATGCAATTTTTATGCATAGCAAATTAAAGTGTACGTCAATCGTAAACAATTGGTATATGTAACTTTGCTGTACGACGAACGACGGCTGAATAAAGTACATGTGCCTTTTTTTCCCGCAGCTGTACCTGTTAATAAGAAGTGTTCAAGTAATAGTGAACTTACCAACCACGTTCTTACAAAAACTAAACATCTTTCATAGATTGCACTTGATAAAAATTGTTAATTCCGAATTTTTTTTTTTCCCATTAAGTTGGTGAAACTGTTGGAGGAGAGCCCATTGTTTATGAAACTTCGTTAAGAAATTAGATGCACACTCCAATACTTCTTCCAAAGGGATCATTAACTCGTATGAAGACGACGTTTTCGGCCCCACATTACTATTTGATTCTGAACCGTCTCGATATATGCTACACCTTCTAAAAGTTTGTACCTCTAATTTTGAAACACTCTGGATCTATTCGTTTTCGAATATCTTCATACCATATTGAATGTGGTTTCCCGGATGAAAAATTTCTTATTCATTTTACATGAGCTAGAAAAATCAGTATTTATATGTTAGCATTGTTAGACACAAATATTCGCATTGTTTTAAACACGACTCACTAAAATAACCACATTTGCCTGTCATAATCTTCAGCTATTGTATTTTCATGCTTTTATTCAAAAACAACAGACTAATAAAAAATAAAACTGTATAACTTTTATTTTCTCCAAGGATTTTTTTTTTTTCCCGAGGGGAGAAAGTGCTATAAAAAGCCTACTATTATCTCCGCAATACTAAATTTACCTTTTAATGAAACTTATCTTAACGGTTCTTAATATATTTTTTTATTCTTCAGTATTTTCTTTTTCTTAATTCATTTCTCAGCGTTTGACTTGTCTGCAGGCAGACAGCCAAATTTGTTT
Organism: Cheiracanthium punctorium; assembly: GCA_038373885.1. Lineage (NCBI taxonomy): Eukaryota > Metazoa > Arthropoda > Arachnida > Araneae > Cheiracanthiidae > Cheiracanthium > Cheiracanthium punctorium. The sequence goes on from JAWZYV010013819.1 coordinate 670,975, forward strand.
TTCAGAGAATAAAAACTGCTCTCTCTACAAGTTCAGCAAAATGCCAAAGTAAATATGGTAAAATTTATCAGTGCTAAATCCTTGCCCAGTATTGTAGTAAGCCTTGCCAACTCCTCCAGCTGGAACTTGCTAGTTCTAATTCTAACCCTTTTGTAGAGAATAATGTAATTTACGTACTTTCGGAACAAAAGTTCCAACAAAAAGAACGTTTGTTCCTGCTGATATGTCTCATCAAAGATAAACGATTACAAGTGACTGATGGAATCTTCACTGGATAGTTGGAATATAATGGTACAAAGGGGATTTTGTTTCTATTTGTACGCTTGAATTAATACTTTCTTATAACTTAAAGATACAGCTTCAAGACAGCTATGAATGATAGTGCGGAAAAGGTGAATGAAGATCTAGACCAGGGATGGCGAACCTTTAAGTATCAATGAGCCATTTTTTCTAAAGAAATGTTTAATGAGGCCATAGACGTGACGTCAAATAACTTTGACTTAGTGATTTTGACTTTGACCGTTCGATCGTGATACTTCATAGTGAACTTTGTTATTTTTAATTAAAATGCAAACCGTTTTGATCAGTGGCGTTCCCCAAAATATTGTGTTGCGTGCCATTGGTTCGCCATCCATGATCTAGACGGTACACGTTATACTCTACCTGTTTTTTGAAAGTTCTTTCTTAAAAAAATATAAAAAAATTACAGTCAACTCCGGATAAAGTGAACCTTCGGCTATAGTGAACGCAAACCATTAGTCTCGATTCACATGCAGCATCTCTGTTCAACATGGGGAAACTTCGGTTTTAGTGAACTTCGGATATAGTGGACGAAATTGGATGGTCCCCATTGGTTCACTGTAACCGGAGTTGACTGTATTTATTTTTTCCATGTTCTTTTCTTTACTTTTACTGTTTATATGAGAATCGGTTGTTTTTGAAAGGGAACTTCTACACTCTTGGTAATTTTTATTTTATTCAGTCAAATCTCATTTAACCCTTTAACTCGCAGTGTTCCCTCTCTGGGAACACCAAACTCTGATGTTTTAACTGTTGCCAGTCACGAAGAATAGATTTGATTTCTATAAAAATAGTTGCGGGTGACATAGCTCCACGAGAATCCCTTACTTTTTAGCACGTCATCTCCCGTAAAAAAATGGTCACGATTATTTTTAACAGCACTGACATCTTCTGAAAAATGGAAGAATGCGAGAACAGCTGGATAGATTGCCCAATGCTGAAAAAAGGTCAGCCGTTGCCATCGCTCGACTTAACTACCAGAAAGATGTGCCGGCACAGGCAGCTGTCCCCAAAAAAGGGTCTCTAGATCTGTGGCACGCGATGAACGTTTCGATCGTCCGCCATCTTTCTGGTAGTTAAGTCCAGCGATGCCAACGGCTGCCCTTTTTTCAGCATTGGGAAAGGGCTGCGTCTCAAAGCATTAAGTCATCTGGATAAGATGGAAGACCCTTGAAGATCCTAATGATAAGGAACATATTGTGAACTAATAAATGCTACTTTTCCAACCTTAGCTGAAGCAGCCTTACAGAGCATTTTGAGCCCAATTAATAGCACAAATAGCCCGATTAATAGGCGCAGAACGTTTCTTTAGTAGTTATAATGTCGTTGTTATGGACAGGAGAACGACTCTAAAAGTCAAATGTTGAAATTATAACAATGTAGCTTTTAACATTGAATATAAATTTTAAGCGTATAAAAAATTTTTAATAAGTAGTTCAAGCGAATTTTAGCGATATTCGAAAATTTCATATTATTTTCTGCGAAATTTGCGTTTTGAGAAAATTTCGTACCTGTAATGATATCAAATTAACACATCCGTCTGTTGTTAGGTAGGCTGATTCATGCATGAATAATATTTTATTCTGTACTTGACGTAACTCATATATACAATTTTTCAGATGAAAAAGAATGCGTCAAGTACAAAAAGAACCAGCGGCGCACACAAGGGAGGGGTCCAGTCCAAGGGGGTCTGGACCTCTCCCTGAAGATTTATTAACTATACTTCGTAAATTCAGCATGTAATTTTTTGTCCTTTAATGCATTATAAGACATAATGAAATTCCTGTTTTTATAGCAGCTAAGATAAATATATAAATATGTAATTCAAATCCATACAAGTGCATTGAAGTACGGAGGGTCTTTGGAATGCGAGGAATAACTTTTGTTCCCCATTTTTCTGGATCTCTGGGGTCTCACAATGAAGCACACAAAAGAGGGGCGTGCATACCAAAATAATTATTAACCCTTTAACGCGCAGTGTTCACGCTCTTGGAACACCAAATTCTGACGTTTTGACTGCTGCCAGTCACAAAGAATAGATTTGATATCAATAAAAATAGTTGCGGGTGACATAGCTCCACGAGAATCCTTTACTTTTTAGCACGTTATTTCCCGTAAAAAATTGTCACAATTATTTTTAACAGCACTGAAATCTGCTGAAAAATGGAAGAATGCGAAAACAGCTAGATGGATTGCCCAATGCTGAAAAAAAGGCAGCCGTTGCCATCACTCGACTTAACTACCAGCAAGATGGCGGACGATCAAAACGTTCATCGCGTGCCACAAATCTAGAGACCCTTTTTTTGACGGCAGCTGGCTGTGCCCGCGCACAGCCAGCTGTCGTTTCGATCGTCCGCCATCTTGCTGGTAGTTAAGTCGAGCGATGGCAACGGCTGCCCTTTTTTCAGCATTGGGAGAGGGTTGCGCCTCAAATGGTTAAGGCTGCTTGGTTAAATGGCCGTGTTATTTTGCCGAACTCTGTGATTTTTAAAATTCTATTTCAGTTCTATTTTAATACTATGCTTATTTTTAACAGTACAGATAAATAACTACATAGTCCAAAGCCATGCACGTCGATTGAACTGCGGTGAAATCAATCAATAAACTTTCAAGTAACTTTCTTATTGAACTGGTCTTTTGAAAAGTGAATACGACCTTCTTTAAGGCTATTTAATTGCTTTTTAGGAAAAGTTTTTATGGAAGGTGATCATAGAAAAAGATTTCATTTATTATTTATATTGGCGGGAGGGGGTGGGGCATTTTTTCAGGTGGCTGATGTCTCAGCGTATGTGGGCAGGGCTCCCCCCAAGAGAACATCCTGTGTGCGCCGCTGAAATGAACTACCGTTTGGTACAAGAATAAAAATGTTGAATTATTTCGAGCGACTTTAGTTCTATAGTATAATTTATTATTAGTAACGTTCCCTGTGTGAGACGCGCATTGTGCGACAAAAGCGCGTGAATTGCGGCATATTTTCTAAGGCAGCCATTTATTTTTTTAAAATAAATTTTAAGTTTCTTTACCAGTAGTCTCTTTTAATAGGAATAGTACGGAGGTGTTGAAATGAACTTGAGTTGTTTAATTCATACTGGCTCTTCAGATTCTCATTATTTCAGGTTCTCATACGCTCGAAAAAAGTATTAAAAAATTCTTCAGTGTTTTCAGAAAAATGAATGTACTTGGTGTACAAAATAAATATTTTAATACAAAATAATAATAATAATAATTTATTTTTATCTTCGAGTAAAACGATTCTCAGTTCATCACCACGTAATTATCACTATTTCGAAAAATTCAAGAGGAAATCCCATCTTTCCCTGCCATTGCGCTAATATGACCTGTAAAAAGTTCCACAAGATAAAATTCCGCTCTTACATTATCCTCCACTGATAAATGAATGCTCTCGTTAAATAAGTAAATAAATAAATAAATGCTTAACGGGATAGATTCTGTTTCTCATTACTATGTGGTAATTCAATGCTCTTATTAAACAGAATAATAAAAAAGTACCTCGTTCCAAGGGAAGCATAATATTGGCTGGCGAGGGGGGGAAAGGGGAGGGGAAGTGATTTGTATTCCAGTCACGTAAATCATCATTTCCAATCCAACGAACAGCTTGTTCGCGAAGAAAAAAAACCTGTAGCTCCTACCTGAAGATCGGTTTGTAACTTTTACGTGCGTCCCTATTCGTAGACCGTGAAAGAAACGTCACATTCATTACGTCACGGAAAACCAAACGAATATGAGTTTACTCAAGGCTCCTGCGATGGAAAAGCCCGGAAAGTTTTTTAGAATTTACTTTTGCTGTAGTACCTTGTGTTCACTCATTCCGAAATGAATTTGGATTATCTGGCGAGGCTACGGTAGTAGATTCCCTTCCTAGTCTGTCTCTCTCGGCTTTGTTTACATCCATGAGTTGTTGGCTGTGCGTCAGATGTTGTCCCGGCGACGCGCGCTTCGAAAATGAAGGTTTTCAGCGGCAAGCATGCCATCAGAAATGTAAGTGTGGAACTCTTTTTTTTTTTTTTTTTTTTTTTTTATTTACAAATTTCAGCTGCTACTTGTCTAGGGACCATGTATTCATTAAAAATACTATTTTTCCGGCCAGAATTCTGTGTGGTTGCATTATTTCCATTATACAGTACAGTCGAACTCGCTTATAACAGCGCAAAGGGACCGCAATATTTGCTCGTAAAACCGAATACTCTTAAAAAAATAGGTTCGTGGTAAAATTATAAGCATTCTTATACACACTTATACTGTGTTATTTACTTTATATATTTTCTGAACAGTACAAAATAACTTAGTTAATTTGCTTTGAATTGTCTTCTTGTATTATGGTTTTCAATTTCTTGTATTATGATTCTTTGGAAAAGATTCGCAGTCCAAAAAGTCTTTGCACCCCTTGCTTCAAAAAAAGTTTGAAGTTTTTCTGCATTCTCAAAAGCCATTGAGTATGTTGGGACCGGCTGAGGTTGAAATTTTTCATATTCGTCGCTTTCGTTGTCTTCAAAATGTTAAAGGAATTTTTATAAGAAAGAATTAGCTGAACTGAGATCAATAGAAATATTATGAATCACAAAATATTGCTCTCTATATCCAGGCTTTACTTGTTAAAAGCGAGTTATGCTCTTATGGACTTGTACGAACCAAATATTTCCGATTTCTTCGTTAAATCCGTATTCTTGTTAAATCGGGGCTCGTTATAAACTAGTTCGACTGTAATATGTTACCAGCGGCAGACTACTTCTTTGAAAAAGTATTTTAACTTCGTATGTTAAATAGTTTTGCAAATATCATGCGTGCCTTCTAAAAGTAGTATTTTGAAAAACATTTAGTGAACGTTTTGTAATGCCGTATGCCATTTAAAGTATAAGATAATTTGTTATTAAAAATATTATTAGATAGTATTTATAATGATAAATTTAAACTGTATTTTAATAGTATATTTGATACATGGATGTATGCAGAATAAAACTGGCAAATATATTAATTTAAGAGTATATTTTCTTACCTTATATAAAAAGTAAAATTAATCATGTTTTGATCTAAATAATTTTTACTTTTTTACATATTAACTGCAACAAATATACATGTTTGCATAAAAATCTATTATATTATGATGCATTAAAGTTTTTTTATGATAGTAAGAAACAATATTTTATAATTTGAAATGATCTGAAATAAAGCGTTTTAACTTGCCATAAATGTAATGCAATTAATGTAGTTAATTTAAAAATTTTACCTTTTCATAGACGGCGGATTTTCGACCTTTTTGTTGCTAGTTTAAGATGTTTAAAAGGGAATAATAGCATTTAAATTTGGTTTTGCCGGCTTTATATTTTAATGAATAGTCGCTAGACGAAAAATAAATGTCACCCGTTTGACACTCTACCAAGCCTTCCTCAATCTATCCCCCCCCCCCCCACACACACACACACCGAGGCGAGGTTCTTGAGACCACCTTACTCTTGTTTTCACTTCAAAAGCGTTTTTTTTTATGTCAATGTCAGTACATTTATCTAGTTTCTTGCTGGTATTCTCTAACTAAAGTATATTAAATTTAGTATCAATTGAATTATTACATAAGTGTTACGATGATCTGAATTAACATTTAAGAATTCCATAATGTTGGTTTGAATATTTAAAAATTATATAAATATTGGTACAAACGCTAATGAAATAGATGCAAACGCGTAGAACTGCTTCTTTTTTTTTTTCTTTTTTGTTTAATTGAAAATAATCACTTATGGCTTGCGAACAATAGATGAAAAAAAACCTGCTATATACTTTAAAAAAAAGCGCTAGATTTTATGATCAATTTAAAACTAGGGTGTTTTTCTAACTATTACACTGCTATGCCCTGATAAGTCCACTATTAACTTGCAAAATGTTGCAAAATCTTTTGCTATCAAAACAATTAGGAAGGCAGGTTCAGATTACTAATTTGTGAAATTTCGTACTCGAATTCTGACTCAGCTTAAAACTCACAAGCTCTAATTATTAATCTTCGAGACCTTGTCTTATGCTACTGCAACAAAAAATTCTTGTAAATTTGCGTTATACTGGACTAGCGCGGAATGACCCCCGTCTTCAAAAAGGAATGAAGATTATTTTCACAGCTAACAGAAAAATGCTACCAAGAAATATATGAAGTTTAGGTTTTTATTTTTATTTCTGTTTATGTATGTCAAAATTTCAAGCTCTTTGGTTTAACGCTATTATAGGAACTTTCCTACGGCGTTAAATATTGCCAGAAAATCACTAAAAATGTGCGAACGAATAGGTTTTCAGATTTACAAACGTTTTCAATTTATTTTTTCCTACATAGTGCAAATTTTCAAACTGATCGAAACACAGGCGTCAATTTAATTTTGAAAACCGAGATGGAGACGCATGGAGAATGGTAGATTCATAACCATTGGAAGGAGATGTTGCAGCTACTTGGAATCTAAATTTGAGACATTTATTTCTCCTATTTTGTAATTTTTTAAGTCTTTCAGCTTGTCGATTTAGCATAGCAAGTGAGATCGATCTCATACTGATGACTCTAGTGTCAAATCGCATTAAAAGCCAGACAGGTCAATAGCCTATGACGGAAAAGTTACATCACAAAATAAATCGTCAAATTCTTAGACTCCGATTAAACTGGATATAGCCCTCCTTGGAGTAACACTTCTAGAAATTTCAGATGATTTCTTTAATGCTCAACTGTTCATCGGAATGAAGTTGAGAAATTGGAAATTATCCTATGGAAAAAAACTACTTCACTCAGTGTAACTTCATACACAAATCAAAGTGTGAATTGCACTTTGTTTTTTTCAAGAAATAATGCAAGTCAGAAAAGTATTACAACGAATTAAAATAGATTAAAGAATCGGAAAAAAATCGGAATGTCTCTTCACAAACTGTACTATTTGCTCTTATATACTTTCAAGAGTTATCAAATATTCAGAAGAAATTTTTAAATCTATGGTATTTTTTTTATATTTTTGTGAATGAATGGTGCCTTATCCAACGTTGTAATGGAAATAGTCGAAGAATACTCTCTTAAACTTGTATAAGATATAGAATAAGGTGGGGGTACAATGGGTTGAAATCAGGCATTTTTTAAAATTCATTGTCTATTTTCTGTTTCTAATCTCTCTATTCTAAAAAAAAGTAAAGTCTGCTGTCGCCGCCGCTGTCAAAAGCTTGTCAGCGTATCTCCTCCTAAACCGTGGGGATTTGAGTTTCGACTAAGGTGCCCACAGATTCGAAAAATTCCGAGGAACCTGCTAAGCTGATTTAAATTTCGAAAATCGAATTATTTTAGAAGATATTAATAAAAAACTGAAAAAATAAACCGAATGGTTGCCAGATTTGGCATAAAATCATTCATTTCTTTGCAACAAAGCGTTTCCAAGTATCTAGAATCGCGTGAAATTTACAAACATGAGTTAGAATTACGCCCATTTTACGCCAAAATAAAAACTATATGAAATAAGTAACTCAAAATGTGTTACACAAAGTTGACAATTTTCAAATAGTAAGTTCGCTTAGACAACAGGAGTTTAGAATGAGCGATTATTCGTTTTTCCAAAACAGAATAACTAATAACTTGAAAATGAAAAATAATTAAAATGCAGATTATTTTAAAGCCGGTTCTCGTCCAGCTGGATTATTTGCTACCAGTAGAAATATTTGGCGGCGTTAACTATGCCATTATAGCAGTTATAGTACACTTTGGATATTTGCTAGCGCGACGAGATGGTATAATACGTGGTGTTAAGTACGCCAATCTGCAAACGATTATGTAAATGAAAATATGGATAACGGTTTTCCGGTAACCTTAAATGAACAGTAAATATAGGTTGTGAGCATGTGTAAATGGCCAAATAATGAAAAGCCGCCATGGGTGGCAGGCTATTCTATCTGTTCCGTAGCTTTTATTAACTTTACATGTACGCAAGTCGCCAAATAATGAAAAATCGCCATGGGTGGCAAATTCGCAAGGTGTCCAATAGGTTTTACATTATTAAAAATACAGCTGAAACATATGTTCTGATTTTATTACGCTTTAGCTGCTAATTAATATAACTTTTGAATGGCAACATTAAATATCATTGTGTTTCTGAGGAGTGCAAATAATTTTTCCAGCGATTATAAGCGGAGTCCGCACTCCAGGTGGAGTATAGCTCAGGACCCGTACAACACGGATTCCCATAACAAAATATCTTCCGTGTTATGAGGGGGAGGGGGTCTGCTGTAGTGTGAAGTTTAAATTTTTATGTACCAATGAAGATGCAAGAACCAAGCAATGTGTAGCTCAGTAACATTCTATCGGATCCAATCTTCGGGTTTTGTCTGTTGAAATTATGTCTTTTTGACGAATAAGCCTGATTAGGGGCCGAATGCCTCATACGAAAAGCGAGCGTAGCGAGTCTGGGGGCCTTGGCCCCTAGTAAAGTTAAAAATTATTCACCTTTTAGTGTTACTTTATGTAATGCATTCCCCTTCACACCTGAAAAGATTTTATATATCTATATTACTTTAAAATGCAAAATAATTAAGCTTTATTAAGAGCTACTTTCTCCATAAATGTGGGTTAAAATGGGTAGAAGGTGAGGTAAAATTGGGGGCTAGATTAAAAGGAAAAGCCAAAAAAAGTTATTAGATCTATCAAATTTTATTTATTTCCTATCATGACTTACAAAATATTCAAATTTAAAAACATTTTGGCCAGAGCTGTTAGACAAACATTATAGTCCGACACCTCATTGTTTCAGGGTAAGGTGGGGTAAAATGAACAAACATTTCATTTTGATTAAAAATATAAATAGTTTTTTTGTGATTTTTTAAGTTTATATATTTGTAGACATTAGTAGCAACATTTATACTTATTAAATAGTTTATTAGAAATATTTGGAAAAATTAAATTAACTGAGTGTGTGCATCTATTACATCCCACTGCACTAGAAAACAAATGGAAAGAAAAATATTTTTTAAAATTCTTTTTTTTTTTTTGTGTGTGTGTGGGGGGGGGGGGTAATAAGGTACTTACAGTAAAAACAGAATTTCTCAAGTTTTCAGAAGTATTAGCATTTTGAAAATTTTTTGGAGACACAAGGAAGGGAAATGGATTCAATAATCAAATAAAAGCTAGTATTTTGTTTCAAAAAGCAATTAAATAACTTTTTAATAAGTTTAAATCTTGCCAACTAATTTCTGAAAATATAGGCTGAAAAATAAACATCGTTTAAAACCACTTTATTAATATTTTTGATCTAAAGAAATACCTACGTATTTTACCTCACCATACCCTATAGGTCTACTGTTTATAGCAGTGTTTGTGAAGAAACATTCCGAATTTTAATGTCCTTTACGTAGGTTGCTTTTTCAGACCAGCTAGACCATCTTTTAAATGTTTATTTACGACGGATCCTCAGAAAGAATTGGAATGTTTTTCAGCCGTTCTCTACAAATGCAATCATTTCTGTAGGAGTAGAAAGATATAAGTGAGCGAATACCGAAAATTCTTATAATAAAATCCTACATCTACAACCTACAGACTAAATCGTAACAGGTTGAAGGCCGCCTCTGCACTTGAAAGCATTTATTAATAAATTATGAGATGTGTCAGTCCTTTCTTTTTCATTTGAAAAGCAAGTAAAACACAATCAAATACACTTTTACTACCCGTAAATAATGAGTGACATGAGTGAGTTGACATTCTGCAGTAGCTTTAATAAGGGAAAAAAGGCGGAAATAAAACATGGAGTTAAAAAGTAGGAATGCGATTCCAAAAAATGTTGGTGGGCGAGCAAAAACTTCACTCTATTATATTTCTCTCTTTCTCTCTCTCTTTTTCTTCTGCTGATTTTGACGCAGCACAGATGGCAAAATAACTCCCAACATTTCCATTATTCCCAAAAGTCACACATACTCTTCTTCTTCCACTATATCTTTTCCCTTTATCTATAAGCCCTTTTCTCCAGTTTTCAATAAAAATAAGCAAAGCATCTTCGTCTCTATGTGAATGCCATAAACAAGGAAATTCTGTGCATTACGCATTAGATTGTCCTCTCACCCCCTAATTTTCGCTTTAGCCCTTTAACGCGCAGTGTTCCCGCTCTGGGAACACCAAACTCTGACGTTTTGACTGTTGCCAGTCACGAAGAATAGATTAGATTTCTATAAAAATAATTGGGGGTGACATAGCTCCACGAGAATCCTTTATTTTTTAGCACGTCATTTTCCGTAAAAAAAATGGTCACGATTATTTTTAACAGCACTAACATGTGCTTAAAATGGGAGAATGCGAGAAAAGCCGGTTAGATTGCCCAATGCTGAAAAAAGGGCAGCCGTTGCCATCGCTCGACTTAACTACCAGCAAGATGGCGGGCGATCGAAACGTTCATCGCGTGCCACAGATCTAGAGACCCTTTTTTTGACGACAGCTGGCTGTGCCGGGCACTTTTTTCAGCATTGGATAAAGGTTGCACCTCAAAGGGTAAAAAAATCTCCATCTCAACCGCTCATTTCCTGGACCACTTTTATTCTAAAAAGACCAATCTTATTATCAAAGTCATTAACTGTATAAACGAATTATCGTAAAACCAAGCACCATATATATTCCCACCCACGCTTACCTCTTTTCCTGACGGGGACTCAGATGTCTCACAATAATTACTATGTAAAATAAATTATAAATTTACTAGAAGTCAAAGCCCATTGTGGAGGCATTTACAACGGGCGCTGGAAAAAAAAAAAAAAAAAAAAAAAAAAAAAAAAAACATTTGACGAAAATATGTCTACACTCAATATCTTCGTCCACCTAAAATAAATAAGTTCATATTCAATTTTTATTATTTACCCAAATCGAATGATTTCGTTTTGTGTACACAGCCCTTTTTGTATATATGCAGACGATTTATTTGTGAAAAAAAGAATAATAAAAATGAGAGAAACGGTGGATTTTCACATTTTTAAAGAAGCACAGATTCTTTTTTTTATATTTTTATACATAATTATGAAAATTTTCACGCGGATCGTATAAACGGTGTAGATGTTATTACGCTTTTTCTGCTTTTTAATCTTTTAAGCTTCTTGGACTAATGGCGGTAAAACATTTACATTGAAGTGGTTAGGGATGGACGCGAGACGAAAAATAAGCGTCTCGCAAAAAAGACCAAAAGCTTGTCTCGTCTCGCAAAAATCCCTATAGCGTAATGTTAAAAATGTGTCTCTCGTCTCGCAAAAAAATCGTCTCGCGTCCATCCCTAGAAGTGGTTGCCCGGAATGGTTACAGAGTGAGTCAGGGATCAGCGTAACTATATAGAAGGATACATGTAAGTGCTTATTCATAAATATGTTTCTCTCATATATCCCTTTCCTTTAATCCTCAAAATTTTACTCTAGGTGTCCACGTGTTCTATCTTATTAATCACTATGTCATTTTTATCTCTCACCCCCTTTATTTAAAATTGTCTCAAAAATGCAACATAATTTTACATATATTTGAATACTATTAGTTCACATCTTTAATCTATTGTTACAATATTTCGTAAGCTGTAGAATATGCATCACATGTATTTTTTACATATATTTGAATACTATTAGTTCACAACATCTTTAATCTATTGTTACAATATTTCGTAAGTTGTAGAATATGCTTCACATGTGTTTGTCTATAAATAGGTTACAATCCTAAAAATTTCAACATAGGGTTACCAGGCGAAATACACGAAAGATGAGAGATAAAATGGCATAGTCAATTAATATCGTTTTAATATGGCAATAATGAAACTAAAAAATTAGGGGGGGGGGTTCAGGGGGTCTCCCCCTGTCGAGGCTCGAGAGTTTTTATTTATGCATTTCCACGGGGTGTATCTAAATTATTTCAACAAAATTATAGGAGATAGGGCACATAATAAGGAAGCAGAATCAAATAGAAATGTGGGTCAAATACGTTGCCTTCATGCAATTGTTAATAATCACTTTGGAACGGGTGCTGAAACAACAGTAAACTTTCCGAGCATTATTTATCAAAAACTAACGTATTTTTCTCAGAAAACATGTGACTAAAATTCGTAGTTTAAAAATTCTACTTTATTTCTTGGATGAGATTTTTGGAGACAAGCGCATTGTAATCGAAACTTGCTTAAGAAACGTCACAAACACTTCAACGCTTTTCTTAAAGTGATTATTAACAGTTACATGAACTCAACGTTTTTGACTCCACATTGCTATGTGATTCCGATTCCTTATTATGTGCCCTATCTCCCATAATATTTTGTTGAAACAATTTAGATACACCCTGTATATTCAAAATTCTTTACTGTAAGTTCTAATTTTATTATAAATGACCCTACCGTTTCATACAAAGCTCAAAACCAAAAAAGGTGAGTTGGCCTGGCTGGGTGAAAAGCGAAAAAAGTTAAAAGTGATTTCATTCTCATGTCGAGAAAAAACTGAAGAATTTCTCAATATAATAATAATAATTGTTGTTGTTGTTGTTATTTCCTACTACCTACTGTGATTGAAAAACGTTGGATTATACCGCTTTAGAGGTTTATCAACCTTTTCAAAAATGTTTTAAATACGAATTTACATTCTGCAAATTATATATTGTTGCGTGGTTTTTCAGAGAAAAAGGGGGAATATACGGGGTGTATCAAAAACAGAGCGGTATATTTTTAGGGAAGGTACTTGCACATAAAAAAAGATACAGAATCACACAGTAGCAGGGTCGTAGCGAGGGAAAAAAAATTCGGGGAGGCCCCCAAAAGGTGGAAAAGATAGAATTTCCCACAAAAAGTCTTGATTATTGACATACAGCTAACAAAAATGTGAAATTTCGGGGGGTGTCCAGCCCCCCATGGCCCATTCCCTGGCTACGTCAGTGCACAGTAGGGGTGAAAAACGTTGTTTTCATACACCGCAGTTAGTAATCACGCCACAAAGGGCGCTGCAGTGTAAGTGAAATTTCCAACCATGCTTTGAAATATATTGAAATACCGAACTAAAATTGATCCATTTAAGTGGTATTTCATTTTGAATTCGGTAATTATCGGAGAATAAACGCTTTGTAATAAAACTTGGTAAGAAGTTCAGTATCATTTCACCACATTTTTTGGAAAGATTATTAACCGCTGTAATGAAAGCAACTTTTTTGGTCTCGCAATATCAAACTTCGAATTTCGCGGCTTTATTTTACCCGATTTCAAAAAACGGAAGGGAATTTAAAATGTGACCCATACACTGAAGAGGTGATGGACAAAATTTCAGCCTTTCATCATGGGACGTTTCAGAGCTATCTTTAAGCAAAGATGATAGGGGACTACACATGAATTTGAATGTAAACGTTCATTGGTAGAGTGGAAGAAATATTTTCTTCCGTAATTTCTTCACAACCCTTGAAATATGATCATTCCACGTGAACGTGATATTTTCCCCCTTAGAGACCTTTAAAAGTGGTTTAAGTCAACATATAGTTACCTTCATACCTGTGACACTTTTTAGGATATAATTCTCAAATTTTGTACATCTCCTCATTAGTACATGGGGCGAATATTACTAAATGGGAGGTTTTTTTTTGTTGTTTGTTTGTTTGTTTTTGTTCGGGGGTCGCATACAAGTTTAAAAAGTGCAACTTATTGAAAATGAAGGAGCGGAATTTTTTTCTTAGCGTAGTCTTATTTCCTACCTTAATTTAATCATTTTTTTCAATTTACACTGTCCACTTATCTCTATTAGAAAAAGAATTAAAGCGTTTTACCACCTTTTTGGGACACTCTGTATATTCGACACTTTTTCTTTTAAATTAATGTACCGCCTCACCATGGCACAGTGGTTATGTCACAGAAAATGGCAGAAGGCCGAAGTGTGAAGGTCCCGAGTTCAGGTACCATCGCGCGGCTGTCGATCTAACGGTCTGGGTTTTGGTAGGTTTTCTCCAGATGTAACGAGAATACACGTTAAAACCCCACACAAAGTCCTCCTACCAAGGCATCCCTCATCCTTGGCAGATCGCCCTAGCGTATCGTTGCCATAATCACTCAAACCAAATTAAATTAATGTGCCAATTTCACGGTACCTCTTTGGCTTATTTAGATTAGCAGTAAGCTTGCTCTTCTTTCCTGTACAGTACATCTTTTCATCTTCATTGCTTCATCATTGAACAATTTGTGATAAATTCATAGGTGCGTGATTGTGTAGAAATAACCGTTCGATAATAATATGATATCTGTGATATCTAGTACGTAGAACATTTTATTTCAACAGATTCTAATAATGCTTAAAAAAGCGTATTTTAGTCATAAACAACTTTTTTATGTCCTAATTACGAAAAAATTGGATTTACAAATAAAGAATCCTATTTAGCGGAATTTTACTTATCGCGGTAGTCTGCAACGGATTAACCGCGATAAACAAGGATCGACTGTATTTTTGGGATACCCTGTATGTATGCGTGACACTATGTTAAAATATAAGTAATGCTAATTTCAGTTAATATTTTAAGTTTCTTTAAGTTTTCTAACCGACGTATTCACATAATTTGACGACATATTCTGTAGTTATGCATCACTTTAAACATTATCAAATTGCAAGTCAAGCTGTTTTACTAAATCTAAAAGGAAATTGCATTTGTGTGATTTTCTTTGTTAATCTCTTAAATAAAATTAATTACTTCCACTTGCATTCTCTTCACATCAAAACTCATTTATTTCTAGAACAAATTTGTATAACACAAGACGACTTAAGATTCCGTGTACTTCTCCCCTTGGCAGTTGCTAAGACTCGTTTATGGGAACAAGCAAGCCAATTGACAATAATTCTCACAAATGAACTCAACAAGTTAGTTCTTCAAAAGTTTCCTCCTTTATAATTAGCTCTCTTTATTGAAAAAGAAAGAAGGAAAAAGCATTTCTGTCACTTCTAACTAATGGAATGAAAGCGTATTTTCCTTAATAAGATGGACTTTTAAAATTAATTTGAACTCGGGAATAGTTTGTCAGCTTATAGATTTAATATTTACTCGCGTCAAAAATTAATTGTAAATAACTAATTATAAAAAATTTAAATTTTTGAAGATGATAAATCATGCTAAAATACTAAATTATTCATTATTCGTTTGTTCATTTGCCAGGAGAGGACAGTTCATGTCACCGAATGTGTCATTTAGAGCTACATGCATCTTTTCTGGTGTTTCCCGCCATTATTTGGATCCTCATTAGAAGGAGGTCCTTCTGAAAATTGGGAGTTTTGGAGAACGGTTCACGACAGCCTAAGGGACTTTCGGAACCACGGATTTTATGTGTACATCGCATGTATACGGTAGCTTTTACTGGTATGCTGGAATCAAACCAATAGCCTTTTGAATACCAGTCCAACGTCTTAACCACTCGGATAACTCCATTGAATTATTAATATAATAAGATCAGCAGCGTTATTTCAAATCAGGGACCAAATGGTTGAAAAGGTAAATTGGTTGATGAATGATTTCGATGGTCCAAGGTTTCTGCCCTACCGTGCGGCTGTTAGTTTTGGCCTATTTTTCTCCAAATTTAACGCAAATATATGCCCTTAAAAGTCCTCCGCCAAGGCATTTCTATCTTTGGCAGATAGCCTTGTGTGATTTGCCTTGACGAAACAACAACAGCCTAACTTCGGGGGTGGGCGGCGGGGAGCTGCCTCAACCACTCCTGTCTCGCACCCTGAACTGTGTACCTGCTACAAATTGTGATCAATAAAGTTATGTAAATTTAAACAAATTTTATTTCATTACATAACCTGCACAGTACTTTTTTTTTCCAATTTTTAACGATGTGCCTTTTCAAGGTCAGTTTAACATCTTCTCAACTTGAGGACGAAATTCACTTTTCCTTTTTTCTCTTCCAGGCGTCGCCACAGCAATAACATTTTCCCCCTTTAGCAGCCTTTTGCCTTGACTCAAGGCTAATTACGTCTCGGGCCGGGCAAATGATCATAAGAGAAGGAGCAGGGATATTATGTTAATCGAGATAAAGCCTTCGGTTACAATGAAACATAGACATGCGCACCCTCTAATCATGAGATTATAGCTAAAGTCACTTGAGGGTATTTTTTTCTTAGCTTCTTCGTAAAGTTTGTTGCGAAACTTTTAAATGATACTTTTCGGAATTAATTTTTTTTTTAATCAGCTTGGATTACTTTTCCTTATAATAATCAAGGTTTCGTTTTAATTCTCGGAAGTAAATTAATTCATTGTAAGAGTGCTTTTAAGTAATGAAATTTCGCACCGTTTCAGTAAATAGGCAAACTGCAGCAGACACTCGAAATATTAGGTGTACCGAAAGTAATGTCTTTTTTTTTTACATAAATTCCAAACAAATACATTTCCAACAGGTACTGAATTACAAACTAGCTGCGCCTGAGCATAATACTCATATTTGTTGGATTTTAAAGAGAGAATTTGATAGATAATTGTGTTTTTTTTTCTTTCAAGAAAAATGACCATTCCTCCCTTTTTTTATTCGCAACTACCCTCCAGGGAGGATTCCATTAGAAATTTTCTGAAATCAATTTTCAGGTATTCGTGGTTATCCAGTGTTGTATTTTGCAGCAAGAATTTTATGGATATTTCTCTTCTTTGAGATCACGTAGCGTATGTGAAAAAAATGTTTTGACCCACTACCCCCCCCCCTCACTTATGTTACGAATTTCGGAAAATGCTCTATAATCTAGAACCTATGCTTAAAAAAAAAAGAAGAAAACCTGAAACACATTCAGATTTTAAATACGCACTAAAGTGCTATATATATTAAAAGCGTATCATAATTTATGCGCCGTCCCTATTTTCCTTCCTTATTCCATTAAGTTGGAAAGTGCATCATTATTGATGAGTGTGCCGTATTTTTCTTCCTTGTTTCATAAAAACCCATCATTGGAATCGAAATCATCTTAAAATCGCCTACTAAAACTGTTTTACAATCTTCGCCAGGCATATTCGAACTATAGACATATTACAACTATATCGCGTAGACATATTTTAAATACTGTTTGGAATGGGCATCATAATCCATGAGTGTACCGTGTTTCCCTTACTTGTTCCATAAAACACCGCTTCGGAATAGAAATCTATATTAAAATCGCCTACCAAAACTGTTTATCAATTTTCACCAGGCATAGTCAAACTATACTTCATCATTATAAATACCATTTGGAAAGTGTATCATAACCTATGAGTGTACCGTATTTGCTTTCTTTGTTCTATAAAACACTTCTTCGGAATTAAAATATGTATTAAAATCGCCTACTAAAACTATTTTACAAATTAGCCAGTCGTTTTCTAACTATACTCGAAATATATTTATAATAAATTGTCGCGATTTGGCACCAAATTTAGTGATCCATTATCAAAAATCGCAAACCTTGTGCGACTTTCAACATTTTATTAACGCCCCCCCCCCCCTCTTCACGTTATCTGGCAAACACATTTGAAAAGATCTTCACTGTGACAGTTCCTGCAAAACCTGTCGACAAAATCGCGTAGACAAAATTCTTCTACTGAGCGAAATAGCACCCTGGTGCTATTTAAAAAAGAAAAAAAGAAAAAAAAAACGTGCCTGCGAATTTCGTATTATAAGCTTCAGTACTTTTGACTAGGCAAAATATTGACAAACGGAAAATGACATGCTATCCGGTATACATCTAATAATTAGAATACATTGAAATAATCAAAACTTTCTAAATAACACACATAGAAGATACTTAGGTAAGTACCTTTCACGTGTGTTATTAAGTTTCAATTATTTCATCGTTTAAACACCAGTTTCTTTTGAGTGTTTTTTTTTTTTTTTTGTTAATTAGAATACTTCTTTTAGAAACGGTGAAATTCATGAAAACTAAGGAACATTCTAAATTCTTTTTTTTTTTCTTTAACTACAGTCAGACCTGGATTGGCCGGTTCGGATAGTCGGCTTTTGTCGGGGGCCCCCCGCTCAAGGGGACCCGACAAGGCCTCCTAGAAATGAATATATTACTTTCTAATTAGAGAACTTTGATATATGCATGTCAGAGTAATTTAATTATTTATTTCTCAGTAATCTTAAGCTTTTACACAATGGCGTAGCGGAGGACCCTAGGGGCCCCAAACTTCAGGGATCCCAACAGCTTTAAAATAGTAAATAGTTCAATGTGGTTTTTAGGCACGTAAACGTAATTTTCAAATTTTTCATAGTCTAATATTCAGTTCCCTCTTAATTTTCCATAAGGGGCCACTTCTCTATCCGAGGGCTCCAAACAGGCCAGTCCGGGCCTGACTACATCATACATTTTGTCAAAAATATCTCTCTTCAGCAAACTTTGCAGCGAGATTTCGTGTTTAAGAATATTTTCTACAAGTTTCGTTAGTTATACGCAGACTTTTTGTTTGCAAGTGTGCGCAATGCAGCTTTTGCATTAACTTTATAATTTGTTATGTTTCTCACATGATTTTAACTGCTCTTCATTATCACGTGATAAGCGTTGCTTTTCGAAGAACGACAAAAAAAATAGACATCCAGTTAATCTTAAGAATAGCATTTGTTATTTCGCAAATGATTTGGAATTTTCTACACAGGGTGTTTCGAAAGTCTTGTCATTTTTCTTGAAAAGTGCTTGTATTAACAAACTTAGTACAAATAAGAAATACGATATAATTAACGCATTTCAGTGTGGCTGCCCTGTAAGTCTAAGAATAGGTTCCAGCTTTCTTGGGTGCACGCGAAAGACATCTGCAAGCATAGGTGTTACCACTTTTGCTGCTACACTAGTTATTCGTTATTTTAGTTCTTCAATTGTGTGGATCTTCACTACATGCACCTCTGACCTCATGAAAACCCATACAAAAACATCTAGGGGGCGTTAATTCAGGAGGGTACGACAACCACAATCTGCGTGAATCGCGACCCACCTACCTATCGAGATAGTCTCGAGCAATTCGGTAGAAAAAGGCGGTGGTACACTGTCTTGCTGAAAACTCTTATGCTTTTTATAGCACCTGTTTCAAATTGCAGCTGCAGACAAACTTGTAGCGTTGCAAGATAGCATAACCTAATGGGCGTAGCTATAGCTTTCTCATGGGAGAAGTTCAGCTACGGTGGGAAGGGTAGTTCAATTCTTACATTAAAATTTTATTGACAGTAAATTTTAGTATAGATATCTGATAAACACTTTCAATAGAATTCTTTCTGTTAAATTGTATTTGTTAAGCACTAAATTATAAATTTTACAAAATTAATAGAATATTTTTTTTAATTTTAATATAAAATTTTAAAAGTTTAAATAAATAAATCTTTTTAACTATATATTATTTTGAAAGACGGATTCAAAAGATGAATATTTTTATTTAATTAGCGTTGGTGCGTAAACTGGAGGGGTGTCCAGGCCCCCTCAATCCCCCCCCCACACACACACACACATACACACACTCTTTATATGCGTCCGTGAATAACCTGTAAAATAATCTATACTATTAAAATCTGTGCACGTCTGTCTGTCTGTCTGTCTGTCTGTGTGTAACATCATCTCCTCCGAAACGACGGGGAGCTGAGTTTTGATCGAGGTGTCCACGGATTCGAAAAATTCCGAGGAAGGTCTTCCGCTAATTTAAATTTCGAAATTCGAATTAGTTTAGGAGATATTGATAAAAATCCCCGTCAAAAACACTAATTTTTGCTCTCCG
Source organism: Cheiracanthium punctorium (assembly GCA_038373885.1). Lineage (NCBI taxonomy): Eukaryota > Metazoa > Arthropoda > Arachnida > Araneae > Cheiracanthiidae > Cheiracanthium > Cheiracanthium punctorium. The sequence goes on from JAWZYV010013819.1 coordinate 690,962, forward strand.
CAACTCCGCGATTGTAACCCCTGTAGTGAAAATGTGAGAAATAAGCATAGAGTTTGCCATGTTTGGCGAATTTATTAAATGATTTACACTCTGGCATTAAAAATAAAGGAATAATACTTTTTTTCTGTTTCGAGTATTTGCTAGGTTATTTTTTAATTAAAATATCGTCTACGTGGAAAATCAGAGCAGGAATTCAATATTTTTTATACGCAAAAGAAAAAGGATTTGTAAATTTCAGAGACTAAAGTGTATAACCTTATAATTTGGCGAAGAAAAAATGGCTTATATGCCGATTTTGAGAAAGTGGATTCTAGTGGTTTGCACAATTTTAGGCTGGCGCAATTTACTGAGAGCGTAAAGAAATAGTATTTTTAAAAACAAGTGTAGGTTTTACTAGAATTCAGGCTGAAATTTTAATTTTCTGTTCAGAAATAATGCAGTTATTAAGGCGATTTTAAATGATTTTCATCAAGTTAAATAAATTGTTAGGGAAACCCCACCAAATTTCAGAAAATTAAACTTTTTCATTTGTATTGCTAATTCTATGCCCCGATTGATATGAGTTGGTGTTACGAGCGTATGAATAGGTAATATTTTTTAATCCCGCCAAACAAGATGTAATAAAATAGGAAGTCTTTATAAATACGAATACTGTTTGAGATGAATGAGAATATTTTTTAAACCCAGTTAGACTAGCTGGTAATGCCTTTAAATTGTTGCATTTATTGTCAAGTTTAATGTGTGATTCATTTTGGCTATTTGCCATCGACTGCCGACGTTAATTACGCCAAAATTGCAGTTCTAGCAAAGTAAACATAAATAAATCATTTCATATTCTATTTTTAACACTGCTACAGTTTCCTTAGCAACGGAATCCAATGTTGCCACTTAAGTTGTTCAATTTAATAATTAAGTGAAACCACTCATTTCTACAGCTCTTAAGACCCAAAAAAGTGAAAACGCATTAAATATGAAACAAATAGAATTTTAACATATTTGCGCATTAAAAATAATCGAAGTTTTTTCAGGCAATTCTGCATATTTTTCATTTTATTTCCTTCGCGTGTGACGTCATTTTCACGTCATTGCCTTCTGTTTTGCTGTCAGATTATCCGGAGAAGCACATTACACGCTAACGCATGTGCTGCTTCGGCGGACACAAGGAAGCAATTTGTCGGGTGCGTATTTGCCTAACCCCTCTGTGTGTCTAAATTGAAGCAATGAAACTTTGTAGGCGGTTTTTTTTTAAACTAGAAAAAGGCAGATTAACGTCGTTAACGTGGAAGAAGTGATATGGAAAACTATTTAATTGGTAGCCGTAATGCGAAATGATAATCGATTATTCACATGCGCAAAGCAACAAAATTTCGAAAGTATGAAAAGTCAGGAATATGAAATGAAAATCCAAAATAAATCACCAGAGACTATAGGATAAGCATCGTGTACGAGAATGATATTGCAATCATATACATAACAAAGGCGCTTGCAAGGAATACAAAATATAATATGAAATTAATTGAGTTTTCTTTCCATGGCGTTTGTGGAATCTTTCCGAATAACGGGATCCAATGTGCTTAGAATATTTCATATAAATTACTTATATGTTAAAGTTCTATTTATTTTTTCGTATATATTCCAGTTACTTCAGTTACAAGATCTAGAGCTCTAGAAACGATTTCAGATTTTGTTTAATATTGAATTTGACACTATGCAATTAATCTATGTTAAAAATAAAATATGAAATTAGTTATTTATTTAGTGTGAATTGGCAGTGAGATCAACGTTAGTTTTATGTAACAAGTGTGCTACTGTATTAAGAGTTCAGTAAGGGTAATAAGTTTTTCCGCTTAAGTTACGTCACAAATTTTTTCATTTACGAAAGAGACAAGATCTTCACGGAAATAGGATGCATTTTTGGTTTCTGAACGTACAATGTGCATCGATTGTTTCGTGTAGGTTTTTTTAATTTGGGTAAAATTTAATAAAGTCATCTGCAACATAACTGTGCTAATGCATTGTCGACGCTTTACGAAATGCAAGATAAGATAAAATAGTATTCAACCTCATGTAATGTTATTCATATGTATGAATGCTATAAATTAAACCTAAAAAAGAGAATTATATGATGTAGAAATAAGGCATTTTTCGAAAGAGAAAAGTTTCGTCTGCATACCGTAAAGTTCTTACTTTTCTGATCGCCAGTGACAATGACGTAGTTTTTGTGTCATCATGTTGCAATCGTCTCAAATTTCCACCCTTGGAGTCAGCTTTTCGTCAGAATTCCAGCAATTTTTCACTATTAGAGATTCCTATCACTGGGTTTAATTCGAAATATATGTGTAAGGAAAATATTCGTCTCTTACCGTGCGGAGAACGGGTAAGCAGCTAGTCTTTCTTATAAAAACAGTATGGAAAACATTATTCTCATCGTTATACTATTATCTGTGGCCCACATTTTCAAGAAAAAAGTTTTTTCAGTAAAATACCTAGACTTTTGAAACACCCAGTATAAAGAGCAACACTGCACTATTTATTATAACTTTTAATTCGAAAAGTGTGCAAATATTTCTATTCTCCGAGTCCTTGTGCCTTAGAATCGTTTCTCGAGGGACCATTATTTTGTCCGTCCTATTTTTGTGGAGTGACAAGCTGACATTTATTGAAGAAAACAATAACTAAATTTGCTATCTCCTGCTGTTCGGAAGATGATGACTGCATTTAATGTCAACACGCTTGAATGTTGTGACCTTCGATAACACCTGGCAATACCGCATACCTTCGTGTCTTATCGTTACTGGTAGCGATCGCTGTTACATATCCAGGCAGACTACAAGATTCAAAAACGCTTCACGTAAAGTAGCAAGACTAGTTTGTAACGTTTTTATTTTTAACGGCGACAAAGGATCATTGAAAAAAAAAATCTTCATTTATCAGCCAATCATTACAAAATTTTGTATAGTGATTTAATGCTGCCGGACTGTGGAAAATATTAGATCCAGGTTACTATCAAAGTTTGACCCTTTAACGCGCAGTGTTCCCGCTCTGACAACACCAAACTCGGACGTTTTGACTGTTGCCAATCACGAAGAATAGATTTGATTTCTATAAAAATAGTTGCGGGTCACATAGCTCCACGAAAATCCTTTACTTTTCAGCACGTCATTTCCCGTAAAAAAAAGGTTCACGATTATTTTCAACAGCAGTGACATCTGCTGAAAAATGGAAGAATGCGAGAACGGCTGGGGAGATTGCCCAATGCTGAAAAAAGGGTAGCCGCGTTGCCATCGCTCAACTTAACTACCAGCAAGATGGCGGACGATCGAAACGTTCATCGCGTGCCACAGATCTAGAGACCCTTTTTTGACGACATTTGGCTGTGGCTGTGTGTTTTGACGACATTTGGCTGTTTGATATGGCTCTACGAGAATTCTTTACTTTTTAGCACGTCATTTCCCGTAAAAAAATGGTCACGATTATTTATAACAGCACTGACATCTGCTGAAAAATGGAAGAACGCGAGAACAGCTGGATAGATTGCCCAACGCACAGCCAGCTGTCGTCGAAAAAGGGTTTCTAGAACTGTGGCACGCGATGAACGTTTCGATCGTCCGCCATCTTGCTGGTAGTTAAGTCGAGCGATGGCAACGGTTGCCCTTTTTTCAGCATGGGGAAAGGGTTGCGCCTCAAAGGGTTAATTACTTAAGAAATCAATTAAAATATTATAATTAATGATATCTAAAAATGCGACGTGCGCAACAATTTTTGTCCGTGACAACTGGTTTTTTAAGCTAGCTATATGTAGATACAACTAAAGTTTGTGTTCAATTTTGACGTATAATATAACAATAACAAAGAAAAAATTGTTTTCGTAAAGTTATCTGATTTTTGGCAAAATTTTAACTAAAACCATGCAAAAATGTAAAAAAAATAAAAATATTAAAACAATCTAATTAAATTAGTATTAAGTTATCTTCACACATATATGAAGGATTTTACAAGATTTCAGCAAGATTCAACAAACTTCATTTCACAAACGTGCATGGAACACTTTCAACTTCACAAAACAGTTGGAAAATCTATTTTGAGAAAAAAGCATTTAAGTCTTGATACAAGTCAACTGTCGTTTGTTTACATAGTTAAAACTATGATAACCACCATTCTATTCATCGTTTCGATATGGTTTTTTTTTTTTTTTTTTACCTAATGAATTGTAGATTAATATTCAGCAAGAAAAAAAGAAAGTTTTGGTGACACAATTGACTGCGTAAAGTTTCATTGTCGCTCTAATCATCAAAACAAATAGATTTTTAAAAAAAAAGAAAGTGAAACCACGCCGAACGTTGATTATTGAACACTTTCCAACACAATAGTCTTTTACGCCAAATGTGGTACTGCATCAAATTTAGCAAAATTTTGGAGATAACTTCAAAAAACCTGTTTATCACTATTAATATAATTTGTGAAACCCTGTAAAAAAAACCATAAATGTATTTCTATTTTTAAAAATGAAGAATAAACAGCTATATGTGTTGTGATGAAATAGATAATGCCTGTAAACTTCCATCGATCGTAATGTATTGGGATTCTTTTGAGAACTACAGTATTTGCTACAGACCCTATTTTCATTGTAAAGCGTTGTTTTGTACTATGTAATCACATATAACAATTTTGTTTTGTTGGAAATAGCCGAATATGCCTAAAATGCGTGTTTAAGAATCATTAATCATTTACATAGAACGTAATGTATTAGAATTCTTTTCAGTACTCCTGTAAAAGAACTATAAACGCTACGTACGGCATTTTCATGCGAATGCTTGGTATAGGACATTGTACATAGGAATAACATATATAAATTTCGTAGAAAGCGATGCATATTTGCGGCAGTTTGAGCACGGACAGACGGACTGACAAACGGAAATCCTAAGCACTTTTCAACCTTGTTGGAAGGTGTTAAAAAGAATAACCTATATCTAATGCATCGATTCTAAATCACTTTCCATAACCTTTTTGTTTCACATTCCTGCGTAACAAACGGTATGTGACATGTGAGACAAAACACTTACAGAATGAATAGTTAACTAGTAGTTTGGTCCTAATCGTGTCAAAGAACGAACCGAATATATTCGCTTTATTTCCTGCACGGGTCATACCCCGCTGAGGTTTTGCATTGCGTTTACACAAGGACGCTCAAGGTTGTAGAGAAAAATTCGTAATACAAGGAAATTAGGTTGAATAGAGCTTTGTTACATAGAAGTTCGATCGACTATTATTTTTTCTTTTTAGTGACCGTGCCAGCTGTCGACTATAGGCTTTACGGGTATGAGGAACGGAAGTGTTAGCCATTTCATTGTGGGGAGCCTAGTAGGCAGGCTTATGCTTCCCCTATAAGTGATCACCTAATTTTGAACCAATTCGAGATGAGAGACCAAGCACTTGGATTGCTACCCCCAGAGGTATCGCTTGAACATGAGGAACATTGAAGCTAGATTTTACGTGCATCGGCTCCCTTTAGCGTACATGGTCTTCCAGCAATCCAGTCGAGAGAGGTTTGTTTGTTTACTGAGAGAGGACAGCTCACGTCATTGAATGTGTCATTTAGAGCTCCATGTTTCTCGTCACAATTTGGATCCTTATCAGAAGATGAGGGAACTTCTGAATATTAGCACCCCTCGGAAACTACTTGTGACCTCCGAGAAGATTTTCGGAAGAACGGATTTAACGTGCACGCACACTGCAAGTACACGGTGGTCTGTTGTGTTATGTTGGAATCGAACCCGCAGCCTTTCGGTTACGCGAGTTCAACGCCTTAAACACTGGGCTACCACGACCCTTAGTCGAGAGAGGTTGTCACCCTCCCGAGCGCTGACCAAGGTCGACGCTGCTTCACTCGGTGTTCTTTTGGGAATCGAGTTCAACTGGTTGGACCACTGGCGGACGAGGTTCGACTATACCATACTTCATTATTATTAGTCAATCATTTTTCATGCGCTTCCTTGGGCAACGCTGTGGCTTACATGCTTAGCAATTTTGTCATTAGCAAGAAAACCCTCCGCAACGAATTCACCTTGATGGCTTGCGGTTTCACCCTTTCACTAACACTTAAAAAACCCATTCCGCGGTGATCTAATTTATCACTGGCTTATTAACATCTTCGTTCTCTCTTCCTCTCTCTCTCTCTCGCTGTCTCTTATTCCCTCCTCTCGCTCCGGCGCTTCCCTGATTGGTATACCAAACAGAACACATGTCTCTAATCTCCATCTGCGAAAGCAACCAATGCTTGTGATGTCACATTTGAGATGGTATTTTTCGAGATTTATCTGTCTCTTAGATGACAAATGGTGGCACTTCCTTATTTGAAGTCATCTCTGGTAAGAAGGAATTTCGCATAGAGAGCAAAAATGAGAGACAAGGCTTCTTCGCAAATTTTGTCGTCGTCAGGTAATTTAAAATTTAAAAGAATTCCCTTCTCGTTAAATAAATCAGTTGAAAATTTTGTACCTGAATATTTTTTACCTCTTTCCAGAAATTTATATAAATATCTCATTAAACTAAACTAAATTTTTAAAACGCGGAGTACACATATGTTAGACTAATATAAAATAAGTTTAACTTTATTATTTTTTAATTAGTACTTATTTATAAAAGGATAACCTCTAAATATCATTGTTTGCTAAATATACCATAATAATGAAATATTTTATTAAATTACTTTTTCTTCAACAAGATATTTTATCGTGAGTTAATTTTTATAAATTTTATAGTCATTATTATTTTGTAACAAAATCAACCTGGGGAAAAAAAAAAGTCTGTATCTAAGGTTTTGTACGAATGCAACAACATTTCGAAATGAATTTCTTGTATCGTTTTAGTATAGTTTCAAAAATTGAAAAATTCAATCTGTTATTATTTGTGGATTAAAAGATAATCTCATTATTATTTATAAAATAATCAAAATAGCAAAATGTTTTATGAAAGTTTTTTTTTCATTCTTTTTCTAAAGTTTCTCGTCATTAGGTAATTTAGTATATTTATCACCTTCCTTTATTATTTGAGGCAACAAATCTTTTGAAAAGTATTATTGAATTTTGCAATATATTTTATAAAACTAATTTCTTTTTCTTTCATTCCTTTTTGAAATAATTTACAGTTATTATTACAGTAAAAAAATGATTAAGAACTTTGCAAAAAAATCACCATTAAAAAATATAGCTTATAAAACCAAAAAACACGCTTTAGTGATAAATTGAACAAACTACAAACCGAAAAATAATTCTTAATATAGAAATAAATTAATGAACGAAAAATAGTATTATTGTGAAAAAAAGCGTGGGGCTCTTTGTGCTATATTTTTTGTATGATTTTTGTACTAATCGTACCGATTGAATATTCTCAAGAACTAATATATGGAGCACCCCACGCTTTTTTCACAATAATACTATTTTTCGTTCATTAATTTATTTCTATATTAAGAATTTTTTCGCTTTTTAGTTTGTTCAATTTTTCTCACTAAAGCGTGTTTTTTGGTTTTATAAACTATATTTTTATTTTTCACTTTTTCGTTCGATTTGCTATAAAAGCGTGTTTTTTAGTTCTTGTAAAACTGTATGTATTTAAAATTTATTTTTAATTTTCGATATCTCTCATAAGACACTAAGGAACACTAAGTTGAAAAGTACAAACTGTGAGATAATTTATTTCCACTGTTCACCAGTGGCGTAGCCAGGATTTTATTTCGGGGTGGGCTGGGTATCAAATTTAAAGCTAAAGTTCAATTGTAAGCTAAATATCAAACTTTAAGCTAAGTAAAGGGTCCCATTTCGAGGGGAGAGCAGCCCCCTGAGCCCCCCTTCTTGCTACGCCCCTGCTGTGCACCAAAGTATTAATCAATCTGCAGTTAAATGCTACCTTTCTCACTAAAAAAGGAAAAATAGGTCTCTAATCAGCAAATAAAAGCGTGTTAAAAAGAATGGCCTTAACATGTTCTTGTACTCAACTCTTCCATAATGTGATGGATCACGATATTTTGTAAAAGAAAAAAAAAATATTGCCGTACCCAGGATTCGAACCTGGGTTATTGCGGCCACAACGCAACGTACTAACCACTATACGATCACGGCCAGAGCAAAAAAAGGTTTTCTTAAGATTGTAATCTTTGGAAGTGTTCTACTTTCTATCAGGATAAGAAATGAGGAAATTATTTAATCCTGGCGATCCTGATCAGGATAATGAGATAAACTTATAAAATTATTGTATTGCCACCGGTTCTTCATAAATGCACAATGTTTAAATTAAATCTGACCGTTTAAAGTGTGCCAAATTTGAGTTCAAAGGAGTCGGTTAGAAACATGCATACAGGTGAAGCTAATAAATAAAAGCGTGTTAAAACCAACGATAATGGGATAAACGTATCAAATTATTGTATTGTCATCGATCCTTTATATATCTACAAAGTTTAAATTAAATCTGACCGTTTAAAGTGGGTCAAAATCGAGTTCAAAGGAGTCGGTTACAAACATACAAGCATACAAACATACATACAGGTGAAGCTAATAAAATCTGTCAATTGATTTATGTAATTGTTAAGAAATTTATATCATTTTTTATAAAGAGGGGAAAATGAAAATGCTTCCTTTCGCTGTAATTTTCTTCATTATCACATAATTTAATGAGTTGCAGTGTGATTTCTTTAATTCAGCCGATTAACAAACCAAGAGAATTATTTTTCGCCGGCTTTAGATGGCCCCCACAACAATGGAGGTGGGTGGACCCCAGGGTCCAGGGACCGATTCCTGAGGGGGCACGGGGGGCGCAGTCTTGCTCAATTAAATTATTTTATTATTTTATTTTAATACAAATTAGAAAAAAATATTTCGGATTTCTTTTCATCTAATCAAATTTTACAAGAGATTCTACAGCTAATTATAGCTTAAAATTTACAATATATATTTATGATAAACAGTTTATCATAATCGTTTAATAAAATTAGTGATGGTAGTTATTGTCATTGCGTGTATTATGTGAACTTGTTTGAGCAGATCTTCTGCCCGGAAATCTCTTTTTTATATATATAAAAAAAAAAATGTCAGTTAACGTATACATCCATTCAGCGCTTCGTTTATACCCTGTATTTTCAGGTTAAATTACATTCTAAAAAGAGTATGGGTAAGCTATAAATATGCAATAATAATAATGTAGCACACGACTGTAAAATGGAAGGGGAGGTACTCTGTCTCTGATCCTGGGTCCAGTCCAGGGTCCATAATCAAATGTAAGAGCCATGGTGTCCGCGTCAGATTTTCCCCCTTTTTTTGGACTATGCACGTCATACTTTTGTTCTAAGTCTAATGTGCATTTACCCTTTTTTCTCTCCCGTAGCGCTACCCCTTCAGGTGATTATGAAGGGCATGTCCATGGGGACAGTAATGTATAAAGTGAGGTCAGCGGACAGATGGTACCGAAGGAAATACAGAGTGGACATCCAGAATATGAGGCTTTCTTACAGCCCTTCATCGAAGCCATTCTGGAGAGGCAAGATCACCACAGGTAACTGCCAATGTTCATACGTAGCTTAATTTTCTGTGTGAACGGCCTCAGAAGTCTAAAAAAGGCGGAGAAATCTCCGAAATCTATAAAATTAACGCCACTTAAAAATTATTTATTAGCTAACGGTAGCATTTGCACCAGAATAGTTAACCTAAACTTAACCCTTTGTAGCGCAAGTAAAAGCGAAAAGCAAATTTGGAGTCAAACTTGTCATTAATAACATTAAACTTGTCATAATTTAACATTAGTAAAAATCATCGGATTTAGTGTTCAACTCTGTCAGAAATGATTCTGTCATGCATGCATTCAGTGGTGAAGAATTCATAGTACACCCAGTGACGTATCCAAAAAGGGGCTGTGGGGTCCAGATCCCCCCCCCCTTGAAAGAGGCAGACCCGGAAATGGGATCTGATCCCTATTATTTAAATATACAGGGTGATTATAATTAAAGTTCCACTTTAAAACGACCAGAAAAGGAAAACTACAGGACCAAATGTTATCAAACTTGGTAATTGTGGAAAGGTGGTCAGTACATTTATTATTGGCAAAATAAAGTTCAAAATTTCAACGCCAGGGGCAAGGACGTATTTAAGGAGAGGGGGTGTCCTAGGGTCCGAACCTCCTCCCCCAGGAAATTTTGATTTTTGTTACTAAAATGATAATGATATAGTGTCCTTTTGAGAAAAATACTGTCTTTTTTACCGTTTGGACTCCCTCCGAAATTTTTTAACCCCCACCAAAATATTCTTCATGCGGGGGGGGTCGGATCTCTGAACCCCCCTTCCTTAAATACGTCCTTTCCCCTGGTGTTGAAATTTTGAACTTCTTTTTCCGCCGATAATAAATTCCATAACCACCTTTAAACAATTACCAAGTTTGATAAGATTTGGTCCAGTAGTTTTTCTTTTCTGATCGCTTTAAAGTGGAACTTTAATTATAATCACCCTGTATATATACAGGGTGTGTCACAATTCCCTCCCGGGTTTGGAAAGCTTATAAATATATGTATATTATCAATACAGCAACAAAGTTGACCACCGGCAAACTACCTGCCCTCACCCAAACCCCAACCCCAACAAAATTCAATTAATCCGTTGCTATCACTTGAGGTTCACATATTGGACTTTTCTGAAAAAAAAAAAAAAAAAAAAAAAAAAAAAACTTAAAAACAAAATGGTAGTAACTATGTATTGCTTTTTTACTACTCATGTGAATTGTTGAACATATTGTTGCTGCTGTAGAAAAAAACTTTTGTCCCTGCAGAAATGTACGTTCGTAGTTCCCTGCCCCGTATGTTTTAACTTTACTTGTTACTAACAACTTTTTTAGCTCTACTTTTTAGGAGGCTTCGTAGAAACTTTAGTATAGGGACACTCCCTTTCCGGAATTTATAGGGGCTTTTAATTTGAAATTAGGGAAGTAGAAAAATTCATGTTTTAAGGCAGTCATATGGTTGACTTAAACCAACAAAATCATGACTGAGGTAAAGTGGCCCTAATGCTACTGTGAAGCATAAAAAAAAAAAAAACCCAACAACTATGCAATGTAAAGATTGCATCTGTCAAAACTTTGCATAGGTTGCAATGATAACCTATCTAAGTTGAAGCACGGTAAAATGAGGTAAAATGCTTCTGAATGTCTGTGAAGAAGTCCACAGTTTCTCTCGCAAGTATTGACTGATAATATTTATAAAACAGATAAAATAGTTCAAAGAATTTTTTCGCAGTTGGCTTCTTAACCCATTCTTTAACTTCCAGCATTCTTTTTTATTTTTCTTTGCAAAATTTGTCGTTCGCAAAATTACATTATAAGAATTATTCTTCTATTTTATTTTCCTGAATAATAATTTGATTTCCACAAAATCATTTTAAGAGGGGGCTCCGAAAATGTAAAGCAATTTTATTAAAAAAAGCTTTTTTAAAACATTTATGCTAACGCTAGCAAGGTTTTAAATACTGGATAGAGTCACCCCATCCCGAAATGGGAACCTAATATACGCTTCTGAACGGAAATATACTGCGATAACAAAGTCAAATGCGCTTCTATCGCTGTTTTATTTATATTTTTAGAAAAATAAATGCATTCTTCATGCTTACTTAGTGATTGGCAGGGAAAAGAGATAGTTTTTCAGTGTGTATATCTTATTCTAGAGTATTTACTTCCCAAAATGACATGTGCTGCTGTTATTTTTATTTATCTCAGTATATGTGTACAAAACCTTTCCACTTGCTTTCCTCGGTGTAAACATGTATATGCATTATATAGATGTACGCATGTATCCAATTGTTTCTATAAGCAGTATAAATAATAACAATAAGAAAATATCCCTAAATCTCAAACTGGAGAAACAATTACACTTTTCTTGTGCAGATTATTATTAAAAAAAAAAAAAAAAGACGCATGTTTCAAAACTTTTGTGTTTCATCGGTGAAAAATAAAAAAACCTTAAAAGTCTTAAACCCCCCCCTTCTGGTTACGGTTTACGGACCTGATGTTTCCATGCAGAGCCTGAATAAAGCAGGGGCAGGCGGGACAGCTGCACCGGGCGCCCAGTCAAAGGTCCGCAAAGAAAAAAAAATGTTTCTGCAGTGTTTTGTAGAAATGCTTTGTTTCTAGAAAAAATTTCCCCCATTTCCCTCTCTGCTTAAGGAATTCTCTAAAATTGGTATTGGACTATACTATCAAAAATTTGATGTGGACAACACTTGACTTGTTTGCACCACTATTAAATCAAAAATATTTTCTGCGCACTTCATCTAAACTTATTTTGTTTGAAAAAGGTTAAATACTGCAGTAATACTAAAGTTTAACGATTTCTACCAAGTATTTCCGATATTGCCAAGCTGGATTCAATTTGAAAGATTTGTTTTGGACACTCAATTTGGCGATATTTCGCCCAAAGCCCACAAGCTTGAGAAAGTTGGTGAGATTTTGGGGATAACCAAAGTAGTCATTGACCACAGACTTTCAGCGAATTGAATATATCCATACACCTTACTGTATTTAAAGACATTATAGTGACCCTGTAAATAAATTACCCAGTCGATTGCAATAAAAAAAAAGAGATGCCCAGTTAGATGTTACAATAGTTTTAAATACAAAATTTCAACATTCTACGGTTAAAAGTTTTAGAGTTACGCGAAATACGAAATTATTTTTGACCCCCAAATTTGACGCATTTTGGCAAAACTCGCCAAGGTCGGTGACAAATGGTGAGATTTTGGGAATAGTCCAAACAATGACTGACTACATACGTATTATATTGAAGATGTCCGAAGACATTAATGTATTGAAATTCTTTTGGGTGGTCCTGTAAATAAACTCTTCAGTAGATTGGAACCAAAAATCGAGATGCACAACTGAATGTTACTACAATCTTATATATATGAAATTTCAACATTCTACGACTAATAGTTTTTGAGATATGAGAGTTCAATACATACATACGTACACCAAAAGTCGCCAAACTTGGCGACTTTTGGCGTAATTTTTGAGGGGGGCACGTGACCGTGGTCGGACCATTACCTAACTGTATGGTAGGACGGTATTGTGCAAGAAATGGATGAATGTCCCTAAAACTGCCATTGACCGTAATGTGTTGGAAATTTTTTAAGTGTTCCTGTAGCATAACTATAAATGATAAATACACTATTTTCGATGGAGAAATTCATTTTGTGACTTTTAAAAACATATAACACTTCTGAGCCGTTTGAAATAGCCTATAATACCTCTAATAGCTAGGGCCCGATTATGACCAACAGAGGCCCCGGGCATTGATGAATTTGGGGGCCCCCATCTATGAAATTTGTTTTATTTTTCATAAAATTTTAATTAAATAATTTAGAACAACATTTTAAATTGGGTCCCTTTCGAGCCTGGGCCCTGGGCAAATTCCCGGTTTGCCCATGCAATAATAAGGCCTTGCTAATAGCCTAATAACTCTTTGATGAATTTCTGGCCATAGAACGTAATGTATTTAAAATCTTTCGGGCGGTCCTGTAGATAAACTATGCAGTGGATTGGGACCGAAAGGGGAGGTGCACAACTAGATGTTACAACAATCCTAAATATAAAGTTCCAATATTCTACGGTCAATAGTTTTTAAGATATGCGATTTTAATGAACTTCTGCCCATGAAGCGTAATATGTATTAAAAATCTTTTGGGCGGCCCTGTAGATAAACTATCCAGTCGATTGGAATCAAAAGGTGAGGTGCACAACTAGATATTACAACAGTCTTAAATATAAAGTTTCAAGATTCTACGGTCAATAGTTTTTGAGATATCAAGTTACGTAAGTACGTATATACGTACAGAAGGCATGGAAAAAGTGGTCAAAATAGACTCGCGGTCGGTCAAAATGGGTTGCACACGCATTTATTTATACGAACGTGCATGCTATCGAATGAGCGTGCATGCTAGCGACGATTTCGTGCGACGAAATGCATCGCAAATTTTTTTTTAAGTAAATTAGAGGTAGTCCAAATCGGTTTCTTCGTCGAAATCTGGCTCCCGAAAATTTTCGCGATCGCATTACTTCCTTATACTCTGCACAAGGAAGTAAAAAAATGTTTTAATGAAACTTTTTCAGTAGAATAAAAAATGTCTGGTCAATATAATAATGTTGGGCCAAAGGTCCACCCATTTTTGTTGCAAAAAAATTCCAAGCATCCACAAGAATAGAAAGCGTGGAACTTAAGTAACCTTGTAGTTGCAGTATTTCTAATTTTTGTAAACTGAATGGGTATATATCAAAGGGGGCCTCGTGACAAATATCTGCCCGGGCAAGGACGTATTTAAGGGGGGGGGGTGTCCAGGGGTCCGCCTACCCTCCCCTGCAGAAATTTTGATTTTTGTTACTAAAATGATAATAATAAAATGTTTTTGTGAAAATTTTGCCTTTTTTTACCGTTGGGCCCCCTCTGAAATGTTTTTCTGAATATACGTCCCTGGCCCCGGTCCCATGTTAGCTCAGTCGGGCAATGCTTCGATATCACACCTGTGTTGCTTTCGACATACTGATGAAATGATCTACCGGGAATGAGTCCGGAAATGCTCTTCGTTCTCTATTTCAATTTTTCCTGCGGAAACGATTCATTCATTCTCGGCCCTGAACTCTCGACTGAATCGACGCGATATCCCTATTCCGCAGCCTGCTTGCTGCAGTCAACCCCTTTCGTCGAAAGGATTGCAGCCCAAACAAGCAAAAATAACTAGGTCAATGATCGCTCATTCACCAGTCTCACCGTGGGGTTTTTTAATAATATTATTATTTATCATGGTTTTCCCCCGAATTTTTTAAGTTTCGACGATGCGAGAAGTTAAGTTCGCGAGTTAAGTTTGACGATGTTACATTTGGTGAAAAAAAATAAAAAAAGACTTTCGAAAGCGAGTGTTTCATAATTAACGCGTTTGGGAAGATATATCTTCCTTGTTTTATGTTTATTAAAGCTCTTAACGCATCTTTTTGTGAGAGTTATTTCTTTATGGAGTCTCACTAGCAATAAATAAAATTGCATTTCTCATTACAATTCTTTTACCTTTACGGCCGTGTGACCTGGCAAAATCAAGCAGATTCTTTTTTCATGCATAATATTTTATTTCCTTTGTATCTTTGTTTCTGAGGATAGTGATAATGCACCTAATCAACAGCAGAATAGATAGCTATTACAAGTCCATTTAAAATACAAAAGGCTACTAAAGATCATTGCACGCGATTGTATTCATTTGCCTGTTGTGATCCCATACACCCTCCTGTGTAATTTGTCATGAATCATTGGGTGGGGAAAGTAGACAAATTGCATACGGATTATTAACCATTCCAAGGTCTCCATTTTAAACGTTCTGATGTAACATTTCACAAAATATTATCAAAAGGAGTTTTTGCGCGCAATCTATTTATGTATTTTTATTTGTCATTATCAGGCGCTGATTTTTTATTAGGCTTGGTAGGCCTGGATAAAAAAATTCACGAATATTGGGGGCGGGCAGAGCCTTATTATCGCATAGGCTTACCAGGACTTTGCCCAGGGTCCCCGGCTCCAAAGGGCCCCCAACTTCAAATGTTGTTCCGAAATATTCTTTTTTATATCAAAATTTTATGAAAAATAAAACAAATTTCATGGATGGGGCCCCCTAAATTCACCAATGCCCGCGGTCTCTGTTGGTCATAGTTGGGCCCTGGGGGGTGGGTATAAATTTTTTATTTTATTTTTTATTTTTTATTTTTTCATTTATTTTATTTTTTATTTTTATTAAATTTTTTATTTGACAAAGTTCCAACTCGTCTTTTTTTTTACCCCTTTTTAATAGCGACAAAGTTAATATGTTGTATTATCTGTAACTGGAAGTAATGTCTTTTCTTCGTATTTAAATATTTTGCCTAGCCAAAACTAATAAAGTTAATAATAAGAAACTTGCCATTTATATGAGTTTTTTTCAGCGTAGGTGCTAGATTGAGCATTTTTTAAAATTCATAACTTATGGGGATAGGGGCCATAACGTTTTGTTTACATATCCTGTGTGATCAAGGCCGTAGCCAGGAAAATTTTTCGGGGGGGTTTCAAGTTTTATGTTTTAATATGGTACTTTTTTCAGCACACTGAAATTAAAATTAAACAAAGTATGATCTCCAGTTTTCTGTTTTTTCATTTTTATTTAAAACGCGAAAATAATGCATCCAAATTGAAACAGTGCTATGTAAGCAATATCCTATCGGCGTAGCGAACCTCTGTGTCAGTGCAGCCTTTAAAGAATGACAAGCACTGTGTGACAGAGCAGGGCCGGCTGGACCATATAGGAAAACTAGGCGACTGCCTAGGGCGCTGACTCGAGAGGGGCGACACTAGCCAGGCAGCGGATGTTTTTTTTTTTTTTTTACTTCTGCTGTTCACAGTGCCACTCTCTTTTTATTCTAAGGAGTAGCGGACTGGTTACGTGAATAATGCAATGTAGGATCTCCCTCCCGGTCCACATGGGTCGAGACTGGAGCCTACATGTCCCAAACTCCAAAAATCACAAACTTATCACTCTGACTTTTTTATTTATAGAGGTCATAAACACGATACTGTGAAACTGTTTCGTGTTTCGATCTCCGATGGAATCGAGAGATGACTCACTATTTTTTGTGGAAAGAGAAATTTTTTTATTTACGATATTTCTTTTTTGTCTCTCTCTACGTGTAAGGGGGGGGGGGTGTGAAAGAAGAAGAGAGAGAACCAATGTGGAGAAGCATTGAGACGAATGTGAGCTTTTGCTCCGATCATACTGCATTCTAATTATGGGAAATGTAAATACTGTGTAAAATTGTATAAATAAAGCAGCCGTACATAGTGTACTTAGGGCACATTTTTGCTACCACCTTCACAAATTCCTACTACTATGATACATTAAACACTGTTTATTTAAAGAATTATTTGATGAGAATGAGAAATTCTGCTTGCAAGTGCCACGGAAATTGCATTTCCTTTTGGCCATACTCAGAAGACAGGTATGCATATAACGTACAGAGAAAAGAGTAGCATATTTAAGTGAAATTTATCACTTTGCGATCCTCAGAGAAATACAAGTAAAAAATTACATGCGGTTTGAATGAACTGAAGTGCAATAATCGTAATTGGCGATACAAGGGATAATTTTTTTTCTGCGAACAGTAAGTTATGTGACTGAAAATTTCGGGGGGGGGGTTTGAACCCCCAAAACCCCCCCTTGGCTACGGCCTTGTGTGTGATCTCAACGAAGAGAAGAAATATCTATAAAATTATTGCTGTAAAATACAACACTCACGAATACCTAAAAATCTATTTCAGAACATTTCGAACAGAATTTTCCAAGGAGAGTTGGCGTCAAAAAAAGGAGGAGGGCCATTTTTGTAGGAAGAAAAGAATATTATTTATAAAATTCTCCCTTCAAAATTTTACAGATATGAGTCCTATGCTTTGTAATTCAATACTTGCTGAAAATTTATTTGTTAGGATTTCAAGTAAAAAAAAAGTTATCATTTTCCAATGTACCTATTTATTTATTTTACATTTTGAGTCCCTGATGTTTCATTAGGCCTGGTAGACATGGACGTAAATGCCCTTAAATATTCAGAGCCACCAAAATTTTTATTTTAAAAAAATTCCCAAATCTTTTTTTTTTAAGTTTTACCTTTTCAACAGCGACGAAGTTAATATGTTATATCGCTTTTCGTTGTTATGTTTTGATAATGTTCTAGGTGTCTGCCCTTCAAATAGACATTTCCTGGTAAAAGTGGTACTTTCACAATGATTTATGATTTATTTATTTATTTGTATGAGTGCGTAACAATTTTAGAAATTTCACGTCCAGTGTAAAGGGGACGCCTCTCACAGGTTATATGCTTATAGTCAAGAATTTTCTAAATCGGGCTCTAACCATTATGAATGCCGAAGTCATATTTAGAAAGAATAGTATATGATTGCCTAACTTGATTCTATCTATGAGCAATGTATGTAATATATATACATCGGTGGTCATTAGAAAAGAAAATAGTAATGGGCGCCCATATTTTTTTTAGTAAGTAAATCATAACAATAATATGGGGGCTAGGGTGGGGGGTGACCCCTTCCTGCCCATACATATGGGCGCCCATGAAAACAGCCCTTAGTGGAATTCTGCTCAACAAATCAAAAGGAAATTCAAGACATTGCTATTTGAAGGAATGAGCTTTAGATTGTGATTATTTCAAACACTAAATTCTCACAGATTAGTTCTCATTAACAATTGAGGTGCAACCCTTTCCCAATGCTGAAAAAAGGGCAGCCGTTGCCATCGCTCGACTTAACTACTAGCAAGATGGCGGACGATCGAAACGTTCATCGCGTGCCACAGATATAGAGACCCTTTTTTGGCGACACTGGCTATGCGGCACAGCCAGCTGTGTCAAAAAAGGGTCTCTAGATCTATGGCACGCGATGAACGTTTCGATCGTCCGCCATCTTGCTGGTCGTTAAGTCGAGCGATGGCAACGGCTTCCCTTTCTTCAGCATTGGGCAATCTATCCAGCTGTTCTCGCATTCTTCCATTTTTCAGCAGATGTCAGTGCTGTTAAAAATAATCGTGACAATTCTTTTACGGTAAATGACGTGCTAAAAAGTAAAGGATTCTCGTGGAGCTGTCTCACCCGCAACTATTTTTATAGAAATCAAATCAATTCTTCGTGAGTGGCAACAGTCAAAACGTCAGAGTTTGGTGTTCCCAGACCGGGAACACTGCGCGTTAAAAGGTTAAGAGCAGTGATTTAAAAAAAAAATTCAATGTCTTATTTAGTAAAATCTCTTCACTTCCATTGTTTTAAAGATGCAGCCGTAGCTGCGTCGGAAAGTATCAGGTTGTAACGAAAGTTTTCCGCCATATCTGCCTGAAATACTAACTTCTAACTCCTTAGATTACTGTTTTTGAACTTTCGGTACCAAACCTGCACAGTGTCACATGATACAACAATGGTACTTAAAGCTGTACTCACAATTCGTTGATATTATGTAGCTGACTTTTTGCAACACAACTGGAAAAACATGATGGTTCTAATCCTCTAGAGTGATAGTTCCATTTGAGACACCTTATACTTAATGATAATTATGTTTTTTACAGATTTCACAACACAGTGTTATAAAGTAAGCCTCTTCCTTTCAAATGCCAAAAATCGTTTGACAAAATATGAGCAAATACGCCAACGAGAACTGTGTGCTGACGAAGTTTGCGGTGGCGGGAAACTTTCGTTACAACCTAATATTTTGCAACCAACCGTTTGTCTTGATTTATTATTTTTTTAAGTGTATTGCCATCAATTTTTTTCTTAACCTTAAGAATCTTCAGGTACATCCGTGCTTCATGAAATTCTCGTATCCCAAATCTATTTTAGTAAATTCGCTGTCAGTGGCGAATGCAGAAATTTTTTGGGGGGATGTGCTAAATACTGAAAAAAGCTTATTTCACCCAAACAAAATATACAATGAAGTAAAATTTTACTCTGAATCAATGTAAGCTTCAATGTAAAAAACATCATTTAATATATTTAAAGTGTATAATAAAGCAGAATGTTACCCTTAAGCAATCTCTTTTGGGGGGTGGGCTGAAGCCCCCCTAGTCCTTCCCCTGGATTCCCCTTTTTTTGACGACAGCTGGCTGTGCACAAGGGTCTCTACATCTGTGGCCCGCGATGAACGTTTCGATCGTCCGCCATCTTGCTGGTAGTTAAGTCGAGCGATGACAACGGCTGCCCTTTTTTCAGCATTGGGAAATCTATCCAGCTGTTCTCGCATTCTTCCATTTTTCAGCAGATGTCAGTGCTGTTAAAAATAATCTTTTTACGGGTAATGCCATGCTAAAAAGTAAAGGATTCTCGTGGAGCTGTGTCACCCGCAACTATTTTTATAGAAATCAAATCTATTCTTCGTGACTGGCAGCAGTCCAAACGTCAGAGTTTGGTGTTCCCGGAGCGGGAACACTGTGCGTTAAAAGGTTAACTGCTTTCGCACCGCTTGACTATACCATTAAAGTTAAAATTTAATAACTTTAATTAAATCGACAATACCAAACCACAATTTTCACGCATAGTGCAATAACCAAGCAATGATTACAATGATCTGTAGCGAATCCTGGGGAAGGACTAGGGGGGCTTCAGCTCCCCCCCCCCCAAAAGAGATTGCTTAAGGGTAACATTCTGCTTTATTATACACTTTAAATATATTAAATGATGTTTTTTACATTGAAGCTTACATTGATTCAGAGTAAAATTTTACTTCATTGTATATTTTGTTTGGGTGAAATAAGCTTTTTTCAGTATTTAGCACATCCCCCCAAAAAATTTCTGCATTCGCCACTGACAGCGAATTTACTAAAATACACTGCTGGCCATCGTAAATGCAACACCCTGAAGGAAGCATGCAAATAATATGAAATTTACAACATGCATTAGCTGAGGTGAGATATGCAAATGATTAGAATTTCAGCGCAGACGCACATCAAGCGCGCCTGTGGCGCCACCTCAAAGCGCTATTTAAGGCTTGGAGATTTCGACGGTTTCAAGTACAGCAATTGTGTTTTTCTTGCTTTTTTTTCAAAAAAACGATAAATTATGCCTCGTAGGAAACAACGATCATCTTTTGATCAAGTATCCGAGTTTGACAGAGGAAGGATAGTGGCATACCGAGATTGTGGGTTATCTTTCAGGGAAATCGGTCGTCGTATTGGACGAAACCAAACAACTGTGATGCGGATATGTGATCGTTGGGTGCAGGAGGGTACGACGGACAGACGTGATCGACCGCATCGACCTCAGTGCACCACGTCACGTGATGACAGGCAGATTGTACGCATGGCAGTGACGGACCGCTCAGTCACATCACGAACCATATCACAGCAGATTCAGTCTGTAACGCATCATCCAGTGTCTGCGCGTACCATTCGACGTCGTTTACAGCAGAATGGTCTGTCCGCAAGACGTCCGTTGCTTTGTCTACCTCTGACGCGGAACCACAGACGTCTCCGCCGCCAATGGTGCGATGAAAGAAGGATGTGGACGACAGAATGGAATGAAATTCTCTTTACTGACGAGTCACGCTTCTGTATGCAACACCACGACGGTCGGATTCGAGTCTGGAGACACCGTGGAGAGAGGATGCTGAACAGCTGCATTATGCACCGTCACACTGGTCCTGCACCGGGTATTATGGTATGGGGCGGTATCGGATATCTCTCTCGCACTCCTCTAGTACGCATTGCCGGTACTTTAACCAGCCAGCGCTACATCTCCGAGGTGTTGGAGCCAGTTGTCCTTTCTTACCTTCAGGGCTTGCCAACAGCCATATTTCAGCAGGATAATGCACGGCCACACGTGGCACGCATTGTCCAAGGGTTCTTCGTCAAGCACCAGATTGAATTGCTTCCCTGGCCGGCGCGCTCTCCGGATCTTTCGCCGATAGAAAACATGTGGTCCATGGTTGCTCAACGACTGACCCAGAGTTCATCCCCAGCTGTCACACCAGATCAACTTTGGCAACCTGTGGAAACTGCTTGGTCTGCTGTACCCCAAGAACACATTCAAAGTCTCTTTGAATCAATGCCGAGGCGTGTGGCAGCTGTGATCTCCAACAACGGCGGCTACTCTGGGTACTGATTTTGGCAGGAACCACGCTTCATAGAATGCTGTAAATTTAATCATTTGTTACTTGGTCAACATGTTATCTACACAATAAATTTTGTTGTGATATCTCTTGTTTTTCTTGGTGTTGCAATTTGGGTGGCCAGCAGTGTAGATTTGGGTTACGAGAATTTCATGACGCACGCATGTACCAGAAGATTCTTAAGGTTAAGAAAAAATTTGATGGCAATACACTTAAAAAAATAATAAATCAAGATAAACGGTTGGTTGCAAAATACTTTCCGACGCAGCTACGGCTGCGGCTTAAAAAAAAAACAATGGAAGTGAAGAGACTTAACTAAATAAGGCATTGCATTTTTTTTTTAATCACTGCTCTTAACCTTTTAACGCGCAGTGTTCCCTCTCTGGGAACACCAAACTCTGACGTTTTGACTGTTGCCACTCACGAAGAATAGATTGGATTTCTATAAAAAATAGTTGCGGGTGAGACAGCTTCAAGAGAATCCTTTACTTTTTAGCACGTCATTTCCCGTAAAAAAATTGTCACGACTATTTTTAGCAGTACTGTCATCTGCTGAAAAATGAAAGAATGCGAGAACAGCTGGATAGATTGCCCAATGCTGGAAAAAAGGAAGCCGGTTGCCATCGGTCGACTTGACTACCAGCAAGATGGCGGACGATCGAAACGTTCAACGCGTGCCACAGATCTAGAGACTCTTTTTTGACAACAGCTGGCTGTGCCGCAGAGCCAGCTGTTGTCAAAAAAGGGTCTCAACGGGATGGCAACGGCTGCCCATTTTTCAGCATTGGGCAATCTATCCAGGCTGTTCTCGGATATGCAGTTCGGATATCCGGCTTTTCTCGAGCCATTTATGGTTTTTCGAAGTTGATTGAAAAACCGTAAATGGTATCGAACGATACACGTATAGTGAAAATTTCCGGCGTAAAACACTTGGAAAAAGGAGCATTTTAACCCTTTGAGGCGCAACCCTTTCCCAATGCTGAAGAAGGGCAGCCGTTGTCATCGCTCGACTTAACTACCCTAACTGTGCTGGCACAGCCAGCTGTCGTCAAAGAAGGGTATCTAGATCTGTGGCACGCGATGAACGTTTCGATCGTCTGCCATCTTGCTGGTAGTTAAGTCGAGCGATGGCAACGGCTGCCCTTTTTTCAGCATTGGGAAAGGGTTGCGCCTCAAAGGGTTAACGTGAATATTAACTGAAGTGATTTTGACGAAGTGTTCGCCAAGATTATTCCAATCATTTCGGGGACCTTCAAAATATGGTGACAATAGGCCACTGTCCTGAATGGCGTGTGCGGTAATCAGGCTCTGATTGCAATCATATTTACAGTTGATGCGTTTCCAATTTTTATAAGTATTTGTATAAAATTCATAATTAATGAATTTTCTTCTGTTGCTGCTCTTACTACTATTAAACTACCTGTGTTCTTTCCCTTTCCCATTCGCCTTCCTGTTTCCCGTTCCAAGTAACACTGCCTTGCTTCGTTTTCTCTCAAAATGGTGCAGTTGTCCGGTGTCAGCTATCGTCACTTTACTGGCTGTGGTCTCGTCTTTTACCTTAGCTTTGTGGCCCTGCGTTGACTTTGAAATTATTTCAGTCTTGTTTTAAGGTATTAACAACTCGTTTTATTTCTTTTGGCATGTAGCCTGCAAGTGTGTTCCGACCCCAAACTCAGTGAGCAACGTGGGTAAGTGAAAAAATAAACTTATTTCCTGTAATCAGCTGTAACAAGGTTAGCTCTTTATCGTTTTTCACATAAGTATTTACATACCTATAATCAAGCATAACGCATTAGTATTAAATTAATTTTGCGACTGAATCTGCTTGAGAGTATATTGATTCATGATTTGTTACAGTTAGGGCTGCGACAAATAATAGATCTAGTTCAAATCCCAACTAAAAATTTTGGTGGAATTTTCAAGTTACATTGATTTAAGTAATTTACGATTAAGACTTTTCTTACACTAACGAGTTTTGATAAAACAAACGTTTGTAGATTATCTCATAACTATGAGATAATGTGATGTGTTAAGAGTTTAGGAGCTTTTATACTTTAAGACATACCAAATCATCAACTGCAAAGTACTCCAAATCCTGCACTACAGTTAACATTGCTATAATTAACATACTGCACTACAATCAACATACTTAAACTAAATCGATAAATTTCGGGACTCTAGATAAGATTGAAAATATACTACGAAGATCTACACAAACTGAAATTTTAAAGTCTAAAGCCCGGGGCCCTGCTATAAGAACATTCCTTGAGTCAGTCTGTGTTGATCTATAAAGTGCCCATAACTAAAGTTATTCTATTATTAAACTGACAAAAAAATAGTTGCAACTATAACTACAGCGTAGAGCATACTACTGTGAAAATCCTCAGTATGTACTTACATGCGATTATATATCTACGTGATGCAGCAATTCTGTAAAATCTACAAATATTCACAATAGAACTGTTTTCAGCATGCCTTCCACTACAATGTCACTGAATTTACGAGACGACTACACTGAGTTATTTTCGGAATAATTTTACTTTGCAAGTCTATAAATCCGCATTCGACTCTGTGTTTCTTTGGAGCATACAGTCGGAGTTCGTTATCCCGACATCAGGTTTTCACGTCACCCGATTATCACGACAGTTTTTCAAAGTAAGGATTGTCCGCATCCAGTTGTCCCATTAGTGGCCGAGCGCATAGAGCTCCCGACTGGGAGACGGAAGGTGGCTGGTTTAAACCTTGGTCGCGTCCGCCGACCTAGCCGCTCGGAGTTTTCCGTTGTTGTCTCCGAATTTTTGCATAAATACGGTCTAGGACCCTTTAGAAAACCCCTCAAGGCGTTACCCCCCCCCCTCTCGGCCTAGATCCCTTGAGTAGATAATTGGTCGTAGTCCTTCAAATAAAATCAAATCCGCATCCAGTTACTGCAGCACTCTGCTTATGATGATTCTCCACACTTTCAAGATAGCGGCAGCGCAAAATTATGTCACTGTGTTTTCTGGTCAGGTAGGACCTTTTTCCTTGAGTTCCCGTGATCAAGCAATAAACAATCATCTATATGGTATTACCTTTGGACAGCTTGTGTGCAGCAAACAAGATCAAGCGGCCTAGTCTATTGTCTTCTGGATTGGTTTTGCTCCACAGCAGTGCGCGGCTACATAGGACCGCTCGCATAAAGAACTAGTTGAAGTTTCGGTGGACGATGTTGCAAATCCAATCATGTAATCCCTATCTTTTTCCGTATGCATAGCTGTCAACTTGTACGTTGTTTTCGGAAGATCGTTCAGCACAATATTTATACTATTCCTAATTTAAAAAAAATTAGACTCATTTTAAGTTTAAATTGCTAATAAAAAATTAGTGGTGAAAAATCTTCTTCTGATAAAAACGGAAGAGTTGGCAGCTATGCGTATAGCTTTAACATTGAAGCTTAGACATTGAACAGCTTAGACATTGAAAAGTCTCCGTTTTCTTTCTTTTTTCTTTTCAAGAACAGCAAAATCATAGACGATAATCGAAACTGGTCAAAATCTCATTTACACTTCTACGAACACATGTATTTACCGGGGAAAAAACACTCAAAATACTGGTTTAAACGTTAAACTAAATAAAAACTTTATAAAAAGACGCATATAAAATGTTACTTATAACAGGATACGATCGTTTTGACTGAAACATTTTTTTTTCAGTCGAACGATCGTATCCTGTTATAAGTGAGGTGACCATACGTCCCGTTTTGAACGGGACAGTCCCGTTTTTAGGTGGCTTGTCCCGTTGTCCCCAAGCACAGCTTTGGGACACCATAATGTCCCGTTTTTAGAAAATGTCCCCTGCAATGTCCCGTTTTTAGAAAGAGAGCAACCCACGGTAACGATTTCAATAAAGGCCGCTAAAAATCTAAAATCATCCAACGGCAGTGTCTGTAAAAAAAAAAAAAAAAAACCTGACCTCCCTCCCCTCTCGAGACGAAAAGAAAACGCCGGGGGATGTATTGCTTTTGTGTTTGTTCTTTTCTTGTCAACTATTTCTATTTATTTAATTTTTATTTCTTTCTTTAAAGTCGTGTTCCTCTTGCTTATTACTCCCCCTCCCCCATCACTACTTTATTTTCCCTTTTCACTCTGGTTTTCTAAGAATTTTGTTCCTCCCGAATGACAACTTCCTTTTTTTCTGTGTGTCCTTTTGTTTACATTTTTCACTTTCCTACCTCCCTGCCTTGTGTCGGATGGTGTTTTTGAACTTGAAAAAGGGCCTGCTCCTGTACCACCTGAAACGTACGTCTTGCAACCACTTTTTATAGTATATGTGCATTTTGGCAAAGTTTCTTTTCATTTTATTTTGATATTAACATTAACACAAGCTTTTTTGCGCGTTTTCTTAACCACTAAAAGATACTTAGACCTGTAAATTCAGTCTCCCTACACTATTACCTTAAAAACAATAAATGTCCCGTTTTGAGGAAGAAAATAAATACACTATTGCCAAAAAAGTAGTAGATGTCCCGTTTTGAAGGAAAAAATAAATGGTCACGTTAGTTATAAGTAACATTTTATGTGTGTTTTTTCACAAAGTTTTTATTTATTTTAACTGTATTTACCTCTCGGTGAATTTATGAGACCAATAATCAGTGTCCTGTTACCAGATGAGCAAACGGGACTATTGCCCAGTGCCCCCAGATTTTGCGGGGCTCTAAAGTGTTGTATTTTACACTTTCACAATTTTTCAATAAAACTACAAAGGAGAAAAAAAATTATACAAAGTTTACAAGTTATAGTATCTTACAATTATTTATACAAGTTGTAGAATCTTAATTACGAATCATGAGCAATGAAAATTAAAATTTACACTTGTATAAACTAATTTAAACTTTGTTCAGTTTCTTCAAATGCTTTGTAGTCGATACCGCATTATTTCAACGTAACGTATCGCTGATATTATAAGTTTCATTAACATCATATACAGGGTTTTTCCGAACTCAGTGGCCAAACTTTAAGGGTAGGTAAGGCACATATAAAGAAGTATTTTTTATAGAGCAATTTGGGGTCGGAAATGAAAACGCTGACCATGTGGTTTCAGCAGGATGGCGATCCTCCTATTTCTGAAATAATGCGCATAATTACCTTTGCATTTGCATTTTTCTGCCTACATTTTTAATGAGGTTTCGGAAATCAAAAGTGTAGGCGGAAGAACAGAAAATCCAGGCATATGTGCATATTGTTGCGGAAATGGATGGATCCCCATATTGCTGAAACCACATGGTACTGTTCACCCCCCCCCCCCTCATACACACACTGCTATACAAAAAATGCTTCTATATTTTATCTACACTTAAAGTTTGGCCCCTGAATTCGGAGACACCCTGTATATTCGTTTATTTCAGATTAAAAATAAAATTTTATGTTTGGAAGTTAAAAAAAATATTTAAAACTTTTTAAAATAAACAAATTATTATTGTTTTTTTTTAGGAAAAGGAAACGTCTCTCTCTTTTTTTTTTTTTTTTTTTAAACCTTGAGCCGCCCACAGTTGCCTTGATCAAACTCTGCCAACGATTGCATCATTATTTTAGTGAATACGTTGTCCCTGTCATTTGATCCACCCATTGTTCTTTTAAAGAATATTTGTAAGAAATCATGCAAGTTTTAAACAGCTTTTTAAAGAATTCAATTGTGATCGAAACTTAAACAATTTTGGATGTCTCTTTAAAAGTTGTACTATGATGATTACAAACAGGAACTTATAGGAGTTACGATAATTTCTTCTCCTTAAAAAATCTTAAACATGAATTTTGTAATATTTTACTTAATGGATACAAATTTGGACCCTTTTTTTTTTCAAGCAATTTCGGTGCATAAGATTTTTTTCTGAAAGCTGCACGTTACAAATATGCTAAAAGAGTGCATAGTGCATTTGATGAAGAAGTGTTGTTAATTTTTTCGAGTGTTTATCCCCAATGGTTTGTTTTTAAAGCTATTTAAACGTGTCCTGTGAATCGTATACTTTTTTTCTAAGGAACAGCCTCTTTGGTCGACTTTTCCCGACACTGCTGATCTCCACACACTGCCGGATTTTGCGTTGCTGACCACTAATCTGGGACAAGAAATGAGTGGAAACCTCCAAGTTAACCCATATGTGCCTAGTATACCTTTTCTGGGACGGCATTTTTGCTATCACTCGGAAACGTTATTTAATTTTCCTAGCCTTTATTCACGTGTATTGAACCTCAACTCCACAAAATATTTTAACATCACCCAGTAGGATGTTGACATTTCGATTTTTATACATAATGATTTAAAAAGAAATCACCTCTTGTTCAAGAAGTTGACATCTGAAATTTATCTATTATATAGTGAAATGGGTTCGCTTTGCTGTTAATTTATAGTCTACAGGTCAGAATTTTGATTAAAAAAATTAATTTTGCGTATAATTCGGTATTTGTTCGGGCATTTTCTGTTTATATGTTTGTTTGATTGTGTAACTTGCATTTTCGGATTAGTGTGCTTGGCGTGTTTAGCATTTTTTCCTTAGTGTTTCTTAGCTCCTTTAGGTTGCAACAGTTCACAGTAAAACTTGTAGAGATATTTAGAGCAATTAATTTTTTTTTTTTTTTAAGTTGTTCAAAAGTTGCCTGATTTCCAAAAAGAGCAGCCTTAACCCTTTAGCGCGCAGTGTTCCCGCTCTGGGAACAGCAAACTCTGCCGTTTTGACTGTTGCCAGTCACGAAGAACTGATTTGATTTCTATAAAAATAGTTGCGGGTGACACAGCTCCACGAGAATCCTTTACTTTTTAGAACGTCTTTTCCCGTCAAAAAATTGTCACGGTTATTTTTAACAGCACTGGCATCTGCTGAAAAATGGAAGAATGCGAGAACGGCTGGACACAGGGACGTAGCCAAGGGGGGGTCATAACCCCCCATGAGGAATTTTTTGCCATACAAAATGTATATTCTTCACTACATTATCACACACACATATACATATATATGAGTTGTAGTAGTCGTAACCCCCCCCCCAAGAAAAATTTCTGGCTACGCCCCTGGCTGGACAGATTGCCCAATGGGCACAGCCAGCTGTAGTAAAAAAAAAGGGTCTCTAGATCTGTGGCACGCGATGAACGTTTCGATTGTCCGCCATCTTGCTGGTAGTTAAGTCGAGCGATGGCAACGGCTGCCCCTTTTTCAGCATTGGGAAAGGGTGTCGCCTCAAAGGGTTAAGGACACACGCTATACAACGGTCAATATGCCGAAAACTCTGTTTGAATAGTACAGCTGTCATAGAGGACGAACTTCAGCTATTTCCACATTCGAGGAACTAACTCATTTTGGGGCGAATTTCATTGATATACGCAGAATTTCCGCCCCAGCACACATGCTTAGCGAACTAACTCACTCCAAGGCCGCACCTACCTGTCATATTCCCTTTTTCCGCCACGCCAGAAATCACAGACTTTGAACCGAAAAGAGTACCTGTCATGCTTTATTTTTTTTTCCTCTCTTTTTATCATCAAAGCAGAAACTTTATCCGGCCATTGTTGATAAATATCGCAGCTGTTCCACACTATTACAGTCACTTTGTGTCAACTTATGAGAAATTTTAACTATTCATTGTTATTTAAAAAAATAAAAAGAAACTAATTCGCTGTGGAGCTCTGACATGTTATCTGATTTACCGTGATTATACGGGTTTAGCTCACAGTCATGTAGTTACGCACGTATTCTGAAAGAGAATTTTTTTTTTTCATTTAAATAATAATGAGCGCAGGGTGGTGTAGCCAGTGCAAATATTGGGATGTATGCTATAGGGACTCAGCTGTAGGTTGCACATGGGAAAGGTCAGGCTATGGACGGTGGGGTCCATTATTACTGTAAAATTTGATTGAGAGTAAATTTTACTATAAATGATTTGTAAACAATTTCAGTTATATTGCAAAATTTTAAGTAATTTTTTATAGTAATAGTAATTCAGCTATGGGGAGTGGAATTCGTTATTACTGTAAAACTTGACTGACGGTAAAATTTACTGTAAATAACTTGTAAAAAATGTCAGTTACATTGCAAATTTTTAATCTTGTACTCTTGTTCGCAAGAGTAATTTTTCTATTGCCCATTAAAATATAGAGTTTACAGGTGTATATTCGGCCAAAATAAAGGATTTTCGCATAGACTAAGTTGGGGGGGGTGTCTAAGACCCCCTAAACTCGTCTCTGGCCTTAAAAATTTTTCGTTATGCAAATATTGATCACTTTATTTCAAATTCGCACCGAAAACTTTCCTGTATGTGCCCCTGAGCACTGTGTGAAAGAGTTCATCAGCTACTTGATTAACTATTTTATACAGTTTTAAGTTACAGACAAAACTTATGATGAAATTCTGTATAATTCCCGCATCGTTGCAATTATAAAATAGAGGGTGGTTATAAAATAACGTGAGGTGTTCAGAGCAAAACCAAATGTAAAAAATGTTGGGGGAGGGGGTTGAGTTTTAGGTTTTAATGTGGCAGTTTTTTTAATACTCTTCTACAGATAGTATTATAAATTTCGGGATGGGGGGGGGTGTGACTACGGCCGTCTTTCAGAGTCCTTTATCCTATCGGATGATATATTGGACGAAACATAACCAAATTTGATGGGCGTACATAATGGACCATGGGATTTCGATTTCTAAAGAAAAAAAATTAGTACCAAAAGTCGCCACTAGAGGAAATATTCGCGCTTTTTATTAAATAAAATACATTAATTTGCGTGCTCTTTGTTACGATTATGAGTTCAAAGGGGGAAGCTGGAAGAATTCTTATAATTCTGAGGCCAACTGACTTTCGATGGCTCTTACTTTATTCGCTAGAGGGCTCTGAACACCTCCCGTTATTTTATATCCACCCTGTAAATAAAATATTGGGCACTAAACCTCTCTTAAATATCTTTCCCTTTTAGCAAAATATAACGGACTCGCAAGTTCAAACTTATTTTCATTTTATCAAACATAGCCTGTTGAGAATCTCTCAGTGATGTTTGATAGATCCTGAAAAATAATTTAAAATTTAATTAAAACTTGCGGACAGATCACGTTTTGGATAGCAACGGTTATTCTAGCAAATTAAAAATTTATTTGGACATGATTATTGACTGTATCTTGGTTAAGATATTGGAAGAAAATACTTTTTTTTTTTTTGGTGCATCTGCTTTCTAATATATGTCCAAGTAATAATCCCAGTATTTTTAATAGCCTTTACTGAAAACACAACTGAAAATAATATCCCGATAGTGATATTGTACAGCGAGGCATTGCTGTTTTGCTACTAACAAATATCTCAAAAGCATTTGAAAGTATAAGAGTAAAAATTGTAAAAGTATGTAATAGTATAAGAAAAAGAGTAAGTATAAAAGTATAAGAATAAAACAAAACAATTGCTTGCAATGTTATTGCAGCATATATAACATTACGCATCGTTGCGATTTAAAAAAAAAAAATGGCTTTGTGAAGTGATGTATTAAAACAACTTTTTCGTAAACCAGGCCCTATACGATTTCTCCAGGCGACCAGGGGCGCCGACTAAGCGGGTGCTGCAAGGTTCAAGCGCCAACAGAAAAAATCACGTGGACGCAGAGCACCCAGAAAATTTCAAGGAACAGTTTTAGTTACTTTTCTAGAACATTTCTATTTAAAAATCAGCAAAACTCGTTTTTCTTCAGGAAAAAGGATAATTTATAAAATAATAGTTTGAATTCTATTACTGCTTGTCATGACATAAATTTGAGTAAAATCAATCATGGAAGGAAGAAGGAATCGTGAATATTTTTTAAAAAAGATAACTTTTTTGTTTAGAATACGAAATTCATTCCAATTTTTGATTTTATATCATATCATTATGGGTGATTGAAACCCAAGTACCCACAAAAAAATTAATGCTTGTAAAAATTCTAAAATAAAATTCTACTTCTTGTCTGTGATGTATGTGGGCGCATGAGGAGTATAAACGGGGAAAAAAGATCGATAGACTGAACTGCTTTATAATTCTAAACTAAGATTAAATTGATAGAAGGTTTTGAGTTAATATCAACAAAAGGAATTTTTTTAAAATAATTGTCCAATCTCTCCTCTATCCCCCACCCAAAAAAATAGTCAGTTCAGAGCACTTACGAAAATTTTGTAAAGTCGGCGCCTCTGCTCCTCACAAATTACTAATAGTATTTTACTTAGAACCATCAGCGAGATGTAATGAAGTAACTTTAAAGAAAATACTTATTGTGTATTGTGCAAAACGTTCGATAAATGAACGACAGTGGAGTAATATTGAACAGATTCATTGGGTGAACTTCAGCTAAATTCATGTAAAAACAAACAGCTGTTTAAATAGCTTTGTATCCTCCTTTCTCTAATTTTCTAATTTACGCTGGGCACTTTTAAGGAAACTTTTCAGAAATTACTCGTAATGCCCATATATGTAAAAGAAAATTTTTACTGTTACACTTTTTCACAAACTTTTATTGTACAGCACTGAATGGCAGCAAGGGCTCTAGTCATTGGCCATCAAATTAAGTAGTATCATTTCACGCGATATGTAACAGTTATAGAGCATGTTAAAAACAATTATGAAAATTTAGTTGAGAACTATGGTCACTGGAATTTAATTTTTATAGGTCTCATACTGTCACAAATTACACGATCACGGAATACATACTGTCAAAAATTACATGATCACAGAATACATTGAGCAGAAACAGCGAATACGAGGATCATCAAATTCATACCATTCTTTTAACGTCATAAATTACTGTCACTGGCTTACATTCGACTTTTAAGATCTCTTCCCGTCAAATTACGTTAGACGCCATAAATTTCCGGAATTTTTTAGCAGTGTGGTGCCATGTCTAAAACCTCGTCCATCAGTTAATTAAAATACTCAGTGCTTAGTGAGGAATTCTTTTTTATTCTGTACAAATAAAATAATTTTATTTTAAGAGTTATGTTAAAAAACATTCTATTCCTTTACAGTGGACGTATTTGACATAGAAGAAGTTCGCAAAGGGTGGAATACGGATGTTTTTAATAAACTGGAAGCCAAATTTCGAAGAAAGTTACAGGTAATTATATATACTTTTTTTTTCTTTTCATAGTTCTGATTGAAGATATTTCATTGTAGTTCGATTTTATTTTTGGAAAAGCCAGTGGTTTTCAATATACTCGATATTTTTTGTAAAACTGCCACGTGATATTCGGTACAAAATGTTTCAGCTTGTATCATTAAGCATCATTCTTAAC
The DNA here is from genome assembly GCA_038373885.1 of Cheiracanthium punctorium. Classification (NCBI taxonomy): domain Eukaryota; kingdom Metazoa; phylum Arthropoda; class Arachnida; order Araneae; family Cheiracanthiidae; genus Cheiracanthium; species Cheiracanthium punctorium. The sequence continues at coordinate 723,910 of JAWZYV010013819.1, forward strand.
TATGAGCTTCTAAGACAAGCTCTTTTTTATAATCTTGCTTCACAAATTTTAATATGTTTAAAAAAATTACATTTTTAAGTATAAAATTTTTAAGTGGTATCAAAACGCTTTCCCGTTTACAAAGATTTCAAACGATACTTCTGACTTTAATTTTGTACTGGTACTTCTGTATTAAGGGGTTCGGTGAAAATATTTAAAAGGGTACTTCCTGTTGAGAAAAAGGACAACTAAAGAAAAAAAGATCAGACACATCGATATTAATAAAAAGTGGGCAGGATGCGACGCACTTTGAAAAACGCGAAATGAGAACACGGGATGATAAACGTGATAAACATACTTAGTAACGTTAAAATCTGTTTTTATTTTTCTAAAGAATATCAAATAAATCAAACTAATTATTGTTAGGTAAAATTTTACTTAATAAGTGAAATAAAGACATATCTTTTCAGTCATTTTGTTTTCTAGATTCTTCTTGATTTATAGCATAATTCTAGTTAGTGTCATGTGAAAATTATAATACGTGTGTAGATATATTCTTTTTTTTTTTCCTTACTATGTCATCTTTTGCTAGGTTTTGTTTGGTGATTTTTCACAAAACTGATCAGCATCTTTTGTCATTGGTGGGCCAGAATGTTTCACCAATTTATCTGGCTAATGTTTATTGCATTCTTTTTCATGATTCTGGTGCATCAAAATGGATCTGCTGGACGGCTTGATATGATCTTTTTTAAAAAAGGTTTGTTCTGCTTGGCTCTTCAAAATCTCTTCTGGTGTTGGTTGAACTGGTGTAGCCTCTTCGGCATATTTATTCTTGTCAAAGTTCCTTCTGTTGCCAATATCTTTAGATGCATTGTTTTTACTCGCACAAAAGACAGGACAAGTATTTAGACCATGAGCATGATCATCAACAGAATGCTGATTTTCCTGATAAGGGTCTACTCCTGGTATTGAGTGCCATGCCTCACGAGAGTCTCCTCCGACAAAAGCTGATTTCGGAATGCCGTATGCTTGTCTTCCGTTTTCCAGTTGCTCGTGCATTAGGGGATCTGCGTTAATGTGGCGACAGTTTCTTTCAATTACAGGAACATTATGGATATAATGTGCGTGTGGTCGAAACGGAAGATGATCTTCGAAACGGCTATCAAAAGGAACATTTCTAACTCTTGTATGAATTGGTATCGCTTCGTTGTAAGAATGGAAACACTGATTATCTATATAATGGTTCGCAGACATAGTTGGGCTGCTAACGAAATTGCATTGAAATCGATCATCTCTACAATGTCTCCGAGGAATATCATCATCTTGATCCGCATAATAGCCGTTGATGTATTTGGAATCAGGAAGATGTGTGGTTTCTCTTATTGTATTACCACAATGTAGTGAATATTCAGGGAATGAACGATGTTTAAATACTGGTCTGTAGTTTAGTGGCCTTGGATCATATAACTCACTGGCACTTCTTTCTACAAAATCATTTGATCTGAGACATGGTGTTCTGTTATCGCTCCATGGTATGTTTTCTAAATTGCTTACATCAGCTGATGTTGGTGAAGCAAATACGAGCATACTCTCATGTCCTGTATCAACTCTACTTGGTTGGTCATCAGATTTTTTGTAGGATATCCGAGTCAGCCCATCACTACCATTTGGTGTACTATTTATTCTAAAAATATCTAGTGTATCTGTGGCAACATCTCTGTATTTTTTAATATTTGATTGCTCTTGAGAATTCCGCTTGATATGGTTGTAGATTGCAGTGTCCATATATTCACCATCATTTTCGGTAATACCTTGTTGATTATTTTGGCGACTGGTTTCAGTTTTCTTAATTTTATTTCTATTAGGATCTGTTTTTATACTATCCAAGTATCGGGTCATAATCCGATTTTTACCTGAGCAGATTCTTGTGTGACATGTATCTCGTGTGCGATTGGCACATTTTGTTTCTTCCACTCCTCTGTCCAGTTGTATCAAATGTGTTCTAGAGATATTCGAAATTCCCATAGTCGGAATTCTCTCATCTGTTTTATGGATGTTGTGTTCGGGTAAATTTAATTTTTGCTGATTAATTTCATTTTGTCCAGCGAAAGTAGAGATTTTCCCCGCACAATTATTTCGAAGATTGTTTTCTTCATCATGAAACTTCTGCCGAAGGTCGTAGAACTGGTCCTCCTCTAAAACTCTTTTAACTATTGGCTTGGCTTTGTCCTGAAACACTGAATTAATGAATTCGGTAGGTGGCTTATGAATCTCGTTTTTATGAATGCCCTCGAAATTATACAGTTGAAATTCTTTCACTGAAGCAGCACGTTTCTTCTCAGTAGAATTGTCAAAGCTGGATACTATTTCCTTATTGCCTGATTCAATTTCAGAATCATCTACAATGCACCTGCAGTTTCTAGCTTTGCACATTACTTCTCGTGGCTTCATATTTGGAAATGCACCACCTATGTTCCGTACATCTATTTCAGGTTTCTCCTTAACACAGGTTGTGTGACCACTGAGATCGGATTGATTTACTGCATTTAATAAAGTAACGTTATTCTTAGCACCAGCGTAACTTCTCCCATACCTTTCCGTTTTTGATTTGCGGTTATAATTCAATGGCAGAGATAGATTGTTTGAGGACAAACAGTTTATTCTACTGGAGTTAGGTGACATATGTTCTGATACATTGAAATGAATCAATGTTTCTTGTAGACTGCATTCTGTATTTTCGGAATAAGGCGATTGTTCGTAAAACTGCTTCGGGTACTTGCTTGATTCATCGCAGCCTGTAAAGAAATTAATGTAAAAGATTACTAGATGGGATCAAAGAATAAAAAATAGCAAAGTTTTGGATAGAGAAGAGGTAGGGCAGTGTTCCCAGTTCGCGTTTTTCAATAGGGGCAAGAGCCCTGCCGGTCTTTTTACAATGTAAAAAAATGTGGGAGCTTTCCTTGGAAATAATGTTCAGCTGAGGTATTCTGGAATTCCAAGGAACGTTACACGAAAATACCAAGTACCTTAGGCCAAAATAATCAAAAAGGTGGAACTTTACTAAACAACTCAGGAAAGTTCCACTGAATTGTATTGTTTAGTAATTTCCTTCTATTTTCATGTAACGTGGCTTGGAATTCTACGGCATGTCAGTTGCCCATCATTTCGAAGGATTGTTCCTAACTTCTTGGGATTTTTTTTGTAGACTGTAAAATTTCCAGATGGAGATGTTTATTTTCTACATGGTATTTGTGAGTGTAACTTTTACCATTATTTCCAAAGAACGTTCCAGGATTTTTTTTAGTGTATTAATGAAGATGAGCGCTGCCCTTTTTCTCACAAGAAAGTGCCCTTTTTTAATCATCCACCTGCCTCTTTTGTTTGTTTGTTTGTGTTGTTGTGGCAACGCTACGCCTGGGCGATCTTCATAGGATGGGGGAGGGGGGGGGTATGTTGGTCGCAGGACTTTCTATGGGGTTCCAACGCGTATTCACGTTAAATCTAGAGAAAAATGACCAAAACCCCAGACCGGCCGACAGTCGCACGATGCTGAACCCGGGACCTTCACACTTCTGCCGTCTACCATTTTAAATGTTTTATCCACTAGGCCATAGTGTGGTCCCTGCCCCTTTTTAGAAAAAAAAGGGGGAAAATGTAAACACTGCTGGGCACCCCCAAAGGGCAGTGACTCGCTGTAGAAAGAGCAAACAGGAGATGATAAGCTGGTGCAGGTGTTCTGAACTCAGCATTAAAACCGTTTATGAGGAAGCAAAAATCGGAAAATAATAACAAATATAACAACTTAATCAAATGCAAAGAAATAATATACATGAATATTTTAATGTATTTTTAATTACTTAAAAATACATGGCTTATATAGCAGCATAAAAGGAAAGGACTAACGTAACATAAAACTGTATTACACAAAGCTTTAATGCATTACTTTCAAGCGTTGAAACTAAAAAAAACGCAATGTTTATCAGCATTTCAGGAAATTAAAAAAAAAGAAAGAAATACGAAAGCAAAAGGAATGTTGCAGTAAAAACTGGAGTACAATGAAATAAAATTTGGGTTCAGTTGCGAAGAGGAATTTTTTACTGTGCCAAATGCTTCTCTTCGTATTACAAATGCGAGCCGCACTATTTCTGACTATTACTGCGTTTTCAAATTTCTACGTTTCTAAGCTCTTAAATACTTTTGCGTTTATTTACGCTTATTTACCTCTTTTGCATGAAAAATTGTCGCCATTTTCTGATTCAGAATCTTCCGACAGAATGTGTTTAGTTTCATCGGTAAGGTGAGATTCTGTTATGGGATATCCAGCAGGTTTTCCGAATCTTCCTTTCGAATATTTTATTTCGCTATTCCTCTCAGATTTTTGCCTGGAATCATAGAAAAATAAATAAATAAGTAAATTAATTAATTAATTTAAAAAGTTGTAAAATAAGAAGTGAATTTACAAATTAAGAGACTAAGAAAAGTTTATTTTAAAGACGATACTAATTATACTCTATGATAACTAGAAGTCAAAGCCCGTTATGGAGGCAATTACAACGGGCGCTAGAAAAAAACATTTGACGAAAGTATATCCGCATTCAATATAGTTAATCTTCTTCAACCTAAAATAAATAAGATCGTATTTTTATTATATAACCAAATCGAATTTCATGCTCTTCTGGAAACGGGCAGAAACTTTTCGCATTCGAAAGATTTCGTTTTGTGTAGACAGCCATTCTTATATCCATGCAGACGATTTATCTGTGAGAAAAAATAAACTATGTAATCTGGAAAAACTATTTTAAATGAACTGGAATCACAATTTCCTTTTAAAGCCTGATGACCGTGATGAATATGACGCCATTTCGATTGCAACAGCTCATTGTGTCACGCAAATGGTTCACTTTTTTTAACTCTCGAAAATAAAATGGACCTGAAAATAACAAGAAATCGCTTAAAAATTAGGTAACAGGTGAATTTTCAGATTTTTAAAGTAGCGCAGATTGTTTTTTATATTTTTGTACATATTCATGAAAAATTTCAAGCGGATAGTATAAACGGTGTACATGTTATTAATTTTTTTTGGGTGTGTGCTTTTTAATCTTTTTGAACTTTTTAATCTTCTTGGAGTAATGGCGGTAAAATATTTATATTGAAGTTGTTGTCCGGAACTGTTACAGAGCCAGTGAGTCAGGGATGAGCGTAACTATCTGTCTCAATTATTACTTAATATCCTTATTAAGCATATATTATTACTATCATTACAAAAAACTACTACTATTATTAGCAAACTGGTTACAAAGTTTAAAATATAATATAATTAAAACTTTGTAAAATACACACATAAAATCTACTAACATTCTCTATAGGTACTTATAAATGTAGGTATTTATTAGTACCTTCTACGTGTGCTATTTTACAAAAATTTTAATTGTTTTACTATTATTATTGGTTAAAAGAAGAATTCCTTCGTAAACACCTTGATTCTTTATCGCCTTTGAATTTGGCAGCTGTACTGTGTTCTGCGACAGACCTGAAGAGTGTTTTTTCGTTCAAATTTTAAGAAAATATAAAACGGTTGATCGAAATCCAAGAGTGCTGTTTTAGACATTAAATTTCACATTCAAGCATAATTTTCATCTACACAACAGAGTTAACCCTTTGAGGCGCAACCCTATCCCAATGCTGAAAAAAGGGTAGCCGTTGCCATCGCTCGACTTAACTACCAGCAAGATCGCGGACGATCGAAACGTTCATCGCGTGCCACCGATCTAGAGACCCTTTTTTGACGACAGCTGGCTGTGCGCCCTTTTTTCAGCATTGGGCAATCTATCCAGCTGTTCTCGCGTTCTTCCATTTTTCAGCAGATGTCAGTGCTGTTAAAAATAATCGTGACCATTTTTTTACGGGAAATGACGTGCTAAAAAGTAAAGAATTCTCGTGGAGCCATATCACCCGCAACTATTTTTATAGAAGTCAAATCTATTCTTCGTGACTGGCAACAGTCAAAACGTCAGAGTTGGGTGATCCCAGAGCGGGATCACCGCACGTTAAAGGGTTAACTGAACTCACTTGAAATATTGCGATAGGCAGATGATTGCTGCACACGTTACAAACACAAAAGGCGATGCCAATCCCACGTAAAAGAAACTTTTAAATATCACATGCCGCCAGTCAATCATTGTTTTACTGAATATTGATATTCTTATTTTTCATTTCGATAGCATGGAAGACATATGAACTATTCCTATACTTATTCGAAAAATATACTTGTTAATGCATTTATGTAAAAGAAATCATGGTTGTAAACTTAAAAAAAGGGGGGGATTCTATTTGAATTATTTTAATAGATGACAATGTTACGAATAAACAAATGATAGTGTGCAACAATACTGATTGTATAATAAATTTTCTAAAAATACATACAACTATATTTAAATAAAAATGCAACAATGAGTATGCATTGTTTCGAACTTTGGGGGGGGGGGGGGTAACAAGCTCTTCTGGGGATTAAACTAGTCTAAAATTCGTATTCTACGCGTCAAATAATTAAATCCCGTATTTTGGATGCATCAAAATCGGTTAACTAGAGCGCGAGATATATTCCGAACATTCCGGATATTTGGTGTGAATTTTTTTCAATGAGGCCTGTAATGTTTGTTTTCCTGCTGTAGTATTTCGCAATAGCCTCGCATTACTCTATGACGCAATCAAAACGCGATTGTTCGCTGTCTCTCTGGATTGTACGACGAAAGAAGAGTTAGTCTGTAGTTTGTCCCTGTCGCGCAAGCAGAGGAACCTGAGCTCTGCTGGGAAGCTGTGCGTAGTTATTTTAACCCATTAACCACTCTGGGAACACCAAACTGTGACGTTTTGTCACGAAGAATAGATTTGATTTCTATAAAAATAGTTGCGGGCGACATAGCTCCACGAGAATCCTTTACTTTTTAGCACGTCATTTCCAGTCAAAAAATTGTCACGATTATTTTTTTAACAGCACTGACATCTGCTGAAATGGAAGAATGCGAGAACAGCTGGATAGATTGCCCAAGGCTGAAAAAAGGCTGACTGTGCCGCACAGCCAGCTGTCGTCAAAAAAGGGTCTCTAGATCTGTGGCACGCGATGAATGTTTTGATCGTCCGCCACCTTGCTGGTAGTTAAGTCGAGCGATGGCAACGGCTGCCCTTTTTTCAGCATTGGGAAAGGGTTGCGCCTCGAAGCGTTAATGTGCTTTTGAAGCGGTCTCTCCGCTTGTTTTTGAATGCTGTGTGTGAATACTTTATTGCTTTATGCTGAAGAAGAGTAGATGTTAATTTTCCTCGAGTATTTCCACGGAATTTTAGCCTGTGGAAGTGTTTTATTTTGTGTGTGAAATTCAGCATCTGTTACTAAGCGGGCTGTTATCAGCAAGTTACAGGCTGCTAGTGCCTGTGAATTTCGTACAGCATATTGTTCGACGAAGTTCTGGAAGAAATAAAATATGTGTTCCATCCTGAAAAGTGGACTGTTTACTAGAACTTTCTACACACACAGGACTTTTAAATGACGAACCCGGGAATTAAGCAGAGTTTTCTGCAACAATATGTTGATTTCGTGTCATCTAATTTCAATTGAACCCAGTGGCGGCCGTGGTCAAAAATGTTAGTGCAGCCGGAAACATATGACCCCCCCCCCTCCTTCCTCCGGACAGGAATGGAAAATCTTTGTTACTGAATTCGAAAGCTGGCGGATTAAGCCCTCCCCCAGGATAAAAAAAAAAGAAAAGAAATTACATAAAAAATATAAGAGATCCTATTTTACTTCCATAAAATGGACATAAATTTCAACCAGCCGCTCCTATCTTCAAAATTGCATTAATCCGTGTCTGATTCGAAGTTTCCTGAGAATTTTCTTTTGTAATTATAACTTGAGAAGAAAAGAAAAAAAAAAGAAAACTTACTTATTTTTTATAAGTCAAATCAATCCTCCTTTCTTTTAAACTTGCGAATCGGTCAGTGATGTCCTCATAAAAAGGCGTTGTTTTAATTCAGATATCATTAATTTTAAAAGCTCTTTAAAATTCCCCATGTTTAAAGAATTTTCTCGCTCGCCATGTCCTCTTAATGCCAGTTCTTGCTTACTTAAAAACAATACTGCTTTGATGGGTAATTGCATGAAGCGTCTATTCAGGCTTACCTTCTTGATAAATTCAGCAATATAAAGTCGAGAGTTTTCCTTTAATTCGTCAGCAATTTAGCTCCCACTTCTTATCAACTCCTTAAATTTTAAAGAATTTTTTAAATGCTCGATTGAGCTTTCATGTGTTTTACATGCTCGTGTGATGGTGGTTAATCCATCCTATCCAGTACCATTCCAAACGCTCTTTTTTATCTCAACGATTAAACACGGCCAACAAAACATTTTTTTGTAAATAAAAACTGCCACATAGCCACGAGAATAGTGCATATCATGATGAATGGAAGCTACGACCATGCTGAGACGAACCTGCTTTTTTCTTATGAATGGACAATTTTGGTGTCGGTCTATTTTCTTTTAGTGGTTGTCGTTTATCATCTTCTTTCCATATGTTAAACGGAGTTTCAAGCAAGACGCAAACTGGATAATAACGGGGCTCCATGTTTCAAAACGGTTAAATCATAGATTCCAATAACACATGGACACAGTAACAAATAAAGCTAAAAACTTTCAACCTTCCCAGACAAAAAAAAAAAAAAAAAAAAAAAAAAAAAACTATTGTTTCCGTTAGAATGGGCTAGAACAGCGGTTCTCAACCTTTTAACGTCGTGCCCCCCCCCCCAACAAAGGCTAACTTACAGTGGCGCCTCCCCCCTCACATTTTTCAGCATACATTGAGTTTTTTAATCTTTAATAATGAACATTTTAAGCGAAAATGGATATATTTTTGAGTAAAAATGAGAATAAATAAGATGATTTTTTAAAAACATGCATCACTACTTGCTCTCTAGTTTTTCTCGCCCCCCCCCCTGCAAACGTTCTGCGGGGGGCGCCCCCCTCAGGTTGAGAAACGCTGGGCTAGAACATATATTCTGTGTCTTTATTCTCTCCCTCACTTCTCGTCCGAGCCAATCAGTTCGTCGAATTCACAAGTGCATCCGTAGTCAGAAAAAGTTTCTTCAGCTGAGTCTTAGCTAAATACACCCTATGCTATCCTAAGCCGGAGAAACTGCTTACGTAGTCGTTACCATAGCAACGGTGCTGCCAATTCCTTAATCAGCGCTGAGAGCTGTACCAACGACTTTCGCAGTTGAATTGCGGGAAGATTAAAGGGCTTTTTTTCTGAATGAGCGATCTGGCCGTTACTACAATACGTTTTTTTTTTTCTTTTTTTTCTTTTTTGAGATTTTTTTAAATTTACCGTAGGAATTCTATAATTCTAATCTGAATTTAAGAAAATTTATAGAATAAATTATTTTAAAGTATGTGCTGATAATTTCAAGTGCATCCCGGCAGTACTTGCTGTATCCCACGAGCCGCCACTGATTTAACTCTTTTGGACCCGATTAAAAATTTTCTCTTTGCATTAAATAATTTTTCTTTTGGTAATAGATATTAAATATACCACATTATTATATGTTTGAGAAAAATTGGTTTTCCTTTATGTGCACAAATCAGAACTATCACCCTGTACTATAGTATAGGTAATTTTTGTGTCCTCAGGTTAAAACACTCTAAAATACATAGGGAATGCAATCCCGCACTGTTTTTCGTCTTGCGGGATTTCGGGATTGAGATTCATTGATCCCGTGGGATTGACATTTCATTTAGCTAGGGGTTCATTTCAACAGGGAAAAGTAGAAAAAATTAAGATTTTAAGCACTATGAAGGTTAACTTTAATAATAATAATAATAATAATAATAATTAATCTGATGAGATAATATATACAATAACTCCCAGAAATATGAAAATTATAATCATGATTTTCAGAATAATACAGTAAGTTATGTCTAAGTTATGTCTAATATATTAGTATTAGTTATGTTAGTTTCCAAAATTGAGGAATTTACAGAACAATGCATTCACATACTTACGTTATTTTCTTAGCTTCTGAAAAAAAGAACGGACAAAATCGAACAAATCCAGTGAATCATTTCCTAGTCTAGATTTAATTTTAGTAAAATAATTAAAAGTGTGAATTGAAAAAATTGATAACTAAAATGAAAACTTCTTATAATTAATTCGTGATTGTTCGTTAAGAGATAAATTAGTATGAAATATTTCAGTTCACTTGGGATTGGGAAGTTTTTGAAAAATTTATATTACGGTGTTTATATTTAGATGTTTGATGCAGACTCCCATTGAAAGATAATAATTAAAAAAAACTTTAAATTAAAATTTGTAATTATGGATTCGTTTATTGTTAGATAAAAGACATGAATATTCAAAAATTTTTGGTCCATTGGTTGGGAAGCGGCGTGAAATTTTAATTAAAATTATTTCTCGGTATCAATCCCGCGGGATTAGATCGTAATCCCGCGGGATTAGATCCGCAAATATTTGTGCGGGATCCCGCAAGATCCCGTTCCCGCGGGATCGGGATTGCATTCCCTAAAAATACAGTGTCCTCTATGTTATATGCATTAATTGCTGAATTGAAGGAGGAAAGCTTAGATTAATTACAGGATTAAGCGATAGAATAAATTGGGTAATTAAAGTTGTATTTACAAGTTAACAAATTAGGGCACCTGCACTGTTTTTTGTTAGAAAATTTTGTTAGAATTTTTGTTAGAAATAGTCCTGATTCGAACATAATATGTAGTTTTAGAATGTGTGTGTGTAAATTTTATGGATGCGCAAAATGTTAAACTCATTTAAATGCAGAGGACAGGACGTTATTATGGAATGCCATTCACATATTGTAAACGTAAACATTATTTAGTTTATTGTGACAGAAAAAATTATTTAAAGAGATTCGAATGGAGTTAATATGGAGTAGGTGATTTAAACTCTTACAAAACTAATTATACTTCATAAAAGTTATTTTAACTATAAAATCGTGCTTTTAATATTTTTTATTCAAGGCATTTCTGCTTCGAGTCTATTTTGTAAAAACTCGCAGATATCTTGTTTCTCTACTCGGAACAGATTAAGACCACAGAGACTAGCTGAAGCATTGAATCGAAATTTCTTCTCGTTGATGGCATGAAATCCATTGCAATGTTATGAAAATAAACACTCAAAAAACTGGTGTTATAAGATAAAATAAATAAAAACTTTGTGAAAAAAAAACACACATAAAAGGTTACTTCAAGGCGTAACGATCGTTTCGACCGAAAATTCGTTCGGTCTTCTTTTTCAGTTCCCTCTGCTCTGTTTGACGGAAGGGTTTGTCTGAAGAAGACCGAACGAATTTTCGGTCGAAGCGATCGTTACGCCTCACAGTGGAGTATTCGTATCAAAATCCTGGCCAAAAGTCGAAAATTTTAAATTTGTTTAAAAACAGTAATATATATGTTTTTGGATAGCCTAGTAACTGATGCATCATGTAATGCATGTTTTTCGACCATAATTCATATCCAAAAGATGCAACACTCGGTTTAAAAGCAAGTTTCTTCATTTACGGCAAGAGATTTCTGCGTTTTCTATTACTTCGTCTTGCATTTTTTACGGCTCTTTAAATTAATTTACTGGTTTTGATACTTAGTATAATTGTAGTAAATATAGTATTTAAATTATAAGTATCTATTAGCTTGAAAAAATAATATGACTTTATTTTAAAAAATTGTAAACTTTTTTTTTCTAATTTTTTTTCAAAAATTCACATTTCAAAAAGCTTTTTGAAGGGGTGTCGCGGCTTGTCGCGCCCAATTTCAACTATAATCGTAATTATTACAGTATTGAGTGTCTATTCCAAGAAAAAAATGTTCCCCCAACATCCACCATTTTTATAAAAAAAATTATTTATATAGCGCCATTTTTATTTTTTCGATAATTTTTCGACGGGTGATCGCAAAAGCTATACAAACATACGCACTTGTATTTCTCATAAACTATAAATTATGTGCAGGTGTTTGGATAAAGGTATATAAAATTCATTTTAGTCAAGATTTAACATCAGTATTTAAATTCAGTATGTAATTTCTTATTTTTCTGATGTAAATTGGCTATAAGAAGAAAATTTCTACATATTCCAAAATGCCCTTTCTTAGTCATGTAAATAGTCCCATGTATTTACAACTTAGTTTTCCATTTTGTAGTAGGAAATTGTGTGCCAAAGCAAAAACTCCCCATTTTTGGTTCTCAAAGGTTGGCAACTGTGACTTCGGGTCATTGAAGTATGAGTGTGTAAACAGAAAAGTGCTGGCTTGAAATAAATTACTTTTTCCTCGGGCTTGGAATGAGATTTTATGGGTTGCAAAGGGGGCATCTTTTAAGCAGTGCCCTTATATGATCTGCTCTAGATGAAGGCCAATGAAAAAGAGGCAAAGCCTTATAGCAGTGAGACCCTATAACTTTCTTCTTCTAGAGGGGTCCGATGGTGCTCTATCTCTCTCTCTCTCTCTTCTCTCTCTCTCAAAAAAAAAAAAAAAAAAAAAAAAAAAGGAAGAAGGAGAAGAAAAAGAAAGTGATTCTGAGTGAAGACGAATATCAGAGTTCAAAAGAATCGGAATGAAAAAGTTAATCTTCAGAAGTCATTAGAAAACTAAGATCCATATAGTAACTACATTTAGAAAAGTGAAAATCTGAAAACTTTTATGATAAAATGATTTATAGATAAGTATATTATTATTTATAAGTATTATTATAACTAAAGTATTACATTTATAGAGATTTTTATTGTGGTTAAGGCAGCGTTTCTCAACCTGTGGGGCGCGCCCCCCAAGGAGGCGCAGAGCGTTTCCAGGGGAGGCACGAGAAAAACCAAAGAGCAAGTAATGATGCACGATTTTTAAAATTTGCCTAATTTATTCTCATTTTTACTCAAAAATATATCCATTTTCGCTTAAAATGTTCATTCAAACTTTACTGATAACATTATTTTGTAGAAAATTCGACACATTGTTAAAGATTAAAAAACTGAATGTATGCTGAACAATGTGAAGGGGGGGGGGCTACCGTAAGTTAGCCTTTGTTGGGAGGGGGCGAAGTTAAAAGGTTGAGAACCGCTGGGTTAAGGCACGGCTATTTTCCTCACGGGAAGGTGCCTTGGCGGAGGGCTTTTTAAGAGGCTCTAATGCGTATTCACGTGACATCTGGAGAAAATCGCCCAAAACTCCAGACCGTTAGATCGACAGCCGCTGGTATTACATTTATAAGTGGTATTATACAAAAGCAGTACTTCCAGTAAGGGACACTCCCCGGACAAGACATTGTTAGAAACCAACTTCGAGTCGTTTAGCGATATATCGCCAAATTGGCGAAAACACGCTTTTTTATATAATTTAAGAAGTATATAATACTAAAAAGTAAGTCAAAAATCAACAGTAATGATTTTAACGTTAAAACACATGAAAAATATTTTGGCCAGGATTTTGACACAAATACTCCACTGTGCGCCTTGAAGTAACCTTTTATGTGTGTTTTTTTCACAAAGTTTTTAATTTTTTCATTGCAATATTACTTAGTATTCCATAATACTCGACACACCGTCTAGGGAAATGAACCTTTAAATTGATGGTTAAAACACTTTCAGCTGAAAAATAACTCTTTTAGTGTACGTTATGCGTAGCACGAATGATCAAGTCACGTACATACTAGTAGGTTAAAATGTACATGCAAAAACTCATGAAATGGCAGAACACACTTTGCAGCGAGTGGCACGACAACAACAAGTGGTCAACTCTCACTGCATGTAGTTCCAAAGTATTGTTGCAATATATGTGTCCTAAGTAAGTTGTATTTCCATGTGACAACAGCATGAAACTGAGCTGTAATACCCTCCTCTCCCCTACATATATTTAGCATTAATTTTTCTGTTTTTAAAAACCTTTAGTTCATTTAGTTATTATTAACTTTGCATTACTACTAATTAATACCAGTAATTCTTCTGACTGCAACTCACTTCAGAAAGTGGAGCTTAAAAAATTAACATATTTTTTTTTCTAAAAATTTACTTTTATTAGAAATTGTTTCTTTCTTTTCTTTCATATAAATCGTGGAATCAATTTTTTTCGTGTTTTTTGCTTTATAAAGCGCTTTAAATTAATTTTAAGATTTCTTTTTTTCTTTTGAGGACACTAAGTTTTAATTTACGTACTTGATAGTAAAAGAAGAGAAAGAAACCTGATATAGACACCGCATGACTTCTTTACATCACTATTAAATCATAAAATCTTATGAAACAGACACACACTCAAGCTCAGATCTGTTGATTTTGTTCTTAATTTTTGTTCTTTGAGCTTTAACCCACTTATGCTTAGTGTCCCTTTTTTGGGACGGCATTTTCGCTATCAGTCGAAAACGTTATTTATTTTTCCTAGCCTTTATTCACGAGTATTAAACCTCAACTCCACAAAATAGTTTTAACATGACCCAGTAGGATGCTGACATTTCAATTTTTATACATAATGGTTTTAAAAGAAATCACCCCTTGTTCAAGAAGTTGACATCAGAAATTTATCTATTATTGCCGGTATTAGAAAAAATTGAAGACGTCATTCTCTTTCAGAATTTCTGGCTACGTCACTGGGCACCAGTGACGTAGCCAGAAATTTTTCATTTGGGGGGGGGGGGCTTACGACTACTGCAACTCACTTATAGATTTACGTGTGTGTGATAGTAAAGAATATACATTTTGTATGGCAAAAAATTCCTTATAGGGGGGTGTGACCCCCTTGGCTACGCCACTGCTGGGCACAAATGGGTTAATATGTATCGACTGCGGTGAAAAATATTTCATATCGGTTTGTTTAGCATAACTTTCTTTTTTTCATATTGATGCGATTTATTTTTGTTCCTTGTTCCAGGCCACCCTGCACCCTCAACTCCGATCCAAGCTGAAAGAGGAGAATTGTTTCTCGATCATAGTGGGTCCGGCCCACGGTGTCGTGGACCTCATCGCTCCAAATGTCCACGCCAGGGACGCCTGGGTCAAAGGCCTCAGCCAGCTGATAGCCTGCTGCAAGCACCAAGAAATGGAACACGACGAAGATAGGTAAGTTAACCCTTTGAGGCACAACCCTTTCCCAATGCTGATAAAAGGGCAGCCGCTGCCATCGCTCGACTTAACTACCATCAAGCTGTCGTCAAAAAAGGGTCTCTAGTTCTGTGGCACGCGATGAACGTTTCGATCGTCCGCCATCTTGCTGGTAGTTAAGTCGAGCGATGGCAGCGGCTGCCCTTTTTTCAGCATTGGGCAATCTATCCAGCTGTTCTCGCATTCTTCCGTTTTTCATTAGATGTCAGTGCTGTTGAAAATAATCGTGACCGTTTTTTGACGGGAAATGACGTGCTAAAAAGTAAAGGATCTCTCGTGGAGCTATGTCATCCGCAACTATTTTTATAGAAATCAAATCTATTCTTCGTGACTGGCAAAAGTCAAAACGTCAGAGTTTGGTGTTCCCAGAGCGGGAACACTGCGCCTTAAAGGGTTAAAGAAGCACAATGTTCGATATGAATGACATACATTGAAGGTTCCAAAATCTATTAGCAAGTCAAAAATTACACTATCTCCGTTGTGTT
Organism: Cheiracanthium punctorium; assembly: GCA_038373885.1. Taxonomy (NCBI): domain Eukaryota; kingdom Metazoa; phylum Arthropoda; class Arachnida; order Araneae; family Cheiracanthiidae; genus Cheiracanthium; species Cheiracanthium punctorium. The sequence continues at coordinate 739,527 of JAWZYV010013819.1, forward strand.
CTCATTTTTCCAATGTTTAGAACGGGTTAAACATAAGGGCTGTGTTATCCCAGTTGTTAAGGCGTTGGAAAAGTAATTGGCAGGTTCGATTCTGGCTATCGCGCGATGAAGATCATCATGTCTAGTACGTACGGTGCTATTCTTCTTCTATTGGCAAAACAGTCCCTGGTGTTCCAAGGCCTTCCCGAGAACCCTCTTCCATTCCGACCTCCTCTTCTCCATCGTTCTCTAGTTAGTAACACGCAAAAGCTTAAGGTCTTCTTCCACACCATCAATCCATCTTAGCTTTGGCCTACCCCTTCTCGTGGTTCCTACAGGTTTACGGATGAAGATCTTAACAGTCAAGGATGATAGGTCCATTCGGTAGCTATGTCCCACAAGGACCTATCTTCGTGAATTTAATGATATCTGTCTCCTTGAGTTATAGAGCAAGAGCCAGCGACCGCCAGACCTTCGTCATAGTATAAAAGCTGAAACTTTCTCTGCGCATATACCCCAACAGAGGTAGGAACAATCGGCCACTATAAAGTTTGGATGATCGTGGCTTTGGCAGGTAACAGGTGGCAAAGGTGTATAAAATTGCACAAAATTTTCGTCATTTCATAAAGCTTAATTTTTTTATATGTTCTTTTTCGCAGTACTAGAAATCACTTTATCCCTTACCAGACACTTTTCCATCGTGGCAAACCCCCGCCAGACAATCTCAAAGTCATGGAAAACGTAATTCTATTACGAGCGCGCTGCAGCACCGTAAGAAAGTTCAGAAGTAGCAGTATAAAATGTGCTTGGCACTTTGTGACAACTTGACGTACTTCGTCGCGGGAGTTTATACGAACACAACAGTTTTCCATGACTTTGTTTGGTTGTCTGGCGGGGGTTTGCCACGATGGAAAAGGGTCTGGCAAGGGATAAAGTGATTTCTAGTACTGCGAAGAAGAACATATAAAAAAAAAATTAAGCTTTATGAAATGACGAAAATTTTCGGCAATTTTATACACCTTTGCCACCTGTTACCTGCCAAAGCCACGATCATCCAAACTTTAGAGTGGCCGATTGTTCCTACCTCTGTTGGGGGGTATGCGCAGAGAAAGTTTCAGCTTTTATACTATGACGAAGGTCTGGCGGTCGCTGGCTCTTACTATAACTATATATAGCTCAAAATTATGCCTTCGTCTCCATGGTCTATTCTCGTTCACAACACCAAATATTTTTCTATGAACCTTTCGTTCAAAAATGGCCAGCTGTTCTGCCTGTGCTTTATTCATAGTCCCAGTCTTGGATCTATAAGTGAGCACAGATCTGATGATTACTTTACATAATGCTAGCTGTGCGGCCGTTCTTCGCATGGTAGGAAACGAAAATTTTCATTACGTGTGTAATTCGAATTAATACCAGTGATGTGGAATCTAAAAAAAAGCAAAATTATTTGACTCTTGACGTAAAGTTTGCGTCATGAGTACTAACCTGGCATCATTGCAATATAATGACTCAAAAAACTACGTCAGTGTCATTCGTGATCCAAAAAGTGAAAATCTTAACGGTTTGCAGAGAGCTCAAAATGTCTTATTTCTACAGCATACTGTTTTTAGGCTCAAGTTGTAGCATTAAATACCTCAGACACTACATGAAATGGTCAACCGTTTATTTTAAAATAGCTGAGCACCCGCTCTTCATACGGAAAGAAGCGAATATTTTACTAAAATCATATCACCATGAGACAAAACAGAATTTTATTTTTTAAAACGTTCAAGTAATCCCCTCTTTTTAAATTACTGCGAGATAAATTAGCGTAAATCAGAATTACTTATCGTTTAGTTGGTTGTAAGACAACTGTCGAAAAAGGATAAACAGAACACTTTTAATTTCATGAAATATTTATTAACCTGGTATATTGTGATTTATTCACATTATCCTTCCAAATCTACTAATACTACCTATTACGCATATTAATACTGCAACACATGCATATGTTACGAAATATATAAACATTTTTAAATAAGTGACGGATTCACTTTCAATAGTAATAATCGTGAATTTCTTAGTTTATTTCTATAGTAAGTTTCAATCAAAATATCACCTCCTTGTGTTAAAAAAAGACCAGGGATAAATGCGTTAAAATTGTGGCGTAATTTTTACGTATCTTAAAGCAATTGACGTCATAGATCCTCACTTGCGAATTGAAAATCCGGTGCTCCATTTAAAATATCTATCGATAGATTGAAAAAACTACTTTTTTCTAATCCTTCCTGTGGCAACTCAACGTAAATTCTCGTGCCATGATTTATTAATGTAATGGTGTAAGCTCTCCGCGTTGATGCTATTAAATTCTAAACATTATGCTGCATTAAAATTCGTAAAAAATCATCTTATTTATATAATTTTTTCGTTTTCATTTTAAAAGAGCGAGAAAGAAACGTTTCACGATTTTTCAAAATATCAAAAAGGTATGACGGATAGAATTCAAGATGCGGCAGTTTTAAAATTATTTTACAAAAAAATTCATTCGTCAGATACTTAGTATAAAAATTCCTAAAAATCTGTAAACTATGTTACATATTCAGTACAAACTGTTTTTAAAAGAACATTTTCTCCTCTATCCGATGATACAAATGCCGTTTTGCTGCAAGCGTAATTACCGCCGTTATTACGAATTAGGTGAGGGAGAAAATGCCAAAAATCGCGTAAAACATAAAATAAAAAAATTTCTAGGTCGAATTCTGAAAAAATCGCTTCGAAGTGTATAACTTCATGTTTAAAACTTCCTGAGTACCAAATTTGGTGTTTCTAGGTGCAGCCGGTTGTCCGTAACACCGCCGACAGACACACAGACATCTTTTATAATGTAGAGATAATTTTAGTAATTCTTTTAATGAATTTTGATTTTGAAAGATTCTTTAAACCATGGAGACAACAATTAGCTGCAAGAATACGCTTTTTAATTTCAATACCATGATTTGAAGTGTTAATATATGAACCCAGATAAATAAAATTATCAACCACTTCAAATTTATAATCTTGAGTCTCTATATAGCCACAGCTCACTGGAGTCTCAGTAAAGGGTTCTTACGATGTACTTGCCCATTAAATATGTGCTTCCAAAAGGCAATCGCTTGCAGTTTCTAAGGGGTGGCAATATTCAGAAGTCCCCTCACCTTCCAAATTGTGGCGGGAAACGACAAGAATGGCGCATTTAGCTCTAAACGACACATTCAATGACGAGAGTTTCCTTGTTTCCCAGAATATGCTAACAGGTTAAATGTGGGTTCAAAATCAAAAATAAAAGAAAAGAAAATGATCTATCTCCCATAAAATGCGTCGCCGTACTCAACTCTGCTCCCCATGAAGCTTTATTGTAGCCCAGTAAATTTAGCGTTTGTCAAGTAAGTAATTCATAATGGGCTGAAATTAAAAAAATTACCTCTTTATGACGAGTAAAATAAAACCTGAAAAGTCCCCTAATTTCTCATGTTTGCTTCTATCCAAAATGGCGGATCAAACATGGCCGCCAAGCACACTTTTGTGTTTTCAAAATTCATTCCCATTTCTAAATCATATGAATGTTTTTTATTTCTGAAAAATCCTGTGATCTCTACACAGATCCTGTTTTGATATATACCTATATCTTATCAGTAAAAAAGTTACAAATGAGTCGTACATTGATTTATTTGTCGTCAAATTTCAAAATTCCCCTTGTTCTTCACCTGTTTTGGCTCGTAGTATTTTTGAAACTATTGACAAATCTTAAAAAGTCATATCAATTTTTTTTTGTAGTTGCATTTGTAGGGATTTATTTATTTATTGAAAAATGACAGATGTTCCGTTTTTCTATATTTCTATCTATCCATTTTGAATGCAAGCCGACATCGAAATTTTTGGGACTTTCCAGTATTCAATCTATAAATACCCATAGGAGTTAATCCTGAAATTTTTACCTCATTGTGCATTTATTGGCTATCGACCCCCTTTTTGAATAAATTTACTGGGCCACTTTGTCCGCCTCGTAAGCAGTAGTGCCTGTGTAAATGAGATAGTGTTGGAAAGTATTTTATAATCAATGTATTCGGCATGATTACTTTTTATCTTTTAATTTGCTTGTAGGTGGTTGAAAGATCAAGTGAGAAAGGCCGACGTCAACGGAAATGGAAGTTTGACTTTTGAAGAATGCCTGGGTTTGCTCAACCGGCTCAATATTTACATGAGGCGGAAAGAAGCTAAAAAGCTGTTTGATGTAAGTCTAACTTTTCTTGTAATCTTAGTTTCCCGTGTTTGCCTTTCTAAAACGAGATTCATTGTTAACTGTGTGGGGGCATTATTTAAATCAAATACCTATAATTAAGATTTTTTTATTTCCTGGAAAGGGGGTATTGTGAATTTGAATTTCTTGTATGGAAGTATTGTGAATTCAGTATTGAAAATTTAGAATTTGGTAAAGAAATTGGAATTTGGTAAAAAATTTGGTATTTTAGTTAAGAATTTGAATTTTGTAAAGCATTTGGTATTAGACTTTGCGCTCCTACTGTCGCAAATATCCATCGATTACTACGAAATTCTTATATACTATTCCTATGTACTGTAGCATATACCCTGTTGAAAAGGCTTGATAGATAAAGGTTGATATATGTAGCATTTATAGCTCTTTTACAGGAGTACCCAAAAGAATTCCGATGCATTTCATTTTATGGACAGTCATTCTTTAAAGTGTATTTAGAGGTATTCGGATATTTCAAACAAAGTTAAATCGATATATTTGATGGCGGGTCATAAAATAATTATCCCCATCCAATATAGTATCTGTAATATTTATAATTCTTCTACAGGGAGTTCTCAAAAGAATTCCAATACGTTCCGGTCTGTTGGTAGTTTAATGGCATTCATTCATTCCCTGCAAAATGCAATAAGTATATAAGCATTCTTCTTAGTTTAGTATTTCTTTAAAGGATGTAAATAATATTGAGTTTTTACGGTGCCTGGTAAAAGTACAATAGTATTTAGGCAAGTTGGAGTGTTAGGCTGATTAATTTTATTTTTTACCAGCTATGCGAAAAATTCCAGAGCTGGGAATCGAATACAGGAATGCAGCATAACGTGTGGGTGCTCTACCACTGAGCTACTCTGGGACGGTAAAAAATAAAATTAATCAGCCTAAACACTCCAACTTGCCTAATAACTTAAAAGGTTGATAGAATCACTTTCTAAAAATATGTATAATTTCCGCGGCGTAATGGAGTTGTCGCGAATTAATTGTTTCATCTATTCCATATGTGGTTTGCAGAGGAAGATGATAAATGTCAACGGTTCTAATGAGAGAAATTTTATCTGGGAATCGTCCCAGAATAGCTGAGTGGTAGAGCACCCGCACGTTATGCTGCAGTCCTGGGTTCGATTCCCAGCTCTGGAATTTTTCGCATAGTTGGTAAAAAATGAAATTAATCAGCCTAAACACTCCAACTTGCCTAATAACTTGAAAGGTTGATAGAATCACTTTCTAAAAATATGTATAATTTCCGCGGCGTAATGGAGTTGTCGCGAATTAATTGTTTCATCTATTCCATATGTGGTTTGCAGAGGAAGATGATAAATGTCAACGGTTCTAATGCGAGAAATTTTATCGGGGAATCGTCCCAGAATAGCTCAGTGGTAGAGCACCCGCACGTTATGCTGCAGTCCTGGGTTCGATTCCCAGCTCTGGAATTTTTCGCATAGTTGGTAAAAAATGAAATTAATCAGCCTATAACACTCCAACTTGCCTAATAACTTGAAAGGTTGATAGAATCACTTTCTAAAAATATGTACAATAGTAGTTTTTTGAGAATATCTCCCAAATCTGACGACAATTCATTGTCAAATTTGTCGCACAAAATTGATGTGTTGGAAAGTATTTTCCAATCGATGCGTTTGGCATAATTTATATAATTTATCTTTCCTGTTAATATATATATATATCTTTTTTTGTTTGTTGTTGTTGTTGAAATACATCTTCTTTATTTCCGATTGGAGCTCTTTTTTAACATTGTCTTCTCACAGATGTTGAATGTCTGGAAGAATATTCTGCAATCCGCCCCCGGATAAAGGAGTGTGTACTGTAAATCAAACTTTTTTTTTCTGAAAATTTCCGCTTCAATTTATACTGATACTGGCACAAGCTTTTTTAGGAATGAAAGCTTTACCCACTTACAGATAAGATGATAGAAATAAAGAAAGTCCTTGAAAATTGGTTTATTTCCACTGCTGAATACCATTGATACGCCTTTTTTATTAGATAACATCCTATCTCTTTGTGTTTACCCTTCTTCTAACTGAATGTAGGTACCTTATCAGACGATTTAAGAAATATTGAGGGTGAATTAATAAAAACATTGTGAAAACGATTGATTTAGACCTCCTAGAAATGTTACAGTAAAGAATTTTTAAAAGATTTTTGTCTCCACTCCCTGCTTTCAGTGGTGGTTGAAAGCAGAGGGTAATGGAACAATGGAACCCCCCCCCCCCTGAGCGCAAATTCACTATTGAACCCATGTTTAACCTGTTCACTCTTATCATTAAAAATACACAACGAAGAAGATTCCTCCTAGGACCGATGTTGCTTCCCGGAATGGTTCTTTGAACGTTCCGAAGGAACCACGTTTAACTTGTTTTTCTTATCACTGAAAAGACGTTACGGAGAAGTCTCACCTACTTGGGCCGATGTTGTTTCCCAGGATGGTACTCTGAACGTTCCACACGGGCGTAGCATTACGTTTGCCTAATCGCTGTGTTCTGAATCCGCCACAGACCTTTTTTTCCAAATAAATAAATAATTGATTCTAATAGTGACCCTATTATATTTCAAACAGCTTAAATTTCGAATATCTTATATTCCGGCATATATAGTCAACGAGACAGATGGCAAGACATAACAGTGAAATCAGGGCACCCAACTATTGAAATAAAACTAGCCAAATTACAGTAGTCCCGAGCTATAGAAAATTACTTTAGCAGGATTTTATCTGGTGCCAAATTAACTTTATTAAATTTATTTAGCAGGATTTTATCTGGTGCCAAATTAACTTTATTAAATTTATTTAGCAGGATTTATTAAATTAGGCTTTATTAAATTTATTTAGCAGGATTTTATCTGGTGCCAAATTGATACTTTATTCCTTTCATTACCAAGCATGGACATCTCATGTTTGTCCATGCATGTTCAATAAAAAAGAAATAAAGTATTGTACGATTATAGAAATAGGTGAAGACCGTTAAACTCCGATTCATATTAATTAAGTGTAAATATTTTGTATGACAAACATGTTTTGTAACAGCTAGAAAAGCGAAAGAAATGCAACCGACTTGAACTATTATTAGCATAGAGAAAAGGGTGAAAGAATATTTAAGCATACAATTCTGATTGGGTTGACAGAAATTGAACATGTGAGAAAAATAAATTATTTTACAGTTTTATTAAAGCTTTGGGAGAAAAACGAATTCTAATTTGCAAAATATGTGATCGGCATCATATACTCCTAAAGATATATACCGTTTTTTTATTACTTGTAGGCGCGAGCTTTGAATTCGTGAATTTGGGGGTTACTTTTTTTTTTACTGTGGTCGAGCGTTTAAAGAATAATTATTCAGTTTGTATCTTCATTTTGTTATTAAACGTGTTTTAACAGCGTTTGTTTCCCATGCAGGCATTTAATTTCCGAAAAGTGAAAATTGATGGAGAAGAAGCCCTGGAACCTGACGAATTTGTTCATTTCTATCACAGCCTTATTCATAAACCTGAAATGGAAGATCTCATGAAACAGTGGGTATTTCGTTTTCATGATTAAAAATGTAGAAAGCAATTTACTATAATATCCTGGCGTCCTTAGAATATTCGTTTTGTCTCTATATTGACAGAAATTTCACACTTATTTCGTATTTTTACAAATTTGTCATTGAATTTTTATAGCTAATATTTCTACTTTAATGAAATATATCTTAGGTTTACTGTGTAAAAATAAGAAATTATGAAATTTAAAGAATAGTTTTAATATTTCTAGCAATGGGTATAAAATGGCAAAACTTTCAACAGACAAGACGTGTAAAAATTTTAAATTATACTTAACAGGTTTTTTATTTTTAACATATTTTATTATGATTTTAGATAAAATTTTGTCTTATTGTTTTGAAAAAAAAAACCTAGTTTTTCTGCCTGGGGAATTTTTAAAAAATGATTCATTTAAAATTCAAATAAGTAATCTCTACGTCAACTTTCTTACGGAATTAATTCGCTTCTAAAATTTAAACCAGATTTTAGCTCTTTTTGAATTTACTAAATTTTGTTCAGGTGAATAATATGCAAGTAATCAGTCTCCAATACACTTTATAAATAGCTTTCTTTTTATTTAACAGGTATTCTGTAAGTCAAGCGGCATTATGGAGTGCTGAAGAACTTCAAAATTTCCTTAATCAAGAACAGAATGTAAATATAATACTTATTTCACTTTTTAAAGGTATATATACATGGTGTCCCAAGAAGGTGATAACACACTTTTAATTCTTTATCTATTAGAGATAAGTGGGCAATGTAATTTTAAAAAATTAAAAAACTGTTCAAAATAAGGCAGGGGAAAAGATCACGTTTAGAAAAAATTTCTCTCGTTATTTTTCAAAAAGTTACACTTCTTAACTTGTATACAATCCCCGTGCAAAAAGTTCCCTATTAGTAAAATTTGCCCCATACACTAATCAGGCGACATATAAAATTTGTGAATTATTCCCTAAAAAGTGTCAGAAATATTAAGATAAATATATGTGGACTTAAGCACTTTTCAATGATCCTTGAAGAGAAACAGTCAGGCCGGATGATGTCATTTGAGGGATCTTATAAAAATTATGAAAAACAAAAACCAATGCTTTGCCTTCTAGGAATAAACGTCTACATTCGAATCCATGTATAGCCCTTGACCATCTTTATTTGAAGATATGTTTTACGATGTCTGAGATGTTTTACGATGAACGGCTAAATATTTGTACATCATATCATTATTGCATGGGGCACATTTTATTACGGGAATTTTTTGTAGGGGGGGGGGGAGGAGTCTTATACGAATATAAAAATTGCAATTCTTTGAAAATGAACGAGATAATTCTTTTTTTTTTTTTTTTTTTGGCATAGTCTTTTTATTCCTACCACATTTTCAAATTTTTTTTTAATATACATTGGCCACTTATCTTTAATAGATAAAAAAATAAAGCGTGTTAACACCATTTTGGAACACCCTGTATGCAATATAATACACATTTGAAAGCGTCCAATATTTTCTGTTTAAAAAATATCACTGTTAATTATACATGGTGATAAAATCCCTAGAATTTAATTGACTTCAAATTAATGCTATGAATGCATAAAATATTAGTTGTGGGCTATTTTATATAGTGTCGTTTTAGGTGTTCGTGTGTATTCGTAAAGTTATTTAAATCTTTTATGAATGAGTCTGAAGTAAAATATTATATGAAGTTGATGGGTATCCTGCCATCAGTTACATTTGGATTACCATAAAATGTTTATCTAAGCTACTTTTAATTTTTCAACATAATTAAACATAATAAGATAAATAATTTTAAGGTAATTCATTTTAAGTTAATTTATCTTAGTTGAAACAACAGGTTACATATGCACAAAATAACTTTGATATCAATAACGAACTGAAAACACTCTACCGCTTTAGAAATTCTGTAACTATTTTTTTTATGAACTTATTGATTAACTTTTTTCATATATTACGTTAAAAAGGCCTTTTCGGTTGTTCTCTTGCTTGCCATAAGAAAGTAATTGCCAAGAGCGGTAGTCGTCATATGGGAGCCATACCTTATATTGTATGTAACTGAAGTTTTTGAATAGGAATTTTTATTTTATTAAATGTTTTCTGTTTTCCATGCAGATGGCTACTACTTTAGAAGACTGTGAAACCTTAATAGAGGAATATGAGCCCGAAGACAATAGAATCAGCGGATATTTATCATTACAAGGTGATCCATTCAGCTATAACATAAACGAATAATATTTTGTTCTGTGTAATCATTCCACAAATCACTTTGTCTTTTCCCAAATATTTTCTTTCTATCGCATTGTGCAAACTGGAAAGTGAACTCTCGTTTGAAGTGCATTAATCCCTTTTATAGCTTTCTGCCTGTTCTAATATGATCTGATTTACACCTTCTATATTTGCTCGGAGAAGACAGCTCACAGATTGTGTCCAGAGCCTGATTATCACATGGGCATGCGGGGCAATAGCCCGGGGCCCCGGAAAAATAAGGGCCCCCAAATCTCCCGATTTATTGTTATCATGATTTATTACATATTCATATACACTGCAATAATAATTTTTTGCAACTAAATTTCCTTTGTAATCTATCGCATAGTTTTTAACAATAAATGGACTTAGAGATTTATTTTTGTTCTTCTAATTGAATGGTCTTTAAGACTCATGGATCCATAAACAAGAAGTTAGGAGTTTTTGAAAACGTATGGTATGGCCATATATATGCTTATCACAAAATATCCATTAGTTAACAACATTTTTTATTTCATGATGAAGGAAATAAAATTTTGAACTTTTTGGTGTATCAAGAAAATTTTTTGGCGTGAGAAACTTTGCTCCCGTGCCTCGTAATTGCCATTCCTTGAATTAGCGCTCGTGCGCTAATAATACAAACGGACTAAAAAAATATTAAAATTACTTTTAAATACATAGTCTTGTTCTAAATAAGTATAAATATATAGGTAATTTTTAATTCAATTTTAGTATTCTTTAAAAATGTTTTATTTTTATGTCGGGAAAATGCAACAGCAAACAAAAATAAGTTAAAATGCTTGTGATAGTACAGGGGCCCCAAAATAACCTCTTGCCCCGGGGCCCCGTCCACCTATGATCAGGCTCTGATTGTGTCGTTTAGAGCTGCACGCGTCCTTCCTAAAGTTTACCGCCCCCCCAGCTGTATCCTCTTCAGAATAGGGAAAGGACATGGGCGCCGGCAGCATAGGGTAAGGGGGGCCATGCCCCCCCCCTGGATTTTTGTATGCAGTGTTTTCCCTTGCTTTTTTGCTCTTTCCAACATGGTAACCATACGTTGAAGTAATCTTTGCCCCCCCTTGAGTAGTCTTTGCCCCCCACATGGAGTAGTATTTGCCCCCCCCTGGAAAATATTCTGCCGCCGCCCATGGGAAGGGGGGATGTCAGATTATTAGCACCCCTCGGGCATTGTTAGGGACAACCGATGAGACTTCCTGAACCACGGACTTAACGTGCACCTGTACATGCACCGCAACTGCATGGTGGTATTCTTTGGTATGTAGCCTTAACCTGGTATACCACAGCCAGTTTTATAAAATGAACAATCTTCCAATTGGAGAAAAATACCGACCGAGTTGTATGGTGGATAAAGCACCGTACTCTGGTTTCGGGTTCAACTCCCGGCGGCCGGGGTTCGATCCCCGACTGGGCTTGGTTGTCATTGTGTCCGTCCCTTCATAGGGGGTAACGCTGACCGCCCACTGGGTGCCCCCACAATAAAATGGTCACACCTTTGGGCCGTTGTAAAGCACAATGCCTAATCGGCAAGTTCCCGCTCGTTATGGGGAAAAAAAACCTTGGAGAAAAATTGTATTGGGCGAAAACAGGTGTTCTATGTATCAAGTCGGAATGCACAAATTTTAAGCAGCTCACTAAATCCATTTTACATACCGAGTACTTTTTTTTAAATTCTCAATATAACCTCTTGTATGTTAAAAAGTACTCGGTATAAATTCCTGCATGTTCACAATATACCCGGTATGTGTAACGGATTTACTAGTGAGCTGCATACAATTTTTGTAACCAGACTTGGCATTGAACAGTTTTATCCGCCCAATACAATTTTTACTCTCGATTGAAGATGCTCATTCCTAACTCGCCCAGTCAATTTAGCTGTGTATTTTACAAACTTCTTCAAGGCTGCTCCATTTAAAAGACGATAGACGTCACCGCTGAACACCTTTAAAAGCAAACAAGTTATGTTTGCTATGCAATGCTATTTAAAGCAAACAAGTTATGTTTGATTTCTTAAAAGAATAACCTTAAAAACTGTAAATAAATGGCGCTCAGAGTCTCTAGCTGTACCGATACTGAAAAGCGAACGCAACTCTGTTCTTAGGAATAAATATGTTTTCCCACCGACAGTAAAATTTACATAATTTACTACTAAACATTGAAAATAAATTTTACCTATTTGGTAGAACACTCAAAACAATTTGCGTGCATCTTTATCAAATGCCATTTCAACAAATTTTATTGCTTTTTTTTTTTCCCCCTAAAACTTCCAACGATTTCCGCCATGTTTTCCTGTCGAAGAAACTGCCTTTGCAAGTTCAAGCTTTAGAACGAACTAGTCAGTGTTTTTCGACTATTCTTTTTACTTATGCTAAAAACACGCATCTATAGTGTTATCTTCGATACAAAATTTCTCTAATGCAATTAGAAGAAAATTAATCATAATGGAATTAAATTCTTCTAACATACCTTTTGTGGACTGATTGTCAACCGGTGTTATAAATACGTCTTTGACACCGGACATTGCTGTAAGATTCTGATTCCTTTTGATGTGCCCTACCTCTCTTAACAGTTATTCGCTATAATTTGGAGGCACTCTGCATATATAAATATGAAGAAAATATTTTATCCAATAGAATACGAATAAATCAGCCAAATAATGTTTCGTGAGCTAATGTATATTATTTTATAGAATAGATATACTTGGCACTGATTACTTATAAAATTTGTAAATCACTAATCTTTTTTTCCCCTTAAAGGTTTCCAGGCTCTGATGATGTCCCCGGACCACGACATTTTCAATAAGAAACACCGCCTCGTCTACCAGGACATGACACGACCACTTTCGCATTATTTCATCGCATCTTCTCATAACACGTAAGTATCCAGAATTTTTACCTAAATAATAACGAGAGCAACATATGCTCGGTCAAAAGGAACCCTGCAATCTACTATAATTTCGGAGAGGATAAGTAGCAGAGTTAGCGTGCCAAATTCATAAAGCTCGACATGCGCCAACTAATCAAGTCTGTAGCCATGCATAAAGTAAAAACTAGAGAGGCCAGCCTTTGTTCTGGCTGTGACAAAAATTATCGGGAGTGAGGGATGGAGCTACGTGCTGTCACAGCGTCCCGATGTACCGCTACTTTTTCCAGTGGCGGCTCGTGGGATACAGCAAGTACAGCCGGGCTGCACTTGAAATTATCAGCACATACTTTAAAATAATTTATTCTACTAACTTTCTTAAATTCAGATTAGAATTATGGAATTCCTATCGTAAATTTTAAAAAAAAATCTCAAAAAAAAAAAAAACCTATTGTAGTAACGGCCGGATCTCTCATTCAGAAAAAAAAACCCTTTAATCTTCCCGCAATTCAACTGCGAAAGTCGTTGGTACAGCCGAGGCCTCCGAGAGAGGAGAAAGATTCTTTCTCCTCTCTCGGAGGCCTCGGTACAGCCCTCCATGCTGATTAAGGAATTGGCAGCACCATTGCCATGGTAACGAGTACGTAAGCAGTTTCTCCGGCTTAGGATAGCATAGGGTGTTTTAGCTGAGACACAGCCGAAGAAAGGGTTTCTGTCTTTTGCAGCACTCGTGAATTCGACGAACTGATTGGCTCGGACGATCAGTGAGGGAGAGAATAAAGACACAGAATATATGCTCTAGCCCAGCGTTTCTCAACCTGAGGGGGGCGCGCCACCCGCAGAACTTTTGCAGGGGGGGGTGGGAACGAGAAAAACTATAGAGCAATAGGGCAAACTATAGAGCAGGATGCATTTTTTTTTTAAATCATCTTATTTATTCGCATTTTTACTCAAAGAATATCCATTTTCGCTTAAAATGTTCATTATTAAAGATTAAAAATCTCAATGTATGCTGAAAAATGTGAGGGGGGGGGAGCGCCATTGTAAGTTAGCCTTTGTTGGGGGGGGGGGCACGACGTTAAAAGGTTGAGAACCGCTGTTCTAGCCCCATTCTAACGGAAATAATAGTAGTTTTTTGTTGTCTGGGAAGGTTGAAAGTTTTTAGTCTTATTTGTTACTGTGCCCATGTGTTATTGGAATCTATGATTTAACCGTTTTGAAACAAGGAGCCCCGTTATTATCCAGTTTGCGTCTTGCTTGAAACTCCGTTTAACACATGGAAAGAAGATAATAAACGACAACCACTAAAAGAAAATAGACCGACGCCAAAATTGTCCATTCATAAGAAAAAAGCAGGTTCGTCTCAGCATGGTCGTAGCTTCCATTTCTCATGATATGCACTATTCTCGTGGCTACGGGGCAGTTTTTATTTACAAAAAAATTTTTTGTTGGCCGTGTTTAATCGTTGAGATAAAAAAGACCGTTTGGAATGGTACTGGATAGGATGGATTAACCACCATCACACGAGCACGTAAAACACATGAAAGCTCAATCGAGCATTTAAAAAATTCTTTAAAATTTAAGGAGTTGATAAGAAGTGGGAGCTAAATTGCTGACGCATTAAAGGAAAACTGTCGACTTTATATTGCTGAATTTATCAAGAAGGTAAGCCTGAATAGACGCTTCATGCAATTACCCATCAAAGCAGTATTGTTTTTAAGTAAGCAAGAACTGGCATTTAGAGGACATGGCGAGCGAGAAAATTCTTTAAACATGGGGGATTTTAAAGAGCTTTTAAAATTAATGATATCTGAATTAAAACAACGCCCTTTTATGAGGACATCACTGACTGATTCGCAAGTTTAAAAGAGGATTGATTTGACTTATAAAAAATAAGTAAGTTTTCTTTTTTTTTTCTTTTTTTTTTCTTCTTTCTTTTCTTCTCAAGTTATCATTACAAAAGAAAATTCTCAGGAAACTTCGAATCAGACACGGATTAATGCAATTTGGAGGATAGGAGCGGTTGGTTGAAATTTATGTCCATTTTATAGAAGTAAAATAGGATCTCTTACATTTTTTATGTAATTTCTTTTTTTTTCCCTGGATGAGAGCTTAATCCGCTAGCTTTCGAATTCAGTAACAAAGATTTTCCATTCCTAGGGGGGAGGGGGGGGTCATATGTATCCGGCTGCACTAACATTTTTGACCACGGGCCGCCACTGACTTTTTCGCTCCGGAGATGGGGAACCCTTCGAGTTTAATTACTTCCTGGCAGTTAAACTGAAGGAAGAAAGGTGAGTCGTCCAATGTTGATCTTCGAGACGCTGTGACAGCTCGTAGCTCCACCCCTGACTTCTGGTCACTTTTGTCACAGCCAAAATAAAAGAATGGCCGCTCTAGTGTTTACTTCGCTATGTAGTCATGGCGGGTGGGGGATTTAAACCTTCTACCCGAAACTTTCTTGCACATAAATTACTATCTGTCGAAGTATATTGAAGAAACTACCATCAGAGTGGGGTATTTAGGGTATGGCAAGTAGAGCACAATCCATTAGCGACACTTCAGACATTTTAAGTGCTAAATGGACGCAACGGAAAAAACTTTTTCACGTTTGCTCCCATCGTTTCAAGGAAATAACGGCAGCGATTCTCTTTTCTGTACCCATCATTGTTTCCAGGGGTTGGGTCTTCAATTACTTTTGTTGTATACTAACGCATGCACTCACGCGCAAACGCTACAATATTTACTTTGAATCACGGTCCTAAATTAGAGTTTTTTCATTTGCTTAATAAAGAACCCTCATGGCAAAAGCCTATATAAATGGTCATTCTAAAGAAATTTTGAGAATTACCACACACATGAAGTGATTGGCGTCGTTCTTATTAAAAGAGAAAATGGAGTGTTGTTATCTGCCTGGGGTGATACTGACTAACCTATTTTTGAAACATAAAACTTTACTACAAATTCGCGATTTTTTTTTCTGGCTATGGCTCTGCAAATAAACGAAGTTTATGTTAATCACAAGCCAACAATAATATTTAAAATTAATTTGTTTAAATAAAAACTCGGCTGTTCGAGCCTCGTCAGGGGGAGACCTCGCCCCTCCCCCTGAACAACCCTAATTTTTTAGTTTCTTTATTGCCATACTAAAACGATATTAATTGACTATGTCATTTTATCTCTCATCTTTAGTGTATTTCGCCTGGTAACCCTATGTTGAAATTTTTAGAATTGTAACCTATTTATAGAAAAATACATGTGCTGCATAGTCTACAGCTTACGAAATATTGTAACAATAGATTAAAGCTGTTGTGAGCTAATATTATTTAAATATATGTAAAATTATGCCGCCTTTTTGGGACACATTTTTCGTACAATTTTCAATAAAGGGGGAAGAGATAAAATGACATAGTCATTAATATATTTATGTCGAAAAGTATGGAATAAAATATACATAAAAAAGATCAAATATAATATTTTCTTCTTGAAATGTGACATTTCTTCTCTGCATCTGTCTTTCTTCAGAAACAACTTTGAGTAAAAACTTTTGATGCGTACCAAGTACGCTCGTGTAAGTGAAAATTTCACGTTAAGAGATAGGGTGTATAGTCGACTTTTCGGAACACATACACAATTATTTTAGACACTTATAATCACCCTTCAAACTGTTTTGAACCATCCCCTAATCATGCATTACTATTTCAAACATAAAGTGATGGATAAATAAATGCTGGCGTTCCTTAAATTTTGGAGAAAATTTTCGTTTGCGGGCTTTGAGATACGTATCGTGAAAAATTCGCGTACTATCCAATTCGCGTACGTTAGATCGCGTCCTGTGTAACAATAAATGTATTTGCTTGTCTGTTTGTAGTGCGAGTTGTATGGATTTAGGCACTGATTGGAATTTCACATTTTGAAAACCAATACCCTTTGCTCAAAAATACTTATCGATGATGATTTACATTCAATTAAATTGACGTGTTTGCGGCCCTAATTTTTTTTTCAACCCTAAATGAGATCGCGATCCATAGATTGATTAACGCTTATTTAGAACGGTCACTCTAAAACTAAAAGAATGAACCACTCCTAAGAACTGATTTTGATCAGTAAAATTGCGAGTATTCAAGCCTTCAGAGTGGGGGAAAATGGCAATTTTTAGCCAAATTGTTTCAAGAAGAATTAACATTCACTTTATTAAGGTATAAATTCTCAACTTTTTATTTTATACGTAATGTCTAGAATTGATGTCCAAAGGAACAAGCATTCCTTTGGACCATCAATTACACCGGTCAACACGATTTTTGGGTCTGACTTCTACATGTTAAATTTTAGTTTCTCCTACGCCAAAACTAAGGAAAATAATTTTTTTAATGAAAGTTTGCTTTTGTAGAAATTAAAGCAATTTTTCAATTTTTTGGCAAAAATCACTGATTTTTATATTTTTTATTATAATTCCACTCTAAATTATGATCAGAAAAGTTTTTGCTGGATATAAAAGTCTTTTTATTCAAGATTTGTGATAAACAATAACATATAAATGTAAAATAATTATTTTATTGAGTATTCTTGTTACATAAATCATCATTTTTTCAGACGCAATCAATTACAGTTTTTAGTATATTACTTTGCATCATTGTGTTGATAAAATAAAAATATTACATACTAAATATTACATACAATATTATTATAATAATACAGTTTACTTTCGGGTTAATCAAAGTGCTGCCATCTTTCGTTTATGAAATAAATTAAAATATATTTATCGACGTAAATCAGACAAAAGCAAACTTCAAGAACTAAAAATGAAAATTTAAGTGTTTTTCAATGTCCAGAATCAGAATTTCAGCATGAGAACAGAAAGCCCCCCAAATATATATATATATATATATATATATATATATATATATATATATAATATTTAGAAAACTTATAAGGAAAAAAAAGCCCAAGCCAGTCATTGTTAAAACAACAAAACACTGTAAAATGCATTGTCCTCATCAACGGGGGAAATGAACAATTGTACACCATAGGTTTCAGACTCACAGCCTGAGATTTTGCCAAGGTAATGTATTATATTCAAGGCTGTATTTTGGAAAGATTGATTTAAAAGTATTAAAACAGTTTAAAGATATTTATAAAAGTCTACTCTATTAATTCAAGATATAAACTGTAACAGGCAAATCTCAAAGGTGTGACTCCCCCTTACCTATGGTTGCCAGATCCTGGCAGGGGAGGATGCTTGTTAACACCACCACCACAAGAGATTGAAATGCCTATATTTTGTTATATTTTTAATTAAAGTTCAACTATATATATATATATATATATATATATATATATATATATTGTTGTTGTTGACCGTTGTTATCAACCTTTTCAATGTTACGACCCCTTAACCCCCCCCTCCCTCAAATAAAAAAATTATGCAAAAATCTTGCTATCTCTTTGAATGAATACGAAAGCTTATAGTAACGAAAGTTTTGGAAATATAGATTGCTTTTGGTACTTATAAGAAAAAGACTTTGCATGCATGGTGGCTTTAAAATTTAACTATAGTAGAAATGTACTAATCACTTGAAAATAATTATGTGTGTTTGACAATGAGGATCCTCATATAGAAAAACTTTTAAGTGAAACACCATATCAATTGTAACCGTCACATTAATAATTATAGTAATACATTACTTCAAACA
The DNA here is from genome assembly GCA_038373885.1 of Cheiracanthium punctorium. Classification (NCBI taxonomy): domain Eukaryota; kingdom Metazoa; phylum Arthropoda; class Arachnida; order Araneae; family Cheiracanthiidae; genus Cheiracanthium; species Cheiracanthium punctorium. The sequence continues at coordinate 758,137 of JAWZYV010013819.1, forward strand.
AATAGCTACTGTACTTTATAAAGATTTTATTAGTTGGTAACAATGAATTCTGTAACACTTTATTATAATTTAAAATGCTTTATTTTATTTAAAAAAAAAAAGATGTTTTGCATACGGATCTCATATTTTAAATCAGAATGTTGAAGGTGAGGAAGTTCTCCAAGTTGAGAAATGATGCTTTAGATGTCAGATGCAGGCGCGTTTCCAGGAAAATTTTCAGGGGGGAGATATGCGCCTGGAAAAAATTTCGGGGGGGGATATGAACTTATATGAGTATAAATAAACGGAATTTCATCACTAATCCAAACATTTCGGGGGGCGGATATATCACGATATCCCCCCCCTGGCTACGCCCCTGGTCAGATGTTTTAGTTTTCATTTCACTCTTTAGGAATGACTGTATTCATTCTTTTCTTTTTGGTGGTTATGAATTAATCACATGTACATACAGGGTGTTCAAAAAAGTGGCGACAGGCTTTAATTCTTTATCTATTAGAGATAAGTAGGCAATGTGAATCGAAAAAAAATGTTCAGTGTTTTTCATCATACAAAGTTTGAAATTTTTATACAATAACAATCTAGTGGCGAGTTTTAGCAAAACGGATACGGCAAAAATATTCTTCGCATTCAGATATCGATGTATACGAATTTTCATGACGATCGGCTGAATAGTCTTGAAGTTCATGTGTTGACGCGACATCTAGTGTCAAGTTATAGAAAATGGATCGTGCCAAACTCTTCCCCGTGTTCAAATATCTATGTATACCTATTTTCATAGCGATCATTCGCACAGTCAAGAAGTGATACACTGCAGGGCCATCTAGTGGTTAATTAAAGTAATGATTTGCTACAGCGCCGTCATGTGGCGAGTTATAGCAAAATGGATAACGCCAAAATATTCTCATTGTTCAAATAGCTATGTATACTGATTTTCATAGCCACCGTTTGAATGGTCAAAAATTTGGCCTGCTGCAGCGTCATCTAGTGGTGAGTTAAAATAATAATGCATTGCAGTGTCATCTAGTGGCGAGTAACATCAAAAGTAACGCAGTTAGAATATATTCTTCGTGCTCAAATGTGTAAGTATAAAAAATTTTATGCCGATCGGTCGAACGGTATAGAAGTTGATGCTTTGCAGCGCCATTTAGCGGCAAGTTACAGCAAAATGGATAGTGAAAAATATTCTCCGTGTTCTAATATTCGCGTGTACCAAATTTCATCGAAATTGGTTGGACGATATTCGCATAGCAAACGGCTAAACGGAATAGAATTCGACGTTCTGCTGCGCCACCTAGTGAAAAGTTAGAGGAAAACGGATAGCATAAAAACCTTCTCCATGATAAAAGACTTAGGTGAACCAAATTTCATGGTGATCGGTGAAACGGTGCTGGAGTTTTTCAACCTCCTACACACATACCAACATTCATTTTTATCTATAACCAGTCTTATTATACGTATATACCAGTCTCAAGTAAAATCCAGTTTCAAATCTAAGCCTCGCCAAAGTGCCAGCATACGCCATTTTGCAAGAGTTTTTTCAGGGAATCATTCGAAGCATTGCCTTAGCAGCAATCAAAATGGGAAATGGTTCGACCGCCAGGCATTTATTTGAAAAGTGGAATCCCTTAATACAGCCGCATTTTTTAAATTATCAACTATAACATGTTTTATTCATCGTTACCTCGATGTACTAAATGCGAAGATTTCAATTTTCTGAAATTTGGCGGATTTCCCCCAAGTTAAATCAATGTACTCAATTGGCGAGAATTCTGAAGCTACATCGCTTGAAATGCCCTAATAACTGCATTATTTCTGCACGGATAGTTAAAATTTAATGCTGTATTCTAAGAAAACCTATACACTTGTTTTCAAAAATGCTATTCCCTTAAGCTCTCAGTAAATTGCGCCAAAAAGCCTAAAACTGTGCAAACCGCTAGAACTCACTCTCTAAAAATCGGCCTAGCAGCCATTTTTTTTTTCGCCAAACTAAAAAAAAATTACATATTAGTCTCGGATATCTTCGATCCTCATTGTTTTGCGTATAAAACATTTCATTCCTGCTCTCATTTCTTATGCGCACACGATATTATAATTAAAAAAATAACCTAAAAAAATAAACTAAAAAAATCATTATTATTCTTTTATTTTTACTTTAAGAATTTAAAACATTTTATTCGGCAAAATCGCCACACATGGCAACCAAGATGCTTATTTCACACACTTTTTTCACTACAGGGGTTAATATTACGTAAAGCTTTCTGCGTGGAGAACATAAAAAATCTCTTAAATTCCGGGAACGGAAATAAAGTGGAGTTTCAAAGTTTTAAAGTGGACTATCATTTATTCTATATTATTTTACATATCTGTGTAAAATTTCAGGCTGACAGGTCCATTTTTGTGGAATTGTATACTACCCAAATCAACAAATTGACAAACAGAATTTCATTTTTATTTATAAGATAACCTACGCTTGTTTTTAAAAATACCCTCTCATTAAATTGCGCCAAGCGCTAGAATCATAGAAAATCTGACACACTTTCAGATTTTTAAATACGCACTAAAGTGCTATATATAAAAAGAGTTATAATCCATGGGTCTTCCCTATTTTCGTTCCTTCTTTCATTAAGTTGGAAAGTGTATCATTATTCATGAGTGTGATTAAACAAAATTAAAATTGATATTTCTAACATCCTTTTTTCTGGATGTGATACATTAGATGCAGAAAAGCTGCTCAGAAAAATGCACAATTCCAACTGAATGAAAATTTCAAAAACTTATACGCAGGTGTATTCATAACCCAAATAGCAGACGATTAAATTACGATAAATAGCGCCAAGCGTTAGAATCCTCCTCAAAATCGCGAGAATGCTGAAGATAGATCGCTTGAAATCCCTTAATAACTGCATTATTTTCGCACGGATCATAAAAATTTAACGCTGTATTCTAATAAAACCTTTGCACTTGTTTTCAAAAATCCGTTTCCTTAAGCTCTCAGTAAATTGCGCCTAGCCGGAAACTGTGCAAACCGCTAGAACTCACTTTCTCGGCATTTGAGCCATTTTATTTTTTCGCCAAACTAAAAAATTTTAACATATTAGCCTCGGAAATCTTCAATTCTTATTGTTTTGCGTATAAAACATTTAATTCCTGCTCCGATTTCCCATGCACACGATATTATAATTAAAAAAAATATAACCTTACGAATATAAACTAACAAAAAAAAATCATTATTATTCTTTTATTTTTACTTTGAGAATTTAAAACATCTTATTCGGCAAAATCGCCACACATGGCAACCACGATCCTTATTTCACACTTTTTTCACTACAGGGGTTACAATTACGGAAAGATTTTTGCGTGCAGAACATAAAAAATCTCTTAAATTCCGGGAACGGGTGGACTTTCAAAGTTTTAAAGTGGATTATGATTTATTCTATATTATTTTACATATCTGTGCAAAATTTCAGGCTGATAGGTCCATTTTTGTGGATTTGTATACAACTCAAATCCGCAAACAAACAAACAAATAAACAAACAAACAAACAAACAAACAAACAGAATTTCATTTTTATTTATAAGATGATCGGAAGTTATGCATAAACTTGAATCTAAACGCTTTTGCTAGAATGTAAAAAAAAAAAAAAAAAAAAAAATTCTTTCGTAATTTCTGTGCGACCCCTGAACTGTGATCATCGACTTGATTTTTTTCCCCTTCAAGTGCCATTGAAAAGTAGTTTAAGTCAGCATATTTTTAATCTTCATATCTCTGACACTTTTAAAAATATAGTTCTCAAAATTTCTAGACCGGCAAAGGTGCGCGGGCACAGCCAACTGCGTCAAAAAAGGGTCTCTAGATCTGTGGCACGCTATGAACGTTTCGATCGTCCGCCGTCTTGATGGTAGTTAGGTCGAGCGATGGCAACGGCTGCCCTTTTTTCAGCATTGGGAAATCTATCCAGCTGTTCTTGCATTCTTCCATTTTTCAGCAGATGTCAGTGCTGTTAAAAATAATCGTGACCATTTTTTACGGGAAATGACGTACTAAAAATAAAGGATTCTCGTGGAGCTACGTCACCCGCAACTATTTTTACAGCAATCAAATCTATCCTTCGTGACTGGTAACAGTCAAACCGTCAGAGTTTGGTGTTCCCAGAGCGGGAACACTGCGCGTTAAAGGGTTAAAAGTTAATCCAAATGCTCGATCACAATCCATAATTTTCCCATCATTCATCGGTCACAGTGTAATGCTTTCTTATTTCAGATACCTGACGCAAGGACAGCTGATAGGAGAAAGCAGCGTTGAAGGTTATATTCAGGCTTTGAAGAAAGGTTGCAGATGTCTAGAATGTAAGTGTGAGAAAAAAACTTATGATTTCGTTTGTTTTTTAAGACTTTCCGTAAGAAAGGTGATAAGTGCTTGTAATTTCTGTTTTGTCTGTCTGTTGTCCGTCTGTGCTCTAAATAACATGAAAATGGGTATAAAATGCTACGAAGTTTAGATATGTTATTGCTATAACAATAATGTACCAGGTGTGTGCCTATTGCTAGTATTTTCACAGATAAACCCAAAAGTCATTCAAAACCATGAAGTTAGACTTTAAGGAGGTTTCACTTAACTAACAAAGTTGGAAAACGCCAGTCGTGCATACAGATGGCGCAACACGTCACTCGGTAAGTGCTGCCTGTGTCTGGAGACGATGTAGTCATCGAATCCGAAGACAATATCCGCAAAATGTTTATTAACATTGACGATGAAAAACGAAAAAAAAAAACATATTACATAAAAAAAACCTCAATAATAAACTCAAAGCCCTTTTTTAGCGTAAATATGCACACTAGTAACAAATATAAACTCTCTTTTTATAAATATATATTTTTTTTTTAAATCATCTCAAGATAGAACATCTTTTTTAATTTTTTTTACTGATTTGTTGCTAAGGCAGCCAGGAAAACTGCACAATCGCGAAGCGGGAACAGCTAATTACAATCTCGCGCTCGTGTTCATATCCTTATTTATATGCTAGGTGGGGAAATTAAAGAGATAGTTTATAGAAAGGGCCGCCCAGGTGGTGTAGTAGCTAGAGAACCATTCTATCACGCCTTGGGTCAGGGTTCGAATCCCGGCTTGGGCGTGGATGTTTACTTGTCCGTCCCTTCATAGGGGGTAATGCTGTCCGCCCACTGGGTGCTCCCATAATAAAATGAACAGTAACTCGGGCCTTTGTAGTGGCGAATGCTTGATGAGCAAGTGCCCGCCCATTGGGGGGAAAAAAAACAAATTTGAAAGGTAGTTTGGAAAACCGAAAGCCCAGCAAGCAACTGCAACGACTGGTCTCTGCTGCAGTGTAACTATATTCAAAATATTAAAATCTGTAGACAGGCATTAATTACAGCACGTCTATTCGTTGATGGTGACAAAAAAACGCGCATTCATGACAGTTAACCATATAGCTACCCTTGAGCAATTTCTTATTGTTTATTATATCAATAACTCGTTATCTTTCCGTTATTGCCTTTCGACAGAAGAGCGAAAAATTACAGTTAAAAACTTAAAATTTTTTAACACTTCCCAGCAAAAAAGAAAAATGTTATGATTTCGGTTTGTCTGTCTGTCCGTCCGTCCTTTTGTGCCTAACTGCCGTAAATGTATATCGATTAACTACGATTTATGACACACGATGGGCGATTCGATCGATAGCCATTTTGCTGGTAGTTAAATCAAGCGATTGCAACGGCTGCACTTTTTCGGCTGTGGGCAGTCTACAAGTTTTTCTTCTATATCGATGTATATTTTCATCACATTCTCCGGTTCTCAAAACATGCCAATACTGATAAAAATAATTCTGACACCCATTTTACAAATAATCGATCATTTTTATGGGAAACAGTGTGCTAAATAGAAAAAAAACTCGTGTGACTATGTCCTCCTTAAGTATTTTATTGAAATCAAATTTATTCTTGGAGAATCAGAGCAATAAAAATATCAGAGTTGTGTCCTCGTGGCTGGGACACTGTGCGTTCAAGGGTTAATAAGGATATTCGGACGTAAGCGACTACAAAATCTAACCCGGACATATGGTATGAATTAAATAGAAGACTGTAAAAATTGTTCCGCACTATAGAAGAAAATTTTGAATGTGTTTCAATTCGTGCTTCTCATTTATAGTGGACACATGGGATGGCCCTGATGGGGAGCCCATCATCTTCCATGGCTACACATTGACTAGTCGAATACTCTTCCGCGATGTTCTCGACTCCATCAAGCAGTACGCGTTTGTAGCGTCACAGTAAGTATGTCTTGTATTTGATTCCTATTAGTTTTTGATCGACCTTATCTCATCTCTTTGTTTCAAAATTATTTTTAGCATCGATTCTGACCGTGCTATATTTAATGTGCCTATATGTGCCGTTCTCCAGACATAAACTCTGAAAGCGTATTGAAAAACAATAAGACTTCCATCTGTGCATTACTTGAGATTCAAAAATTCTGTGGTTTCTAACCGTTTCAAGGAATAGGGAACACAAAACGACATTCCATAAAAAGTTTATCTTCATTAAATGTTTCTATGTGGGGAAAATCATGCAGTCTTGTTTGAAATACATCAATGTCCGCATTCGTAAACGCCAAACGAGTTGCACTCGTGCAGCGAGTTTCGATATAAGGTGTTCGTAAAGGAAACTGAGTACATTCAGTTTATAAACTAGAGCGTTCGTAGACAAAACTAAGTGCGATTAGTTTCAAACTAAGTAAACTGAGTTCGGATCAGGATCGTTCAATCGTTTAGAAGATATACTTGCTGCACTTTGTTGCTGTTTTCAAATGGCGTCCGTTGCTATGGAAAATGGGATGTTGTTATGAAAACTATTTTACGTTTGCTGAAGCTGCAAATATTATTTTTTTGAGGAGAAAATTCATGCATACGTTAGAAACTGCTACGAAGGTACATAATTTTTCAAAGGTAATCATTTTCTTGTATTATTCATTTTAGTAAATTCAAAAATGCATATTTTAATGTTGAGATTGAAGTTGATTTAAACCGTTATTAGCGAAATTTGAACTTCTCTTGCTATATACTTTTGAAAAAAATGAAGTTTAAGTTGAAATTTCTAAATTTTGATCGGTGCACTTCAATTATGGCCACTCTTTCTTTCAAAAATCCTGTTGATTTTATATTGAGTATGTACTAAAAACTGTCCTCAGCAAAAATAACACATTCGCGAATTGTAAACAAACACGTCTCTTAGGCGACGAAACTAAATAAACTGAAGTTGTTCCTAAAGTCAAAAGAAACTGATAGCACTAAACACACGCATTCCAGTTTTCTTACGAAAACTCGTGCAACGAGTTTGTCGTTTACGTTACGAATGCGCCCAATGACTGGTAATTCCCTTCGAAGTAGACACTGCTCGCTAAATGCTATCCATATTGGTGTTCCTTTCTAAAAAAATGAGTAATTAAATAAAACCATAATTGCAAAATACATTGCTTTAAATAAGTAATACGGTAGATGTTACTTTAGCATATATGTTCCCACGGCCAATCTTCATACCGGGCTGGGTGACGTCCAGGCGTCTATCAGACTACTAGGGTCAAGTGACTTTCCACTCGACTACTGATTGGTCGTGAATTATTGCACGTCCAATCTGTAATCGAGTTGACAATCATCTGACTCAGACAGTCAACTCGTCTAAGAGATGTCACTGAGTGCCCATAGGCCGAGATGAAGTTTGGCAATGATAGGTTCCGCAGAGCAATCATGTTAACAGTGAGGTTATGGCGACGTTACCTTTCGTCACATTCGTCATGTCACAAGCGTGAAGTAAATGCAAACCTTTCGCAACGTCTCTTCGTGTCAAGCATGTCTGAGTGGCGTCGCAGTGTAACTGATAATTAGACACAATGAGACATAAGTGTATGACAAATATGTGACGTTTCAGAATGAGATCAAGGTAAAATTTCTCATTAAGTGACACGTAAGTCACTGTGTAACGCCCCTAATGGTTGTCATGCAACTTCACAAAACTGCCCCAGATGACCATTTGTCCAGCGCCACAACTTCACTGCGACGATTACATCATATACTTTCACATGAAGTCACAAAGCGTAGTGACTTCGTAAAAAGTAGCTTTGAAGTGTAAAAGTAGTGTGATCAGTATGCATATATGTTGCGACATCACAATGCTATATGGGGCATTTTAAGTCAATCTAGATAACAGAAACAAGATAACTAACCATATACACAAACTTGAATTGAAAGTGTTAAAAATGTACAGCTTCGGAGGGGAAAAAAACGCCCACTTGTACTTTATTCGGGCGCCGTTCGTCGTACAGTAAAATTGCATATACCAATCGTTTACGATTGACGTACACTTTAATTTGCTGTGCATAAAAATTGCATAAGGTACCCTCCATATTAAAATTTGTACCAACTTTTTTTAAAGAAACCCCTAGATTTCATTTCATATTTCAAAAGCTTAGCTCGTTTTAACCCGTGATACCAAGTTTTAATAAATTTGTATTAAAAATGAGTGAGTTACGAGCTCCCGAATTCCCCCTCTGCCCTATGTTAAAATATTTTTTCCTACTTTACTTCATAGCTCATATAACATTGATAATAAGAAGTCGATTTTTATTCGTACTATTAAAAGTAACCGACCCAAACATAATTTACTATTATTATAATTTTTAATAAAATATTAATATGAATTATGGATTAAATTAATATTAAAAAATTATGAATAGCGACCTAGCCAAATTTCGATGGAAATAGATGCAGAGAGTAATATTACATGGCTGTGTAAAATTTTAAATTTTGACGTTCAGTAGTTTAATTTATATTAAATAAAATGTGCTATTTTCATGAGTTAAGGGACCATATATAAATTTATTAGGTGACAATTTTTTGAAACTTGCTTAAAAGGTGAAGTAGATTCTTTTGCATGAAAATAGTAAAAGTTAGCGGTATTAAAAAATAGCAAATTTTGAAGCAAATAAATTGGAGGTCCGTACTGTTTAATGGTGATTCTATAACGCGTCTATTGTTACGTCCGCTATTATTTCACCTCAAATAAAATATTTTCCACGTATAGAATTTGATGCAGTAGATGTATGCCTTTCAGTACAGCGTCCTATTTCTAAAAAGCTAGCATCCTAAACATTACAGGCATGACTTTGACCTTTTTTAATATCTGAAACATTAGGTCTTTGGACTTCCCCATACTTTATCAAACATTCAACAAATATTCACCCCTTACAAAGACCCCCAAGGAGGGCACCCCACCCATAGGCCTAGATCCCTCGTGCAGATAATTGGCCTTAATTCCACACCACAACAACACACACAATAAATATTCACAGATTTCTGTGTAAATTTTCATCTGACTATAAATTAAAATGCCGCCAAAAGTCTTATAAAAATATTGCACACTGCAGACGATACTATTAAATGAAGAAAGTGAAATAACAAACACAGTGATAATATTGGGTCGGCAACAAAGTAATTGCATTTTTTACATAAAATTTAAACACATAAAGTTTAATCATGAAACCATTCTTCAAATTCGATCGTAGCTGAGTAACATACATGATTGTAGTGAAAAGAGCAGAGAACAGATCTCTCACTTCTAGTAACATTTCACCTGTCTAAGAGAACCTTCAAATACTCAATTTCAAAATTAGAAAGGTATTCAAAATCGTAAGCAGTCGTTTTGCATTTTTTCTTTAAATCATGTTTAGAGACCAAGAACGTTTTGGAATCACTCACTTGTACCACTAAGTATTCTAATTTCTACCCCTGATATTCTCAGTACAGAAAACTTTAAGACTAGAAACAGTATTTTCCCTGTAAAAAATATTTATTTCTTTTAACTATCGCGAGCGAAATTAACGAAAGGCGAAAAGTTCGGAACCTACAAATAGCGTTTTTCAATTTGCAGAAAATTCCTTAAAATCGCGCAAAAAAAGAAGTCGCAATATCTCCGGAAATTATCGTAGAAAATTGGGGGAAATTTATATTTAGGGTAATTTGTAGGTTTTCTTTTGTTTAATAAAGTCAAAATAGGGTGTTGCCATTGAAAAAACGAAGTTGATGCAGAATTAAATATATAGACCGCCCTTTATTCAAATAAAATTAATAGTAAATTAAAGTTTACATTATTTGCAAACGAATGGTATATATAACTTTGCTGTACGACGAACGACGGCTAAATAAAGAGCAAGTGGGCGGTGGGCGGTTTTTTATCCGCAGCTGTACATGTAATGTATAGGTTCAATGCTTTTCCGATGATGTGATACGTATCAATTCTATGCTTGCTATGTGTTTTGAAATTTGCTTAGGGAATTAATAAAATGTGATTATGTTTATTCGTTAGGTTTCCAGTAATACTTTCCATAGAAAACCATTGCAGCTTCCCTCAGCAAGTGAAAATGGCTCAACACTTCGTTGAAATTCTCGGAGGCAAGTGCTCTTTGTTTAAAAAAAATCAAACCATTTTGTAAATAATCTTACAAATAAAAACCGTGAACTATACCTACAGCATACACCAGCGGTTCTCAGACTTTTAACGTCGCACCCCCAACAAAGGCTTACGGTGGCGGCGCCCCCCTCACATTTTTCAGCATACATTCAGTTTTTTAATCTTTAACAATGAACATTTAGTCGAATTTTCTACAAAATAATGTTATCAGCAAAGTTTGAATGAACATTTTAAGCGAAAATGGATATATTTTTGGGTAAAAATGAGAATAAATAAGATGATTTTTTAAAAACATGCATCACTACTCGTGTCATCTTTGGTTTTTCTCGCTCCTCTCCTGCAAACGTTCTGCGCCCCCCTTGAGGGACGCGCCCCACAGGTTGAGAAACGCTGGCGTACACAATTTTTAGAAACTAGTTTTCCTTTTTTTCTAGAAATATTTAATAAACTATAGTTGGATTGTCGATAATATAAAGAGTGTCCCATAAGTACAGCCCAATTTCTGAACAGCCAGATTCCTTGTTCGGAGTACATAAAAAATGCCCGAAGAACTGTACCAGTACGATACATAGTTTTCGAGAAAAATATGAAAAACAAAGTATGACGTCAGACCCGGTACAAGAAAACAACACTTCATTTGACACACTTACAGCAATATTTGCAAATTATAAAGCCAGGTGCTCGAACTGTTCGCCATGCATATCGAGACAAGCTTGAACGCGACGTGGAATGAATGACTGCACAAGTCGCAGCATTGCGGTGTCCACCGAAGTACAAGCAGCATGCAGGCGAGCAACTAAGTCCGTTTGTCTAGTCACTACGTCTCGATACACCAATTCCTTCAGATAGCCCCATAGGAGAAAATTCTTTTCGTTTTTGAACATTATCGTCTGATAAGATACGCAAATACTGCTATTGATATGTCCAATAAAGTATTCTTTCCTTGCACCGAATGTGACGTCATATTTTCTCTTCCTATTTTCCCTGAAAACTGTAGATGGTACAGCTACAGTTCTTCGGCCATTTTTTATGTATACTCCCAACGGGGAATCTGGCTGTGCAGAGTTTGGACGGTATTTATGGAACCCCGTATAGATATAGACATCCTTCAAATTGCGTGGTTCCTTTATGTGCTGGATTTTCTAATTATAAAACCTATACCGTTATTTTCTGAGTCACACACAGATGGCGGCGAGTCCAAAAATAAGCCTATCTCGTCTCGTAAAATGTCCATATTATACAGCAATGATAAAAAGTGTGTCTCATCTTGCACAACAACTATAAATCTTTGTCTTATTCGTCCGTCTTGCATCCACCTCCATTCTTGAGTTAGTCAAATTACTGCTTGGTTCACAATTAAAATATCGTCAAAAAATGTATCGCCCCTACACAAATGTACACCCCATTTCATTGACAATATATATCAAAATGCACATTGAAAGTCTCCCATCAATACACTGATTACACCGGTTAACATTTTTTTTTTTTGGGGGGGGGGTCTGTTCTCATGCTTAAATTCTGATTCTAGACATTGAAAAACACTTAAATTTTCATTTTTAGTTCTTAAAGTTTGCTTTTGTCTGATTTACGTCGATAAGTATATTTTAATTTATTTCATAAACAAAAGATGGCAGCACTTTGATTAGCCCGAAAGTAAACTGTATTATTATTTGTAACGCTGTATTATTGCTTGTAGTATTATTTGTAATATTATTATTTGTTTGTATTATTATTTGCTCATAGGAACATAAAAGAAATACGAAAAATATTCACTTTTAGACAGTAATTTCTTATTATTTTACATTTATATGTTATTGTTTATCACAAATCTTGAATAAAAAAGACTTTGATATCCAGCAAAAACTTTTCTGATCATAATTTAGAGTGGAGTTATAAAAAATATATATATATATAAATCACTGATTTTTGCCAAAAAATTGAAAAACTGCTTTAATTTCTACAAAAGCAAACTTTCATTTAAAAAAAAATTATTTTCCTTAGTTTTGGCGTAGGAGAAACTAAAATTTAACCTGTAGAAGTCAGACCCAAAAATCATGTTGACCGGTGTTATTTTTTAAGATGTCCTGTTTCTTGTGCGGAATTGTCATAATGAGAGGAGATGTTTCGTGGAAACTTCAGTGAAAGTTTTCATTGCTGTCTCCTTGTCTGATTTTTCTCCAGACAGCATGTGTTGTTGTACTTATCACTAATGCCCTCTGGCAACACAAAGCGGTGCCAGATCGGCCAGATCCTCCATATAGGACTATAATGGGTAAAAGAGAGTGGCATCCATTCAGAGTTCGAATGGGAGGAAGACGGACTTAACTCGAGATCTCCTAAATTTGAACCAATTCCAGGTGAGAGGCAGCACCTGAAATCAACACCCCCAGAGGTATCGTTTGAACAAGGAGAAGATTAGAACCATGGCAGATTTTACGTGCACCAGCTCCCTTAAGCATACACGGTTCCACAGCAGTCAAGCTAAGAGAGGAGTTCATCCTCCGAAGCACTGGCCAAGCTGTTGTGCTGCTTCACTTTCCGTGTTCTTACGGGAACGGAGTTCAGTATTCAGGCCACTGCGGGACCCAAACGACATGTTTCCTACTCCTACATAATCCGGTAGTAACGCAGTCGGTTAAACTTGGTTACCACCAGAAAGTGAATCAGCACCGGCTTTGGCCAGCGCTTCGGAATGTGAACCCCCTCTCTGGACTACGTCCGTTGTGGACCGCGTACGCTAAAGGGAGTTGGTGCACGTAAAATATGTCGTGGATCCAATGTTCTCCATGTTCAAACGATACATCTGGAGTTCAATCCAGATGCTATTTTTTTCAAATTTAATTGGCTCATAATTAGGAAGCAACGTTGGTCTTCATACTAGGGAGCCGCCATATTGAAATGATCAACATCTCTGGCTCTCGTAGCGGTCAAGCCTACATTTAGCAGCTGAACCGGACATTGGAAATGTTCTAAATTGTTTGGACATTGAAAAATGAACTAAAATGTTCTATATTGGCTATATACGTACCGGTTTTACAGCGTAGGCCTCAAATTAGAAAAAATTGTAACTCGTTGTAATGCAATGTTCGTTTTCTTTTTTTTAGATTATTTGTATAAAGAGCCAGTTGATGAAGATGAGACAGAATACCCTTCTCCAGTGAAATTAGCCAGGAAGATTCTCATTAAGGTAACTCAAATTTTCAACCAAATTTTTAATAGTGTGAGTTGAATGGCAGTGGACCTATTGGCAGTAAACCTAATGGATTTTCGAGGACATTCGTATCGAAAACTGATGCTGATATATATGTTCCAATTTATCGGAGGATATTTTCCCAGTTTACTGGCTGAAGTATCTGTTTTTCACGCATCAGAGTACGTTTTTGAATCTGAAAGAAGAGAAAATGATTTCAGTTTGTCAGTACATCTGTCTGTCACTGTCCGTGTTCTAGCCAGGAGCATAGTCAGGAAAATTTTCAGCATACTGAGGTTCTCCCTTCTGTATCCATCGTTGCTTCCCGGCATGGGTCTTTGAATGCTCCTGTTGCAGTCCAGGGTTTGTGCGTGAGCGCATGCGCTGGACTGATGCAGAGAATTCAAAAATAGCAGGAAGAATCGCTGCCGTCGAGTCCTGGCAATGATAGGAAGGAACAGGTCAAAGCCTATAAGATACTAAAACACTTATTCTGAATCACTGTCCTTAGACTAACTAACCGCAGTTTGGTTGTCTGCCATGTGCAGCATGGACTACCACATTGAACCATAAAACTTGAAACCCCGCTACCCCGTAATTTCTTCTTGGCTACAGCCTAGAACCGATCGGAGTGGCTATTCAAACCGACGGTGCCATTAGCCAAAAAAGCTATTCGGCCCGTTTTATAGCATCATATTTGAATTTTAAAACTAATAATGTGTTACTGATGCATTTAATATTGTATGTATATTTAAATCTAAAAAGTAAATTTTGTCTAAAACATCAATTTTTTTAATTTGCATTAAAACTTTTTTTTAAACTGTTAAAGTCAGTTTAAAATTTTACCTTTATCTTGTTTATAAGAGTTTCAGCGTTGCTTGGTTTAGCATAAAAAGATGTTTTATAGTTTTCTTCGGAATGATGCTTTCAATTTTTTTTTTCTTTTGCGCAAAACATTGTAAATAGAAAAATTAATCAATGGTCCGAATAGCTTGTGGGCTTTTGGCACCGTCGGTCCGGATAGCAACGGCCGGAACTGATGGGATCTATCTTTTTTTCATGTTTACTAACGTCTTATTGCTCAATCACGCAGGGAAAGAAGCTCAAGAGCCCCGGAGCAGCTAGTGACGTGATGATGTCACCGGACAACGAACTCTTGGAAGACGAAGAAGAAAAAGAAGCTGCCCTCCGAGCAGCTATGGCCGCAGCAGCTCCAGTGCCGCCGGACAACGACAGCAATGATGCAATCGACACTCCTTCTCCAATGGCAGCCCCGGTCAGTAATTAGTTAAGGTGCCTGCGTACCTTTAAAATGCAACTTTTGGTTATAAAAATTCAATTTTGTAGGTTTTTTAGCTTAAGACTGAAATTCTAAAAGAAATCCTATGATTTTGGTACATTTTGGCACCTATTATTTGGTAATATTTTTGGTATAAATAAATTAATTATGAGTCGGTAAAATATTTGGATGTTTTTTCAAAAACTGCATTATACATACTATTATAAACAATAAATCTTCATCAGTCGCGAAACTTTTAGAAAAAATTCTTAAAAATCGAAAATTTTGCAAAATGTGTCACTCTCAGAAAAATGTTTGTTCTGCAATTCTATGTCAAGATAAATTTAAATAGTTAATTACAAGCAATTCAAATATAAATCCTTAAATATCTAGCTGGAGTTGCACCATTTTCAAAGAAGACTCCAACAAGCCGGATTTTCCAAGAACACATTTTATAATCTCATTAAAGAAAGCCAAAGAGTTATTCATTAAAAGATTTGCCAATTACGGTAGCCTACAGAGAAGCATAAACAAGATTGACGGTCATCGGCGGAAAAGCAATGCCTTAAATGGACAGATAATTCAAAATAATGGCTTCAGCTGAGAAAAAGAATTAATTTAGATTAATGTGAACAAAACTGAAATTCCATAGGCATTATTACCAAAATTTTTGCAAATATTATTAAAAACTATAAAGCCACACTATTTAATGTACTAACCAAAATAATTATTAAAAACTTTTTGTCAAAATTAATTACTAATTATTTTATTAAAAATTATTATAAAAACTGATTACTAACTATCATTTTACTAAAGTTAATTATTTAAAACTATGAAACACCATGCCATTTAATTAGCCAAAATACTGTGTAAATTATATGTATGCATTATGCGTTGTATAAATGTAGTGTTCAGTTTGCTATTCTTGACGCTAATAAAAATTTTTTCACGTTAATCATCTTCTGACCTACAGTTTTTTTTATCTCTTTAATTTGTGTTTTAGGCCAGGTATCATGCAACTGCTGAAGAATTATCTGATCTAGTCAATTATTTCTGCCCTAGAAGGTTCAACTCATTTGAAGAGAGTAGAGAATCATGTAAGTAAATTTACACATGATACTTTCTATGAGAACTCAACAGATGTATAAAACATGCTTCGCACATATCGTTCATGAAACGCTTAATACCTGCAATATATTTTTGTTTATTTGAATACTTCATTGCCATAAATTCCTGTGCAATAAACCACCAACCCTAGTGTTGTACACAGAAAATTTTAAATATCTATATACACCGAAATATGATTACATGTACGTGCAATAAAATGCAATCCAGTTCAATTTTTCAATTTCATTTATTTGATGTGTAGAAAATGAGTTTTAAGCTTAATACCCTGACCAAATATTAAACTACCAAACATGTACCTGCTAAAAAGAACAGATCACCCACGAAAATTTGTAACACTGTTTCTTTTTATGATTGCTGAACTCATGATTTAACAACTTATAATGAACATGAAAAGAAATTTTGATTTAAAAAAAAACAATTGTCGTTAGGCTTAGTAGTTTTTTCAAATATAATAAAATAAATAAAAAACTCGGCTGGTCGAGCCTCGTCAGGGGGAGACACCCCCCCTGAACCCCCCTAATTTTTTAGTTTCATTATTACCATATTAAAACGGTATTCATTGACAATGTCATTTATCTCTCATCTTTCGTGTATTTCGCCTGGTAACACTTTGTTGAAATTTTTAGGATTGTAACCTATTTATAGAAAAACGCATGTGATGCATATTCTACAGCTTACGAAATAGTTTAACAATAGATTAAAGCTGTTGTGAACTAATACTATTTAAATGTATGTAAAATTATGTCGCATTTTTGGGAGACATTTTTCGGACAATTTTCAATAAAGGGGGTGAGAGATAAAATGACATAGTCATTAATAAATTCATTATTTCAAGATTTATGGCTTAAAAGTTTTAATAACTATGTCATTTTATCTCTCACCCCCTTTATTGAAAATTGTCCGAAAAATGTGTCCCAAAAAAGCGACATAATTTTACATATGTTTAAATACTATTAGTTCCCAACAGCTTTAATCTATTGTTACAATATTTCGTAAGCTGTAGAATAAGCATCACATGTATTTTTCTATAAATAGGTTACAATCATAAAAATTTCAGCATAGGATTACCAGGCGAAATACACGAAAGATGAGCGATAAAATGACATAGTCAATTAAGCCTAATATTTTAGTGCTTTGTAACATACGTACTATTCGTTGAAAAGAGTTAAAAATACATAAAAGTATTCTAGCTTAACCCTTTAACGCGCGGTGTCCTCGCTTTGAGGGCACAGCTCTGACATTTTGGTTATTTTGATTCACGAACAATAAATTTGATTTCAATTAAATACTTAAGGAGGACATCTAGATAGAATGCCCAATGTCGAAAAAGTGCAGCCGTTGTCATCGCACGATTTAACTACCAGCAAGATGGCGGTCAATCTAATCGCCCAGTGCGCGCCACAGAGCTAAAGAACATTTTTGGTACAGCTGGCTGTTCTACGACTGCACTTTTTCAACATTTGGAAATGGTTGAGCTTCAAAGGGTTAAAAAGACACATATAGTACTTTTTATGTGAAAAAATATTGCTTGTTTTTTTCCTCTTAACATTTTTTTAAAATGTAGTCCTTTTTAAAGGGAAATTTTACGAAATGTCTTCCTTCCAAGAGACTGTGGCGCTGAATTTGGGTAAAGAACAAGGACATAACTTCGTTGCCTTCAATCGAAGAAACTTTTCTCGAATCTATCCCAAAGGAACAAGAACAGACTCAAGCAATTACGATCCTGTGCCCTACTGGAATATGGGCTGCCAACTAGGCAAGTAATGCTTTGTTTTTAAAGATTATTTTAAGTTGTCGTTTTCGTATTCATCACGATATCGATTTAGGCAAAACTACACGAGAGCTGCCCAAGTGAGGGAGATTCCTTGGTCGGAGGGCCTTTTATGGAGTTCTCACCCGTATTCATGCTACATCTGGAGAAAACCGCCTCAAAATTCATTACCGTCAGATCGACTGCACCACTGTAAGCCAGTGCCCAAAAGCTTCAAACTTCAGCCATCGACCAGTTCAATGTCTTATCCACTTGGCCATTGGTCGGCCTCAGTGGCGTAGCCAGAAAGTTTTCATGGGGAGGGGGGGTTACGACTCCCTAACCCCATCCCCCTTTGGCTACGCCCCTGGTCGGCCTGCATTACACTGCTCGCCAAAATTTAAAGAAAAGGCCGGTTTTTTGGAGCACAATTTGTAAATGAATGAATGTAGAAACACCAAATTTGGATGACGCGTACAAAACAGTTATGTATTGACTGCCACATTGAAGTTTACATAAGAAAAACGCAAAAATGATTTACCCCACCCCCTTAAAAAAAAAAGACGCTTTTTCGCTGAAAAAGTCAATTTTTGGAAAAAATAATAAAACACAGTTTTATGTGGTAAAATATCACAGAAACATAACAAAAATGAGTTTAAATAAGGGATATGCTCACCCCTAGCTTGAATGCATTGGCGGCATCGACTTTGCATGTACTCAATTAAGTTGTCGGAAATGGGAAGCCAAGACCAGATGCAGAGTAAGCTTTGTTCCAGCTCTCCTACAGACCTTGCTTGCAGGTGGACTTAAAGCAGCAACCTGTCTACCAAGAATTGAAGGAAGATTGAGCTGGAAATTCCAGTCGTTTTAAACCAAGACCTCAAGATTTTCCTCAAGAACTACAGCTCGGTGAGGTCGTGCATTATCATGCATCAGAATGAAATCATTGCCAATCGCACCGGCATATGGGCGGACATTTGAATCAAGGATCTGATCCCGATATCTCACACCAGTCAGAGTTCCTCCCTGGCACACATGAAGGTCAATGTGATCACCGAGTGATCACCCTGCCCAAAACATTATTCCATCACCACATTAACTGTGTCTTTCAATAGTGTTGGATTGGTGGTATCTGGTGCTTTGTTACCTCCAGATCAACAGACGTCCTGAATCATTCTCCTGTGTGAATCTGGACTCGTCTGTAAAGAGTACAGAAGCCCATCGCTTTGTGATCCAGGGAAAGTGTTCTCTTGCCCAAGATAAACGGGCCCTTCTCTGTCTTCTGTTGATGGGGACACACACAACTGGTCGCCCTGAATTGTGAAGACGGCTTCGCAGCGCACTAGCGGATATTCTTCTCCCTGATGCTACAGAGTAGTCTACAACAAGTTGTGTCACAGAAATACTTCTTCTCTTTCGGGCCGAAAGAGCTATAAAACTGTCTTCTACAGGTGTTGTAGTTCGTGGTCGTCCTGGAACATGTCTTCTGGACACAGAAACTTCGGTTTGATATTGATTCCGAGACAGTGGACCACACTGCGAGACATAAAGACGCCTAGCAGCATCAGCTTGTGACATCCCCATTTCCATCCATCCGACCGACCACCACCTTAACGAATCGGGCAAATGGCTTCCCTCAGACATTGCGGGACCCTACTGCCTGTTGTCAGCGAATCTGCTAACAAAAGTTGTAAATCAGGATAAAAGTTACACGCGTATTTACGAAAGCCTGATATTTGCATATTTTTCTCTCACTCATATATGCTTTGCTATTAAAAAAAATTCTATCTAATCTACTATCTAAAAAAAGTTCTTTACTATTAAAAAAATAATAATTAAAAAATAAATAAATAAAATGAAAATGAAATGCCCTGAAATGGACCTGAATCTTATGAGCAGAGCATGCAACAGTCCCGTGATTTGTTGTGTAATGTTTACTATCAAAATAGTATATATATATATATATATATATATATATTGGTTGGTTTTATATGGGATTACCCATTGTTTAAATTTTAGAACTTGTACATTTATCGTATTTTCTAATTTCTTCATTTCTGTTTGAACAGTTGCCCTAAATTATCAAACCCGAGACAAACATATGTATATAAATCAAGCCAAATTTGCAGAGAACGGAAGATGTGGATATGTATTGAAACCGGAATACCTAATTAGTAACCAAAGTAAATAATATTTTTTCTTATATATTGTAATGGCCTAATAAGTAAATTTGTTTTCTGCATTTTTTTATATATTTATTTACCACTATGGATTTCTTCTTTTTTTTTTTCCCATCCGAAAGCCAACATTTCGTTTCTGGTCTTTTGTACTTTGTAGTTTGTAATTCGATGATTTTACTGCTTAAAAAAAACGAACTCTTTAGCATTCGAAACGTATGTGCAGATTGTGTTTTTAAAAACAATAAATATTTTACAATATTTATTAAAAAGTACATAATCCAAACAATAATTATTTAAACAATATGTATTTTTATTATTTTTAATAGGTATACTTTGCTTTACTGTTAGGTTCATCTTATACGAGTTATGCTGTCCTTTTTGTTTATTTAGATCAGGTATCAAAGTTTCGGGACAAACTTTAGGATTTAGTGAAGTCGCGGGCCGTATAATTGTGATTAATATAAAATTTTGAATGCTTTATATGGGTTTTATAATTGTAACATCTTGCGCTGGCCAGCTGAAATGCAGGATCAGGCCGGTGGTTACAAATATGTGATTTAGATGTTTAGTTACTCGAGTTGTTTTTGTTTTCATTAAAAAATTGAAGCCCATACTGTTATGCCTTGCAAACATTTTTTAACAATATAAATGTGTTTATTACATCGATATGATATTTTGCAGAATATGATCCATCTGACGCCCCTTATCCTGGCAAAGCAACGCATTTAACAATAAAAGTAAGTAAAATATGTATTTAATGGATGTATTAAATAATATACTGTCTAAGATCCGATCGTCGGGCTGGGAAATGTTGACACGTGAAGCATTTTAAAAGATATATGCTGTAAATGTCTATGACCATACAGCTGTGAAAATAAAGGTTGGATTTGGGCTTTATCATAAACCCGGAATTCGAGCGGTTTTAAATGGTAGGGTAAAATGAACAGTCCACAGAAAACGGACAACAAATGTCAAATGCATTGGTTTTTTGATATATGCTAACTTTTTTTTAGTTCATTTACATCATAAGCAATACTTTTTTTAATAATATATTTGATTTAGTGACATTCCTTACTCCTTAGTTTGTAATGGCAAACACTTAAGTTTCACGTTTGATTCTCTCAATAGAACATTAAAATTTTCTTTGCTGTAGCATTTTTGTGATTCAAAGCTAGGGATGGACGCGAGACGCGAGAATTCTCGCATTGTCTTGCGAGACGAGACAGGCATTTTTTTGCGAGACGAGAAAGAAAATATTTTGCAGGACGAGACGCGAGACGAGACAGAGTCTTGTCTCGCACGAGAATTCTCGCATTTTTTTCCGTCTCGCATAAATACGATCTGAAAAGCGACAATTTGCCTGAAGCCTCTACCATTTAACTTGCGTCTCCTTCGTTTTCGGTCCTGGTATACTATGAGCACTCTACAATACGCACAAACACGTAACATTTAAAATTAGAACAGACGAGAGATATACAAAACACACAAAGGAGAGGATAAAGAAAGAGGCGGGAAAAAAAAAAAAACAGAGAAGAGTTGAAAGAAAAATAATAAGTAAATAGGAAAGGCGGTACGGTATGTTCAAATCTGACCACTTTTAGACGGGACCCGGGGCATTAAGTTTGGGGCCCCCCTTACTATCCCCGTTTTTACGCATTAAGCCACTTTACTGAGCCCCCCTTTTTTAAGCATTTTAACCCAGTTTTGACTGCTGTTGTACTCGAAAATTGCATTTCAGTTAACTGTAGTTTTTGTATTTTAATCAAATCGTATTTATCACCCCAAAAAAAATATCTCTAACTTGATCTAGTGATAGACAATTAGGTAATACCTATATTATAGAGGAAATTCAGTTTTTTACCCACAATTACTATTTCAGTACATATGAATTTATAATTTAGATAATCGGGATATATATGGGCCCCCTTTTTCTTCAGGGGCACCGGACTACCGCCCCCCCTTGCCCCTGTGATAATCGGGTTTCGGGTATATCAGAGAGAGATTAGAAGTAGAGCAACTTGCATTCGCATTGATGCTTAGTCTGAGTAGGTTGAAATATGGTTGAATATCCTTGGTTGAAATATCCTTGTACCGATATTATCCTCAAACTTTCCCGCACGTTGCGGCGTGCGTAGGGGGGGGGGGGGCGCCCACCCTGGTAACAACTTTCTAGGGGTGGTTAAATCCCTATTGTTGGCCTATTTTAAAAAGAGATTAAAATGACATTTTTTATTCTTATATATTAATATTGGACGGAAAGAAATGCAAGCAATCTTTTTAAAAACTATTTCTCTTTTCGTTTATATTATCATGTTTTCCCTTCCTTCGGCTTGCAAAACTTTTATAAATTTTTTTCCTCCCCATCATTTTATCTTGCAGTTGGGTTCCTATTCTAAAATTGTCTTCGCCTGTTAGATGTCTTTTCATTTAAAAAAAAAAAAATCCACACTGGATATACATTAGGGGGATTATGGTTTAATTTTTCTGTAAACAGGGCGACCATAACGACTGTAGTACTATCGCTAAAAGTTATTGTGGAAAAGTACAAACGGATAGTCGTCAACAAATTAACTGTTCAGTAATTTAAAATATAAACAAAAAATAAGACGTCTATTAACCAACTGAGATACTATAATGAAATCTAAAAATGCACACACGGTAATGTTATTGGAAATATTAGGCAAATAATTATAATTATCGTTAATATAATCTTGTTTTCATTAATATAAAAATTACACATATTTTAGAGACTTGAAATTGACGTTAAAGTAAATAGTAGAGATTTAATAAAGACTAAAAGTGTTCTGTTTATAATTTTTCAAGGGTTATCTTACAACCAACTGAACGATAAGTAATTCTAATTTGAGTTAATATATCCCGCAGTAATTTCAACAGAGGAGATTACTTGAACTTTAAAAAAAAAAAAATCTGTTTTGTCTCATGCAGATATGATTTTAGTAAAATATTCGCTACTTCTCGTATGAAGAGCGGGTGCGCAGCTATTTTAAAACAAACGGTTGTCCATTTCATGTAGTGTCTGAGGTATTTAATGCTACAACTTCAACAGTATGATGTAGAACTACAGTATGATGTAGAAATAACACATTTTGAAAGTTGGGAGTTCTCTGCAAACCGCTAAGCTTTTCACTTTTCTGATCGCGAATGACACTGACGTAGTTTTTTTGAGCCATTATATTGCAATGATGCCAGGTTAATACTCATGACGCAAACTTTACATCAAGAGTCAAATAATTTTGCTTTTATTTTAGATTCCACATCACTGGAATTAATTGAAATTACTCATGTTAGGAAAATTTTCGTTTACTGCAGTGCGAAGAACGGGCACGCAGCTAGTAAATAAAAATAAATACTATATTTTCGGTGTGACATTATATATACGGATTAAATCTCAATTTCTTTTACTTCAAATGCCGATATATGCTGATATAGTTATTAATATATCTACTAATGTGGCTATATGTAAGTAATTGTTATTATTAATATTAATTTTCAATAAAATCCCAATAAAAGTTAGTATAAAATGGTAACGAAATCGCAGACACAGTGTTGCAAGACGAGACGAGACAGAGGTTTACCACTGCGAGACGAGACGAGACAGCCCCCGATTCTCGTCTCGCACGTCTCGCGTTCATCCCTATTCAAAGCACCTGAAATTTCGATGATACAAACTCTACAGGCGATCTAAAGGAATATATTTCGACATACAGTTAAGTTGTATTCAGTTTATTTTTTTATTTCAGAGTAGTTTAAATCATTGCTGTAGTTAGGGGTTGGCCAGTTGGACAACTGCTAGGGGCGCAAGCCACAGAAGGGCGCACTTTGCAGACTTTTCCCACGTAATAGTAAATAAGAGGCGCAAAATTCAAGTCTTGCTACAGGCGCTCATGACCCTAGCTACGCCTCTGGTTTAAAAAATCTGGAGTGATTCCACTCGACTTTCCGAACACTTACGATTAAGATCATTACCAAGCATTTAAATAAATTTTAATCGATGAATAATTCAAACATATTGAAGCTCAATCGAATGTGCCGTTTAAACGCTAGCGCACGTTCAAGAATTTCCCCCGTATGCCATAATGTAAAAGAAATCTTTGTCGTAGACCTGTAGAAAAACTAGGTATATAACGTATATACCCAATTTGAGCTCATTCGAATCGCACTTTCACGAATTTCCCCCCATAAGCCATAATGTTAAAGAAATCTTTGTTAGCCCTGTAGAAAAACTATACACAGTATAAGTCCTATACACACCAAAATCAATACCGATCTTGCGACGATGGTTTGCAGCATATATACTCAATTTGAGTTCAACTGAAGAGCTATAGTACGTGCGCGCGCGCGCACACACACACACACACCTCGTAAAAAATAGCATAAAATAATTCAGAAGACCTCAAAACGTGTTAGGATCGTATTTCCAGAACATAGTTTTTTTTGCATGTCAGTTTCAGACTGTCACTTTTTATATTTTTATAATAAATTCTGTAAGATATAAAATTCTAATAGTGTGAATAAATAAATCTCGTTCTTCTACTTTCATTTTTACCTCAAAATGAAAAATATAACCCAAATTTGAGATATTGAGCACTTAGATAAATAATGTGCCAACACAGTATTTGCTGCACGTTTTAAGGAAAACCACAAAATAAAGAAAGCATGCTATTCTTCAAATTCTAGTCTAAGTCTTCAATTAAAAAAAAAAAAGAAGAAGAAAGTTGAAAGAAGATTTTGAAATAGCATGACCGTAATACCTCTTTCGATAAAATATCTGCTGGCTGTTCAGTACTGTGGTAAAGCGTCTATTAAAATTTGTTAAATAGACTTTGTCGCAGAAAAAAAAGTTATTTACAATTAAATACCGTGCAGAATGTTAATTTGGAAATAAATATACATTTCCATTAGATAGAGGATGACGCTAATAAAGTTTAAACTGAGTATAGATAAGTCAAATACAAAATGAGACAAGGTTTGATAGTGAATGGCATTATACTTTGAATTTTTGATAAGCCAAATTAAAAGTCCATGTTAAACTCTTTGATAAAATATGTGCTATCTACTTTCAAGTCTATTATATTCAGACAACATCATTTTCAATGAGATTATTCATTTCCCCCTATCTTCTATATTTTGCCCTGCACTATGGCCTTTGGGGTAAAATGGTTATAATGAGAGGGCAGTAAAAAAAAAAAAATAATGATGATTAAACGGTTTTAATGTTTATAAAAGAAGCAAGAAGAAATTTGTAGCACTCTCAGATAATCCAATATAAAATACTTGTCAAAAAAGTTGAAATATATTGTATCATTTGTGATGGTACCACATATGCTTACCAAAATTGAAAGGAGCTGCATTTATGGTTATTTTACCCCCCCCCCCTGACCCAATTCAATATCTTTTCTTTAGATCATCAGTGCACAATTTCTACCGAAACCAAATCGTGCTGAAGATGGAGAAGTCATAGATCCATATGTATCTGTCAAAGTGGTCGGCCATCCTTTGGACCTTCAAAAGAAGAAAACAAAATGGATAAATAACAATGGTAATTTTTACAAATTAAACTTTATCACAAAAAATGTTTTAAAAATGCTTTTGTTATTGTTGTTGCTTTTTTATAATACAGTATAGGAAGTTCATTAATTACTTATCCAAAGTAAAATTAAACTGAAACGGTAATTTTACAAAATATGAATATATGATTTATAATACACCATCATAAATAGTGAGACGAGCTTTTTACCCACGAAAAGACTTTTACAGACGGCACATTGAAACATATACAACGCTTATATATGTACAGAGTTGGATTTTAAAAAGTGTAGATGGCGGGTTCGAAGTCAGACCTCACAGGCCTACCACCAGAGGAAAAGTTGCCTTTGAACTTTTTACTCTCTGGCGTCGATCTCTCTGCCTTGAGCTGTCCATCTAGGCTCGGTTGGAATCTCAAGTGGATTTTGACCACGTGGGATGCTTGTAGTAAGTGTCCGAAAGTTATGAGATTCCTCATGTCACTATAGTGTCTAATTCTGGAGAGCCCTTGAAACACTCAGGGATTTATTCGTTCAATAACGTCAGAACTGCACTTTATCAGAGATGTAAAGTCATCGCTAAAAATCTATAGGAGACCGCTCAGATCAAAGGTTATGGGAGAGATTCAAGTATTGAGGGGTAAAGAAGAGCATCATATATATATCTACAGGGTGAATCTAAACTCTTGGACAAAACTTAAGAGGTGATAGGGCATATAATAAGGAATCAAAATCACATAGCAACGTGTGGTCGGCAACATCGTCTTCATGTAGCTGTTAATAATCACTTTGGAAAAGGTGCTGAAACAACAGTGCACTTTCCTACCATTGTTCGTCAGAAACTAATGTATTTTTCTTCGAAAACATAAGACTAAAATTCATAGTTTCAAAATCCTATTTTATTTCATGGATGAAATTTTTGTAGACGAGCCTATTGTTTATGAAACTTGGTTAAGAAATTTGACGAACACTTCAATACTTTTCACAAAGTGATTATTACCGGTTAAGTAAAAACTGCGTTTTTGACCCCACATTGCTATGTGATTCTGACTATCACCCCTTAAAGTTTTGCTCAAGAGTTTAGTTTCACCCTGCATAAGTACTAATTGTTTGTAATTACACGGACAACTTTACAATATCCATATAATCTTTAGTACAATAATTTTCAATTCTTTTGTTTTTCTGTGAATGACAACATATAAAGTCTATTTACTCTCTATAAATCAAGACAGCAAAACCTTACAAAATAGTGTAGCACTTTTCCGTGATTTTCCTTCTTTTCTTGTTTGGAGCTAGCTATACAGGGTGTTTCAGTACAGCGTTTACAAATTTTCAGGAGAAATAGAGTACACCAAGACGGTTCAGAATCACACAGCAATGTGGGGTCGGAAACATCGTCTTCATGTACCTCTAATAATCTCTTTGTAAGAAGTGTTCAAGTAATAGTGAACATTCCGACCATGGTTTTTAAAAAACTAATCCATCTTTCCTCGATTGCACTTGATAAAAAATGGTTAATTCATAATTTTTTCTTTCATTACATTGATAAAATTGCCGGAGAAAAGCCCATTGTTTATGAAACTTCGGTAAGATATTAGACGCACACTTCAACACTTCTTTCAAAGTGATTATTAACAGGTACATGAAGATAAGGTTTCCGACATCGCATTGCTAAGTGATTCTGAACCGTCTTGGTATACTCTATCTCTCCTGAAAGTATGTAAACGCTGTACTGAAACACCCTGTATTATTTCATCATATGTGCATGCGTCTTATCCTTTTTGGTTCCAACTATGGTCAGGGAACAATAACAAAAACGCGTTTCATCTTGGGTGACAAATACAAGGACTAGATTTTCCAACAAAATGAAGCTTTCGGCTCGCCTGCAATCCTTCGGAAGCGTGTGTGAATGTCTAAATGCTGAACTTTATAGTCGTTGGATTGGACGTGGTTTGAATATTGGCAGTTTTTTACTATGGCCTGCATGCTCACCTGATTGAACTTCATGCGACTATTTTTAAAGGTTATACCAAAGATTCGTGTCTCTCTTGAGCACAGGCATATTAGTGGAATCTTTAATAAGAATCACGCTTACGTTCTCTATAATCAAAGAGATGTTATACTGTGACACATAGTGTACACGTATAGAAATACTTGTAGAGCTTTTACATAACTCAAAGGGGTACTTTATACGGTTCTATGAAATGTTTCGCTGTATTATTGGTAATTTTCTGTAGTAGTATAACTTTACAAGTACTCTGAGGGAATTATGATGCCCCCTGTATATATCTTTATTTCTTTTCCAGGTTTCAATCCCAGATGGAATGAAACGCTAAAGTTTGAGCTCAAAGCCCCCGAGCTGGACATGTTTCATTTTCGAGTCAAAACAGTCAATCTCTCTAGCAATGTTCTCATTGGGCAGTTTGCCTTGCCATGCAACTCGATCAGTGAAGGTAAAGACATTTTGCATCCGTACGCTTCCGTCGCTCCTCAAAAAGAAGCTTGTTTCCATCGGCAATAAAAATAACGTTAGCGAAACTAGGATCTGGGAATTGTGCAATAGTTTTCCATAATAGGCGACAAGTCACACCTCTTGAGAAAAAAAAGTTAACGAAACAAACATGGTTGCAGTACCTTTAACGTTTGCAGCACTATTTCAGCGTGTTCTCTCTCTCAAAAGATGTGTGCATGGATAGCATTTGTTAACACTTTCGAACACTGTTAATGTTTTCGGTTTGCTTAACACTTGAACAAAGTTGAAAAGCATTAATGATTCTGGTTTGCCTGTCCGTCTGTCCATCCGTGCTCTCCGCAAATATGTATCGACTGATACGGAAGTTATTTATTGTTATATCGTACTGAAGAACGCATGGAGATGCACTGAAAAACGAATTCCGGGAAGTGTTAATAAAAATAATTTAAAAGTTACTAACCAATTTGTTTATCCATTTTACGTTTACGGAAGATTGTTTACACGTATTAACTTGTTTTTTATTGCATAATTTCAAATTTATTTTCGTGTATTGCTTTTTAAACATGAAGTGAAACAAAAAAAAAAAGTTATTCTTATGTACTTTGCAAAACTGGTTATATTCTTTCATGATGAAAATTTTACTATAGTAAAAATTTGCTTTTTATATTTCTAGGAAGACATTTTTGTTATTAATGGGTAAAAATAAACTTTATTTTTATTTCACATCAGCCTTAATAATTATTAAATTGCTCACATTATATTAACAATAGTTTTAAATCATATTACAGGTATTAGAAGTAAGAATGCAATTTCAAGTATGTTAAATAAGATATCTATATAAATAAAATTAGACTTTTGTCTGTACATTTCTTGGAATTCAAAAATTTTGCGATTTCTATCCGTTTCAAGCACCCAGGAATCCGATGCGACCCTCAAAAAAAAGTTTGTCTGTCTGTCATTCTGTCCGTGACGCTTTTTTTTTGTTTAAGCATCACGTAAAAACGACTGAAGCGAATGATATGAAATTTGGTGTCACGATAGGTGGTCACTCAACTTAAAACATAGGCGTCGAATTTTTAAAAAATCTTGATTAGATTTTCAGATTTTGCGAAAATCGTTTCAAACTGCGTAAATTTGTGTTCAAGCATCACGTAAAAACGACTGAAGCAAATGATATGAAATTGAGTGACATGATAGGTGGTCACTCAACTTAAAACATAGGCGTCGAATTTTTAAAAAATCTTGATTAGATTTTCAGATTTTGCGAAAATCATTTCAAACTGCGTAAATTTGTGTTCAAGCATCACGCAAAAACGACTGAAGCGAATGATATGAAATTGGGTGTCATGATAGGTGGTCACGCAACTTAAAACATAGGCGTCCAATTTTTAAAAAATCCTGATTGGATTTTGAGATTTTGCGAAAATCGTTTCAAACTGCGTAAATTTGTGTTCAAGCATCACGTAAAAACGACTGAAGCGAATGATATAAAATTGGGTGTCATGATAGGTAGTCACTCAACTTAAAACATAGGCGTCGAATTTTTAAAAAATCTTGATTGGATTTTGAGATTTTGCGAAAATCCTTTCAAACTGCGTAAATTTGTGTTCGAGCATCACGTAAAAACGACTGAAGCGAATGATATGAAATTGGGTGTCATGATAGGTGGTCACTCAACTTAAAATATAGGCGTCGAATTTTTAAAAAATCTTGATTAGATTTTCAGATTTTGCGAAAATCGTTTCAAACTGCGTAAATTTGAATTTGCACATTACGTAATAACTGCAAAGATGAAAATATGATATTTGGTGACATGATAGGTGGTCACTCACCTTAAACTATAAGCATCTAATTAAAAAAAATCGATCAGATTTAGAGATTTTGTGAAAATCGTTTAAAACTGAGTGAATCTTTGTTCCCGCATTACGTAATAACAACTAAAGTGAATGATATGAAATTTGGTCACACGATAGATGGTTGCTCAACGAAAACTATAGGAGTCCAATTTTTTAAACATTTTTATTAGATTTTGAGATTTTGTGAAAATTCTCTCAAAATACGTTTATATTATTTCAAAATAAAATAATTATATAAAATTATTTCAATATGCGTAAATATTCGTTCGCGCATCACATAATTACGACTAAAGCGAATGAAATGATATTACTTAGTGACTCTCTAACCTGTAATATTTTAACAATACATGAAAATTATAACTGCGCTTTCTTTATTTTGGCAACATACTACATCCATTCTGAGTACTCCTACAATGCTGACGAAAGTTCTTGCTTTTTGGAAATTTGCATTCACTAACCCGTCGAGGACGGGTACTTCAGCTAGTATGAGATATTTACAGACAGTGAGAGAAACATTATCTTCTTTAGACATGAGGAAACAATTATACACTTCCACCTTCACAAAAACTTTCATCTTAAAACAGGACTTCTTACAAAATCGACATCTTTAAATGGTTCCCTCAACAAAATTTCCATCATAAAACAAAACACTTTGCAAAATTTTATGTGCCTTAAATATACAAATTTTACAAAACTTTTCCCACCAACAATCTGAATTTTTTAGAAATGTAATCATTTACATCAATACAAATAAAATCTCACCTGTCATGAAACAGTTCAGTTTTCAATAAGTTACCCTTTTTAAATTCTTTACGACCTCCGTAAAAATATTCCCAGTTAGTAAAATGTGACGCATACATTAATGAGATGATGTACAAAATTTCAACCTTTCCTCATAAAACGTCTCAAATATATCTTTAAACAAAGATGATCAAGAGCGATACATGAACTTGAATGCAAACGCTTATTGCTAGAGTGGGGGAAAATATCTCGTAATTTCTTCCCTATTGGTACTTCCAAAAGCTGAACAACCCGTCATAATTTACTCCTTAGTGTTTACATAGTTCACTTGAATTGAAAGAAAGTAATTATAACAAATCGAACAAAGTAATGAAAACGCTATCGCAATAATACTCTTTTCGTTGCCACCTTTGATGATGACCACTTAATAATAAGTCCAATTAAAAATAATTGATTATTTAAAAATAAACAGTAAAAGTATTACAGAATTAAGATTAAAATTAGGCCTAAAGATGTGGCTTTAAGATAAATTTACGTACAACCAGTAAAAAATGAGAAATACAGCAGTTTTGTTCTTGAAAATTTACATGCATGCCAATGACGATATCGAATATTTTGAGTGAATGAGGGGGCGTGGTCGTTGGCTTCAAAAACGGGGAACATGGGCGCCTCCATAAGTTAACCTCCTTGCCGCGACCGAAGAAAGACGAGCGCGGTTGAGTTGTCCCAGAAAGGAAGTAGTTGAGGAGGTCTTTCAATTATCTCAAATAATAAGACATTTTAGGACAATTTTTCAGAAATTCGGAATTTTACAAAATTAAGGACCCGTACGAACCCTGATTATATATTTTTTCTTTCTCCGCTGCTTATTATTTTGTTTGGGTCGATAATAGTAAGAAGTCAGAAAAGAAAAGTCTTAAAATTCATGGAGGTACTAAGTAATCTGGACACTTTTATAAGTATACTAGCTGAAGTACCCGTTCTTCGCACGGGAATGAATGGACTTTTTGATATTACGATTTTTGGTGATTACTATTCATTGTAATAAACAGATATAGCAAAATGGATATCGCGTTGTATTGTGTCCAATAATCATGCATACCGAATTGCAAGGCAATCGTTTGTACGGTGCAGAAGGCCATGCGGCGTAGCGCAATCTAGTGGCGAGTTTTAGCAAACCGGATACGGCGAAAATATTCTTCGCATTCAGATATCGATGTATACGAATTTTCATATGACTATCGGCTGGACAGTCCTGAAGTTCATGTGTTGACGCGACATCTAGTGGCAAGTTATGGGAAAATGAATAGTGCCAAACTCTTCCCCGTGTTCAAATATCTATGTATACCTATTTTCATACCGATCATTTTCACAGTTAAGAAGTGATACACTGCAGGGCCATCTAGTGGTTAATTAAAGTAATGATTTGCTACAGCGCCGTCAAGTGGGGAGTTATAGCAAAATGGATAACGCCAAAATATTCTCATTGTTCAAATAGCTATGTATACTGATTTTCATAGCGACCGTTTGAATGGTCAAGAATTTGGCCTGCTGCAGCGTCATCTAGTGGCGAGTTAAAATAATAATGCATTACAGTGTCATCTAGTGTTGAGTAACATCAAAAGGAACGCAGTTAGAATATATTCTTCGTGCTCAAATGTGTAAGTATAAAAAAATTTATGCCGATCAGTCGAACGGTATAGAAGTTGATGCAGCGCCATTTAGCGGCAAGTTACAGCAAAATGGATAGTGAAAAATATTCGCGTGTACCAAATTTCATCGAAATCGGTTGGACGATATTCGCATAGCAAACGGCTAAACGGAATTTCAACGTTGTGCTGCAGCACCAAGTGGCAAGTTAAGGAAAACGGATAGCATAAAAGCCTTCTCCATCATAAAAGACTTAGGTGAACCAAATTTCATCGTGCAACGGTGCTCAACGGTGCTGGAGTTTTTCAACCTCATAAACACATACCAACATTCATTTTTATGTATAACCAGTGTTATTATATACTAGCTGAAGTACCCGTCCTTGACGGGTTAGTGAATGCAAATTTCCAAAAAGCAAGAACTTTCGTCAGCATTGTAGGAGTACACAGAATGGATGGAGTATGTTGCCAAAGTAAAGAAAGCGAAGTTATAATTTTTATGTATTGTTAAAATATTACAGGTTAAGGGAGTCACTAAGTAATATCATTTCATTCGCTTTAGTCGTAATTATGTGGTGCGCGAACGAATATTTACGAATATAGAAATAATTTTCGCAAAATCTCAAAATCTAATCAACATCTTTGAAAAATTGGAAGCCTAGAATTTAAGTTGAGTGACAACCTATCATGTCACCCAATTTCGTTTCATTCCCTGCAGTCTTTATTTCGTGATGCTGGAACAAAATTTCAGCATTTTAAAACGATTTTCGCAAAATCTCCAAATGTAATCAAAATATTTTAAAAATTCAACGCCTATAAATTAAGATTAGCAACTACCTATCATATCACTAAATTTCGTATCATTCGTATTAATTGTTATTACGTGATGTTTGAAGAAATATAAACGTATTTTGAGAGAATTTTCACAAGATCTCAAAATCTAATGAAAATGTTTAAAAAATTGGATACCTATAGTTTATGTTGAGCAACCATCTATCATGTGACCAAATTTCATATCATTCGCTTTAGTCGTTATTATGTAATGCGGGAACAAAGATTCACTCAGTTTTAAACGATTTTCGCAAAATCTCGAAATCGGATCGATTTTTTAAAATTAGATGCTTATAGTTTAAGGTGAGTGACCACCTATCATTTCACCAAATATCATTTTTTCACCTTTGCAGTTATTACGTGATGTGCGAACACAAATTTACGCAGTTTGAAAGGATTTTCGCAAAATCTGAAAATCTAATGAAAATTTTTAAAAATTTGACGCCTATGTTTTTAGTTGAGTGACCACCTATCATGACACCCAATTTCATATCATTCGCTTCAGTCGTTTTTACGTGATGCTCGAACACAAATTTACGTAGTTTGACAGGATTTTCGCAAAATCTCAAAATCCAATCAAGATTTTTTTAAAATCGGACGCCTATGTTTTAAGTTGAGTGAGCACCTATCATGACACCCAATTTCGTATCATTCGCTTCAGTCGTTTTTACGTGATGCTTGAACACAAATTTACGCAGTTTGAAACGATTTTCGCAAAATCTCAAAATCCAATCAAGATTTTTTAAAAATTCCACGCCTATGTTTTAAGTTGAGTGACAACCTATCATGACACCCAATTTCATATCATTCGCTTCAGCCGTTTTTACGTGATGCTTAAACAGAAAAAGCGTCACGGACAGAACGACAGAACGACAGACAGACAAAATTTTTTTTTGAGGGTCGCATCGGATTCCCGGGTGCTTGAAACGGATAGAAATCGCAAAATTTTTGAATTCCAAGAAATGTACAGACAAAAGTCTAATTTTATTTATATAGATACCAGTCTCAAATAAAATCCAGTTTCAAATCTAAGCCTCGCCAAAGTGCCAACATACGCCATTTTGCAAGAGTTTTTTCAGGGAATCATTCGAAGCATTGACTTAGCAGCAATCAATATGGGAAATGGTTCGACCGCCAAAGAGTAGCACGCATTTATTTGAAAATTGGAATCCCTTAATACAGCCGATTTTTTTAAAATTATCGACTATAATGTGTTTTATTCATCGTTACTCCGATGTACTAAATGAGAAGATTTCAATTTTCTGAAATTTAGCGGAATTCCCCCAACTTAAATCAATGTACTCAATTGGCGAGAATTCTGAAGTTAGATCGCTTGAAATCCCTTAATAACTGCATTATTTCTTCACGGATATTTAAAATTTAAAGCTGTATTCTAATAAAACCTTTGCACTTGTTTTAAAAATCTATTTCCTTAAGCTCTCAATAAATTGCGCCAAGCCGAAAACTGTGCAAACCGCTAGAACTCACTTACT
Source organism: Cheiracanthium punctorium (assembly GCA_038373885.1). Taxonomy (NCBI): domain Eukaryota; kingdom Metazoa; phylum Arthropoda; class Arachnida; order Araneae; family Cheiracanthiidae; genus Cheiracanthium; species Cheiracanthium punctorium. The sequence goes on from JAWZYV010013819.1 coordinate 792,729, forward strand.
TAAAATCGATATTTCAGCCATTTTATTTTTTCGCCAAACTAAAAAAATTTACACATTAGCCTCGGAAATCTTCAATTCTTATTGTTTTGTGTGTAAAACATTACATTCTTGCTCTGATTTCCCATGCACACGATATTATAATTCAGAAAAAAAAAATAACCTTACTGTTGGCGATTGCCAATTGAATCAAAGCCAAATCATTTAACTGATTTTTAATTTTATTCACCAGATGACGCTGCGTGTCTGTAAAGGGGTTTCAATTAGCTTACTGCCCCTTTCGCGGGGCCTCTTGAGAGAACGGGGGCCTCCCCTGGGAGCGATGCAATAAACAAATTGAGGTAGAGGTCTTTTGGATTCTGAGAAAAGAAGTTGAGAAAGAAAGGATGATTTTATGGGCTTTGTCCCAGTTAAAAAGAATTGCTGCGTATTAAGTAAAATTGAAAGATGGTTTTTAATGCCAACTATTTCAAAAAGGGCATTTATATTTGTTGCGTTTATATCTTGTAAAATGATAGAGAATTTTAAGATGAAATTCACTGCTCGCTCAACAGGTTTGGATATTCTGCGTATATAGGATTAAATTACGCTGCGTCGCAGTGCGTTTTGAGTAAGTTAAAATTGATTGGATTGCTAGACATGATTATTTCCCTGTATATAATGTATATAGATTATATTTAGCTGTGTGTCTTCTAAATTTAAGTATAAGCATTGTATTTTAAGTGTTCATTAAAACTAATGTTAATTAGTTTTGAGTTTTTGGTTTAAATTTGATGTTTTGTTTTCTCTTGATTATTAATGTTTTGCGTTAGCTGCCCTGCGAGCGCGTCATCGCAGATTAGCAGCAAATTTTCTGTGTCAGAACCTTTTTGAAGTTTTCTTTTTGCGAATTTTGAGAACAATTTTAATGCGACGTATTTTTGTTCATTTTGTACTGCGTTTGAGTTCTGACACTTACGAATGTAAACTAACAAAAAAAATCATTATTATTCTTTTATTTTTACTTTGAGAATTTAAAACATTTTATTCGGCAAAATCGCCACACATGGCAACCACGATCCTTATTTCACACTTTTTTCACTGCAGGGGTTACAATTACGGAAAGCTTTTTGCGTGAAGAGCATAAAAAATCTCTTAAATTCCGGGAACGGGTGGACTTTCAAAGTTTTAAAGTGGACTACGATTTATTCTATATTATTTTACATATCTGTGCTAAATTTCAGGCCGATAGGTCCATTTTTGTGGATTTGTATACGAATCAAATCCACAAACAAACAAACAAACAAACAAATAAACAAACAAACAAACATAATTTCATTTTTATTTATAAGATTTCCATGGTTTACCAATAACAGTACATTCAAGTTATTTTTCTCTCCTATTCTCATAGGCTATCGCTATATTCATTTGGAAGATGCTGCAGGACAAAGTCTACACCCGGCTGCTATTCTCGTCCATGTAGATATCACTCGCATTGGGAACTTCCGAAAAGCAAGCAGAGTGAAATAAATTTCGCATATCTTGTTACACATTCATATTACATGATCATCTCATCAGTTGTGCCATCTTGAACTGTTTTTGTGTGATTCCTTCACGAACATTTTTTTTTTTCTGCTGGACAATTTTTATACCATATTTTTTATTAATCTATTTCTATTTCAATTGCTGTAATTTAACAATGAAATAAAAATGTTGTTATATATAAGCTTTTGTTGTCTTTCACTGGGAATAGCAATAATACCACGGTATGCTACTATCTCTCGCAGATCAAGAACGTTATTTTTTCCAACCAACTTATCATCAAATTCGCAATACACCCAGGGCCTGATTTCCGGGAGAGCATTCGGGGCAAGCGCCAGGGCCCCCAAAATTGTTCTTTTAAGTTTAAAAATATGTAAATTTTGAAAAAATTTTGGAAGAAGGGGCCCCCAATGAAGCTTTTGCCCAGGGCCCCGAACTCTGAAAATCGGTCCCTGAATACACCTCTTCCTTGTTATCTTACAAATTCCAGTTTCAGTTTTGCCCCTACAATTGTTGTTCTCCCCCAGTGATACCCCTTCAGGCCAACTCACATTTCAGTGCGTTCTCGTACGTTAGAATGTCAATTCGATGTTGTTTTTTCCATACCTTCTTACCAGATTTCGGAGGAAAGTCTGCCTTTTGTTTTTGGGGCGTGGATTTGTGGTTTCACGTTTTAGCTTTAGTCCTGGATCCCGACTGGTCATTACAATCCCATAAATAATTTGACCCACAAAGCCTGTACGTGCAAATTGACCATTCGCATCATCGCCATTGGAGCATATGACAAACGGATTGACATGAAAGTTGGCCTTTACAAAGAAAAAAAAACGCTTGAGCACCTCAATCAAGATAAAGAATGAAGTACTTCACCATTTACATGTGTTCCGTGGAAGAATGACCTTTTGGCAAAATCTAATTGTGAGCGTGAAAAATTGGAAAAAAAAAAATTGTAATTCTTATAAGCCCCTATTCCAGCCATTGGAACTCCCCCGTTCCTTAAAGTAACCGAAATTATCCTTTTCCATGGTTACATTTTTTTTATATATACTAGGGGCCAAATCCCCCAGACTCGCTACGCTCGCTTTTCGTATGAGGCATTCGGCCCCTAATCAGGCTTATTCGTAAAAAAGACATAATTTCAACAGACAAAACCCGAAGATTGGATCAGATAGAATGTTACTGAGCTACACATTGCTTGGCTCTTGCATCGAAGATATTTTGTTATGGGAATCCGTGTTGTACGGGTCCTGAGCTATATATACTCCACCTGGAGTGCGGACTCCGCTTATAATCGCTCGTAAAATTATCTGCACTCCTCAGAAACACAATGATATTTAATGTTGCCATTCAAAAGTTATATTAATTAGGAGCTAAAGCGTAATAAAATCAGAGCATCTGTTTCAGCTATATTTTTAATAATGTAAAACCTATTGGACACACCTTGCGAATTTGCCACCCATGGCGATTTTTCATTATTTGGCGACTTGCGTACATATAAAGTTAATAAAAGCTACGGAACAGATAGAATAGCCTGCCACCCATTGCGACTTTTCATTATTTGGCGATTTACACATGCTCACAACCTATATTTACTGTTCATTTAAGGTTACCGGAAACCGCTATCTATATTTTCATTTACATAATCGTTTGCAGATTGGCGTAATTAACACCACGAATTATACCATCTCGTCGCGCTAGCAAATATCCAAAGTGTACTATAACTGCTATAATGGCATAGTTAACGCCGCCAAATATTTCTACTGGTAGCAAATAATTCAGCTGGATGAGAACCGGCTTTAAAATAATCTGCATTTTAATTATTTTTCATTTTCAAGATATTAGTTATTCTGTTTTGGAAAAACGAATAATCGCTAATTCTAAACTCCTGTTGTCTAAGCGAACTTAGTATTTGAAAATTGTCAACTTTGTGTAACACATATTGAGTTACTTATTTCATATAGTTTTTATTTTGTCGTAAAATGGGCGTAATTCTAACTCATGTTTGTAATTTTCACGCGATTCTAGATACTTGGAAACGCTTTGTTGCAAAGGAATGAATGATTTTATGCCAAATCTGGCAACCATTCGGTTTATTTTTTCAGTTTTTTATTAATATCTTCTAAAATAATTCGATTTTCGAAATTTAAATCAGCTTAGCAGGTTCCTCGGAATTTTTCGAATCTGTGGGCACCTTAGTCGAAACTCAAATCCCTACGGTTTAGAAGGAGTTAGGTCAACAAGCTTTGACGGCGACAGCGGCCTTTACTTTTTTTTTAAATAGAGAGATTCAGTTAATTTATTTAATAATTAAATAAACACTTTAATAAATTACAGCTTTTCAGAATAAACTTAAAATGATTGTATCATCAAAAATAATATCTGTATCGCAGATACATATTAAGAGTGAATTGTGAGCAGATGTTTTAAGTTCATTTAAAAATGTATTGAATTTGTAGTAACATTGAAGAAAATCTACATTTTTGTTTTATACATTCAAAAAAAAAAAAAATGTCATAAAAGTGAGAAACACCTTTCATTTCAACCATATAAGCTTTTGTTAAACAAAATCTTGCTCTTGCATCACTTCTCTTGTAATTTTCGTGGCATGCAAAGAAATTTTGATCCTTTACTGAAAAAGCAGTTTTATCATTGTCTATCATTGCATGCAGAATTATTTTCTTATAAAAAATCGTAGAGAATCTAAAAAAACAGCTATACATTAATAGATAACAAAATAATTTTCGTTAAGAGCTCAGATTGTAATAGTAGTTCCTGTTATTCCTGTTTGTACGTTCCTGTTACCCAGCTACTTGGAGACTTGGGCTGTCGAATGCCGTGAATTCTGTCTTCAACCTTGCTGTCAATCAAGTAGGCGTCCGCACTAAGTACGATGCCAATATGGTGGACTTGTAGGACTCTATAATTATCAGGTCGATGTAAAGACAAACGAACAGGCAGAGAACATAAAAGTAACCATGCAGGCCCGGACTGGGAGGGAGGGGCCCGCCCGTCTCGAGAAGGGGGGGGGTTATTGTGCAACCGATAAATAATAGAATGTGTTAACTTTCGAGGTATGGGGGGAAGTAGGGGGTTTTATGATTGATAATTAATATATATTGATCTATTAATTAATATGCGCCATTCATATTAATTAATCCCTTGTTCATTCGGGAACCCTCACTCAAAATATTTTGAGAACTACTTTTAAAATGAAGTGTTTTGAAGCCTTCTGGGGCGCAATTGCAGCTGCAGAAAATTTTTTATGTGTCAATTCATTCAAATGCTATCAGTTCAGGCCCGGACTGGCCAGGATGTCCGACTGTCTGCACTCTGCAGACGGGTGGGCCCCCACCCTCGGCGGGCCCCAAACAGAAAAAAGAAAGAAAATAAAAAAAAGAGTGCTATATACTGATAGCACTTAAAAGAAGTTTGACACTTGCAAAATTTTTTGCAGCTGCAATTGCGCCCCAGAAGACTTCAAAACACTTTATTTTAAAGGTAGTTCTCAGAAATTTTTGAGAGAGGGTTCCCGAATGAGCAAGGGATTAATTAATATGAATGACGCATATTAATTAATAGATCAATATTTTATTAATGCATTAATTATCAATCATAATTAATTAATAATAACACCTTCCTCCCCCCATACCCCGAAAGTTAACACATCCTAATATTTATCGGTTACACAATAACCCGGGCCCCCCTTCTCTTAAGACGGGTGGGCTCCCACCCTCCCTGTCCGGGCCTGATCAGTATAGCATTTTTTTTTTAATTTTCTTTCTTTTTTTCTTTGTTTGGGGGCCCTCAAACAAAAAAAAGAAGTCGCAAAAAAAAAGCGGGCTCAGCAGGGAGGGCCCGCTGAGGGCGGGGGCCCACCCGTCTGCAGACAGTCGGACACCCTGTCCAGTCCGGGCCTGCAACCAGGCAAAAGCTCGCGCAGTTGTGAGATAACGCTTGTGAGAATTGAATAATAGCTGGCATTAGGCAGCCCAGTCAATACAGCCGGTGTCGAACAGTCTTTTTTTTTGGGGGGGGGGATTTTATAAACGATTCAGAAGCTCGGTGGTGTAACGGTTAGTGCACTGTCCAGCTGTAATACACAGGTCCGGGGTTTGATTTGTGGGCTTGGGCAATGTTGATTTAGCCTTTCATTCCTTGAGTAGGTTAATGAAATGAGGACCAAGCTTGGTTAGGAACTTCGCGTCAGGCTAACCGAGGGATACGCTTCCGCATCACAGAGCCCATGGTCTTTAAAGAGTGGTTAAGCAGAGCAGGCTTTGGCCCCGCGTGGGCTGATGCGCTAATGTTTAGTTTCAGTTTACTAATAAACAATTTAAATGAATGGGGTTTAATTTAGGGAATGCAATCCCGCACTGTTTTTCGTTTCGCGGGATTTCATGATTAAGATGTGTTGATCACGCGGGATCGACATTTCATTCTAGTAAAAAGTAATTCCAATGGGGAAAAGTAAGATTTTAAGCACTACCAAATTGAACATTGATAATTTATCTTATTTGATATAATTAAAACAATACCTTACATAAATGAATACTACAGTCATGATATTCATAATAATATGCCGTTATTTCCCAAATGGTAAAAAAGAAGAATGTAAAAAAGACAATGAAAAGAGACCCTTGTCTTCCTAATCTTGATAGAAAATACAAAAGCATTCGACAAAAGTCTTTCTTTTCTTTTCTTTCTTCTTTTCCCTGAATTAGCCATACATTTTTGCATAATAACTAGAGTTCACTTTTTAAAGACATCCACATCACTGGCATGGGCGGCCATATAATTGTTTGGTTGGCGTGGTGACTAGTCAAGGGTCCTGCCCCAGAAAGATGAAATATTTAATGTTTATCCCATAGGTTCCCAACGTGGGCGATAACGCCCCCTTGTGGGCGTTTGAGGCTTTCAGGGGGGCGGTAAAAGAGCAAGAGAAAATTAGGACGCGTTGATATGGCACGGAGGGGCGTGGGAAGATTAACCAAATATAGTCTAAAAAAGACTTAAAAATCACTCTGATAATTCATTTCTATCACGTGTGCGAAAATTCACATATTTCGATATGAGACTTCGCTGTTGAAAGAAAGAGATACTTCTCTAATATACCTCTCTAAAACTTTTATTCCTCTCTTTTAAATGAAGAAGAAATTCGGTGGAGTTTAAATTCCAACAATATTCTATCTATTAGTAATTTTTTTTAATTTAATTCTTGTTTTCGCCATGCATAATGAACGCTCTTATTTCTCTGGAGTGGGAGGGGCGGGCGGTATTGAAATATTCACTAGAAAAGGGGGCACCAGTTCAAAAAAGGTTGGGAACCTATGGTTTAACCAAATGTGACAGCTTATGACAAGGATGGGTAAACAGCACTGTTATATCCCACGCCTGTCGTAATGAGATTTAAAATGTAAATGCATGTCGCGATATATTTAATAGGTAATGCGAATTAAAATTTTCAAAAATAAAATATGATTTTCTCGTCTTTAAAATGTGACTAAGAAATTAAACCAAAGAAAGTAAGTTTAATTCCTTTCACGCTAAAAGTGCGCAAAAGCTGCAGGATCAAAACCGCAAACAAACAATATGTTGTTTGCGTTTTTTTTCTTTGAGGGGGGGCTATGTAGCTGTAGCTTTCATCCTCTTTCTGTGCTGAGCCCTGGACGGGGGCCACCGACGGCATCGTATAGGAGGAAAAGGGGGGGGGCAGGGCCCGATTAACCTTTGAAGTGAGGGAAAGCTCAGTCTCATTTCGGGCCCCCCTTCCCCTTTTTGTTTGGATTAAGTAAAGTTTGTAATGATTTTCTTTGTTAAAAGGATATTTGATTGATTTAATTAGTTCTAATGATTTTATTTGAAAAAAATTTTTTTTCATTAATTTGAAATTTACCTTAGATAAAAATATGTTATTCATTATTTTCGCAATAGTTTACTTAATTGTAATGAGATTTTACAGTATTTTTAAAATTACTGTAAAAAGTAAACTAAAAACATTTCCTTACTACTGAAACATTAAACTTTATTTAGTCATATTTTTCATGAGACATGGGGCTTTTTTCGGGAATTCTTTGTTCGTTTTGATGACATCATAAAAATCACAACATGGAAGTTCAGAATTAATTTTGACCTTTAGACGATTTTTAACATTACATATTGAAAGTTTACCCCTTTCTACCGACCAAATGTTCCTGATAATAGAAAATTTTGTCTCAACTGGAACAAACGTCCAGAGTATAGACATCGCAAACTGAACTAATTTAGAAATGATGCTACATGGATTATCAAGACTTCTAAAATACCTTAAAAATAGCTTTCCACTTCTCTTCATTAAAAATCTTTAAAATAACTTAGAAGATCATTTAAAAACAAAATTTTGAATTTTTATCCGTTTTACAGTCATTTTTGGGCCACCTTCAAATTATGAGGGGAAGCTTAAGCTTCTCGAGCCTTTTCGCTAATCAGACTCTGAGGGGGGGAGGGCAAGGTGTCAAAATTTATATTTAAAAAAAAAAAAAAAAAAAAAAAAAAAAAGGCGTTAGGTAAGTCACAGAAGCTCTCTTAACAAAATTAGTAAAAAGCAAATATTTGCAATTTGACTAATCCTATAAAACGAAACACTCGACTAACCGTAGTCTTTCTGGGTTTCGAATACTTTAAAACAATTTTTCAGAAAAATTAAAAATAATGTAAATCCACTTAAATTTTCCAAGTTTCGGTTATTCGAACGATTGCTTAGCGAACTTAATTAGAATATAAAACTTACGGTAACATAAGAACAGTGCCATTTTCAGATCATATATTTAACAATTTTAATTTGTACTACAACATTTTAACTGAAATTTGAATCATTCAACAAAATGTCCTTTCAAAATTTTCAAGCCAGGATAGAAATGTGGTGCTGCCATCTACAGGCACAATAAGGGAGGAAAACGGTCAAAACTTTCAGATTATTTCTGAATAAATCATTCAACGATTGTTGTAGAGATAGTTTGAAAAGGCAATTTAAAAAGATTAACTATCTCAAGAGCAGACTTCGTATTGATTACTCAGATGTGTAATCGATTACGACTATCATCAAAACCAGGTTGCCCACCATGACACAGCCGTAAAAAATAGTTGCTTTACTAGTCTTCAGGGAACAAAATAGTTGCCTAATAGTAACCTCCAGATTACCAGTGAATGTGCGTTTAGACTACGTTTTTATTGTCGTTAGAGTTCTTATTGTAGCTATCGTTCTTAGTTATGACGTCAGTTAGCGACGGTAAAACTAGTTTTCTGGGATTTAAGTTCTTTCCAAATCCGTGCCTAACGTCTCTATAATTCCCCCTCTTCTTTTGTTAATAAGTTTCCAAGGTAGGGAAAGGATCATCAATCATTCTTCCGGCATGCACCGTACTCAACCCTTTTCGTTTCACCAGCTGATGCAAATACGTCATTACAAAACTTTAAAGTCCACAGTGTGAACGCTCTGATTCTTTGTGCTTACGATTTTTGCGACATTAGCTACAAGAAGAACGGTAAAAACGCTAGTCTGAACGCACCTTGACGCGTTTAGCAATAGGCATTAGAGGCGGCCCTGTGCCCCCAAGATTACCAGGGGCTCCTAAATTGCTACCCACACCTAAAATGCTGACTAGAAATCAAGCTTGAAATTGGGAAATCTTAACAGATTTGTTTACCCCAGCCCCGGACTGACCAGGTCGACGATACGGATATACTAATTTATAATTAGAGTAATTTGATACATATATCAGAGTAATTGGATTATTTATTTCCAAGCATTCTTACGACTTTATGCAGTGTCGCTACGGATGACCCCTTAGCTTGAGGGGGGGGACGAAGAGTCAGGGCCCCCAAATCTCTAAAATAGTTAAATGTGGATTTTAGGCGCTTAAGAATATATATAATTTCCAAATATTACATATTCTAATATTCTGTTCCCTCTAAATTCCTCATTAAGGGGTCCCTTTTCAATCTCTAGCTGAGGGTCCCCAAAAGGAGCCCGGTTTACCCACATTCAATGGAAGTTTTTATAACTGACAATATCAAATTCAGTTAAAAAGATTTGTGGGCAGTTGGCAATACTGCGTCTACATTTAGAAATGTCATTCGTCAGTAGAGATAGACATATGCAGTAACTACAGCGACCTGTTCGTTCAAATCAAGTCAGTGAAGTGAATCCGTTCATTCTGAGTCATAGATGAAACAAAAAAAAATTGATTTTGACGAGGTGATAGGGTAGGTGCACCAGTAATTGACGCTTCAGCAGATAATTTAATATAATAAGCTTTTACTATAAAAAATTTGTCAAATGGTGCAGTGGCTTAGCCAGAAATTTTTCATGGGGGGGGGGGGTACAACTACTGCAACTCGCATATATGTATACGTGTGAGTGATAAGTGAGGGAAGAATATACATTTTGTATGGCAAAAAATTCCTCATGGGAGACGGGGGTTGTGACGCCCCCCTTCAGGCTACGCCACTGAAATGGTGCTGTCTAGTACTTATTTAGACATTTGCCTTCAATTTTATGCAATTTGTTTTACCTCCAAAGGCTTCTAGGAATCGGAAACTAAGATTTTAAACGCAGTGCTAGAAAAAAAAAAGTCTGATTCTCAGTAGCAGGCTTAATTCTGTAAACAAAAATTTGTGCATTTTGAAAAGATTTTTGAAAAATCTCAAAAATTTCTATTTTAAAAAAAAAATCGCTCCCTGCAGTTTGAGTGACCACTTATCATGTCACCAAATTTCATTAATTCGCTTTAGCTGTTATTATGTAATGATCTAACAAATACTGCAGTTTGAAACGATTTTCGGAAAATCTCAAAATGTAATCTAAGTTTTTAAAACATTGCTGCTATAGTTTAAGTAGAGTGATCGACTATCATGTCACCCAGTTTCGTTTCATTCACCGTAGTCGTTATTACAGGTATAGATGTGGGGAGAAAAATTTTCTACAGAAAATTTTCGACTATGTTTTTCCGGAAAATTTTCAATGTCAAAAAGACAATTTTCATGGAACATATTTGAGCTTTCTACATTTCCTTTTATTAGTCAATTTCTGTACTATTTAAACAAAAAATAGAAGTCATAATTCTAACATTGTAATCTATATGAATAAAATTTAAGTTTGATTCTGTTTTATACTTTCAAATTCTGCTTCTACTTCTGAGCATGACTTATCAAAGGAATGCACAGACACAATATTCTCTGTTAGTAGTAGTAATTCTGATTTAGATTACCCCGTGCTCTTCAGTTCAAAGAGTGACCCATAAAGTTTGTAGAAAAAATTGTGATTAAAATATTCTAAATAATATTTTATTTTTTTTCCTGAAAATTCGTATTGAATAAATTTTTTCTAAACCAAAAAAAGGAAAAAGAAAAAGGAAAGAAATCAAAGCTAACATATTTTTATAGTAATTTGTTTATTCGTGAAATGTGTTAGAATAACTAATTTTTTATTTTTTGTAGAGAAATATGCAGTTATTTTGGAAGATATTTTATTTCCATTTCAGCTATTCACAGATCAATTTAATAAATAAAATATTTTGTCCAATATGGTTTTTTAATGAATTACTGAGACATTATATGGGTTGAATAATTATTAAAGAATTATATTTTAAATTATCAGCTTTATACATGATTAAAACCTTTTAAATCACAATTTCTGTGCTTTGTTACAAATGTAATTTAGCTTATATTATGTTGAAAGGGCAAAACTCAAAAGGACATCACAGAGCTGATAATAATACTCCAGTTTTGTTTACTTGTAGCTTCTAGTGAATGCGAGTTTAATATTACAATACCTTATTGTGTTAATGGCTTAGAAAATTTTCCGGAAAACCCACAACTCTAATTACAGGATGCGCGAACAAAAACTTACGTGGTTTCAAACAATTTTCGCAAAACCTCAAAATCTCATCAAAATTTTTAAGAAATTCGGCTCCTCTTTGTTGAATGACCACCTATCATGTTAGCAAATTTAATTTCATTTGCTTCAATCATTTTTACGTCATTGCATTAAAGAATAAATCAGAATGTTTTTCTACACATTTCTTGGGTGTCAATTACTGGTGCATAAAGAGTCAATCACTGGAGCAAAAATGTTTTTCTTGGTGTCAATTACTGGTGTCGCCACCATGTCAACTTATAAAATATTTTTAAAAAAATAGAAATTTGCAATATTCTGTAATATATATTACACCCTTCAAGAATTTTTAAAGCTTATTTAAATTTTGAAAACAAAAATTTTATTTCTAGATAGTTTTAGTAATTAGTAATTACTAGTTAATGCTTATTACTGCTCTTAAAGTGCCAATTACTATTGCACTTACCCTAAACGAATTTGCAAAAAGGAAATGAAGAAAGAAAACGTTGTTAGTGGTAAATAAATAAGCAAATGAATTAAAAGTACTATAAGTAAAATTCTTATCTCTCGTAATGTTTAAAATGTAAAATAGGTCGTAATATTTAGCCAATACAAGACTAGGGTTCTTTTTTTTTTTTTAATATTAGATTGCATCACCAGTTTTTGTGTTTCATGCTCTAAAGAAACGGGCGTGTGAGGGAAAAATCCCAATTTACAAGTTAGTTCGTCCCTCCATAGGTTTTTTTTATGCCAATTTCCAGTTCAGTATGTGTGTGTGTGTGGGGGGGGGGGATAGTCATGTACTAAGGGGCCCCAAAATTTGGAAACCGCCTAAGACCCCAACAATCATAAACTCGCCACTGCAGATTACAAAATAGTATCATTTATTATAAAAATAGTAATCTCTTTATCGATCTAAACAGACTGAAATCTTAATACAGTGCATCCCAACGTTTATAGACATATTTTTTTTTCCATTTTACAACTGAAAAAGATGAATCAATATTTCAAAACGCATTGTTAATTATAATTAACATCAAGACAATAATAATACTACACAAAAATAATATCACACAATCACAGACTTTGCGATAAAAACTAAAAATGAAAATTTAGTGTCCCAAAAGTTTATGTACAAATCATTTTTTTTCTTTAACATTAAAATTTTTGAGACATTTTTTTTAATCATTTCAAAAACTCGATGGGGATACTCGAAATAAGAGTTTGAAGATTCTGGCTTTAGAGAAAATCAACTTCTTTCAATTTACAGCTTTACATTTTGAACTGTTGCAAATCGATGCCTATTAGCATATACGTCTCAAGCTAATATTCCCCAAAGGTTCTACACTATGTTCAAGTTAGGACCTACGGCTGGCCAGTCCATACAGCTACTTGGTTTTGTCTAATCCACAGCATTGTGGAGTTTCAGACTGAAAGCAGCAATTATATATCTGATATATCCAGTTGTCCCCCCACCCCACCCCTAGCAATTTTCCGAATAGGAGTAACTGTACTTCAAGCATTTTCTGGTAATCTTCGGAACACTGATGACCTTTTAAAAAAACAATATTGGTAGTTCCATTATAGGAAAATAAAATGCTCCCCATACCATGAGTGAAACCTCTCTTTGCTGTCTGCTGAAAAAAAGTTTGCAGTTCTTTAGAGGTATTGTGCCAGTAATATGCCCAACGATAGGGGCCATCTAAATTGAACTTCTTTTCATCACTGGAGAGAACACTCAACCATTCATCTGTCCTGTTCATATGCTTTCGAGCCCACTGAACACGAGTGTCTCTATGCCTTTTTCTCAAGTTTGGTGAACGAAGCATTTGCGATAAGCGAGCAATTTATTTACCTGCAGCCGTCAATGCACCGTGAATTTTGATACTGGAATGATCACTTCTTTAGAAATTAATAGTATAGACAAGTTCAGGGTTGAAGCTAACCTGAAGATCTCTGTCTTGCCGTTTAGTTGTTTTCTTTGGTCGCCCAGTGCGAGATTTTGCTTTCAAATTGTCACCTTTTGACAGAATTTGATAAATACCAGCCCTACTAAGTCCAAGTTTTCTTGCAATATCTACTCCTTTAATTTCACGAGCTTCCAAACAATAGATTTGGGCAATTTTAGTTTCAGAAAACTGCACGTTGCAAGGCATCTTTAGAATCGGTGGAAGAAAGAAAGACAGCTTCGCTTTTATCTCATAAAGCTATTGAATGACCAGGACGTGAACTTGAAACATGCAAATTTGGAGATCAGCTTTTCAATCAACTTTTAACACCGGTTGTGTACACACTTAAACCAAACGAGCGAAATTCGATCAGTCGGAGCGAAAAGTGAGCTTCTCCTTTAGGAGCGTTTTTCGATCACAAGAGCGGAGCGGGATATAACAATGAGCGGGGAGGGAAAATTCTCGGAAAAGATAGGAAGCGAGGAGAGGATTCTCAGAAAAAGGACTACGTAAAGATCCCTTTCGCGGAAAAACCGGTCGGTTTCCAAGGAAACAGATCGCTCCGCAGTGTATCGTTTTTTTTTTTCGCTCTTTGGGTTTAAGCGTGTATATATTTTTGGAACAGCATTATTTTTTATATTAAATTTATGACAGCTTGAAGCACTTTAAGCATTTTACTATTTCTGTTGCATCAATACATATTTGCATATTTTTTTTTTCATCTTTCTTACTTGTTTGATTAACTCTTAAAAAAAAAAAAAAAAAAATGCTAGTCTGGACTTTTAGGACGCACTGTAATAAGCAAAGTTGATCATCCTTCTATTTCAAAAATTTTACATTTTCTGTTTTCTGTGAAAGAAGTAATGTACAGTTGAACCTCGTTAACACGAAGTTGAAGGATAGCAAAAATCTTTTCGTATTAACTGATATAACATCAAAAGGCATTTAGAATGGTTTTAAAAATAAATCACTAAAACAAATACAAATCAAGAATTTAAATGATATCTGGCCAGATATATTTTATGGTAATTGTAAGTTAATTAGTATTTTTTTACGCAAAAAGGTATATGTCTAATATAATACAAACAGACAAACCCATACTCACACAGACAGACGCAAGACGGTAGTATATTTACTGTAACCTATCTACAGGGATATTAACTCCAACATTCTATTTGGGAGCAGAAAAAATTTCATTTGGGAGCACCTCGGGAGCAGAAAAATTCCATTTGGGAGCACCTCGGAAGCACAAAAAATACAGTTTCCGAGAGGAAACCTAAGATTTGGGATCAGAATTAACATGATTTTGGAACATAAAATTGAAGATTTGGGAAATTTCAAAAAGGGCACTTTGGGGTTCCAAGAGAATGTACAGGTACATAACATATATATATAAAAATACTTACTTCTATGCATCATCTGTACATAAAATCTAACACTACTTCTGTATCTATAGGTAATAGCTATGAATTAAAAAATAAGATTAATGCTCTACACGATGTAATTAATATATCAACTTATGATTTTATAGACTTATTCAATAGTATACCACTAGACGACTTATACAATATAATATTGAATCTATTTATACATAGTAATAATAATATAACCCTGCCTTCTTACATAGATACTATGTATTTCGAAAATCTTTTAAAGTTCATAATCTATAATAACTACATTCTACATAATAATAAATTATATAAGCAAGTTATAGGAATACCACAAGGTGGTTCCAATTCCAGTTACTTAGCAGACCTATATTTATATAATTATGAAAAAAATTACAATAATCCTTCTCTTATAATATATAGGTACATAGATGACATAATAACAATAGCTACTGACAATACTTATAGTGATACTGACCACCTACCCATAGCCTACCATTCAGCCCTAGAACTAATAAAAAATCCTAATAATAATAGAATAATTAATTTTTTAGACTTACAAATTAGAATCAATGACGATAAGAGTCTATCCTTTAATATATATAATAAAAGAAATGACTTTAATTTTCAGGTTAATACTTTCACTCATTTCAATTCATGTATGCACACTTCTGTGTTTAGAAATATTATCTCTAATCATAAGTATAGAATAGAGTCTCTATGTACCAATAGTTTTAAGGCCAATAACTTAACTGACCTATATAAAACTGCTATAAAATATAATTATCCCAGTAAATTTCTAACTTCCATTTTATATCCTCTATGTAATCAAAAAAACTGTATGTCCTAATCAGAATATTGGTTGGTGAGGATGGGGTTAGTTGTTGGTTCTTTCTATATTTAAAAAAAGAAAAAAAAACTATATATATATATTATATATATATATATATATATATATATTAAAACTGGTTTGAAAATATCTGATCCCCGAAACTTTAACATGCAGAGTTGTAATATGTGTTCTGACTTACAATGCGTAGTTAGATTTTTTCCAATTTGTCTTAGTTTCCGCCCCCCCCCCTTCTTTTGGAGAAAATATCCTGTAGAAGTAAGTGTAAGCGAAATAGGAAAAATGATTTGTTGATAATGCACTCTATAACAAAAAAATCGACGCACCAAGAAACAATCATCCGATTGCTTTGAAATTTCGTATGCATGAATGTTTTGAATAGATATGCAAATGATTCAAATTTGGTGTCCAATGAATGAATAGTTTGATCTCTAGCGCATCGGAACTGCGCATCCAGCAGACGTATATAAGGAGCAGTTCTTCAACGGTTGTTAAAACTTTCGGTTTGATTGCGATTCAGATGACCTTTCAACAACTTAAAAAATGACTCGCTGCAGGATTCGTGCTCATTACGAGCAATTGTCAGAGTTTGAAAGAGGTAATATCATTGGATTGAAAGAGGCCGGTTGGACTAATCGGAGAATCGCTCGTCATTTGAGTCGAAGCGATGCGACGATTCGAAAATTCTGGCAAGGATGGGTGGAAAATGGCAGAGTGCAGCGTCAGGATGGTAGCGGTCGACCTAGGGCTACAACAGACCGTGAGGACAGAGTGATGGTCCGATCAGCTGTCACAGCGCCTTCTTCATCTCTATCAACCATCAGACGTTCAACCCAAACACCAGTGTCCATCATGACCATTCACAGACGGTTGAGAGAGCGAAATCCACGCTCGCGCCGACCGTTACGCCACCTGCCACTCACGCTTGCACACTGCCGAGCCAGATTACAGTGGTGCAGGGCTCGATCAGGTTGGAATGATGCCGACTGGGGACGTATAGTCTTTAGCGACGAATCCCGCTTCCAACTGTGTCCTGACGATCATCGAAGACGTGTTTGGAGACGCACAGGGCAGAGGGGGATCCTGCTTTCACTATTGCACGCCACACCGGCCCTCAACAAGGCATCATGGTCTGGGGTGCCATTTCCTTTGACAGCCGGACCCCTTTGGTCGTCATTAGAGATACACTTACTGCACAGCGGTACGTGGACGATATCCTAAGACCTGTTTTACTACCGTTCCTTTTGCAGTGCCCTGAGCTGGTTTTTCAGCAGGACAATGCCAGACCACATACGGCTCGTGTTGCTCTAAACTGTCTGCAAGCTTGTCAAACTCTTCCTTGGCCTGCCAGATCGCCAGATCTCTCTCCCATCGAGCATGTCTGGGATATGATGGGAAGACGATTGCATGTGGCACGGTTTGTTGATGACCTCGTTCGACAATTGGAGCGAATTTGGCAGGAAATACCGCAGGAGACCATCCGGGAGCCTTATCGGTCTATGCCACGCCGTGTGGCAGCTTGTATCCAGGCTAGCGGCGGGTCAACACCTTATTGAACTTGTTACTGTAACTCTGAAATAAATTATTCAATTGTTCTGAAATTTTAATCATTTACTATTCTGTACATTGTCTTCCGATCCACCAATTTTCGTCTCAATCGGACACCTCCATCTTGGTGCGTCGATTTATTGGTCTAAACATGAGTTAAATATGTGAATTAAATCTGTACATAACTAGAAATTTTTGATTTAAAAAAAAAAGTTTTAATATAAGTAATTTTGAGTTTTCTGCTTAATTATTTTTTTCTCAAAATTACGTGTGTGTGATGTAGATGTTTATTATTTATAAGAATAGTACATTTATTGAAGAAGGTTTCAGAAATTTTTAACCAGACATGATTTGTTAGGCAGTAGGGGAAGGCAGAGGGACTGTTAATTTTTGTTCCTCAATTTTATCACACTATCACTACTGGACCACAATTACTGGATCACATTCATATACAATATTTCACTTATATTGGTATGAACTTTTAAACAGAAAAGGTCTGTCAGTGTAAGTGGATTAGGATAGATGTGTTTAGCATGTAATAAAAATAATAAAATTTCTGCACTGCAGGATGTATAAAATTTAATAATATAAAAGAATTTTATTTAAATTCTTTTGTTCGCAATAATTATTGAATGATTACCAAGTAAAAGATTTTTAAAGTTACTGAATATATACCTTTATTACTATTAGACATTATTTGGAATTGCATCAAACAATTTAACTCATCCATCAATTGATAACTATAGAAATTGCGAAAATTGAATTCAGAACACAGAAGATTGCTAGAATAAATGACATAGTCATGTAAATTTTGTATTACATTTAATGGTTGGAATGTACACCGTATCAAATCACTGAAATATATTTGTTCTTCCTCTTTCACTTCTAATTTAATGTTTCCTCATTCATGAAAAATGAATATAAGATTTTTAAAAAGCACTATTCTTTAAAATAAATAAAAATAATTACTACATGTAAGTATTTCAGCAGGTATAAAATAATTTTTTTTAACTCGCAGAATTGTCCAAAGGTGTGAAATAAAGTTTATAAAGCTTTATGTTAAATTTTTGTAACATACTTAAAAAGGTCTCTTTAAAATCACTAAATTTTCTTAAGCCTTGCTTTAATCTTTTGAAAATGAAAAAAGTATTAATATTTTATTTTAACTATCAAATGTTTTTAATCAGCTTAAAATAATTAAAATAATAAAAATAATTAACATCCTGGTGCCAGAAGTACTCAAACAAATTATATATTAAAAAACCTTCCAGAATTATTTAATTTTTTTTAAAGTTTTTAAAAACTGAAAATAAGCTTAAATTGATGACAGTTTGTTTTATGACTAACTAGCTGTTAACTTATGACACAGTTTGTTTTCTTAAGACATCCTTTCCCAGTTGGAACTAGCTATCTTTTGCTTTTAATATTTTTTCTCCATTCATTAAAATATTGAGAATTTAAAAAAAAAAAAAAGAAAAAAAAAAAAAGAAACAGAAGATATATAATGAATATTTAGAATGCCAAATCTTGCCAATAGTCTGATTTACTAAATTCTGCAGTTACTCCACTTTTATATAATTAAAACTTTGGCGTAATAAGAGGGGGGCGCCCGGGTGCAAAGCCGTACCCGGGGGGGGTGTCCGCCCCCCCCGAAATTTAAAATTTTGTACACAAAACAATAATAATGAAGCATTTTTGTGAAAAATGTAGCCTTTTTCACCTTTTGGTCCCCCTTCCCCCCGAAATTTTTTTCTGGGGATGGGCCTGCCCGGGTGGCAAGATAAAAAAAAAAAAGATGGTGGACGGCAGGACACTTAAAAATAATATGGTGGAAAACTAAATACCCGAATGCTGAAACTTAGAATGAATGGGGCAGCAAACTGAAGGACCGCACCGGTGCGCCAATAACCCTAGCGCTACACTGCTAAAGCAAAAGATCATCATTATGCTCTTTTTTTGGCAAAATCATAATGTGTTTCAATTGCTATATTCGCAAATCGCACGATTTTCAGATCGATCGCGCGACTGTCGGTCTGGAGTTTTTGTCGGTTTCATCAGATGTAACGTCAATAAACGTTAGAACTCTTTAAAAAGTCATCCAACCAAGGCACCCCCCTTAGGAGAAATTCTTTTGTCTAGGCATGCCATAACAAACAAGCAAATCCCGCAAAATTTTCGAATCGCAAAATGTCGTTTTGCTATGGCATACTTTCTGCATCATCCTTAATTAATGGTTAGTAAATAACTGTTATACATTAACCCATTTGTGCCCAGATATTTTTGCGACTTCCTTCGATTTTCGCTAATACCAGTGTTACTTGTTGGTGTGATAAAACAAGAACGTTTAACAGTAGAACAGACAATAACATTTATTAACTAAAATCAACAGAAGGTGTATCAATAGAAAGATTAAACATAAAACATTTAGCGCTCTTGTAGTGAGAAGGGATGCCCCAAACGGCATTCACGGGCGAGTCATCGAAACTGACTTGCATTCAGAGGAGCAAAGCTGCTTATTTTTCTCCATCGAGTCTGCGCCTGCGCCAGCTGGTACGGAGGATCTTCGGCTCGTAAAGTCGACTTAGAGCGCGCTTTTTCGACCAGCGCTTGCCTTGGAGCGGGCTCTGAAATGCAACGCCACACCACCTCCCTTCCTGGAAAAAAATCTGAAACGAGAAAGACTAGAAGAATTTTAGAGTTCAGGATACTTTTTTGTAAATTGGACCTTACGTCCATACCGGGTTCGATAAACGGGTGTTGTAACAACTGGCGGCACTGTTTCAGTGGCCGTAGAGGGAAGTGTTTCATCATTTGATGGTACTTTTTCAGTTGTATGATCTGGCAGCGAAACATCTTTAAAAGATGGTGCTGGAAGAGGATTTAGAGAGGGCATATGAGCAGGTTTCAAACGATCAATTGACACTGTCCTTTCCTTGCCGTTAACAACGATATTGAAGGTTTTATCACCTCGTTTAAGTACTTTGTGAGGCCCTGTATACGGGGTACATAGAGATGGCTTGACAGCATCTACCCTGAGAAAAACGTGTGAACATGTATGCAAATCTTTAAAAATAAAAATCTTTGTTGAATTATGACTAGTAGTAGGAACTGGTTTTAAAAGTTGCATATGCCTATTTAACCTAGCAAAAATTTTGCTATCAGGTGTATCGGCTGTTGTAGCTGTAAAAAACTGTCCTGGTAGTCTAAGATTTTCTCCATATACTAGTTCACTTGGTGAAGATTCTTTCTTCTCTGTAAACCGTGCGTAATCCCAAAAGAACCATGGGTAAAGCTTCAGTCCAATGAATGGAGGTATGGCACATTATGGACTGTTTTAGCACTCTATGCCAGCGCTCAATAATCCCGTTTGACTGTGGGTGATATGCCGTGGTATGTGACAGATTTATTCCAAAATTCTTTGCTAGTGATCGTATTACCTCACCCCTAAACTGTGTACCTCTGTCAGTTGTTATGCGCTCGGGTATTCCAAACCGCGCAATCCAACCGCTGTAAAATGCATTTATGACTGTTTCAGCTTTTATATCCGGAAGTGGAAAAGCCTCTGGCCACCTTGTAAACCTATCCATACACGTTAAGCAGTATGACATACCGTGCGAAGATGGTAAAGGTCCAATCAGGTCGATATTTATATGTGAAAAACGCTGACTTGGAACTTTAAATTCACCGAAAGGAGAATGTACATGCCGAGAAACTTTGGCTTTCTGACAGGGAATACAGGTTCGCGATAACTGCGCAGTTTGCTTTTTTATGCCTGGCCATACGAAGCGATCCGTGATCAATTTCACTGTTGCTTTAATACCAGGATGAGCAAGACAATGCATTGTATTAAACACTTGTATTCGAAATTCTTCCGGAATATAAGGGCGAATCGTAGCTGTAGAAGTATCACAATATAGAGAGTAATCAGAATTCGGAATAGGTAGTTTCTGTAACTTAAAAACGGTATTAGGATTTGACAAGAGTTCTTTAAGTTGTTCATCGGATTCTTGGGCCCACGCTATAGCTGGAAAGTCCAAAGGCTCCGGAAACTGCACTTCGTAAATCCTTGATAAGGCATCGGCTACTGTATTTTTTGAACTAGCCATATAACGAACATCAGTGCTAAATTCCGCAATGAAATTAAGCTGATTGATTTGTCGTGGAGAAAGTTTATCATATTTTTGTGAAAATGCTTTAATTAAAGGCTTATGATCAGTAAAAATTATGAAGTTAGTTCCTTCCAAAAGATAACGAAAATATTTAATTGCAGCAAAAATCGCTAAAAGTTCACGATCGTAAGTGCTGTATTTCATTTCAGTAGAGCTTAATTTTCTTGAGAAAAATCCCAGAGGTTCCCATCCATCTTTGTTATGTTGCTGGACGCAAGCGCCTATGGCCTTGTCTGAAGCATCACACATTATTGCGATTTGAGCTTTTAAATTTGGATGTTTTAAGGACGTTATCTCTTTCAATACTCTCTTGCAATTTTCGAAGGATCTTTCGGATTCCTCTGACCAATTCAATACTGATTTATCATTCTTTTTACCAGGTCCCAACATTGCATGCAATGGGAGTTGTGTTTCAGCTGAATGGGGTAAAAATCTTCTATAGAAATTTAAAATACCCAAAAAACGTCGAAGTTCAACGACAGTATTTGGCTTTGGAAACTCCTCAATCACTTTTACTCTGTCGGGTAAAGGGGTTATACCTGTTTTATCGATCATGTGTCCCAAAAATTTTACTTGTTCTGCTGCAAATGTGCACTTTGGCAAATTAACTTTTAATTTGTGTTCTTTTAAGCGAGAAAAGACTTCTGTTAGGTGAAGTAGATGTTCATTTAGGTCATTAGAAGCTATTAGCAGATCATCTATGTAAACAAAGCAAAAGTCTAATCCTTCCAAAACTTGATCCAGAAGACGTTGCATGGTTTGGGCCGCGTTTCGTAATCCAAAGGTCATAAAATTATATTGGAATAAACCGAATGGCGTAATAATAGCGGTCTTTGGCATGTCTTCTTTATTCATTGGAACTTGATGATATGCTTTTCGTAAATCTAATGTGCTAGAAACTTTCTTTCCGTATAAATTATATGTGAAATCATAAATATGTCGGATTGGATAATTATCAGGTATTGTAATTGCATTTAAAGCACGATAATCGCCACATGGACGCCACGTACCGTCGGATATCTTAACCATGTGCAGTGGACTACTGCAACAACTTTTCGAAACGCTACAAATTCCTTTTTGTACTAAGTATGAAAATTCTGCTTTAGCTGCTGCTAATTTGTCTGGTGACAGACGTCTAGCTTTAGCCGCAACCGGTGGGCGTTTGGTTTCTATTGTATGGCAGACATTTGACTTATTAGACGTTTCAAAATTATCATCAAATAAAGAACTGTATTGTTTTAATAACATATCGAATCTTTCAGACGGATGAACGAGGGTTATTCTTTGACACAGTACCTGTGAAATTTTACCTCGAGAAGAAACGCTAGTCAAGCTGTCAATCAATTTTTTAGACTTTAAATCGACGATTATTCCAAAATTATGCAAGAAATTTGCACCGAGTATAGGTCGAGATACATCAGCTATTGTGAATGTCCAAGGAAAAATTCTACGAAGGCCGATATCTAAATTCAATATCTTTTTTCCAAATACATTAATTTTAGTACCATTTGCAGCTAACAAATTTAAAAGAGACTTTGAATTATAAAAGCGCTCATCAGGTGTAGGTGGAATAACACTTAAATCCGCTCCGGTGTCAACTAGTAGGTCTATGCCCAAATTTCTTTCGCGTACTATTAAGCGACAATTTTTTAAAGCCTCAACATTCGTCGCTGAAAATGCCTGGCTATTTAGTTTTCCGACGAAAAAGAGCAAGGTTTCGTGCATTTAGTTGCCTTTTCACCAAACTTAAAATGATACCAGCAAGACCTCCCCTCACTGTCAGAACGACGGGTAGAAGTATTACGTTTTCGAGAAACTGATTTATTTCGAGAATACAGAGTAAAAAGTTTATCAACTCTCTTATTTAGTTCGTTAATCTGGATTTGCAAATCGTTTAGCGCTTTATTTGTAACTTCTAACTTTTCCGGTTTTGAACTTAACTCTGTGCTATTCAAAGATGACAAATTCGTTACGTCAGCAATTTTATCAGCCATTACAGCTAATTTATTTAATTCATCCTCTGAAGCAGCCAAAATAGCTTGTATTTGTGTAGGCAAACGCTGCAACCATAAGGATTTAAGCAATCCCTGACCAATATTAGTTCCCGCTAACTCCTGCATTTCGCGGAGGAGGAGGGAGGGATGCTTGTCTCCTAAATTTACATCTTGCAAAAGTTTTCTTAACCTACGTTCCTCAGAATCAGAAAAAATAGCTATCAGGCGTTTTTTAAGTACACTATATGCATTATCATCAGGAGGAGAATCAATTATGTCACTAACCTGAGATAGAACTTCTGTTTCGATGTTTCCGATCACAATATGATATTTCGTTATACTTGATGTTACACCAGAAGTTATGAACTGGCTTTCAATTTGACGAAACCACACAGATGGATTTTCTTTCCAAAAGGGCGGCACCTTGACAGAGACCCTATTCAGAGTAGCACTCGCATTTTTGTCAGCCTCTTCAGATCCTGTATCCGTCATCTTGAGTAAAAGCTTTAATTGACTTTCTTTGAAACTTTTTTCCGGGTCACCAGTGTTACTTGTTGGTGTGATAAAACAAGAACGTTTAACAGTAGAACAGACAATAACATTTATTAACTAAAATCAACAAAAGGTGTATCAATAGAAAGATTAAACATAAAACATTTAGCGCTCTTGTAGTGAGGAGGGATGCCCCAAACGGCATTCACGGGTGAGTCATCGAAACTGACTTGCATTCAGAGGAGCAAAGCTGCTTATTTTTCTCCATCGAGTCTGTGCCTGCGCCAGCTGGTACGGAGGATCTTCGGCTCGTAAAGTCGACTTAGAGCGCGCTTTTTCGACCAGCGCTTGCCTTGGAGCGGGCTCTGAAATGCAACGCCACACCAGCAATAATAGATAAATTTCTGATGTCAACTTCTTGAATAAGGGATGATTTCTTTTGAAATCATTATGTATAAAAATTGAAATTTCAACATACTACTGGGTCATGTTAAAATATTTTGTAGAGTTGAGGGTCAATACTCGAGAGTAAAGGCCAGGAAAAACAAATAACGTTTTCGACTGCTAGCGAAAATGCCGCCCCAAAAAAGGGAGGCTAGGCATAAATGGGTTAAGAATAATATGTACTAAGAATGCCGATTAAAAAGAGGAAATCCTTTAGGGGGAAATTAAAAAAAAACTTGCTAGTGTGTAAAATTATTAAAAACATCCTGAAGAGAGCAATAACTATATACAGCTGGGGACGAACTCTGAAATAATGATAGTTTGATAATTTGCAACTACTTATTTATCAAACGTAGCTACCGATATTTGAGGATTGACAGATGGAATCTGAAATTTTTAGATAACAGAATATTTGAAAAAGGCATTTGTGGGAAAGATCCGATTTCATAGACGGTTTTTGTGAAAGGGCCGCTTTCAATCGAACCTATTTTTATGATGGAGTTATTGTACTGAATCGAATTTCTGTGAATGGACCGTTTTAATTAAGGTATTTTCGTGATGGGCCGCAAATGGTATGTAGGAAATAAAAAGTGGTGATTGCCGACTAATAATAATAAAAATGTAAAAGCAAGAGGGTGCAGAAAGAAGAGAAATAGGACCGCCGGGCGCTAAAAAGACGATAAAAGGGCCGATGGGCGCTGCGCCCTGCAAAATCAATCTACAGACAACACTTACACAATAAATGCAGATAAGAAAAGCAAAGTTTGCAAGTGTGGCAAAAAATTAAGAGTCAAAATGGCGTATTCGGTGCAAAAATCGGCAAAAAGCACAGCTCGGCGCAAGATTTGCATTTTGGCACAGAATTAACATCCCTGTATCTATATAAATAAAACAAAGTTGGGTTAGTTACACCATTTATAACTCAAGAACGGCTGGACTGATTTCAATGATCTAATTTGTTGGATTCGTCTCAACTCCGAATAGCAGAATAACTTTTAAAATATCGGATGCCGCTAGGTGGCTCTGCAAAACATCGAATTCTATTCAACCGCTTGCTAAGAAAATATTGTTTAACCTATTTTGACGAAAATTGGTACGTATGGATATTTGACCACAGAGAAGAATTTTACACTATCCATTTTGCTATAACTTGCCGCTAGATGGTGCTGAAGAACGTCGAATTCTATTCCGTTCAACCAATCTTGATGAAAATTGGTTATTTGTAGATATTCGAACACTGAGAATATTTTTGCACGATCCATTTTGCTATTTATCTTCCGCTAGATGGTGCTGCAGAACATCGAATTTTAATCCGTTCAAGCTCTTGCTGTAAAAATACCGTTTAACTGATTTTGATGAAACTTGGTACACATAGATATTTGAACATGGAGAATATTTTTACACTATCCGTTTTGCAACAACTTGCAGCAAAATGGCGCTGCAGTGCATCAAGTTCTATACCGTTGACCAATCGCCATGAAAAATTTTATACTTGTACATTTGAGCACGGACATTATATTCTAACTATCCAATTATCTGTTACTCACTACTAGATTGCACAGCAGCGCATTATTATTTTAACTAGCCATTGAAAGGCTGTGCAGTGCACTAACTTCTTAACCGGACAATTGATCTTTATGAAAAATGAATATATAGATTCTTGAACACTGAGATATTTTTGTGTTATCCATTTTGCTATAACTAACCACTTCATTGTGCTGTAGCACATCATTAATTTAATTTGCCACTAGATGGTGCTGTAATACACAAATCATTGTAATGGGTGCGGTACTTTCAAACTAGTTTAACCACCAAAACAGGGGATTACCCCAAAAATTCATAACAGTATAATGCAGTTATTGTTTTGCAGACTTTAGCAAGTCGAGATTTGACGAGATTTTTTCTTCTATTTACTTTCACAACAAATAGGGTCATTAAATATCTAAAGCCGGGCCAGCCAAACTAATAAACTTTATTTTCTAGATTCAGAGGGGGCTCCTCCATTTGAGCAGATGAACTCCCAATGGAAAATCTAAAAAATTGACATATTGCATTTAAAAAAAAAAAGATTAAAAATAAATATTTTTGTGAATTTTTCTCTCCCCCACTATTACTAAATACTCTTATTATATAGCTAATGCATTATATTGCAGGGTTCTTACGGGTCCTTAATTTTCAAAAATTTTGAAAAATTGTCCTAAATGTTCCACGATTTGAGATACTCGAGAGAGTTTCTTCCCATATTTTATGAAAAACAGGACCATTTTAAAAGTATAACTATATTACAATGTTTCAGAAGTTCGGAATTTTAGCAAATCCAAGATCAATACGAACTCTATTGTAGGACACTACAGCACGAACACCAGTCTATTTTTCCAGTGTCGTCTTATTTCTGACCGAGGTTGAACTTGTCGTACTTCCGACCGCTTCTGTTTAAAAGCAGCGGTCGGAAGCTTTTAAAAACTTGTCTGGGGGTTGAACTTGTTTTGAAAACTGGGGTTGAACTTGTCTAGCATGCCCATGGAATCTAAGAAGCACTTTAAGTTTCATATATTCCAGGTTTTATTGGAGCCCAAGTAGATTGGGCGATATCAAGGATAGAAGATACTGGGCCTACAGACTTGAGCACTGAAATCTGTTAGGATTCCTATGCAGAAACAAATCAAGTTGAACAGCTTCAGCACTCTTCATCACCAACTATAGCATTAGAACAGGGGCGTAGCCAAGGGGGGGGGGGTTAGGGGGGTCATAACGCCCCATGAGAAATTTTTTGCCTTACAAAATGTATATTCTTCACTACATTATCACACACACGTATACATATATACGAGTTGTAGTAGTTGTAACCCCCCCCCCCATGAAAAAGTTCTGGCTACGCCCCTGCATTAGAAAACTTGATAATGATGGAATGTGCTGAAGCTGCTTGAACCGATTTGCGTCTGCAGAGGAATCTAAATGGTAAAATGTGTTTATCGAAAAGCAGAGACTTGATAAATCTGGAATATATCACTACATAGATACAAGCCTGTTGAGTGTAAAAGCACTTTTTACAAAGCTAAATAATTTTCTAAGTGTTTTTTTTTTAAATGTACAACTGATTGTCAACTCCAGTAATGCAGATTCAAGTTTAAATTAAAAAATATTTTATTTACAATCAATATGATTACATTACTTAAATAAAACAAGCGTAACTTGGTTGATTCTACATTCACTGTCTGTAAATTAATTTGCTAACACACAGTTGTAAGTGAACAAAGATGTAAGTTCTGCAAAGGATAGGTCAACATCTTATTTCTTAGTAAATATTTCATTAAAAAAAACTAGTATAAAAATATTAAATTGAAGTACCCAGAAGACTGGAGAAAAGAGATTATTATTATTATTATTTTTTTTTTAAATCAGTTTTCTTAAGAAGTAATGTTCAATTTTAAATACTGTACTTCTTTTGTCATAAACAAGGGTTTATAAGATTGAATTAAATATCTATAGCAGGAAAAAGATTAAATGATGAGCAATCAAAAAATTTAAATCATTATTGGTAAAAATGAAAAATTGCCATAGTTTTCGGAAAATTTAGAAATTGTAAGATAAAGCTGGAATAAATAAATATAAAATCAAGCAATTAATGCATGTGATTTTGCAGTTTTATTAAGCCCAGTGTCTTAAATCAAGATAAATTTTCAGTTATAATCAAGCTTTATAATTCATTAAAGAAAAAGTGTCCAACTTTTATCAGCAATTTAGCCAATATCTAAGCTAAATGTAGCTCATTTACAAAACCAGAATTGATTTTTTTTTTTTTTTTTTTTTTTTTAAGTTACAGATACAATGACTGATTGGCTGTCAGAATTCATTTTATGTAAGTAATAATGGGAGGGTAGAGTATCACAGAGCTGGAAATCCAGCTTATCTAACAAATAAGAACAGCTGTGGCTTCATCTGCTGGAATAGAAAGTTTTCTTTTACTATTGTATATTTAAGCTTTCATAACAATTTAGGAGTGGATTAGTTATCAAAACGAGTATTTTTATTGAAACATTTATATTGATAATCCATTTTCTAGACTGTATATTAATCAAATTCTGATCTTTTATTAAATAGTTTATGTTAAATGACTATTTAATTTGTTCATTAAATTTACAATTTACTTTATTTGCACTTTCCAATAACGTAATAATAGAATATCTCTAGTTTAAAACCTAGGTATATAATTTTTGGTAATAAATGAGTAGAATATACTAAGCAACTTAATGACAAATAGGTCCATGCATAAAGCCAAAAATATAAAAGTACAATTGTAATTTCTGGAAGAAACACCGTGGCATTTATGGGTCATTCTACAAAAAATGTACTTTTTCCAGTTTGCGGTTGGTAGTTTTAGAAATAATTATTTTAAAACATCCTTGAAAGATATTTTAAATATTACAACAGATTTTTTAATATAATTAATAAAAAACTGATGTTATTTATTTGCTTTTTTCAATGAAAGGAGAGATATTTGTATACCTTTATTACATGTCACAACATATTTTCCTCATTTTTTCACATATTTGTTAAATACAGAAAAGTATATAGATTTAATAGAGTAATTTTTGTTAATAGATTTTTTCTTTTTTTACACTTTAAATGAATTTTGAACAAAAGAAATAAAAATACAGCATTAATTATCCTTTGAATTACATTAGCCTTTTCACCTCATTATAGAGGTTTAGAATTACAGGTAGCCATTTTCAATATCTGTTCTTCACAGGGAAGATAAACAGCTTAATTTGTAAGAATTTGAGCGAATAGATCTTTAACTTTGTAGATCCTCCATTCTTGATTTTGAAAAGTAAGAATTGTTTATTTACTAAAATAATTTTTTAGGACTTTTTTTAGTAAAATCTAAATTAAAATTATGCGTTAGCTTTTAATCAACATGATATTGGAGAAAAAAAACATAATTTGTATCCTCTGTTACATTATAAGTGTAATAGAGAGTACAACTTTAAGTAGAGTGTTGCATTGTTTAAACCAGGGGTTCCCAACCGGGGGGTCGCGACCCCCAAGTGGGTCACCATGCCTTTTCTCGGAGGTTGCCGCAGACTGATTTTGCAGGAAATGAAAGGCAAAATATTTCTAAGTTTCTCTGCCATGAGACACGCTTTCTCCCTTTTCTCTTTGTAAAGTAAAATTACTTTTTCTCATTAGGGCGCTTGTATCAAATCTTCAAAATCTGATGTCGTTAAGTGTATCTAGGAGTGTTAACCAATTTTGAAAACGTGTGCACTAAAGCAGAAGTATCGGAAATAGAAATTGCAGTTAATTTAAGGTGAGGAATTATTAACCACCTTCAAGCTCTTAAATCTGAAATTCAAAGATATATCCCAAAGCTCACAATGAACAAGAGGCGGCACTAGTGCGAAATCCACTTCACACATCTTTAGATGTCGCCGATCTTTCTGGTGAAGCGCAGTACGAATTTTTGAATTTGCAAAATAACTCCTCAGCACATGATTTATACCAAGAAAAGTCGTTAATTCAAAACTGGTGTGCTATGCATCACTCATACCCGATAATTTCTAAGCTTTCACTTCAAATGTTAGTGCCATTTGCATCCACTTATAGGCGTGAAATTGAATTTGAAGCTCTTTCGTAGATTAAGACAAAAGCCAGTAATAAATTAGATGTCCAAGATGCGGTTGGCTTTGACCAATATTCAGCCAAGGATAGCATAACTTGTCAGCCAAATACAACCTCAGTCATCCTAATAATAATCAGTACGGAATAAAAAGATAATCATTTTTAAATCCCAAGATATATATTTTTGATTTTTTTTGTCTTATTGGTCAAACACATGATGGAAGGAAGAGGGGGGGGGGGTCGCGAACATTTTTGAAAAATGTAGAAGGGGTCGCGATTAAAAACAGGTTGGGAATCAGTGGTTTAAACACCAAAGAAGTTCATATGCGTGAGTACATTCATGAACATAAGCTCATTCTTATAATTTCTTACCTATAATTTATTCCTTTATGATTTGACTTTATTCATTTCTCTTAAATGATAAGCCATACACAGGGGAAGAATTAACAAGTAAGACATTCATAGTAATGTCACACACAGTTAGTGCAGTTATTTTTGTGTCATTTTCTTTGCATGTGGTATTTCTTCCAGAAATTACGATAAGTCTGATTTGTTTAAAATCATAATTTCCCCCCAAAACCTGATTTATAATTTTTATTTAATAAATAGCAAGTCAATATATAACTTCATGAAGGTGGGGAAGACTTTGCTAACCCAGCCCCATTTTTCTTTTCAATAGAAATTCCTTAAGCCATTATTAAATACACAAATTATTCATGTCTAATTATAGTAAATAAATAAAACATCAAAACAGATTTAAAATTTCATATATAAAACAAAAGGTAAACAATGGTCAGTTCCAACGAAGGAACAAAATTATCTGGTATGATGCTATTCTAATAAGCAAAAGGTACTTCTGCATTATAACAGTGGTCATTCCCGTCAAAATATTTTTTCGTCAAATGTACTGGCAAACTGTTGCCAAACCAACAATAATTTCATGTTTTTGGCATTTATCTTGGTGAAAAATCGCTTGTCTTGGCAGACAGCCAGGATGATACATAAGTACCAAACAAAATTAACAAGAACACTCAACAAAAACTGGTACTAAAATTGAAAAATAATTTTAAAATATCACTTTGTCAGTAAGTAACCTGTTTGTGTTATTTTATTAAGGGTGTTTTACTGAAGACCGATCGTCACAAGACTTTTGAACAGCTTTAAAAACAAACCAATGATATTAAACACTCAAAAAAAAAAAAAAAAAAAAAAAAAATTAGTATTGCATCTTGATCCTGTGCACTAAGGACTGATATTAACAGCAATGCTGTGTCTGGTACAACTTTCAAAGAAAAAAATTCATAAACACAAAAACTGCCTTTAAAAATGGGGCGAGGAGTTACCAGTTTTTAGAAATATTGCAAAATTTTGTTATCTTCAGCATTTTTTTTTCTGACAATTTCTTAACGCTTAAGTTTCATTCTCAATGTCAGCTTACAATGCAACTTGTGAAGAGAAATTCTAAAATTTTCCGAGTATTTAGCTCAAATAAATTTTTTAAAAAGCAGTTCAAAAGTTTCTTACAATCTTAAGTTTTTAAACACAATATTAAATAAACTAATTATGATAACTGTAAAGCTTAAAGTTAAAATAAACATCTATAACAGGCCTGGGGTCATTCCACTGTATTTGGCTTCACAAGCTTGACAATTTTTTTCCCCTCTATTCTTAAAAAAAAAAAAAAAAAAAAAAAAAAAAAAAAAAAAGCAACGGAGGAGGAGGAGGGGGGGGGGGGGTCCTACTGTAGTGTGAAGTTGAAATTTTTATGTTCCAATGAACATGCAAAAACCAAGCAATTTGTAGCTCAGTAACATTCTATCTGATCGAATCTGGGTTGTGTCTTGAAATTATGCCTTTTTTACGAATAAGCCTTATTAGAGGGGCGAATGCCTTATACGAAAAGCGAGCATAGTGAGTCTAGGGGCCTTGGCCCTCAGTTAATAAAAGGCAATTAAGTGCAATACATCATTTTAAAGCTTGAAATCTTTTCTATCAAAGTTTATCAACAAAAAATCTTTATTTTTAACAAACAGATATTAGAGCATTTTGTTTGCTGTCATACAGAAAAATGTGTTATGTATGGGACATATTTTTAACTATTACTCAAAAAATGTTTTATTTCAAAGTTCCTATGCTTCATAAAACCTTTTCAATAGTAGTATTATGTGAAATAAAAAGAAAATATTTCATCACAAACTTTCAATGAAAAATTTCTTTGTCCCATACAAAACAATTTTGAGTTTATTTTTAACTAATAATACTGATGGCAACTAAACAATTTTTTTTTCGTTTTTGAACTAGCGATTTCCTAAATTATTCAATTAAAATATTACAACTTTCCCTTTAAAAGTCGGGCATGGCAAACAAAATGTGTTACATATGGGACAAAATGCAAAATTTTGATTTAAAACTAGACATTTAATGAACAGTGATTTGGCTGAATGGCAGAATATTAATTTTTAAAAATTTTCATTTTAATTGTAAATAAAATATTGCTTTTCAAATATGTAACTAAATAATAAATAAAAACTAATTAAAATTCATTTTGTATTATTTGTAGGTACTAAAAAACACACGGCAGTACATTATGCTTAAAACTAAATAATCTTGGTCATGAAAAAATATCTTTTACAAAGTTAAACACTAATAACAGCATAATTATATTTTGAGATATTGATAATTTAATAAATGTCCTATAATAAATTTGATTTATCTGGTAACTATACATAATCACATAATGTTTTGAGCTTTACAGCCTCTGAGCAAAACATATTTAGCAGCTTTTCAAAATTATGTTTGTAATTGAGGATCTGAAAAAATTCATTCAACCCCCACCCAATAAAGAAATTAGAAAATCAAATGATTTTTTTCGTCATACAACTTTGATAGTTGCCACTACAGTGAAATGAAATATTTTACAGTATTTAAATATGCGTATCTGTCAAGTACTATATATAGAAATGTGTGAAGAACTGTTTTAAAGGAAACGGCAATGATAAATGATTATCAATCAAGCACATGCAATCAAAGAATCAAAAGTCGGCATTGGTGGCAAATACCAGGCTGTTCCTTTTCTGACAATTTAATCCTACATCCTTAAAGTAAAAGTGGCAGGTAATATGAAATTTACATAATATAAACTTGAAACATGTAAATTAATGCACTTTAAGCATAAAAATTTGTAAGGTTTTTAATTTTTTAGGACCACAATTTATTCTTTCATGTCAACCAATTTTTCATGGTAAGCATTTTCTTGTTAAACTGCAGTTAAAACTACAATTATTATTAAAAACGAGAAATTTCACTTTACTTTTACTTTACTGAATTTCAATTTGGCAATCATAGGTGTTCTGTGATAGACCAGTTATTTAACAGCAAATGTTAAAAAAAAAAAAAAAAAAAAAAAAAAGGCACAGCTTGGATATTTGCCACCAGGGTAAGAAAAAATAGTTACTTTTCCATTAGCCGGGCGCAAGTGAAGAATCACAAGATAATGTAGAATTTCGCCAAATTTCTTACAACCATACAACAAACTATATTGGATATGAATCATAATACAGTTGTAGATTGGAACAACTACTTAAGAGAAGTTTTTTTGTAGAAGTATTAACGGAACGCGAGTTAAAAAAAAAAAAAAAAAAAATCGGTGGTCCTGAAAAATATAGTTGAGATAGACGAGAGCTTATTTATTAAACAAAAAACAATGTCAGAAAACAAATGCTGAATTTATGTGGAGACGAGGAGTAAACAATCCATTTGAGCAAATTCTCAAGGGCATCACTATATTCTGGAAAAGCAATTAATTATAAGCATTCTTTTGGGGTAAAACTCTTTTGTTTACAATTCATTAATATTTGATTATAGTTGAACTTGTTTTGCTTAGTATTAATTAATATTCGTTTATAGTTGAAGGTTTCAACTTTTATTCCG
Organism: Cheiracanthium punctorium; assembly: GCA_038373885.1. Taxonomy (NCBI): domain Eukaryota; kingdom Metazoa; phylum Arthropoda; class Arachnida; order Araneae; family Cheiracanthiidae; genus Cheiracanthium; species Cheiracanthium punctorium. Next base: position 826,504 of record JAWZYV010013819.1, read on the forward strand.
TTGACTGTTTTGTCATTCACTTTGTTTGGCGACTTGGCTTGCATTTGGTTCACAATTGGCAACATTTGCGCCCAGCTAATGGAAAAGTAGCAAAAAATGTTTTACATTGTTAAATAAGCCAATCTGCTAAGGATTATGTGTAAGAATATCTGAAGAACATGGGATAATTGCAGACAAAATATGGTTTCATTTTACGACCCCTTCACAAAACTACAATTGACTAAAACAGTTGCTTCACAAAAATACAACAGATAAATAAACTCTTCATTGGCATTTTACCTTACATTTTATTTTGTTCTGTATATCATTTTAAGAAAAGAAAAGTGACTAACAAAAATTGGTATAAATATTCACAAAAATAAAGTTTTTACAAAAATAGGACCTTGGAAAAAAATTCCTCGATTGAACCCTGAGAACTGCTTTAACATCAACTATAAACAGTAAAGGGAGATTATCAATCATGCACAGGCCACAAACAAATCACCAGAGAAACAGAATAACATAGCTTCTGGGTGCTAAACCTTTGAAAACTACCAGGGAGCAACTTTTTTTTTTTTAATTGGTTGACAGTATGATACGCAAGTACTTTTAATTATTTTTTTGGTACTTACGTATTATCCCGGCAGTCATTTTTGCCTAACTATTTTTTCGTCAAATCTGATGGCAAACTGTTGCCAATCATACTAAGAACCATCATTAATTTCATGTGTCTGGCATTTATCTTGGCAAGAAATCGCTCGTCTTGGCTAACCGCCGGGATAATACGCAAGTACCTTTTTTTTTCCCCATATAGAACAGTAATTCTGTAAAACGAAACCAGATCTTTAAATAAGCAACTCTGATTCATATAACAGTCAAATGTTCCAATCTCAAACATATTAGTTAACCAAAATCAATTAATTCATCAGTGCATCCTCCTCTTCAAGTAATCGTTCAATTACAGCTCTATACTTTTCTTCTGCTTCTTTATACAGCTGATCTAACTTTTCTAATCTCTGTTCACGAGGAATAGGGTTAGTCGCTGCTTTAATTTCATCAGGAGCTAAACTCTTGGTCAGTTTTTCCAAGTCTAACATTTCTCGCTGATATGGAGCATTTAAACGATTTTTTATGTCAAGCCTGTACGCTTTGTAGTCACTTTTATTATTTGTATCTGTAGATTTCAATCTTAAAATTTCATAAACACGGCGGGCTTGCTTCTTATTAATTTTGAACGTCTTCCTAGCTTCCTCGAACATTTCTTGGCTAAATCCTTTCTTCAAATTTTCTTCGGAGAAACTGGGTAAAGTTTGGCAATTTTTGCAGTCAACATAATCACGAATTCTCACAAAATCATCCGAAGGATCTTCAACAGTAATATCTAAAACATCGGGATCTTTTATGTACCAAGTATTAATAGCATCTAGTAGCTTTGAGCCGAGGCCTCTTTTTTGAAACGTTGGCAGAATTAACATCTGACTTATTCGTGGTCGAATCATTTTTGGATAGGCATAATACCTATAAACAGTAGCAAAACCAATGAATGGGTACATTTTCTTTTCACCTGTAGTTAAGTGCTGATGCAAAACAAAATAATCCCATCTTTCATCATCTTCTATGTAAGAAGCTGCATCTATGAACCACAAAATTAAGGTCTGCATTTTCTCATGATATTCCTTAAAACCTGGTATAGTTGTATCGGCTCGATAAACCCCGAATTCTTCAACATAGTCGTCAGTTTTTACCTGGAAAGAGGAGACGAGTTGTCCGAATGGAGTAAACTTAGGTTCATCTTCAAGTGAAGAGGTGAATGCATCCAAATCTGTCATAGGTTCTAATTCAATCTTATCGCAAATAATTTTATGAACATTATCAGCTTCAAGACCTCCAGTTTTGGATGGTTTCACTTTTTCCCTGTATTTCATGCTGAAATATGGTGTCAAACGGCACGCAGAATAAAAGAATTTAATATGAAGGCCAATGTATCCAAATATATTTTCACTATCACCAAAAAACTGATGAGTGAACTCTGGATTGAAAGATTCGGATTCATTTTCCATATCCTGTTTGGAATGCACGAATTTAAATGAAATTACTTCATTGGCATTTGATACATACTGATCTAAGTGACCTTCTGAAAGTTTCCTTTTGGACCCAGCCATTTTCACAATAAAATATCAGGAAAGAAGAAAACATGCATTCAAGAAGACTTGTAAATAAAAAGTAAGTAATTTAAACAAATAAAAACTAAATAAGTGATTATTTACATTCATGCACCAACGGTTCCTACATAAGCCTGAGCTTCCGCAAATTCGGCGCGCACCAGAAATACAACTAATGCCAAATGCCACTCACTCAATAAAGTTTTTCCTTTCTAATTAATTCACTGAAAAAGTAAAAATTGTATTAAAATACTTGATTCATTTTTTTCCCAACATTTTTTAAGCACAGGGTGAAAAATTAAATCTACAAAAATACTACAACGTGAAAAATAATTTCTTTTTGAGATTCATTTGACACCCAAATTTTTTCTGTAAATATAAAAAAATAATAACCTGATTCTAGAACCTAATTTTTAAAATCATTTTTAAAAAAGTTTATGTTGTTACATTACTAGTGCATTTGTTAGATGCATTTGGCAGCACATTAGAAACTATATATTTTGATTTTTTATCCAATGAGAGTGAAGTTGAATTAAAATGACCCGCGTTTGAAGTTCGTGAGTATGTTTATTATTATGACAAAGTATTTAATTCATAAAGTTATTAGCTAATATTATTTTTATGTTTCCAAATCTTTTGAACAAGTGTTACGATTTTTCTATGAAAAGTGTATGCCTTTTTAATTGGTTTTATTTATTAAAAAAATCAGTTTTGTTACACTTGTTGAGACAAAGCAAACTACGTCATATTAATTTTTAAATACCAGTGGGTTTTTATTATTACACACGAATTTTTGATATTATGCTAAGCTAAGGAGACGTTTATAAAAATGCAAGCAGGTGCTAGCTTTTCATATAACAATTTTAAGGAATTTAGTTTTGTTTTTGCTGTTGCTCCCTACAAAGAAGATATTTTTTGTTTCGTCAAAAGTAAAATGTATATGAAAATTAGAAAACAAAACTGAATTCTACATATGTCAAGACATTTATTTTTCCTTTTTGATTATTTAGTAAAATATTTTTTACAACAAAATTAACTTTAAGCCGACTAATTCCATGAAAATGTGACATGGACATAATTTTTCAAATTTCAGCTATATCTTATATATATATATTTATATATTTATTTTTTTGCTGGCGTTCAAATTGATAGAAAATAAGTCAGATTTTATGCAAATAACAAGATATATAATAAGATAATTGTATAAACCCTCAGTGTTTTCAATAGAACACGAGAGTCTCATCTTTTTTTATCTCATTTTCTCCTATTAAAAAATTCTTACTGCAAGAAATTTATGCACCATACAACAGAGATCATCCTAGGATGAAAAGGGGGCAGGGTGCTAGTCCCTAAAAAAGATCAATTTAAGCTTTCAAGGGCACACCAGAATATAAAGAGGCATTATACGAATATATATATATATATATACACCAAGCGAATATTGCCATTTACTTTGTTCGAAAAAAAGGTCAGCCAACGATAGAATGCTTTTTCATATTAAATATGCATTTATCTTATCTAAAGTTTTTTTTTTTTTTCCTTTGAGTGGGGGAAGTAGTCTACATATAAAATAATTGGCACTTAAAAATTTGCACGTATAGCTATATTAAGCATTAAAAAAATGGTTAACTTACAAAAGGAGGTGATTAGAAAAGTGTCGACTATTAAAAAAGGGTCTCCGGGGGGGGGGGGGATTTCAAAAAGGGCACCCTGTTCTCAATATAAGTAATTTTGAATTTTCTGCTTAATTTTTTTGCTCAAAATTACGTGATGTACATGTTTATTATTTATAAGAATAGTACATTTATTGAAGAAGGTTTCAGAAATTTTTAGCCAGACAGGATTTGTTAGGCAGTAAGTGAAGGCAGAGGGACTGTTAATTTTTGTTCATCAATTTTATCACACTATCACTACTGGACCACAATTACTGGATCACATTCATATACGATGTTTCACCTATATTAGTACAAACTTTTAAACAGAAAAGGACTGTCAGTGTAAGTGGATTAGGATAGATGTGTTTAGCAAATAATAAAATTTAATAATATAAATCAGAATTTTATTTAAATTCTTTTGTTCGCAGTAATTATTGAATGAGTGCAAAGTAAAAATTTTCGAAGTTACCCTTATTACTATTAAACATTTAAAATTGCATCAAACAATTAAACTCATCCATTGATTGATAACTATAGAAATTGGGAAAATTGAATTCAGACCACACAAGATTGCTAGAATAAATGAAATAGTCATGCAAATTTTGTATTACATCCAATGGTTGGACTGTACAACACCATATCAAATCAAACTACAATATATTTGTTCTTCTCTTTCACTTCTAATTTAATGTTTGCTCATTCATGAAAAGTGAATATAAGTTTTTTAAAAAGCACTATTCTTTAAAATAAATAAAAATAATTACACATGTAAGTATTTCAGCAGGTATAAAATAATTTTTTTTAACTCGCAGAATTGTCCAAAGGTGTGAAATAAAGTTTATATTTTAAATAATTTATTTTTCATAAAGTTTAATTTTTTGTAACATAGGTCTCTTTAAAAACACTAAATTTTCTTTCTTAAACCTTGTTTTAATACTTTTAAAATAAAAAATGTATTAAATATTTAACTATCAAATGTTTTTAATCAGCCTAAAATAATAAAAATAATTAACATCCTGTTGCCAAAAGTACTCAAACAAATTATATATTAAAAAACCTTAAAATTATTTTGATTTTTTTTTTTTTTAAACTGAAAATAAGCTTAAATTGATGAGTTTGTTTTATGACTAAATTATGAAACAATTTGTTTTCTTAAGGCATCCTTTCCCAGAACTAGCTTTCTTTTGCTTTTAATTTTTTGTTTCATTCATTAAAATGTTGAGAATTTTTTAAAAATCAGAAGATATACAATATGAATAGATAGAATACCAAATCTTGCCAATAGTCTGATTTACTAAATTCTGCAGTTACTCCACTTTTGTATAATTAAAACTGTTGCATAATAAGAGGTGGGGGGTCTGCCCGAGCGGTAAGAAGACAAAGATGGTGTCCGGCAGGACACTTAGAAATAATATGGTGGAAAACTACGGACCGAAATGGGGGCAGAATGCTGAAACTTAAAAAAGATTAGGGCGGCAAACTGAAGGGCCGCACCGGGCACCTTGACCCTAGCACTACACTGCTAAAGCAAAATATCATTATTATGCTCTTAATTTGGCAAAAGCATAATGTGTTTCAGTTGCTGTATTCGCAAATCCCTCGATTTTCATATCGATTTGAGTGGATAAAGCCACTGAACATGGTTGACGGCTGAAGTGTTGAAGTTCACACGTTCGGGTCCCGGCTGCGCGACTGTTGGTCTGGAGTTTTAGTCGGTTTCATCCAGATGTAAAGTCAATACAAGTTAGAACTCCTTAAGTAGTCATCCAACCAAGGCACCCCCCTTAGGAGATATCCCTTGTCTAGGCTTGCCATAACAAACAAGTAAATCCTGCAGAATTTTCGAATAGCAAACGTCGTTTTGCTATGGTATATTTTCTGTATCATTTGTAATTATATATGGTTAGTAAATAACTGTTTGACATTAAGGATAATATGTACTAAGAAAGCCGATTAAAAAGAGGAAATCGTTTAGGGGGAAAATAAAAAATAAACCAGTACATATTTTTATTGTGTATACAGTATTATTTTTTATTTATACTTTGTGCATTTTTTAAAAATTTTTTTTTTTTTTTTTTTTTTTTTTTTTTACTTCTAGAAAAATGGATTGGGCTTCTTCACAGTGGAAAGAAGGCTTATCTTCTGTAGCACTTCAGAAAATAAGTGCATTAGAAGAAAAAATTGAAAAACTACAAAAAGAGAGACAGCAAAAGCAGATTCAATTTGAATGCTTAGAGTTAACATTAGACAAAGAAAAACGAAAGGTAATTTTTTTTTTCTCTTGGTAATAAAATTTAGAAAATTGTAAGTATTGTGTAACTTTGTGTAAGATAAAGGTGTTTCATCTCATCACTTTTACAGAACTGCAATTAATGAGAGATCAACAAAATTTGGGTTTGTTTTGTGGCCGTTTCACAGAAATTACAGTTGATTAAATCGGCTCCTTTCGAGAATTACAATTGATTGAAACAACCCTTCACTGGCATTTTTCTCTATATTTTAGTTTGCTTTATAAGCTATTTGAAAAAAAAAGTAAAGTGACTTTTACAAAAATTTGTATGAAAATTCCCAGAAATATATCAAAATCCACAAAAATGGGCACTCTGCAAAAGAATCCTGAATCAACCCCTGTTAATTGTATATAGTTAATAGTAAGTTAAATAATTCAAACCGATTTTTTTTTTTTTTTTGGAGGGGGGGGGTTCCAATATTTATATATAAAGGAAATTCATAAACATACAAGAAATATGTGAATACAAGAAATATAAAGTTTCATTGATTTTCTAACAGTTAAATACCGTTTTCCAATAACTGATTTTAAGATATAATTATTTAACTCTTAAAAGAGAGCTGATTCATCTATGGCAGTGTTATCTGCATCAACTTAATTGCAGTGGAAGAGGTGTGACATTTCAGTTTTTCATTTGGTGGTGCGAGATTTGATGTATAAAAATCCACAGAATATGAGATATGGTTGTTAAATTTGCACCCCCTATTTGCCACCCCTGCAGTGGAATAGGCACTAATTTCATGAAAACAATAATCTTGAAAATATATCAGATTTTTGTATTAAATGATTTGAAGCTAATGAGAAAATCAAAAAATTATAATAGGTGAACATATTGGAAAATAACTAGTAACAGTAAAACTGGGGAAAAACAAACATACTGCTTCTAGATATCCAGTTGAATTTTTGGCTGGATATTCGCTATCCAGTTATGATCAAATTGAGGTCTGTTGCATCACTAGTTAAAGTGACTGTTGTTACTGTTAGATTAGATTATTAGGAGCCTTATTAACCTTCTGTAGAGGCAAAGGGGAGGAAAGAGAGCTTATGTGTAGTGACGAAATTTTCTCGAGACCGCTATCTGCTGTAACACTGTAACCCTTCCCGATGGTGAGGCATTCTTTGCTGTCCAATAATTGCCCAACAATATCACCAGAAAAACCCACAAAGATAAACAAAACTTAATTGTAAATGAACAACAGTCTTAGGATCATTCCAATTTTTTTAAATAAATTTTTAATAAAACAAAACATATGGTGTACTTTCCAGCTTTAAGACCAAGTTATTTAATGTTGACCTTCATTTTATTTATTCCACTGTTTGAATGAAAGTTCAGAGTGATCCCCCACCCCCATATTAAGTTTTTTTTTTTTTTTTTTTTTTGCATGTTAAAAGAAATATGAAATTATATAATTTTCATTTTTGTCAAGACTACAGTAATACTTGCATGTTAAGTGAATTTTCATGTAAAGAGTTTTCATGTTGATTATTTTTTCTCTGTAAAGTAACCTCTCAGTTATACGCCCATTTTGGAAGGTCCCGTCATGAGGAATAGGAAAATAATGATATAGGTCTCTCACTTATAAATGACACTTTGAACTGTCTCTCGGTTATATGCAATTGTCAAGACTGCAGTAATACTTGCATGTTAAGTGAATTTTCATGTAAAGAGTTTTCATGCTGATTATTTTTTCACTGTAAAGTAACCTCTCAGTTATATGCCCATTTTGGGAGGTCCCGTCATGAGGAATAGGAAAATAATGATATAGGTCTCTCACTTATAAATGACACTTTGAACTGTCTCTCGGTTATATGCAATTGTCAAGACTGCAGTAATACTTGCATGTTAAGTGAATTTTCGTGTAAAGAGTTTTCATGCTGATTATTTTTTCACTGTAAAGTAACCTCTCAGTTATATGCCCATTTTGGAAGGTCCCGTCATGAGGAATAGGAAAATAATGATATAGGTCTCTCACTTATAAATGACACTTTGCAATTCACAAATCCTATCATACAGATGTATCTTTCTCTGTCGCCATCCACGAAGCTACGGTATTTAAAAATGTGAATATTGTGATTGTTGATGAAAATATAATATCAAGTAAATTCAGACATAAAAACTATCTTTTTATGAGTTAAGGGTGAAGATCGTGATAAATAAGATAATAATGATGCAACTGATCTTTCTGCCCCATCTTAAGCTACTGATTTAGGAGGTCTAGGAAAATTGAGGCATTAACTGTAAAATTGACATAATTTCAAATGCAATAACATGTTTTAATGAGTTAGAAAATATTGTATTACAAATGCTTCCTGAACAAAAATAAACTACAGTATTGATGACGTTTTGATAAAGGAATGTTAGTACAATTAAAGTTTCGCCTATGTAAAATGAAATTATATGTACATTACTACTATTTTTAAATTAAACTAAATTGTATGGTTAAATATTTAAAAAAATATTTTTTAACTGAAGAAATATTAAGCATAAGTTTTTTCAAATGTTGTTTCTCATATTTTAGAAGAGTTGGAAAATAAGACCCTTTCAGTTATACATGATTTTAAATCAGTCTCTTAAAACGTGTATAAGTGAGAGATCACTGCATATTAGTTTTTGTTTAATGAAATTGACTTATATGTGTATTTGTTTTTAATGTGGAGTAAATGATTTCTGGGTTTTATGGTTATATAAAGGGCCTATTGCCAAGGACTGTACAGTATAACCACAGAGTAAAACTTAATAAACTCATCCCACTTGAAAAAATATTTTAGAATTTGCAAGCACTGATGGTGTCATTAATAACCAGATTACTCACAGAGATATAATTGACACTCAATTACACTCACATGATTCAGACTCAGTAACTAGTGAGAATGATCAAAAGATTAAGTAACATTTAATGAAGGTTTGACTCTGAGAAAGAAGTATATCAGATTTGTAGAGCAGCAAAGCTGTGTTACAAAATAGGAAATAACAGTAATTTTTTTTTTTAAGTATAGTTAGAGCATCCTGAAGTCATAAACTATTACTCAATACATGCTTAAATAAGTTGTACATAATCTCATAATTTTGTATTGTATCATTCCTTTATATATATATCATGATTCTGATATATAAGTAATATGACTTGTTTCCCTCGTTTCTTACTTTTCTTTCTATTATTTTCTGGGGAGGGGGTGGATGGAAATAAACCCAAAATCTGCACAAAGTCTGGAACTAAGCTGTGCAGATTTTGGGACTTCTGCTGTATATAGTTATGCTGATCACTGACTCACTCACTAACAATTCCAGGCTAATATTCGATGATAAAACTTACCGCCATTAATCCAAGAAGATTAAAATGGTTAAAAAGCACAAAAAGGGTAAAAACATGTGCATCATTTGTATGATCCTCTTGAAAAATTTCATAATCATATATAAAAATGTAGAAAACAATCTGAAAATCCACCTTTTCTCCCATTTTTGAGCAATTTTTCACTCTTTTTAGCTCCATTTTATTTCTGAGAGTAAAAAAAGTGAATCATTTTTGCTTGACAAAATTAGCTTTTTCAAGTGAAAATGCTGTCATACAATTGGAATTCCAATTCATTTAAAATAGTTTTTCCCGATAACATAGTTTAATTTTTTTCATAAAAATTATCTGCTGAAGCATTAATATAAGAGGAACGAGTACACAAAACGGAATAGTTCGAATTCTAAAAGTTTCTGCGTGTTTCCAGTAGAGCATGAAATTTGGTTTGGGTATATAATGGAAATTGTATATGAAGTTATTTATTTTAAGTGGATGAAGTTAAAATATATCGAGTGTAGCGATATTTTCGTCAAATGTTTTTTCTAGTGCCCATTGTAATTGCCTCTGCAACGTTCTTTCACGTCTAGTACAAAATAAATATAATATGCATAAGATTTCATATAAGGTTCTGATTTTATGAAATATGCTGGTTTAAATTCTATATTATAATTCAAACTTCCTCTTAAGGTTGAACAAGAAAAGCAACAAACTGTTAAGTTAGAAAGAGAGTTACAGTCACTAGCAGACACTTGTAAAAATCTTGAAAGTAAACACCAAAAGTTACAAGCTGAAATACAAGTTAGAGATTCAAGGCTTGGTAATTTGGAAGGACAACTTATTCAGGCAAAAAAACAGAACTGTAGGGTAAGATTTTTTTCTTTTTCAATCAATTTTAATGCCAGGTCAATCAAAATTTCTATTTATACAGAAATTACATATGTGTTGTTTGTACATACTTCAAATATGAATTTTTTAAAATTTCTGCTTAAAGTATCGAGGAACCCAAAACAGCCTTTAACCCTTTCCAGATCGATGCTGTGTTTTGCAGACGTTACTGTGGGAGCAAAGAGTGCCACCTCTCGAATTATCCTGGATGACGGCAGATTTTTAGTGCTAAATTAATGAAAGTCTTCAAAATCATATTGCATTCCATATTTATTATTTTTCCATGACGAAGCTGTGTATGTGCATGTATAGTCTTTTGCTTTAAATTTCTGCTGAACACAAGTGATGCTCGATCAGGCAGGATTAAAGAATTATTCTGCCTGACATTTTTTGTTACATCGCTAAAAAACATTTTAATTAGATAGTGAAATTTCGTAATGTGGTAGGTTATCTCCCAACTTAAACTATAATGTTAATTTTTTTTTTTATGTAGAGGGATTTTGTAATTTTTTTTAATGTTTAAATTTTTATTAGTGATGTAGAAATAATTGTATATGCAAAAGAAGCAAGAAAATATAATGAGCAAACAAAAAGAAAAATTAATCTTTTTTTTTTTTAACAATATCAAAAATATCTGTTTAAACTAACTTTGACGAAAGTGCTACTAATTTGGCTGCTAAAATTAAGAAAATGTTATTTTGGCAAATTTTTTATGCTTGTGTGGCTACTATTTTCCTCAGCAGTGGTAAATACCTTAGGAGTTATGAGATTTGCATAAATTGTTCCAGTTACTGTTCATGCAAAAACTACTGAACTGAATAAAATAAAATTTAGTTACATAGTATGCGAGTATTCGACATAAACAATACTTTTTTAAAAATCTGAAACTCTTTTTAAATTTTTGTTCAGCTGTCACATTAAAATAACTACAATGAATGAAATAAAATTATGTATCACTAGTTAGGTTGTTACTTGACTTAAACAGTAAACTCACATTTTCATAAAATTTGATTACTTTTTACTTAGTGTAAATTTGGACCAATTATTTCCCAGGCTTGCAAATTTTGATATATTTTCCAATCCAGTGAAAGATCTTTCACATTATTAGAAATTGAATGATCAATAAAACATGCCATTTGTAGTAATGTGCATACATTAAAATACAAACTGTTTGAAGCTTATATTAAGCTCCTACTTTCCCACTGATTAAACTTAAATTGTAACTTTGCATTATGCAAGAGCTTCAAGCTTGTGCTTTTATGGTATTTAACCCCTAATCTATACTTGAATCAACTTTACTATACCTACTTTTAAATTATATACTTTAACTTAGATTTCAGTTGCTGGTTAATCTCCTTGGTGTACCTATCCTTCCGCATTGTTACTAATTTTATTTGCTTTTATTTAGTTGCAGCAACTTGAACATGACATTGAAGAATTGAAATGTCTCAGGGAAAATACAAGGTTAGAGAACAAAGAGCTAGAAGAGAAATTAAAGAAGGAGCAAAGTACAATTTTAAAACAAGGTGATGCTATATCAGATTTGGAGCAAACTATAAGATCTTTGCAAGAAAAGAGTTTCTCTGCTGAACACTCATTAGTAATTGATACCAATAAAGAAAATATTTGTAATTTAAACAGTGAGTATTTTCAGTGTGAGTTGTTTGTTTGATATTCACTGTACATTTATTTAATACAGTCAAACCTGTTTTAACCCTTTTGCAAGCAGTGGCTAGACATTCAGGCCACCAGCGTGCAATGTTTATAACTTGGGTTTTCAAAAATCCAGAAACATTAATCAATTTCACTATGACTATTTGCTGTACAAAGTAACTGTATTAAGTTTTGACAGTCTTTTGCACATTTTTTTACCAACATTGGGGGGGGGGGTAGAGAGAAAGAGAGAGAAACATAATATTTTTACTTGAAACGATTTCCCCCCCCCCCCCTAGGGTTGATTTAGGACAGATTTAACAAGTTAGAAATAGGCATGCTTATTGATCTTCCAAATATGTTGAAACCTTTTATATTTCTATATTTGCTTTTGAGGAAAAATGTTTTATTAGTCACACTGAAGGTATGGAATTGCTCTGGTTTCTTAAATATGTAGATCCGTGGGCCTCATAAAAATTAAATATTTGGGATCCCTAGCATGTCAACAATATATTAAAGGCACTAAAGATCCCAAAAGGAAATTTTTGTCCAAAAAAATCAAAGATTCTATCACCATTCACCTCTCTTCATTATTTTTATAATTTTTCCACTTTTTAAATTTTACTGTTTAATCTACATGTAATTTACATACACATATCAGGGTTTCTACAGACAGACCTGGAAAGTCAGAGAAATGAATTTGGTCCAGGAAATGGGGGGAAAAAAGTTGGGAAAATGAAGAGAAGTCGGGGAAATTTTTTAAAAATCTAATTTTATGGGAAATTGACCTTATTTACAGTTTAGACCCAAAAGTAACTTATTATTTTTTATTTTTTTAAACCAGAAAGAAAAGACAATTAAGAGTTTGAAATGAAAGAGCTGGACTTGAAATCAAAGCAGTTGAAGCAGAATCCTTGTATACTGCAATTCACATTAAAATGCAAGAACTGCAAAAATCTTAAGTGCACCATACCTAGTTTTTATGAGTTGCCTGGAGAGAACCACTTCTTTAAAATTATTTCATTAAGTTTATTATTTTTACCAGTTGCAGTTCTAAATTTAAGAGAGGATTTTAAAATTTTATATTTTAAGAAAGATGTAATTTTTGTTTGATTATTGCTGCTTAATTAGAAAATCACCGAACTAAGTAAAGAGAATTTCTTTGATTTACCATATATTTTTCAAACTATTTCTCAAAATCTAAACTTTATCTACTTTAATATTACTCAATTTATTTTAAAATTTAAAGTTTTTGTGAGAATTTCTACAATGCAATTTAAATGAAAGTCCATTTTTGTTTCATGAAATTATTTCTTAATGTTTTTAAAGATGTTGCTGTAAAAGTTTATTTCTTTATATGATCTCAAAATCCTTTTATTTTGATAAGCTGTAGAAATTATTTTCTTTTCTTTTCTAAACTTAGAATTAATTTTTAAATATGTTATCTGTCAAATACAAACGTATCTTGTCTAATTGAAATATGCTTAATCTTTAAATTATTATAAGGCATACATTTTGTAATGTTGTCGAATATAAAGTCCACAAAAGCAAGCATAGGAACCCTGTATATTGTGTAACTGAAATATTTCACATTTTAACTGTGGCTATTTGATTCTAAAATGTTATAAATTACTAAACTACTCAGGTTTTATGTAAGTCAGAATAAAAAATAACCCTCAATCTGGTAGACACCCTGTTTTACAGTTTCATATCTTTTAATTATTTTATTCCCACTGTAAATGGATCACTTATCTTATTTTTACCAGATAGTGATTTCCAAATGATTTTAACCCCTTACTGGTTCAATTTTTTTCGAGTTGGAGGGTCAAAAAATGTCAATTTTTTAAATGCATATTTTGATATATATATACATTTTTAAAACATAATAACACTATTCTCATATAAGATTTCCTAAATCTTGTATAGTTCTACTTTCTAGTGGGCAGTAAAGTAAGTAAGTGTTTGAAAGCAAAATGAAATAATTCAGGAACGATTGTGTGAAAAATAAAAAAATTTCCTACTGCCTGAGCTACACTCTGTATAATCCAGAATGGAACATTTTACCTGCCTGCACTCAGCTCTGGCAAATCCGGTAAGGGGTTAAAAGCTAATTTTAAATGTAACAGTAAATTTCAACCCCTGTGTAATATCTTAAAATACTAAAACATGAGTCTGAAGCATTTAATTTAAAAAATTGTTTTACTGTAATTAAACATTCTTAAATTAATTTTATAGGTACCAGTGAAGACAAATCTTCCGAGTCTTTAAGGAAAAAAATATTAGAGCAAGAGAATATAATCAAATCGCTCAAAGAACAGGTAAGGACTAACTCTTGTGTTTTTTTGTAAATCCAATCACCTCTAAGCTAGTTAAGTTTGATTCACCTGGCAGAAAAAAACACTCATGAATGGATTCTGTGAGATAATATTTCTCACAATTAGCAGAGTTTGGCTATTACAATATTGCAAAAGTTGCCTATGCTTATTATAAGTTGTTATTTTAGTTTACTCATTACTGGCGACAGCCAAATTGCCAAATTTTGTTGAGCAGTACTTACTGTTCATCCATTTTGATTTCAGCTCTAGCCTTGAAAGGATGTCTATAAGTAACTGGAATATAGTATACACTATATTTCAGTTTGGGCAAGTTAACTTTCAGTGTAATGAAATTTGATTTTTAACGATAGTTAAGTAATGAGATAATATCCTTTGCTAAGTTAATATGCAAACATGTATACAGGAAAATGAAATAGATTAAATTCCATTTTGCTGGTAGGGCAAAGTCTCTGATAAAGATTTATTTGGGAAGTAATTACTTGCAAAATTGTACTAATATACTTACTTAAATGCAGTAATCCTAATAATCAGGGTTGATTGGGACCTACACTAACTTGGATTATGTAGACTACATGATAAAATAAAAAATTCAGCTTTATATGTATGTCTAGAGAGACGTAACTACTCTAAAATAACAAGCAAACAGATTAGTAAATATAAAAATATATGTCAAAACATTACACTTAATTTAATGTTTAAAAAAAAAAAATCTGAAGTTTGTTTTTGAGCAGAAAGGTTTTTTCTTGCTTTGCTGTCTGTCAAGCTTTTGAAAAATAAAACTGTGGTAAAGCAGTGTTCCCAAACCTTTTTATCACCACGGACCAGTCAACATGTGATCATTTTACTACGGCATGCTGTAACAGACAATTGATTGTTTATATTTTGCATTGTTTTGATTTAAAAATTTTAATTTAATTGTATCTTAAACATGCCTTCAAAATAAAATACAGTTACACAAAAAATGAATACAAAGTGATTTAATATTTTAACTCACTAGAATGCTAAATCAATGACACCATAAACTTGTTTCTTTGCAACAAGCTTGTGGTGTAAAATCTCGTCCACTTCATTCCAGTTTTCACTGCAATGCATCTAAAGTTTAAATTATTTATAAAATTGGTATTTGCAAAATGGAAATTATTTAATGTTCCTTGGGTGGCCCGGTATCATTTGTTCTGCGGATTGGGGGTTGGGGACTACTGTGGTAAAGCATGTGGTTGCTGGTCTATGCAATGAAGGGGAACATTCAGATGTGCCAAGTCTCAGGCTTTTTAAGAGCTTTAGGAATTTTCCCCAGTTTTCTTGAGGTTGACAATCAGTTTTTGTTGAAAGGAACAAGAACTGTTGGTCAAACTTAAAAATCATGGAGCATTTCATTTGAAATGATGGATCTGAACCTGTTCTAAAAGAGTGGTTCCCAACTCAACTTTACCAGCAGACCATTTTTCCACTTCCAATTTGGCCACAGACCACTTATAGAATTTTTACCGGGTAGGATGGGGAATTAAAATCTAAAAAAAAAAGTACAAAACCTTTTGCACAAAATGTAACATAAATTGAAAAATTCAAAAAAGCACAGAAATTTTTATTTTCATTTACTCCAATGATGCTGAGAATAGTTAATGTGCCCTGTTTACATACACTTGTAGCTAAAGACTGAATCTTGGCTGAGATGCTACAATATTTTATTGGATTGTATTAAATATTGTGTCTGTCCTTATTTTCCCTATTTTCCAAGGATTATGGAACTTTTTTTTTTTTTTAATTCTTTGTAAAAGACTAAACAATTATACTTTTTGCTTTTTTACTTCATGAAATCGTGAAGACACAATCTTTTTTTTAAAACCCTCACCCACTTTGCTGACCACTTGGGACTTCATGGACCACCAATTGGGAACCATTGCTCTAAAACATAAATTACATAAAGGCATGCTTGTTATGTCATACTCATTATTTATCTAGAAATGTGTTAGACATGTGTATGGGGATCATTAAAAGTTATTTTTCTTACAAAATTAGATACTATTTCTATTGTTTAACCCTTAACCTAGTGTTGCATTAATGCAACATCTTTAGTGTTATTGTTTCCCGATGTCAAAAAAGTACAGCCATTGACATCGCATGATTTAACTTCCAGCAAGGTTGTTGATCAAATCGCCCAGTGTTCGCCACAGAGCTTAAGAACATTTTTGACACAGCTGGCTGTATGCTGCTGAACAGCAAGCAATGCTACAATGCTTTTTTTTTTTTTTTAAGCTTAAATTACCTTGTATTAACCACACCTCTGATTAAATGGACTCAGATTAGTGAAATTCTGTTATATTATGATGTTGAAAAGTAACATTATGATATAAAAATATGATTTAATAAATAAATATGATTTTGATTTTTAATCTTATTATAGATAATGGAGTTTGATACATTATTATATACATTTGTATATGTGTTTGATAAAAATACTTTCTTTTTCTATTTATGTAGCTATTAAATGTATCTACGAAAGAGAAACCTGCATCTGCCTGTGCTATTTCAAATACTCCTATCAAACTAAAAAATTCTATTACAGGTACTTATTTTTTAATAAATGCTATAATACTGAGATTTTTATGTATCACTTGCTTTGTACCCATTTTTACTTCTTTTTACTAATCACAAAAGTTTTCTTTACATTGAAATTTTGACAGAAATATCCATTTTGACAAGTTTCTATTGTGTATGTACAATATTTATGCATGATCCATTTTGATGAGTTTTATCTTCCAGTTTTGGTTGTATTAGATTGGGTATTTCTTTTGCAAGGGTACTCAGAAGCCTTTCACCTGATTAGTCTATATCAGTGATTTAAACTTCATTTCAAAGTCATTTACTTTATTCAAAGAAAAAAAAAATATGTATTAGTGAACTTTATAAAAGAATACGCATCTTCAAAACTAGTGTGTATGACATTTATAAATCTTACATATATAATTAACAGTGATGTCGCTAGACTTTGATAGGGTTGGGTCCTTAGGACCCAGGACTTCTAAATTTCTGGGTCCTTTTTACAAAAGTGGGTCCTTATTGATATAAAAGCATTTGGTTAATTTCACGACTGATGTTATCCTGTCTCACCAATTTTATTGTACCGACGCATATGAATATCTTGTTTATAAATAACCTAAAACTTCTATTTAATATATATATATATATATATTAAACTTAATATATATATATATATATATATATTAATTATAGAAAAATTTGTTTTGACATGCATGACATTTTATCCACTTAGCTGTGAAATTAACCATTTTTGAGTATGAAATAACTGAATATCAAAATTTAAACAAGTAGTTAAATAAAAAGAAATGGATGAAAAATATGGCAAAAATCATGAGTGAAGAAAAATAAATAAAACCAGGACACTATGAAAATACGAAAGAAAAAATATTTTTATTGCTTTGACAAGCCTCCTCTGCGTGTTTTAGTTGAATAAAAAATATCAGTAGCTCTTTTAATAATAGGCTGTAACTGAGAGAGTTTAGTTCCCTGAACTGAAATCATTATTAATTTTTTTAACTTTTCTTCAGACATTCTTTTTCTTGCATTAGTTTTTACTCGTTTCATTGCTGAAAATCCTCTTTCAGCATCAGCAAAAGAAATTAGCAGAACTGTTACAGTTTTAGCTAACTTAAGTTCTGGAAATTCATCTTCATATTGAGAAATAGGTTTCAGCATAAAATCACTGATATTTAAAGCTAGGTGTTTAAAATACTGAAAATCTTTTCTTAAAATATCTTCAGAAATCATTCATCCATAATGAGATATTAAATGTTCAAGTTCTTTTTTCTTCATAGCTTTGAAAACCATTGGTACTTGTTGGATAGTTGAGGGGATTAAAGATTGCATCCAATGATGGCAGTAAATTTAATGCTTCCTCTGGAAAACGATATTTTTAATTTATGAAAAAAAAAAAAATTCTCTTTTTTCAAAATTTTGTAGGATGGAAAATACGCATCCTGTGGGACGTGTCGTAACTTTTTTGTTGTGTCCCATATTCGATTTTTTGCATGTTTGACGTGCTCACTTTGAAATAAATTTGAATGATTTGCATCATTAATATGTATAATTTAATGGATGTACACAAGGTGGTCATGTGGTGTCTAAATAAAAAATTTAAAAAACATTAAGAAAATATTATAAGCATTTATTCTGTCCCCCCCCCTTCCTTTCTTCTTTAATTAATATGTTCTTTAATCTTCATTTATTAGATATTTCCTTTGTGATTTCCAGCTGTAGTGTATTGTAGGTTCTCATTTCAAGGGTAAAGGAAGGGGCAATCTGGTATTTTTAAATCTTGTTGTTAGAGTTTAAAAAAAGGTTTTTAAATGGCTGTTTTTTAAATAATGGTTTGATTTTTGGAGGGGAGCTGGTCCCCTTGCCTCCCTCTTAAATACTCTACTGATTTCGGGCATGTTTAAACTTCTCTATTGCAGCATATTTTGAGTAATGCCAATGTACAGTTATTTATGTAAACATGAAGCTATTTGCTTTTGTACTCTTAAAAGGATTTTTAAAAGGCAGAAAGTTAGCATTGTACTGAACTTTGGGAAATTTCACTTCTGTGAATGTGAGCTGGTGGCAACAGTTACAAATTTTAATTTGTGATTGGTAGGTTTTATTTTACTGTTGTATTTTATACTTTGTCCAAAAGTATAAATTAGCACCTATTTAAGTATATATTATGATAAAATGTCTCATGTTCAACAATTTTGTTTCCAGAAACACCCTCCCAGAATTCCACCAGTTTTTGGGATGGGTTTGGAGGAACGCCGGCAAAAACTGGCAAAATTGTAAGACTTCAAAATGATTCTACTTCTTTGGATAGCAATGATGATGAAAAGGTAAGAGTGAATTGTTGCACTTTTGTGACTAAATATTATTTAAATACTTTTATAAATATTGTTGATATTACAATGTGTATACTACAAAAATACTTCTACAAATTTTCTGTGTAGACTGCAATTTTAGTCCAGAAACTTTGGCCTCTTTTAGATCTTGACCTAAAGAAGTTGCATTATCAAGCTCATCAAATGTAATAAGCAAGCAATGGCAAATAAAAAAAGCTTTCATAACTGCAGAAAATGTATAACTATTTATCCTTGTTTGTGTAGTAAGTGACGTCGAAAAAACAGTTTTGGGTCTTGACAATTGCTAATTGTTTTATTGCTGCTCAAAATTTGTCAGATTCTAGAGTAGTCTAATGAACATTAAGAAAATGGCTGTCTTAAAACAGAATTATATGCTTTTCAACATCATTTACTAGATCTCAAGTGTAGCAGTTTGCAGGGAAATGCTAATTTTATGAACTTTTTTGTGATAAGGACAGCTCTAAACTCAGCTAAAAATCAGAGAATACACTTCCATTATAGGTAGTCAGACTGCTCTCCTGATACCTGGTTTTCACACCAACCTGCTTATCACGGCAACTTTCCAAAGTCCTGATTTTGTGCTCACAACTTTAATGTAAATAAACCCCAGAGTTTGAATAATTTTCAATTTTGAATATCCCAACAATTAAAAAAAAAAAAATCCTGAAGGCTGAAAAGCTCATAGCAGATTTCACTCATTCATTATTATCATACATTTTGTCAAAAAATGAACTTGTTCCACTTAAAGAAGTAAATAAATAAAAAAAGGGGTGTCGGGAGCCTCATTTATGAATGCAAACTTGTAACCTAAATCTGTTCTAAAGTATGTAATTTTTTTGTAAAATAATTAGATGGCAATTAACTCTTTTTTTAGGTTCGCACTCTTCAGTTGAAACTAAAGCAGGTTTGTCAAGAACTTGAGTGCCAAAGGCATAATTCTGAAGCAGCTAAAAATGCAATGGAACAAAAATTAAAAGAGAAAGAAAATTCATTAAAAGCTGAAATCAAGCAGCAATCCCTAAGTAAGCTTTAGATTACATATATCAGTTGCATTAACATTACATTTGATCAGAGAAGAATAAGTATTGTGATATAATTAAGTTTTTGTTCGCATTATCTTGCATGTTGTTAAATAAAAATACAAACAAAATTATCTATCTCTATATATTTATTTTAATACAGCTTCTGAAAGCAAACCTTTCCAAAAATATATTTAGTGCTTGAATGTTAACACAACATATTTTTTGGTGCCAATTACGAAGAACTGTATGGTATATTAGTTGGCCATCTGGCCTGTGTGAACCCAAGGGTATGCAAAATTGTAATGTCAGCACAAATGGATAATGCATTTTTTTTTTCTTTTTTTAATAACTGAAAAAGGCTATTTATTTTGCACCACCTGAAATCAGTTGTTTTGACAGTAATGCCTTTATTGTGTGTGCTATTTTACGAAGTTTTTAAAATTATTTTTAATCTTATGAATCCCCGAGACCCACAATATGAAATTCACAACTTACTATTATTCTAATAGCATAATATATTGATATTATGTGTTTAAAAAGTTCATATTGCTAAATGTTTAGTCTTGAAAATTCTTACATACCTGCCAAATTTTACAGATTATCCCTTTAAAATGTATGGATTTTGGTGTAATATTTCTGATATATGGATGACAGGAATAATTTTTGAATTTTTTTGTGATTTTCAACTTTCGCTTGCTGTTTCTTTTGATGCTGGAGAACTGTGGGTGTGGCAAATTCATTAAAATAAACATTTCAAACATTAGTTTCCAAATTTTAGGACTATTTCACTTTTTTTTACTCTTGATTTCGACATTCTGACTTATACATACACAATAATGTAGTAGTAACTGAAACAACTATTTTAACAGGGTGTCTACTGCTCTGGGAAATCCGGAAAGTCTGGAAAAAGCCGGGAAATTGGAAAATGGGTCCGGAAAATTCACCAAAAGAATCATTTTTTTCGGTATCCCTTTTTTTTAACCCTTCCTATTTGTCAGTCTCGAAACCGAAAGCAACTGCAACGCATTTTTCGGACCGCGAAAGCATCAAGCCATGTGCTTGCATAAAGAGGGAAAAATGGGGGGGTCATCCATCGTGACGGGAGGGTAATAAAGCTGTCGTCAGCGCGTGATCATCCGTCTGGTTTGCAATAGAATTTCATTCACTGATTATTTATTTTAACTCAGTGTTCTGGATTTGAAGTGTAGAAAGACGAATGTGGCTAAAATTTGTGCTAGAAGTATCGTGGACGGCATTAGTAGATGATCATATGCGATTTATTCAATCATTTTATTTTCCACGTACGTATTTATTTTTATTGCTTAATATTTCTCAATATTTATGTATGCATGCTCGCATATAACACAAGCAATTTGCCCTTTTTTTTCCTTAGAAAGTGTGCGCTCTTTGTTTGAGTTTCGTTTTATTTTTTGAATTTAAAGTATTGGATAGTGTTCAATTTGGAGGACTTATCTCTTCATTAGAATGGTTGCTGAAAGTCCGTCGAAGAAGTCCTCCCCCCCCCCCCTTGGAAACTTATATACGCTTCTGGTCCTTCTACCTCCCAAAAGTCAGGAAATTGACTTTCAGAAATTTGGTAGACACCCTGTTTAAACTAATAAAATACTATGTTACAACATGGCTGTCTGCACAAGCATATGTATTTATAAATATTTCAGACACATTTTAACTGTAAATTTTTTACTGTAAAAATAATTGAACGTGCAGAAAATCATAAATGAACTTAACTTAACCCATATTTTTTAAATTTAGTTATTTTTATTCATTAGGTACTGGAGACTTAAATAAAGGAATGCTCAGTAAGACCCCCCCCCTCCGTAAATAAATTTTGAAGACAGAATAATTTTTTTTTTTTTTTTTTGTTAATTATCTGATTTATTGGAAGAACTCCATGGGGAGAGCGTGTAAAATTACTTTATTTCTGGGATTACCATGAGAGAAATCGCATATACTGAATGCACCTATTTTTCAAATTATACTGCACAGTGCTTATAATTAAACTTCCCTTGTAAACAGCAGTCTACAGCTGAAAATGATGAGAAGATCACCTCCAAATTTTCACATGGACATTACATGAGATGTGCTTAAGTTTTTTTTAAAGTGTCCACTAAGTGGCACTTTGCAGCATGAAATCAACTCTAAATATTAGCCTAACTAGTCATAAATGTGCTCAAAAACTACTGAACAAATGTTGAAATTGTGCTGTTTATTTTGAATTATTCATTTCCAGTGTTAATTTCTCCCCCCCCCCCCCAAGTTAAAAAATATATCCCTCTGTTTTATGTATCACTAATCAAGAATGTTTAAATATAATTTTCCATCCTGTCCCATGCATATTATAGATGAAACTTAAGTAGTATACAGCCAGATATCCGGTAGTTATGATTCAGATATCCAACGATATTTCGGATATTGAAAAATCAGCCGGATACCAGATACTTGCCGGATATCCGTTACATACCTAATACAGTCGATTCCGGTTATACTGAACCTCTGGGGACCGGCAAATTTCGTTCACTATAAGCGAAGTGTCCCCATACGAACAAGGAATACATTATACATTGTAGGGAGAGCTGGGTTTGAACCCAGGGACTTCTGGGTGGTAGAATGAGGCGCTATCCAGCTCGGCCAAAAGGTACCCCCATTGGACCGGCCTTCAATTGCTGGGTATTGTGTGTGCGGAGGCGATCTTCATGCAGCCACAACATAAGTAAAAAATAGTGTTTTATATCTGCACTGTGAATATTGTGTAGATCAAACATAATTAATCGTATTTATGTCTTATTACTCCTATGTGCTACAATAATTTGTAAGATTCCATTACTTGCCGGACAGCAGGAAAGTGCTATAACCAACCAATCAAGCAATAGCATGTAGTGGTAATCCTTAACCTGTGCTATTGCACCAGGAATGGAAAATGGAATCATTCAAGAACAAAGAGAGATGCCCATTTTTGTTCATCATGAAATGTACCCTACTTTTTGTTAAGTGCTTAGTAGCCAAAAAGTGCCATTGATTCTAACCGACTAAGAATTTGATCCCCTTTTACAGATGTCTCCTGATAGTAAGCGTGAATACAATTAGGAGGGACACAGTTTGATGCATTGGATTGAACGCTTGTGGTCTTTTCTTTCTGGTCAAGAATGAGGATGAAAAAAGTTGTAGGTTTCTTTTAAATATTGTCATTGCTACCTTCCTCATTGGGGAAGTGTGGGTGTCACGACCTTTCATGCTGGGTGGAAAAAATGAGCTTATGCACTTAAGCACTGGGGGTATCAGAGAAAGAAGTATGGGGAGGCATACACCACAAGACTTGGGCTGTTTTGCAAGGGAATTGGAGAGCTAAAGATAAGTATGCATCACTGCAATGAATGAATTCCTGGTTTCACAGTGGTCAAGAGTCCAAAAGCCCTTTCTCTAGTGCGCTATTGTTCCCTTCTCCCCTTCGCTGTGTTAGCCTATCCACTGATGATTCCCCTGTATTTCGGAACAGATCTCTTTTTGTATTTATCGAATGCAATACAGACAACCTTTGAGAATGTAGACATCGAAAAACTTCATCTCAGTCATTTCCAGAATTTTCGCAGTTCAGTTTTTAGGTTCACTAAAACCGAAAAATGCTATGCACATTTCTAATGTAAGTGAATCGGGACTAACGATTTCCATTCACTATAGCCAAAAGTTCACTATAACCGGAGTTGACTGTATTTACAAAAATTAAGTTGTATTTGGTGGTGTAAGTGATGATTTAAATACTGCTGTATATTGGTACAAAGTGTGCTAAGCTTAAGGTGATAGAATTTATTCTTAAATTTTGCTTAATGAAAATACTCTTAGGATTTCCTTTTTAGTCATTTTCACTACTTTTTAAGTTTCACCTGCATTTCACAATAATTATTGAAAGGCAATTTTACCCTAGTAATTTCGTGAAACAATATTCTGTATTTTGTCATTCTTTTTGTCAAGCATTGAGAATACTGTACTAATTTTAATTAATATATTTATACATTTTTTCACAGCAATTTTTGACATGGACAAAGAACTAAAAGAACTAAAAAACAAATACCAACAAGATGTTGTTCAAAGTAATAAGAAATTAGATGTAGCTACTATGCAGTTGCAGAAAAGTGAATTATCCAAACAGTTAAGTTTTCAACGTATTAATTGTATATATTTGTGTGTTATTTCTGTGTTACCCCGTTCAAACTTTGAATCTATTTTCAGTTGATGTTTTCTTTATACACTGTAGATTCTTCCTACTTTGGACAGCATACCTGCCACCTTTTATGCATTATCTGTAAAATCTATGCATTTTGGTGTTAATTTACATATGTACTAAATTAAAGTTAAATTATTTGATTAGAGTTAAATTTAAAGAAGTGTTTAGCAAACAGCTTCTGTTTTGATATTTTTTTCCCCCTTCCAATGTAAACTAGAAAAGTAACCAAGGCAAGAATTTTCAGTTGTTTTATCCAAGCCCATACAGCCCCACCTTGGCCAAGTGGTTAAGACACTCTAAAATGGTAGATGTCTGAAGTAACAAGTCCAGAATTGTTATGTGGCCTATCACACAGCTGTCTATCTAATGGTTTGAAGTTTCGGTCATTTTCCTCCACATGTAACATGAATATCTTTAAGAGCCCCTTAAAAAGTTCCCTGAGTAAGGCATTCCACATCTTTAGCAGATAGCTCTTCCGTAGATTTGCCACGACACATTTCATAAAGCCCAGATGAATGGATAAGACACTAAACATTGGTAGATGGCTAAAATTGAAAGTCCAGAGTTCTGTCCTACTGTACAGCTGTCGGTCTAAGGTTCTAGAATTTTTGCAAATTTTCTCCAAATGTAATGCGATTGTGCATTGAAAGTCCTATGTCCAAGCCATTCTTCCCTTTTGCAACAAGCCCCAGTGTTCTTTGTTTTAACAAAACATTCATTCATTTCAGTATCTAAGCATGAATCATGAAGTATTCAACAATGTATCATGTTCAGTACTTAATAGGGAGTTGTGCTACATTTCTTCCTCCACGAACGGTAACGCTAGCTACTAAACTGGTTTTCGACCATATTGCGCATGCTCAAACTCAGCGGTGGTTAGCATAGCACACACTCTATCTTAAGTTTATCAGATGCTGATTACAGTAAACCTTATTCATAAACAAGATGGCGGAGAAGTGAGTGCGATTTAACATTTCTAATATAATGTGAATAAATATAGCTGATGAAGAAATGAGATTTACAATAAAAGTTAACTTATTAATGTTACAAGAGTTTTTAGCCCGAAATCTTGATGAAAATAGTATTGGATGCCTTTACTTATTGAATTTCGTACACACCAAAGTGACAAAGTGAATCAATTATTCTTTTGGTCTCGCCATCTGGTGGCAGGAAAATGTACTTTCCCCCTGGAATTACTTTTTTTTTTTTTTTTTCTGTATTTGCATTACATTGCTTTCAGAAAATATTGTATAAAATTTTAAACAAAATGAATTTATAGAATTAATGAAATCCTCAGAAAATAGCTATAAACAAATTAAAACATAATTTTAAGTTTCAAATTAATAATTAAAATACGAATTTATTATTATTTATTTTTACTTTTTCTTTTTTCCCTATTTGATTTTTTTTTTTTTTTTCCTGTATTTGGGTAACTTTAGAAAAATACCATTCAAAGAAATTAATTTTTAGAATTAATAAAATCCCTATGAATGAATTATTTTTTATTTCAAATGCAAAGAACCACTGGACACAAATCCTTGGGCATACATACAGTAGATAAAATTTTAAAATAATTATAGATGAATTAAAAATCCAGGCTTTTATAATTTTTCTTAAAATCCCGGTTTGTAAACCAACCTGGATTTTTAATAAAATGGTTGTCAATGAATTAAAAATCTAGGTTTGTATAAATGTAATGTTCGCTGTGTGTTTAATTTATTTATAAATATTCTATGAGGTCCTAATTATTTACCATCTTCTTGAGGAATTGATAATTCATATAAAAATATCGTCAATTTCTTCAGAACTCATACCCCTAATGCAGTGATTTCAGATAAATCCTCCATGTTTGTTTATATTTGGCAAATGCTTACGGGAACAAGGGAGGTAAATGTTATGCAAAAAATCATTTGTTTCAATCAAACAAACACAGAAATAATCACCTGTCCTCAGTTATTAATTCCCTTTTAAATTGTGCTTATTTGTGGTCATTACTGTGGAGTAAATATCTTAGTAGTTGCACTGTACACAACAAAGATAAGCTAATGACCAGCTAATCTAGCAAAACAACCCGGAAAATATTCTGCCTTTAAGCTGAGCCAAGGAGAGCAATATGTAATGAGGGCTTCTTATTGGATGGAAGCAGATAGGGGTGAGAAATTCCTCAATTGGATTGGGGGGGGGGGGGAGATGCTGCATTTGGGAGCAGAAAAATTTGAACTAGGCATTGAAACTACCAGTGCCATCTGTGAAAAGCCCTAGAGAAATCCAATTCTAACCTCAGTTGGATGGACACAGCATACGTGAGACCGATTACTCCATGGAGGGAAGTTAGTTGAGTTTTCTCCCAATGTCAGGAGTTTCAATAAATCAACCATTGGGGTTGTAGTTTCAGCAGACGTTAGAAGAAGACACCTGAGTACGAGATGATGAAGTAGGTATTCGACTAATGTTTTGCCGAACTCACTTGCTGCCTGGGTACATCTATATAAATAAAATTAGACTTTTGTCTGTACATTTCTTGGAATTAAAAAATTTTGCGATTTCTATCCGTTCCAAGCACCCGGGAATCCAATGCGACCCTCAAAAAAAAGTTTCTGTCATTCTGTCCATGACGCTTTTTTTGTTTAAGCATCACGTAAAAACGACTGAAGTGAATGATATGAAATTTGGTGTCATGATAGGTGGTCACTCAACTTAGAACATAGGCGTCGCATTAAAAAAAAATCTTGACTAGATTTTGAGATTTTGCGAAAATCATTTCAAACTGTGTAAATTTGTGTTCGCACATCATGTAATAACTGCAAAGGTGAAAAAATGATATTTGGTGAAATGATAGGTGGTCACTCACCTTAAACTATCTAATTAAAACTATCCTTAAGCATCTAATTTTAAAAAATTGATAAGATTTAGAGATTTTCCGAAAATCGTTTAAAACTGAGTGAATCTTTGTTCCCGCATTAAGTAATAATGACTAAAGCGAATGATATGAAATTTGGTCACATGATAGATGGTTGCTCAACATAAACTATAGGTGTCCAATTTTTTAAACATTTTTATTAGATTTTGAGATTTTGTGAAAATTCTCTCAAAATACACTTATATTTCTTCAAATATCATGTAATAACGACTAATACGAATGATACGAAATTTAGTGATAGGATAGGTAGTTGCTAATCTTAATTTATAGGCGTTGAAATTTTAAAATATATTGATTACACTTTGAGATTTTGCGAAAATCGTTTTAAAATGCAGACATTTTGTTCCAGCATCACGAAATAAAGACTGCAGGGAATGGAACGAAATTGGGTGACAGGATAGGTTTTCACTCAACTTAAATTCTAGCCTTCAAAATTTTTCAAAAATGTTGATTAGATTTTGAGATTTTGCGAAAATTATTTCAATATGCGTCAATATTCGTTCGCACATCACATAATTACGACCAAAGCGAATGAAATGATATTACTTAGTTACTCTCTAACCTGTAATATTTTAACAATACTTAAAAATTATAACTTCGCTTTCTTTACTTTGGCAACATACTACATCCATTCTGTGTACTCCTACAATGCTGACGAAAGTTCTTGCTTTTTGGAAAATTGCATTCACTAACCCGTCAAGGACGGGTACTTCAGCTAGTAGTTAATAATATAAATGCACATGTCTTTTTAAGGTTTTATTCACTAATTTGATCACATTTTCATTTGTTGGAAAATGAATTTAAAATGTGAAATTTTAATTTTCAGGCAAATGGAAAAAGACCTCAAAGCCCTTGAGTTGCAGATCAATTCGCAGAATGCTTTATTGCAGCAAAGAGATAATGAGTTAAAAGAACTATCTAAGATGAAAAATAGTTTAGAAACCACAACGAAAAAACTACAGTCTGAAAAAAGAGACCTTGAACAGAATAATGCCACTCTTCTATCTCAAAAAAATAATTGGAATGAAGAAGTTAGAGATTTAAAATTGCAACTAGATGGTAGTAATAATCTTGTGAAAGAAAAAGAAACCATCATTCAAAGCATCAAGAAAGAACATGATGCATTGTCAAAAACAAATTTAAACCTTCAAGTATGTATAAAAAACTTGTAATTGTTTCTTTTCTTTAATTTAATTTTATGTGTGAAATGCATGTTGTTATCCATAGTTTATCATTTTAAATCGTGGAAATTTTTTTAAAGATAGTGCAAGACTTCACCTATTCAGATTTGTCCTATTCGGCGAATGCCTATTCAGATAAAATTTTGCAGAAGGGTTATCTCATAAAGCATACATTACTTATACAAAATTAAAGATCCAAATGAAGGCAAGAAATTGCATCATGCTTTAACTTTTGAAAATTGAGATAAACTAATCAAAGTTTTTAATTTTAAAAAGCTTAATCTTCTGTTGTTGGAAGTTTTCACCTAGATGCAGGAGCATAACATTTGTTCCTGTCATAGTTCCACTTTTATCTGCAAAGGTGCTGCAATTCTAAAACTTATCTGAAAATATTTAGACATTTTTAAAAAGAATTATTAATTTTACAAGAAAACTTTTCCAAACTGAATATGGAATTTAGAAAATGCCATACATATTTTTTCATTCCATTACTAATGAAGGATATATATGTGGGACCCTCGCTAGGGTCTCCAATAATCAATCGACACAAATTAAAAGTCTAGGGTAGCTTTTAATCAATTAAAAAAAAACTATTTACATGCAATCTATTTACAAAATGGTTAAAGGAAAACGGACTTCATTCCGATATTTAAAAGATCACTGCCTTCTTGCAGTTTCTAGCGCTATTATGGAAAACAAAAGTGCCCAGCTGCTTTCGTGCAGCTGACGTGGGCCGCGTCTCTGGTCGCTCTCTCCAAACCTCTTTTATGCTCGGCTCTCCGAGGCTCTAGGCTGGCGGGCCAGCTCCTCCTAGCGGCGCTCGGGTAATCTCACCCTACACATATATATATATATATATATTTAAATATCAAAAGAATCTGATATTTAGTTATCAGACTTGTGCAATTGAAATTTAACCTTTTAAAAATGAAAGTTCCTATTTTGAAACATCATGTTTAATATTTTTTAACTAAACTGTTGTATCTATCAGTTTGAAAAAAAAAAATACTGCTTATTACTGAAAGTCTGATTGATTTTTTGATATATTGTCAGGGTGCCCACTGGCAACTAAAAGGGGACTATTTACTACTATAATTGAGAATAGGCAACTATGGCCACTATTTACATGTAAAAACAGTAAAAAGCAACTATTTTAAGGAAAATGGCAACTATTTTTGTAGGAGTGTCAATACAATTTCTGTTTTTCACCTAGAATGTTTCAGTTTAGGGCAAGTAACCATGCTACTAACAGCATGATAATCGCTGAGCATAGCGCAACAGTGTCTGCTCATAGATTTTGAGAAATATCTGGTAAGAACAGATAAGCTGGATTCATACTGCCTGTGTCGTTCCATTATAGTGCACAACACTAAAAGATGTGTTTTCATAATCAAGAAATTGACTAAACTTTGAAATTCCAAAAATATAATGCAGCCAACTTTCAGGACGGCACAGTGGTATATCATTCACACTGTTGCAGAAACTGCTGAATTGTCTGATTCATATTTGAAAGTATGCTTTAAAGTCACACACACACGCTCATGAGGAATTTTTTGTCATACAAAATGTATATTTACTCACTTCTCACACACGCATATACATATGAGTTACACTAGTCGTAACCCCCCCCCCCCAATGAAAAATTTCTAGCCACGCCACTGCTGTAGAGCAATATATATGAATATAATCTTCAGAAATATTATATAAACTTCTTTAAGAACACAAAAATGTATAAATTTTTAAAATTTTATTTAAAAGATTTCAGTCTGTTTAGATTGTTAAAAAGGGTACTATTTTCTATTACTACCCTGAAGACTACTTATAAGCAACTATTTCTGTGGCTGTGCTGTGGTGGGCACCCTGTATTGTTTATTTTTCTAATGTAAAAGTTTTTAAAAAATCTACTTTTTTCACAATTTTCGCAGTACACAAGAAAAAAAATTTATAAAATTCCCCAAAATGCAAATTCCCCCGAAAATTCCTCTGTTGTATTACCAAAGGATAAATTCAAAGAGGTGTTAAAAGAAATTCAAATAATAGCGAGATATCTTTTCTCAATCTTGCATAAAAGTGCAATATTCTAAAAAAGGAACATTGGCATGTAACGATATACAAATTCAGGGGTATCACCTGTATGTGTTGCTTTATTAGATTTTAATACATTCAGTGCTTATATCTGCTAAACATAAGTCTTTCAAAGACATTAATGGTATGTTATTTATTTTTGATGGGTGAAGGATTGGAGTGAAGAGGGGTAAGGGGAAGTTGTCTTATCTCTCACCCCTTTAATTGGTTAGTTAGTGCTGGGGTATTAGACTGCTATTGGTTAGTAGTCTAATTTGAACTCATTTAGTTACTTATTTCTTCTGTTAGCAATGAACGTGTGTGCTCAGAAAGGTTTATTTATTTTAAGTCCTTTTTACGTAGAGGGAACATGCGAGAAGAAGTGACATCCTTTTTACGTAGAGGGAATATGCGAGAGGAAGTGACATCCTTTTTACGTAGAGGGAACATGCGAGAGGAATTCACATCAAGTTACATGCTTGATTTTCTTTCTATGCTCTGCAATTTTTAGAGATCATTTCAGTAAAAATTTATATAAATACAGGGATGTTAATTCTGCGCCGAAACACAAATTCTTGCGCCGAACTGCGCTTTTAGCCGATTTTTGCGCTGGTCTGCACCGAATACGTCATTTTGACTCTTTCAGGGTGCGCCGAAACACAAATATTGTGCCGAACTGCGCTTTTAGCCGATTTTTGCGCCGGTCTGCTCCGAATACGTCATTTTGACTCTTTGTTAAATTTTTGCCACGCTCATTTATCTTTTAAAGCGTGTATGGAAAGCTAGTTAGCAGTAAAGCAACATTCAAACTGCGTACGAAAGCTGCATTCCGAAGCCATTCTACCCGCCCCGGATCAGACCAGTCGGGCTTTGTTAGTCACCTCAATCAGGGCCGGCCAGATAGGCAAACAAGTACCGTAATTTTTGGAAGAAACGCCGCGGCGTTTATGAGTTTAAAAGTTAAAAAATAGTAAGTGTGGCGTTTACAATATTTTTAATTTTTTTAAGCCGATCTTCAACGAAAAATCGAAAAATTCATTTCGTGATAATTTTCTCAAAAGATGACGCCACCACCGACACGTACTCTTTAGCGTGCACAGATCACAGTGTAGCGAATCAGAATGCGAACCTACCCCCATAGAAAAGAGGTTTAATCTTTGATCTGAAAAGAAACTAATTATATTATAAATTAAACTATTCAACAGACAAGTTAAATTACAAATTGAAAGTCATTGGCTGAAATTTAATAGTTACTGGATTTTTATTTGTAAGATAAATTTTGTAAACTTTAGGCAGAGTTGAAACTCATTTAACTTGAGTTGCACAGTAGAAGTTTTTGGTTTGAATATGTGTTTAGACAAGGAAGACAAAGTAGGTACCTTTTCTGTAGTTTATTGAAAACAAGATGACTATGGTAGGCTTACACAGTGCACATGATGAAGACACAATACATTAAGCAGCATCCACTTAGTAGCACGAATAAAAACAAGCTTTCTAGAAGACAAGTCGCCAGCGGCGATCTATTCAGATTCACAAACACATCACACTGAATCATCTGGATACAGCAGCACGGATCCCTGATCCGGTTCTATTTGAATCGCATTGGTTGAACCATACGGTTCATAGCAACATCTTTGATTACACACACATCACAGTAGTAGTGGCTGAACTTTCGGGACACAGACCGAGAAGACCGAAAAGTTAACTTGTGATGCCCTTTTTATATCTGCCAGTTAGTGCGGGACTACGGTGGATATTTGCATAGGGGAAAAAAAGAGTTCTTATTTTATGCAAATTAGGAACAGCGCCATCTATCGGCAAGAAATGTAAACTTTTTATTACGGCGTTAAAGATATGACGATGTTTACACCGCCATTTTCAAATGCTAACGAACTTACGTTTTCACTTAGAAAACATTTAAAGGATTTTACAAAAGTTTCGTTTTTTCACTTTAGCAAATTTAGAGATAAAATGTCATGGAAATAAAAGGTAAGTAAAGAAATATCGTTTTTTTCCTAAAATGATCCAGTTTTGGAGAAAGTCAGAGCACCCTAAGATGGGTCCATGTCCCGTGCTCTGAAGTGGATGGCTTCATACATCCAACCTATGTCTCTTCAATTAAGTAAAAAGAAAAAAAAATAGAAGTAAATCTTTTACATCTACATTTTAGAACTATAATTAAATTTTAATGAAGTTTTGAATATATATTTTGAAGGGTTAAAGTTCTGTAAAATGCCGCAAAAGTGCACTACCCTCTATTAAATGCACCCGTTTTTCACATGAACCTCTATTGTTCTTAAAATACTGAATTTCAGCCAAAATTAGTCAATGTTACGCACGGTGCGAGTTTAACTCTCCCCCCCCCCAAAAAAAAAAATAAAATAAATAAATAAATAAAGTTAATCTGAAAGATTTTTTTTTTTTTT
This sequence comes from Cheiracanthium punctorium, assembly GCA_038373885.1. Classification (NCBI taxonomy): domain Eukaryota; kingdom Metazoa; phylum Arthropoda; class Arachnida; order Araneae; family Cheiracanthiidae; genus Cheiracanthium; species Cheiracanthium punctorium. Next base: position 859,517 of record JAWZYV010013819.1, read on the forward strand.
TTTTTTTTTTTTTTTTTTTTCGCCGTGCGGCTTTGCACCCTGTGCACTCTATGGAATAAACACTGCCAACTAATTGGTATGCTCAAGAAATGCTGAGTGCTTTTAAAATAAATCCCAATGTTATAAATATAAAAAATAATAAATAAATACCATCAAGAGTTGTTACACAAGATTCAGTTTAAAACAACAATTTGCTGAATCAAGCTCATTACGTAATCAACAGCTGGTCATCTGCGAGGGGGGGGGGAATGTTTACTTTTAACTGGAGACTCTTCTCACACATCGATTGCTGTTTTCATTTTAATGGCACCTGGTAGTCTGTCCGAACTTTGTGCGGATGCATGCAAGAAGGTTTTTAGAAGTTATTTTTTTATTTCTATAAATTCACCTTTGTGAATATAAACATTGATATCTGATTATTTGAAAATAGAAATCGTAAGCTTCGTAAAATAGTGGCAAATACTTTAAAACATTCTATGGGAAGGGGGAGAAAAAAAGGAGATTTTTTTACCGTTTATCCAATTTCTACCGAAATATATCCGATCAACTTAATAGCTTTTTTAATATTGGGTTGTAACGAAAGTTTCCCGCCACCGCAAACATCGTCAGCACACAGTTCTCGTTGGCGTATTTGCCCATATTTTGTCGAACGATTTTTGGCATTTGAAAGAAAAAGGTTTACTTTATAACACTGTGTTGTGAAATCTGTAAAAATATAGTTATCATTAAGTATAAGGTGTCTCAAACGGAACTATCACTCTAGAGGATTAGAACCATCATTTACTTTCAGTTGTGTTGCAAAAAGTCAGCTACATAATATCAACGAATTATGAGTACAGCTTTAAGTACTATTGTTGTATCATGTGACACTGTGCAGGTTTGGTACCGAAAGTTCGAAAACAGTTATCTAAGGAGTTAGAAGTTAGTTTTTCAGGCAGATATGGCGGAAAACTTTCGTTACAACCTGATAAATTAGGTCTAATAAGTAATGCAACATATTTTTTATTTATTTATTTTTTGTTAATTAAGAAATTATTTTAGAAAACATTGAATTTTATCTGGCATTGACTTCTGACCACGATCACCCCCCCCACCCCCCCACCCACCCACACACACACACACCAACGGTCGCGGCTGCGGCGTTTTTGACGATTTTCTAGCTAACTAAGCTCATTTTCGTGGGTGCGGCGTTTCTTCCATAAATTACGGTAATCATCGCAACGGGCACCGTTTTTTGTTTATGAAGGGGCACGATTTGCTATTTGGAGATGAAACATTATGGACCAATTCGTTTTTCAACATGTACACATGCATTGTTTTTTTGTTTTGTTTTTTAAATTGATATTGTACCTTTTTGAGAAAGAAAAATGGAGGAAAATGTTTTTTTGGTGCAAAATAAATCTGCTGTCTTTAAATGAAAACTTAAAGGAGAAATCAATACGCCTTTCATAACTTGTTATTCGAAAAGTTTTTATGTATTCACACTGTTTACAAAAGCGATTCATATGTTTTACCTTTTCGAGCTTTAAAAAAAAAAAAAAGCCCCCTCCTCTGAAATGGGTAAAGATCCTCCACAGCTCTATGTATATGTATTTTCCCGATTTGAACTGGCACTATTTTTTTCGGGCCCCACCACTGAAGCAGGTCACGAGCCGCCACTGGCTGTTTTAGAAAGTGGACAGATTCTATTAACGGAAGGGAAGGATAGACTTGCAAAAACATTAAAACTATTAGAAGAAAATGAAAAAGCTCAAGAAGAAATTAATAAAAATAAAAAAAAGAATAAATAGAAAACTAGATAACTTATAATACTTAATTTGTAATCTCATTATTAATTTCTCATAATTTTTAACTTCCCATAATTCTTAACTTCTCTCAACAGTCATTAAATATTTTTTGTTTACATTTGCTTTGTATATTGTGTTCAAGTATTATAGATGAATATGTAAATATTAGATGAGGTTAAATTACTGATACAAAAGCATATGCTATTAAAAGTACACACATTTAATTATTCCAACCATCAAATTTATTTTGTTTTCGATACTGCTTACCAATTACGTGTTGTTGTATAAGAGGTATAGTATTTAGGTTTTCAAAAATCTCCATTTAGTACTACTTGTGATTTGTAATAGAACCAAAGAATGAGATAGAAGCTTGTGTTTTAAAATTTAGTTTTCATTTTATTTGTGCTCTCTTTTTCGAGAGGAAGATTCCCTAAATGATTCTGAAAAAGAAAAAAAAAAGGGACAGGGATTGGCAACCTGTGGCTCGCAAGCCGCATACGAATCATACTCATAGTTCTTGAGTAGGAAAAACCACAGAAAGGTTGCTGACTCCTGATATGTATTGTTTTTACCAAGTTGCTGATAGCATAGCCTGTATACACCCTTTTTTTCTCCAGAGCTTTCCTAAAGTGCTTTCAAATAGTGTTTTGCTTTTAGCAAATGGTGTTTGCTCGCAAACTTTGCTTTTCTTGTATGCATTTATTGTGTTCCTAAATCTTCAATTTTATGCTCCAAAATCATGTTAATTCTGATCTCAAATCTTAGTTTTCCTCTCGGAAACTATTTTTTTGTGCTCCCGAGGTGCTCCCAAATGGAATTTTTCTGCTCCCGAGGTGCTCCCAAATGAAATTTTTTCTGCTCCCGGGGTGCTCCCAAATCGAGTGTTGGAGTTAACATCCCTGTAAATATAAGTAGCTTCAATGTAGATGGTGCAGTCTAACAAATTTCTAACTATAGACAGTGTTGATTTAAATAAAATTCTTTATCGGACGATTAAAATAAATCAATCGCAGATATTTGTCAATTTGCTCCTTGATGAAAACTAGTGCATTACTGGTGAAGAAATAAATGATAGTAGTTGTGAGCTGATTACACCTAGAGACATCTGTGGACTATAGAATTTTAGAAGAGAAATTAAATTTGTTTTGCACAAAGCCTAAAATCAACATTATACCTGCACCCCATGCCCATCAGTAAAAGTCGCAAAAAATTCATATGCACATTACACAGTTATATGGTAAGGGCATTTTGTAGTATGAAAAGAAAATACTATAAGCATGTGTTTTGAATACAACAGAAGGCTCCATTTACACTTCCCACCATATCATAGACATTGAGAAATACTGTTATAAAATGGTAAAAAGAAATTAGTGTTTCAGTACATTTAAATTTTTTTGTATTACTGATTGAAATCCTAAGCACCCTCTAAAGAATAAAATAGTTTCTTTCTTGATAAGGTGTTTTACATTTTTAGAAATGAATTTATTTATATTATCTATATTATTAGTCAAGAGTATGCAAGCATAAAATTGTTTTTATTGTCCTTTTATGTGTTTTTGCATTGCATTTCTTATAAAATTTACAAAAAAATTTTTATTGAGTTTTGCTTAAATTTCAGTCATTTCACGCCAAATTTTCAAGTAAAACCTTATTACTGCATAAAATTTTAGATTTATCTTAAAGTGTTTTTTGTTTACATGAAATAAATGCAGAAGAGGAAAGATAGCGTTTACATGCCAATTTTCCAAAAATGGAACATCCATGAAATCGGGGAAGGAATTTTTTTTTTGTTTTCTTGTCATGGGTGTATTCTAATCTAATTTTGATGAATTAATTATATATTTTATTCCTGGATCATAATGCAGCATTTAAAGGGTTAAATGGTAAAAATTGTTTGGTACCATAGGCGCACCCACGGAGGGGGCTATGGGGGCTGAAGCCCCCCCTAAAGGCGGGAAATTAGAAGTGAAAAGTATTGAAAATTGTCACTAATGAGTTAAATGTTTTCTTTTTAAAAATTGTCAAATTATTTCTAAAATACTTTTTACCAAAAAAAGATGTTAGTTTTTAAATAAAAACTTACAGTTAGAGCATGAAACACGGTTAAACTTGGTTACAATATCACTGAAAAGGTCATATAATTATTTGATTCTAAAATGAGTTGCATTGCTCGTGGGGATGTGTTCTACGGGCAAGTCGACTGGCACAGAATATTTTGACTTTATAAGAGAGTTATAACTTTAATTGAGGTCACTATAACCGAGTTCAGCAGTATTTGTAGCCCCCCCCCCCCTAAACTAAAATCCTGGGTGCGCCACTGTTTGGTACAACATGTAAATTTCTCTGTAAATTTAAGCTCGCACAGTATTTCCCTATTCCAATTGTATTCTCATTCCCTGTATAAATATATATGCCTGAAAATATGTACTCATATATTTGTATTTTTTTTTTTTGCTGGAAAATGTGTCCAGGTACAGGGGTCAATTCATGAATTTCTTTCAGGGTCCCATTTTTTTGTGAAAACTGCTTGTTTTTGTGAATTTCGGTACTTAATTTTCTGAATTTCAACACTTATTTTTGTGAGTTTTCATACCAATTTTGAATTAAGGCCACTTTTTTGCTGTTGTTGTTGTTGTAAAATAATTGATAAAACAGATTAAAAAGTAGGGTAAAATGCCAATGAAGGGCTGTTTTAATTGATTATATTTTTGTGAAGGGGTTGTTTTTAATCGATTGTAATTTTGTGAAGGACCAGAAAAACGGACACAATTTTTGTCTGCATTGATCCCTGATGTATTTTTCCTCTTTTGTTCTTCAGCTGTTTTCATGGCTGTGTAAACACTATGAAGATTCTAAAGTTTTACGTGGAAAATTGTCAAAGCTAATCTCTTTCTGTTTTAACGATTTATAAATGCTTAATTTCTGAAACTAAGTTAGATGATATATGTATATAACATCTATCTCAAGGTTTCTCTTAAATAAAAATAAGATTATACCCCCTAAATCAGTGTTTTGTGTTCTTTTATTTCAACAGTAAAAGAATAATTTAAAATTTAGATATGAAATTTTCATTTCGTCTGCAAAAACTGTGTGGTATGCATCTTTATTATTATTATTACTTAAATTTGAGTTCGCATACTTTTCCTATTCTTTCATCTTTCTGCATTCTCATCCCTACATTGAGGGGTCCAATTATTCTGTTTTGGGAGAAACTCCGCTCATCACATTGCTCTTCGGCAATTCAAAAACTAAGAAACTCAGCCTAAGACAAATAAATAAATAAATATCTGATTGCTAGTTTATAAAATGTATTGTGCATGTTCATAAAGAATAAATCAGTGCTATGAATCTTCCTGTAAAACTCTTAATGAAATTTCATTAAAAAATTGGTTTAGGATTGGCTTTACAATTCTAAGAAGTTCTTTGGTAAAACACTATAATAACTATAATGAATAAGTTTTATTATGTGACTTATGCCTCATATTTATTATTGTGTTGTTAAAATTTATTTAACTTTTCTTCTAGAATAAAATAAAAATGTTTGAAGAACTGGAGTCTAAAATTAAAGATGAAAATATCTATTTGAAAAATGAAATCCAAACATATTTACGTAATATAGAACAACTGAAAAAAGAAAATGAAAAAATTACCAACTTAATAACTGCTAAAACAAGTGAATTAGATGCACTGAAGTCTCAACTAAGCTCTGTTCAGAAGGATAATACTGCAAAAAGTGACAGTATTATTACTTTAGAGCATGAAGTAAAGTCACTGAAAGTTTATGAGGTATGTATTTTACCCATTTTGTTATCTTAATTGACAGGCATGATGCCATAACATAATCATTAAATAGAAATGTAATCGAATTTCGTTGTCAAAATTAGTCATCTGCTGAAATGATATTTGTCTAAATAATCCTTTTCTCCCTAAATGCGCTTCCAAATATAAATTTATTGAAGATTTGTATTTTGGCTTATGTTTTTTGTTGTTTTAATGAAGTTACCTGAGTACAGTAGATTCCCTTTTAACTGGCCTAAATGAGACTGGGGGTTATCCGATTAAGCAAAATTCCTGTTAAAGCAAAGAGTGGGGGGGGGGGGAATTTGATTGAATTACAAGTGTGTTATTTATTACAAATACAGGGATGTGCCAGCTGCTCCAAATCAATGAGGACGCTCCAATCTGCTACAAAAAGATCATTTTTGGACATTTTTGCTCCAAATTCACCAAAAGTGTAATTTGAAATTTTTCCATGTGCTAAAAGTGCTTTTAATCTCCCAAATTTGTATAAAAAATTTCATTGCACATTTTAAGCATTCTAATTTCAATCTTTTATCCATCAATCTTAAAAGCGGAAATTTTTCATTTGGCATTCCATTGTAATCTCTAATACTTGAAGAATAAAACTTGGCCCTATTTTAAATTTAATAATTTTATTTAAGTTGATGAAATTTTAATTTTTTTAAGCTACTGGCAATAGTTATAAGGTTTAGTAAATATTAGGTTTTTTTATTATTATTTAAAATAGATATTTAATATAACACTGTATAAAATAACTGAACTTTTTAATAATTATTTTTTTAAACTTCTGACACTCCCTTGTAGAAATAAAATTTGAAATTATATAAGCAATGTCAAATTGAATGAAAACTCTTTTGTTTGCGAGACTTTAGATTCACCACTACCTTCTAACACTTCCACCTTCTAACTGGTCATATCATGGAATTTTTAATTTAAATTGGGGGGAGAAAAAAAAAAGATAGTGTAGATGTGAATATGATGTATTTTTATGTAAGAATTGTCAGCGCATGTGTAGTTTTTGTTCCTAAGTGTTTTAAGAACCTCCGAATTTTCATTTTTCAGATTAGCATTCTTAAATGACTTCTCCCTTCCCTTGAAAAGTAAATTTTGTGTTTCAAAACTGCCATTCTTGTGCTCCATAAGTGACTTTTTTGTGTACCAAATTGCTCCAGAAATCTGTTTTTCTTGTTCCAAACTGCTCCAAAAATGTGTTTTTTCTTGCTCCACAAATTGCTCCAAAATTTAATTTCTACTGGCGCATGCCTGCAAATATAATTTTCATACTATTAGGAGGAAAGCATTAAATAACGTCCATTTTTTTTTTTTTTTCCCTTTTGAAGACCGGAAATTTGCCGATTTACTGCACAGTTTCGCCATTTCATGAAAGCATCCCACTGATAGAGAAAACATATGGATATACTTGTTGTTCCACATACAGGGTTCATACACCTCCTGTAAATCCTTAAAAACTCCTGGATTTCGATTTAAAACATTAAGGGACCTGGAAAACTCCTGGATTTCACTAATTTTTCTGTAGACTCCTGAAATTTTAGTATTGACCCCTAGAAATATTGTTTTAGTTTTCTTTCTAGAATTTAAAGTGCAAAAAAAAATTTCCGTAAGTGCGATCTGCCAAAAATTTTTTCAGACTCGTGTTTCAAGTGTAATAATCCACCGCCATGTTTATTGACGTTCCTGCCACAGACTTGGAGACAAGGATTGTAATCACTTGAGTGGGCTGAAGCTTACTGCAAAAAGGTCCAATGATTTCGCAATTCGCTGTAGACATTCGTCCCTGCTCTCCTCATATCCAATAAATTTGTTCCTGAACTAAGCCCGTTGGCATTCTCAAAACCTTTTATTGCAAACTGCTAGCTCTTGCATCACTGCGAAAGTATCTCGTGATTGGTGTATGAACTGAATGCTCTTATCTCTTCTTTAGTACACGGGGTACATGTTTACAAAGTATCCCGTTCTTTTGCCATTTGAGGCAGTGTGTTGGAAATAATCTGTACGCGTGTGACAATAGTGCAATTTTAAATGATGCTTGGTTAGAATGGGTATTTAGGTATATTCCTGGAAAAATTATATTTTTTCTTGGAAAACTCCTTAAAAACTTCTCGAATTCATACTACGAAAAAGTGTGGGAACCCTGAAATAGTATAAAGCTATTTGCAGTGTTTCTGGTTCATCTCTGTATGATATGATGGAGTTTGTTGTAGGATTATCGATGTCAGTCGTCATGAACCACATCAGTGACAGTTCTGGTGATTTTGTCATGTGACAAAATTAATTGCTAAAGTTCTGGTTGCAGCCAACCATTTCTCCGGGTTTTCTGTATTGACATCTTGACATGCACTATATATATGAATGTCGACACACATTTGTTAGTAAAAAAGTATATCTCTCCTACTGAGTGTAATTAGGAGGGGGGGAAAAACATAATTATTGTATTCAAATCAATTATGGCCGGTTAAAGCAGAGTCTGGTTAAGGGGGAGTCTGCTGTAAAAACATCTTTCATATTGCACCTTTATCAGTCACATTATTTAAAAAAAAAAAAAACTTATACTAAAGCGTAAAATATTAGGGGTCGATCTAGACAAAAATTGGGTCTGTTTTGTGGCCCCTTCACAAAACTGCAATGAGTAAAACGGCCCCTCATTGGCATTGTAATCTGATTTACCGGTATTTTTAACAAAGAAGGTTACTTTAATTAAAATTGGTATGAAAAATCACAAAAATTATTTATAGGAGAACTGAATATTCAGGGGTTGAGCCAGGAAATTTTCCCAAGATCCCGTTTTTGTGAAAATTGCTTATTTTTGTGAATTTCAGCACTTATTTTTAAGGTATAGTCTTAAACATATCATTGCTCCAAAAGAACCACAGAGTATTTAGCTTGTTTAATGGGCCAGCTGAGTCTGGTTATAAGTATAAAGTATAAGAAAAATATTATGAACCATGAAGCATTTAGGTACAAGTAGAGATGGCCTTTGAAGAATTCAAGCCATGAACAAATATTAGAAAAATAAAGAAAGTAGCTTGCTCTGTGTGTCTTACTATGTTGTAAAAATTCTTAACTTTATAGAACTGCTGCTTCTACCTTTCTATAGTTCAGCTATATTCTGTTTGTCAAAGTAGTATAATTTTTTATAACTAAAATACTCCCTTTAATACTACAGGTCGAATTAAAGAAATTGGAAAAAGTATTATCTGATAGCACAGAAGAAAACTTGTCTTTAAAAAAGCAAAATCAATTTTCTCTTGACCAGTTGAAGCTTATCCAAGAAAATATGGAACAATTGCAGAAAGAGAACAATAGAGTTACTGCTCTAATGACTGCTAAAACTGGTGAAGTAGATTCTCTCAAAGAAGATCTTGTCAAATTACAATCTGAATTTACTTCTGTACAAAATGACAATAGTTCAAAAAATGACAGCATTGTCACATTAGAAACTGAAATCAAATTGTTGAAAGAAAGTTATGAGGTTTGTATTTCATTGTTCTTATTTTAATTTTTGTGCTTTTTTATATTGTCAAGTGTGTTGTGAAATTCAAAAATACATGTTTTAAGTTTTCTTTTACATTTTTATGGACTTCAAATATGCCTTTCACCTTAGCATTTTTCATGTATCAGGGTGTCTACCGCTCCGGAAAGTCTGGAAAAAGCCGGGAAATTAGAAAATAGATCCGGAAAATTCACCAAAAGATTTTTTTTTTTTTTTCCCGGTGTCCCTTTTTTAAACCCTTTCTCTCTAATTGTCAAACTCGAAACCAAAGCAACTGCAACGCATTTTTTGGACCGCGAAAGCATCAAGCAATGTGTTTGTATAAGAGGGGAAAATGGGGGCTAATCAATCGTGACGGGAGGGTAAAAGACAAAATTAGCTTACTTGGTAACTTATGACTTAGGACCATATTTCCAAGAACAGTTAGTTAATTCTACCAGAAAGTGCGACTACTTCTGTTTCTCAATTGATGAAAGCTTAATCCTGTATACTTCAGTTAAAATTGATTTCAAGAAGTTGTACAAAATATGCAAATGTAAAGATGGGAGGGGGCATTGTGCAATTTCCCAAAGTAAAATGCAATGGTCAGGAATTTTTTTCCAGGAACCTTCCCAAAAGTCAGGAAATTGACTTTCAGAGATTTGGTAGACACCCTGTGTATGTATATGTGCATGTATAAAATATTTGCTATGAGTTTTTCAAAATTTTCATTCTTTATTTTATCTTTATCATTTTGTCGCTTACCAAATATTAAAAACACCAAAAATTTTTGCATTAAGTATGGTACAGATATACGTCATTTATACTTTATGGAAATGAATTTGCATTTATTTATTTTATTAGCACTAGGGTGCTTTTTTGCACAATCCCAGATTTTTGTCTATGCGATCTTGTTGATAGGTTTTGTAGTTATGAACTTTTCAAATGTGTTTGCCAGATAGCATAGAGAGGGGTGGGGTGGGGGGGCAAATAAAATGTTGAAAGGCGCACAAGGTTTGCAATTTTTGATAATGGATTGCTTAATTTTTTTTTTTTTAATTAATAAAGTTTGGTGCCAAAACGCAACAATCTATAATAAAGTGGGGGGAGGGGGTTATAGTTAGAAAATGCTTGGCGAAGATTGTAAAATAGTTTTAGTAAGCGATTTTAATTCTAAAGAAGTGTTCTATGTAAGAGAAGAGGAATACAGTACACTCATAGATTGTGATACTTTCCAAATGGTATTTATAAAGGTAAAAGTATACTTTGACTATGCCTGATGAAAATTGTTAAACAGTTTTGGTAGGTGATTTAGTATGGATTTCAATTCCAAAGAAGTGTTTTGTGGAACAAGGAAGGAAAATGCAGCACACTCATGTTTTATGATGCCCATTAAAATGATAAAGGATAGTTGGAATATGCTTGGCGAAGGTTGTAAACCAGTTTTAGTAGGTAATTTAAGATGGATTTCAGTTCCAAAGATGCATTTTATTTGACAAGGAAGGCGAACACGGCACACTCATGGATTATGATGCCTATTCCAGACAGGGGTCATTCCATGTCAAACCAACACACGGATTCAGACTTGATGTCTCAGATTTTCATAATTTTTGGTATTCAGTTAATATATCATTGACATGTGAAAAAATACCAAATTTCAGATATGTAGCACAATTATTTTTGAAGTTATTAATTTTTAAAGATTTAAATTTTTATGATAAAAATTCATATTTTGGCACCTTTAGTTGCCTATAGGCTGGCAACCAGTGATTGTATAAAGCTGAAAGTGGTCTCATTCTAAAGCTGTTGAATGAGGCTTTAATATGATATGCCACAAAATAGGGGTTACAATTTTAAAAAAATTGAAAATTTTAAAATTTAAGTTTCTCAAATAGTGACAATTTTCAAATTTTCAAAAAATTATCAAAAATAGTTTTTGATGTCTTAAATACACATACCAAAATTCTGTTATGGGATCTCAATGGGATCAGGAGATAACAGGGCTTCGGAAATGTATGTTTTGCGAATACGATGTAGTAAAATTGTTTTCTTTTTTAATTACTAATTTTGTTATGCAGTGTATAGGACATAATAAAATAAATCAAATGCAATGATTACCTTACAGCAAAGGTTCCCAAACTGTGTGCCATGGCACCTTGGAAGTACAGATTGTCCTAAAACAATTGAGAAAACCATTCATTTAACTAACTACCTTCTATCCATGTGTAATGCTATTAGTATGGTTACTTTTTGGAGGCATTACGTTTTCTCCAGTTATGCTCATCTAGTAATTCCTATATCTATACAGGACATCTATTGTGAACTGACCTCTTATCACTCATTTGCTACTTATTTAGTTAAGAAAGAATCACAGGAATAAAATATCCTATTTCAGGGTTTGTACTGCTTTAAATTTTTGATTCAGTAACTCATAAAAAATAATAGTGTTGCACCAAATCTCCTGCAAGCAATTTTGATAAATATTTTTTTATATATAAATATATGGGACATAACCAATATTTTTATCTATGTTATCAACCGAAAGATTTGCAAAAGTTTTGATAACTATGAAAATATTACAATTTTTACATAAAAACTCAGTTTAAGTGAAACTTCTTTAGGCGCATTGAGAGACAAATTTCAAGGTCGCGTCATGAGCAATGACGTCATGATGAGGTGGGACGATTTTGGATGTCTGTGTGTTTGTCGTTCGCATAGCGGACTAACTATATGACTGAATTGCACCAAACTATGCAGTGGGTTCTGAAGCATCCCGGAGTTTTCCCAAACATCTCGGGCATAGTTTTTTAATTTTTGAATTATTTTATATTTTACATTATTTTCTACCATTTTCTGTCTTTGCCGTCCAAAAAAGAAAACTTCCGATCGTCCGAAAGAAAAAATAATTACACAATCGGAAAGGGAGAGAGTTTTCTTTCTAAAGAGACCTTCATTTTTTGAATTAGCTGCATTTCCCGATTTTTTATTAATAAAAATCAAATTATTTGAAAGTTCCGAAGGCAAAAGAAGAGATTTTTCGACTAGCTTCATGTGACATCAAAATGAAGAACCAGTGAGGGAATAATTCTTTTTTCCTGAGAGTGTAAGGTCCAAAAGAAACTTCTTTAGGCGCATTGAGAGTGAAATTTTTTATTAATATTTATTTATTAATTACTGCATTATGCAAAATTTTATCGTAATTTTAAATTTTAAAATTGTCTGTTAAAAAAAAAAACTCTTTCCTTTTTCCTTTTAGATTTCAAGATGCCAAAAATAAGAATACTAGAAAGCGCTACACTGAACCAAAAAATTGCGTTAAAAATTCCATCTAAAACTTCAACAGAACCTAGTCGTGAATACAGAGCTTGTAAAAAGTTAATTTAGTCTAATTTTTATCTCTGACTACTTATTTGACAATAGAACAGATTTTAATCAATCTCACCAAGGAAGTTTCACTTCTGACACATGTACTCGGTACACACTCTTTTTTTTTTTTTTTTTTTTAAGAGTAAAAAAGGGGGTCATAAATAGGGCCCTATAAAATTTGGAATTTTGCATAGTTTATACAATTCTCTGCACAAACTACAAATTTTCACTTAACACTGAATTTTTTGGTAGTAGCGAAATTGAATGTTTATTATTGTCCAGAAAGCGAGGACCTAAGTTTTCCCAACCTGGTTTAAAATTCATGAAAGTGATTCAAGTGTTTAACCCAGACCAATTGTTCAACATGAATGTTGATGATGAAGTCTTCAATGATATTCTAGGATTTAATGATTCACAAATAAGACTTAAATATACTGCTTACATGATGTATGTCAAAGAATGTTCTGCTGAAATCGTAGTAAAATTTTAGAATTCAGAGGTTGTTTCACAGAGGTTTCCAGAACTAGCATGCAAATCAAAGCAAGTACTCTCAGTTTTACCTACTTCTGTAGACTGTGAAAGCGCAGTTTCATGTTATGGCCAATTAATATTATTATTTTTTTAAAGCTTAGTTTGAAGGAATAATTAGCTGCCAAACAACACTTTATTTTAATAAACTTCTGTGCATTAGTAAGGCACACTTGTCTGTTAATTGTAAATTAAAATATTGTTTTTCTTTTAAACCTAGTTATTTCCTTACTCATCTGCATTATTTCAAGAAATTTCTATAAATCATAATTTTAATAAGCTACCTTATCAAAAAAATTTCTGCATATTTTGTAGGGCCCTAGTCATAAAATCAATAAATAAACACAGAAATGTTATATTCGCTTCATAACATAACTAATATTGATCAAAATATTCTGGATTTAATTGACTTGGAATTGATTAAAATTTCAAGTCAATATCTTAAAACATGTAATGAAATTGACATTTATCAAAAAGAAAATTTACGAAAAGCACACTTTTTCAGAAAATGCATTTAAAGATTTCAATACTGTACAAAATACTATTCTATGTCGTTTTACATATCTGTACAAAATTTCAAGCCGATAGATCGAACGGTGTAGAGTTCCTGAACCAAACAAACTAACTTTCACATTTATATAATAGATGTTAATTAGTATTCTCCACCTCTTGATGACTTTTGAATTTCCAATGATTTTAAAAAATGCATTTCCTTCCGCAATTGGCTGCTTTTATTTTCATTATGGTTGCTTCAAAAACTGCCAAGTTTAGCTTGTGCAATAAACGAAATGCTTTGCATTTAGTACATTTTTACTCCTTAGCCTTTTAACCTAATTAGATTTCTAACTCATTTTTAAACTCAAGACGTCAAAATTGGGTCATTCTCTTGTAATATACATGAACTACTGAAAATACAAGGGGGGGGAAAAAAACATGTTATTTTACTTTTCTACAGCATCTGGTAGAAGTTTATTATTTGTGCTTGTGGTGTAATTTTTTTGTAAAAGCTTGTTAAAATTTTCTAATGCATTTTTACACTCAGACCAAAATGACGTGAATCTCACTTGAATTATTGAATATAATAAATAAATAAACAGGGTGTCTACCGCTCCGGAAAGTCTTGAAAAAGCCGGGAAAATGGGTCCAGAAAGTCTGAAAAAGAGCGGGAAATTGGATAATGGGTCCGGAAAATTCACCAAAATCAATTTCTGTTTTCATGTCTTTTTTTTTTGTTTGTTTTTTGTTTTTTACGCTTTCTGTCTGATTGTCAGACTAGAAACCAAACCAACTGCAACGCATTTTTTGGACCGCGAAAGCATCAAGCGATGTGTTTGTATAAGGAGGGAAAAATGGGGGCTCATCAATCGTGACGGGAGGGTAAAAGACAAATTAGCTTACTTGGTAACTTATGGCTTAGCACTGTATTTCCAAGAACAGTTAGTTAATTCTATCAGAAAGTGCGACTACTTCTGTTTCTCAATTGATGAAAGTTTAATCCTGTATACTTCAGTTAAAATTGATTTCAAGAAGTTGTACAAAATATGCAAATAATATCAAGACAAAGGAAGGGGGCATTCTGCAATTTCCCAAAGTAAAATGCACTGGTCAGGACTATTTTTCCCGGGACCTCCCAAAAGTCAGGAAATTCACTTTCAGAAATTTGGTAGACATCCTGATAAATCTACCTTTGTCAACTATGCTCACTAATTTGCTTAAATCGGATATTTGAGTAGCTCTCTTACCATGAAAATTGAAAAAAAAAAAAAAAAAGGTAAGAAATTAGTGAACAGCGGAGCAGGTGGATTTCCAGAATTTTAAAGCAGCCTATGACCTGTCCTGTACCGTTTTACACGTCTGTGCATAATTTCAAGCCAATCGGTTGAATGGTGTGGGAGGAGTTTCCAGTCAAACAAACTTACTTTCACATTTATATAATGGATTTTTTTGGGGGTGGTTCTTTAACTGGTACGTTTATCGCTGATTTTTTCCCTTTTGTTTTCATCTAGTTCTTTTGGGAGCTTTGAAACTTGCGCATAACACCTTAAACCTATGACTGTAAAACTCACCAAAGTGCAGCAAATTTTTAGTTTGGCGAAAGTGATTGGTGATTGTGCTCAACTGATTCAGCATCTGACATCATTAAACATGTTTTCAGAAGCAAACTGCCAAATAAAGTATTTATATCATTTTGGAAAAACGCATGACTTGAAATCTTAAACTACTGTTATCCATGCGATCGTATTAGCAATTTTAAAATTTATGAACTTTACGAAATACATTTCGACTTAATTCTTTTTCATGCTTTTTAATTTGACGTGAAAATTATGTAATGTCTTTGGAAATGCTGTACTTATATGTGAAGACAGGCTTTTATTCTGGTTACTGATTGGTCGAGGAGACTATTATGGTCAAACTGCATCAGAAACGATTTCAAGAATCTGATCCCGAGCTGCCTTAGTGTTTTAATATATAGAGATTTTTGTTTTGTTGTTGTTGTTTATTGTTCCCTAGCCCCTCATATCCTGTGTGATCTTAGAGAATAAAAAAAGATCTGTAAAATACAATACTACAAATAGGCAAGAATTAATTTAATGACATTATGAAATTCATCCTCCAAGGAGGGTAGACATCTTAAATTATATGTATATTTATTTATGAAATTTTTGCTCTAAAATGTATCAGATGTAAATGTTATTTTTAGGCTCAGCTTCTCTGTAATTAAAAAGTTTTTGAAAATTTATTTGTTTGAGTCCCCTCCCCCTTTTTCTCCTCATTGGAACTTCACTTGTTAAAGCTGTTATTTATTTGTTATAGGTCAAAATAAAGGAATTGGAAAAAATGTTATTTAACAGCACTGAAGAAAACTTGGCATTAAAAATACAAAATGAAACTTCGTCTGACCAACTGAAGCTTATGCAAGAAAACGTGCAACAAATACAAGACGAAAATGATAGAGTAACTGCCCTAATAACTACTAAAACTAGTGAATTAGATGCTATGAAGTCCGATTTTGAAGTTTTACAATCGCTCCTTACTTCTGTACAAAATGACAATAATTTAAAAACGGAGAATATTATGGCATTGGAAACTGAAATTAAATCTTTGAAAGAGAATCATGAGGTTCGTATTTTAGAACTTTATTTTCCTTTCATGCAGCCCGACATCCCCCCCCCCCCCAACCTTCCTTTCTGCACCCATGTTCAAGGCAAATAAAGTGTATATCCTTTGTTTTAATTCCCCTAGATAATTTTATATTATAGGAACCTTGATTCACACACACACACACACCCAAAAAATGTTTACTTATTTTTGGACATATATATATATATTAAAAAAAGGGGGTGGGTTCCTATATTGTCATTATTCTTTCCTACTTATATATGAAAAATTTTTCCTTAATTATTAGATTAATCTTCTGATATAAACTAACTTATTATTCATACTTTGTCATAATTAATCATTATAATTTTAAAAACAATTACATTTAATTGGCTATACTATCTATTTTATTCAATAATTTTAAATTCTTTATTATTCCTTATAGCTTTAATTTAATTAATATACCTGGATACTAATGAAGTATAATAATATTACCCTTTAGTATTTGATAATACCTTTATATTCTTCTTTCCACTGTTACACTTTTATTTTGTGGCAACACATTGTACTCGCTTTCCACCACTCCAGATTGGTATGTCGATTTTTCAGTGCTATTTCTATAATTTTGATATCTTTATGTTTTCTTTTTTCCTTATTTATGGTAGGGTAGAATCCAGATCTCTTTTGATATGCCACACAACCTAAACCCTATTATTTTGTTTGTTTTTAATTATAATTCACTGGTTGTGGTTCCTGACGATGGTGCCAGTGGTTATAATTTCCGTTCCATTCTATCATCACATTGTTTTTTGTGCTTTATTTGGCTCAGCTTCTTTTATTTTTTTTTTCCACTTGTGGTTTATAATTCTTGCTTCTGCTGTTATATTTTTAATGCGAGAGGTATGTCATATTTGCAGTATATATTTGTTTACTTATTAGTTATATATATTATATAAAACGTAAGTTAGCTATTTTATATTAGTTTTTGTTGTTAAAATAGTATTAACTCCACAAGGCACTTGGTACCATATGTGGAATAACCATTTTAATTGTTGCACTATGTCTAAAAAATACTAGCACAGTCATCTGTCTATTTTTAAGAGTATTTTTACGTAAATGGTAATGATATAATTCAGGCTATTGCATGTAGATGTCATTACTGTTCATATTATTGTCAAAATTTATTGAAATTTAAACAGTAATCTTTTGCATGTTGTTTTGTTTATTTTAAAAAAATTAACAAAAAATAGCAAAGAGTTTTGACTTAAAAAAAAATGTATGTTGGAGTTTGTCATATCAAGAAATAAATTGATTACTAAAATTTCAAAATAAATGCCAGAAAAGTAGTGTTAAGGCTCAGTGTACCACATACAGGACTGAAATAAAAGTGATTTTCTAGAGAAATTTTTGGTTATTATTTTTCTCCAAATAATAATCATTAACATCATCAAATATATTTATTTCAGACACAGAAAAAAGATTGAGCTTGGTGGGGTCAACGTGGATTCCAACTTAAGTTTTCACAACTTTTGATTTAAATTGGTTCAAATTTCCAAGTTTGTTTTAATGTCTACATACTGTTATAACATTTTGTTTTCTTTGTTCTATATATACTGTTTTTTTTTTAATGCTATATTTGTATGTGTCCATCCTTTTTATGTTAAGATTTTTTACTGAGGTTTTTTTTTTTTTTTTAATCAATTTTTATCTAGTTTGAAGTGAAAGAGCTAAAAGCATCTGCAGATGCTTACAACTCCAATATTTCTGCTCTGCAAGAAGAATTGAACAACTATATTGCAAAAGAAACTGCATCACAGTCTGTCTTACAGAATCTTGAAAGTGAAAATGAAAGGATCTCAAACCTACTAAATTCAGTTAACTTGGAAAAACAAGCTGATGAATCTAAATTAAAAGAATTGGAATCACAGTTACATCATCTTCAGTCTGAAAATAAATGTAAAGAAGAAAATATTGTCCAGCTCAAAAAAGAAATAACAGATTTAACAGAAAAGCATAATGTAAATATTTATGCATCTTTTTTTTTTTTTTTAATTTTAGTATAGTTTCTTTTTATTTATTTATTTATTTTTTAATGTAGCAATTTTCTTGACATTTCCTTCCTTTTAAAATTGAAACAACTAAATTTTCTAGCTTATAAAAGTAATAATAATAATTGTTGTTTATCTGTAAATTTATATTTACTCTCTTTTTTTTAAATACCCAAACTTTTTTTTTTTTATTTTTTTTATTTTTACAAATAACTGAAAATATTATATACATGTGAAGTAAATTAAATTTCTTTTACTGAACCTACATTGAATACTTTATTGTAGTGTGTAAACATTGCACACACATATTTGTTCTCTGGTTTACAGATTTCTTCAGAATAGTTAAATAACTATTCAGAATTAACCAGTTCAAAAGAATTATGTGAAGGAGTTAGTATACTTTAAAATATCACTAAAGTGCCTCTTCAATCCTCTAAGAACCGGTGTTTTCCTGCTAAAATTAAATGTCATGAAAATGATTTTGAAACAAGCATATGCTATATATTTTTAAATTGCAATGATTAAAAAAAAAGTTATAAACAATTCAACTCTTGGTTAACCCGTATTCAACTAACCTGAAAGTTTTCAGAAAGAAGCCCCCATTTCCCATAAATTACTTTAAAATATTTACTACTTTTATGAAGCCCATATGTGTTTATTTTCAAATAATCACAGTGATTTAATATAAATGTAGTCAATGTTTCTATTTACAAATCCAAAGTGTTACAGAAGATATAAGTAACTTGCGCTAATATTTTCTTTGAGAATGGAGGCTGCAGACAGTCTGTGGTCTCTCTGTTTAATTGGCTGCTGAAGCTGATTACATAATATGAATGTGTGTCAGATAATTGTTTATTTTAACCCCTTGCCAGTGTCGCCCGAGTCCAGTTCGGGCAACTACTACGTGCAGTATTTGTGATGCCCGAACTGAGTTCGGGTAGAAGAAAAATTAACGTTTCTATTTTGTGAAGCCCGAACTGGATTCGTTTCTTCTAAAGGATACTTAATTCTCTATTTTCCTAATAGATGGCATTAGTGGTCCTAGTTTTTCACCAATTTCGATGGTCGGGGGAAAAGGTAGGTGGGTGTTGTCAGCTGTTCAGATATAGTCTGTTTTCGTTTATGCTTTTGCGCATGAGTCAGGTCTCCTTTGATTTCATCAAAATAGGGGTGACGAGAAAAAAGGGCGGGAATGTTTACGTTTTATCAGTGTTAGTTTGAGCTTTTCGGGAAAGACTAAATTACCCCCTGCGGAGTAGAATCGTCCGCGAGTGGTGGGTCTGGCTTTCGAAAACTGCCTGTAAACAAAAACACGCTTGGGTTGATAAAGAGTTTCGTTTTCTCGTTTAGTTTCGGTTGCTTTTCAGTGAGTTTTTTTGTAAATAATTTTCTTTTTTCGCAATGCCTGATTCAGCATGACAGCCTATGATAGTAGTGTGTAATCCATTACTGTTTCATGTGTATGCAAAAAATATAAATATAGTGGTTATTGCATTTAAAAATTTATTTTTGTAATAAAAAACCATTTTCTAACTTTTATAATAATATAAAGAACAAAATTAAACAGTCAAAAAAATTTTCCATTTTTGGTCCATTTTTCCGAAATATATGTCACACTTAAGGGGTTAAAGAGCAGTGAAAGCAGAAATATGCTCAAGAAATGCAGGAGGAATGAAGACTGGCATTTGGTATTTTAAGAACAAATGAAACTGTTCTGAAGCTGATTACATAATATTAATATGTATCAGAGAATTGATTGTTTTTAAGTGCAATGAAAACAGAAATATGCCTAAGAAATGCAGGAGAGATGAAGATGGGCATTTATTTGGTATTTTTTAAAACAAATGAAACTGTCCTGAAAAGCTAGAGGGAATGTAATCGAAAAAAATATTTTGTTTGTTTGAAGGGAATGGGATTATATATGAAAATTCTAATCAGTATTTTCTTATGACCTACATTCAGATCTCTACTTTTGTGTGTACAATGAAACAAAAGAATTGTGTTAAATCTTTTAGAAAGACAATCCACAGATTTTTGTGGTCTCCAATTAAATTTTGTTAGAACTGAGACGTTTACTGCTTCTAGTCATATTTTGATAGAATATGGCTCTTGTTATCAAGTAATCATTGAGGAAAGCCACCAGTATAAGTTTTTATCTGATGAGATTGTTCTTCAATTATATATATGATCTTTACCAACATTCTAATATCATTAAATCTTGTAGCTTGGTTTAACTGGACTGCTTATGGCTGGCACTGCACCATCCAAGCATATAACCAAAATATATCTGCCAAAGGCAAAGTGTGTGTGTGTATGCTGATTTCATAATATTTTTCATAAATCCAAGTTTTGGGTTTGAATGCATCCCATCTGTAGTATCATTACTTTTGAATTGCTGATTGCAAGTGATTTTACTGTATTATGTATTTTCCCCCTCCCTTTCCCCCACCCAGAAATTGCTGAAGGAATTTACTGAAACTGCAGAGAAGAGTAATACATTAAATACTGAAGTATGTGAATTAAAAGACAACATGTGTAAATTAAAGAATGATAAAAATGTAAGTAGCTTTAAGTAATATTTTTTACTTATGTAGTGCACTCCCAATCATCGGATTTAATCACAGTGAGGGTTTGCATAGACAACAGATAAACACAAAATACAGATAATCCAAAAATTCCTTTTAACTCAATTAAAAATTACTTTTGTTTGCTTACTGCATAAAATCAAAATGAGAGAATTAACATTTACTTCTTTAAAAAATAATCCGTAATTCATTGTACATTTACATATTCTAAATGTACATGTGAGCGTTTTTGAAGTAATCTAGGCAGTTTCTGATTTAAACATTGAAAGTATTCAGGCTCAAAGAAATATCTCAGAATTTCAGCTATTTTGAAAAAAAAATTTTACTAACGAAGAAAATATTTAATTTATTTGTTGTATTTCATTGTTAAATTCTTTTTAGCCTTTTAAAAGTTTAATTCTATTGTCTTCATATGTGAGAAAGCTAAATCATCTGTAGAATGCATTTCAATTAATCTATGCAGAAGGTCACAAAAAGAAAATTGGGGAAACAACCTCTTAGAGAAATGGTAGACAGTGTAATTTATATTTAGTCATGTCTTTATTTAATCTAGAGTAAGGCCATAGCTAAGGGGAGGGTATATTTTGCTTAATATTTTTGCAAACAGCATGACTGTTTTTTTCCTTCCCTCTTTTCACAATGTATGCATTGTATTAAATACTAAAATCTGTCAATTTAAACTAAAAGCTTTTTTTTTTTTTTTTTTTTTTTTTTTGTATAATGATTTATATTTATAAAATATTTTGTATAGTAATTTTTGTGCATAATGATTTTTTAATTTTTCTTTTCATTATTAATTTGTGGCAACTTGCCCTCATATGTATTCATTCAAGAACTGACAAGTCTAAAAAAACAATGTTAAGGTGTAGTTAGTAGAGTGTTCGTGTGCCCTTTTTAACTTTTTTAATGCTGCAGGCATTCTTTTTTAAACAAATCAAAAATTCATGGACTGAATATTAATTATACCTCTTAATTCAGTATTAAAATATGTTAAATATAAAAATCCATGCAACTATACTTATTTACATATTAATTATAAATGCACAGAAAGTGCTTTTGTAAAATGGACTTATTTTTTCCTAAAATGGCTCTTCTATATTCTGTACTTTTGGAGGCTTTTGTGTGGCCAGTTTAGCTTATTAACCAGGCTGCAAAAAGCAGAAGATAATCAGTTCATCAGAACATTTTTTGTATGTTCAGCAATAACTTTTAACCGTGTTGGCAGATTTTGATAATTCTTTTTTATTCGAATTGAAACACTGTAAGTGTAATCCCATGTTGATTTGGTCAAGTTCTGATGATGTTGTCTTCAGAAAATTAAAAACTTAGTTAGTTATCCTATGCGATGATTAAAAAATAATAGGCAACTAAGAAGTGTCAGTTGTAAGTCAAAACTTCCTAAGGGTGGCTACTTTTGGTGATTTATTCCCAAGTTTAGCACCAAAGAAATAAGTTTTCAAAACTGAAACCAGCTTGTTAATATTTTCTTTATTTGGTGAGAAATTACCAAATCCTACCTAACAATAATTTTTTATTATAGTAAGGTAATTTGAAGTCTGTTTTCTCTCTCTTGAAAAAAAAAAAAAAAATCTTGTTTTCCTTGTATGTTGATTTGATCATGATATTTTCTTATTTCAGAAGTCTAAAGAAGTGACAAAAGCTTATGATGTCCTTAAGTTTGAAATGTCTGACTTGCATGCAAAGTTTAAAAATATTAATTTAAAAGATGAAGAATCTTTGAAAATTGCTCTTCAGGAGATGGAAGCAGAAAAACTAAATTTAGCAGACCATCTTGAAGCAGAAATTAAAAAGTGTGATGCATTGAATTCAGATTTAGTTAAATTAAAAAACAAATTGAGTGTGCTCAAAACTAAAAATGTAAGCATGATTTTATTTAGAAACAATTATGGGTCATTCCATGGTGACTGACGTTACAATTTGACTGTATTTTTAATCTTTGAAATTCACCAGTGGCTTGAAATATATATATTTATTTATTTAAATTGATCAAGCGTATCATAAATAAGTACTATACTGTTATCCATTCTCAATATAAAAAATCCTTCTTTTTTTTAAATTAAGGGAAATCAAAAAACGTGACTGATGTTACACAGAAGATTCTTCTGTGTAACATCAGTCACGTTTTCTGATTTCCCTTAATTAAAAAAAATTTTTAAAAAGACTTCTTATATTGAAGATGGATAACAGTATAGTACTTATTTATGATACTCTTGATCAATTTAAATAAATAAATATATATATTTTATGCCACTGGTGAATTTCAAAGGTTACAAATGTAGTAAAATTGTAATGTCAGTCACCATGGAATGACCCTTATGCATATCAGTTTTTATTATGAGATTTAAGGACATCAGAATTTTTGTTACGTAAAAGCCCTTTCATTTGTTTGTATTGTTAATAATCTAATTAGCTGTTTTCGTTATTTGTGACATTTTATAGGGGGGGTATGTTAATAATAAATCCTGTTCCAATATTTGAAGATTTACTTGTATTATTTCAGAAATTTTCAGAGATTTATATCATTTTGATATCTTCCTTTATTTCTGATTTCGTTTTAAATATTTATTTTAGTTAATGGTAGATTTTACAACTACCATAACTTTTATTACTACCAGAACTTTTATTTTACAACTACCATATAAACAAACATGAAATCTTAGAAATACTTATAATAGCTTAATAAGACTCATTGATTGGCACTTTCGGTCAACTGTTGTGGTCATCTTCAGGTCAAGTGATTTCTATTGTTTTTTAGCTGAAATTGTTAAAAAACAGCAACAGAAATCATTTGACCTGAGGATGGCTGTGACAGTTGGTTAAAAGTTCTAGTTAGTTATTTTTAAAAAACTACAGTGGAATTTAGTCTGTGTGTATATGTAAGGAATTACCTTATGCCATCCCTTGTTGAAATGATCGACACAAATCCATTGGGGTTCTAGGTTGAATATTTTATTTCAAAGTTCGGACAGAGTGCAGGAGTCAGGCCGGCGATCTTTGAGTTCCGAGGCTAACTTCTTACATCGCAGTCTAAAAGCTAAAGCTCGAAGCTCCTGCAAAAGCTTCACGTTCCAAACTCCTAAAAAGCTAAGCTCCCGAAATTTCCGCTCTCTTGCTTAAATACCCCCTAGTTACTACACCTGCTGGCAGGGTGCAGCACGATCGCAAAGGCGTTACTCTCAAATGTAATTAGTTAACTAGATTGTCAATCAAGACATGAGAAACACCTGCTTACCCAGGAGTTCCAAAAGCACGCAGTAACAAACCGCAGAAAACTGCAAATACTGCTAAATCAACAATCTTACTCCTTATGGAACTTCAAAATTCGTCTCCGAGCGTAATATTTGTATGGCTGAGTAACAAACTTTACAGTAAGAGTAACAGAGATTAAAGAATGCTTTTTCAAATAACATTAAATTAAATTAGGTTAAATTAGAAAAGTTTATTTTATTATTACATATATATATAATTTACTTTTATCTTACTTTAAATAGTTCTAGAAACTAGTATCATTGATATTTAGAAAATATTTATTGAGTTTATCAAAACCGAATTTGTGGAATTAAACTCTTCGTTGTTAGAAAAATGTTATATTTAAGTGTAATTACTACAATTATATAAGTGTAATACTACTATTAAGTGTAATGTTCCATTCCCAACTTATTACATAAACACAGAAATTTTCTTTTATGATAAACTTTATTCCTTTCACCATTGTCAGTTGAATTGCATCACTTTCTGTTGCAAATTAGTATAGTCTGACATAATCCTAGCATTTTGTTACCAGGATGCAAATTTGCAGTCATACCCAATAAAACCATATAACTTTCTTATAACATGTTAAGATTACTTAAATTATTATTTCCTAAAATGACATGCCCCAACATGGCCAAGTGGATAAGACACTCAAAATGGAAGATGGCTGAAGTGGGGGAACGTTCCCGGTTCGGGACCATCATGCTGTTGTTGGTCTAGTGGTCTGGAGTTTTGGTCGGTTTTCTCCAGGAGTAACCTGAATATGCATTAGAACACCTTAGAAAGTCTGATCAAGGCACCCCATTCTAGGCAGATACACGTCCTGTAGATTTGCGTTGTTACACACAACACCTGGAATGGCACATCGATAAAATACTTTTTAAATTAAAAGGTTGTGATATTTCATTAATATTTCAATACAAAACTGTACTTTGGATTTCAATAGTAACACTACTGATGACTGCAATACTGATAATGTTTAATCATAGGTTAATTTTAATTTACAATAATAAAAATGATTGAAAAGTTTTTTTAGCTGAAATTGTTTCACAAACATTTAGACAATACTTTTGTATGCTACAAATGTTATTGTCAAAAGCTGTACTAAAATGAAATAAACCATTATATTGATAGCTACATCAAACACATTTTCGTCAATAAGCTTTCACATAAGGTGCAAAAATAAAAGGAATTAAATTTCAGTGTGTTTGACTGAGTTTTGCACTTTACTTAGTAAATGGTACTATTTAGTGAAAAAATTACATTCTTTTGATAGTAGCCTTCCTGTACTATCTTAAAATAAAATTATGCACTTGTTATGATTTGATATAGGTAAAGATTAACCTCTTAGGCCTAACTGTGTTTTGGTTACAAATTGTGCAATCGATCTATGTTTAAGTAAAGTCAAGTTTTTATTTGTGTAATTAATTTGATACTTTAACTGATTAACCTTTTTGGTATTATTTCTCTGCACGGCACACACAATTTTCTCAGTCTTTTTACATGTTTGGTGTTGTGCGCCGTCGCCGAAGCATGTTGCCAGATGGGAAAAACAAAACATTGGTAATTAAAATGATTTAGTAATATCATATTATGTTTGTGAATTAAGATAATAATTGTTAATTTTTTCTGTGTTTTTATGGTAATAGAGCCGACTTTTCCTTTTCTCAATGCGGACATTTAATTTTTTTTTTTTTTTTAAATGAATAAACATCGTATTATTATCTGGAATTATGTGTAAAGCTTTGAGTTTTGACTTAAGTTTTTTTTATGCCAAAATTAATTTTTCTACAATTCTTTTTATTTTCCCTCTCTTCCATTTAAAAAAAAATATTCTCACTCCACCAATTTCCTGATGTCGATTACACCAGATTCGATATGGTAAAACATCAATATCGGCAGATGAGCACAGATACTGGAAGCACCCATGAGCAATAATTTTATATTTTTTCTGGATTTGTTCATACTGAGCTAAATAATTAATATCCATCTAAATTAACCATGTTTCAATGACCTACTAACCTAACATTTACTATAAACAGTCTGCACATGAAGATAAAATTTACAACAATATAGAACAACTTTGAGCACAAGGTTCTGCCGGTTTTATGGCGGATCGGAGTGCTGAGAAGGCTTGCTGTCTTCTCCCCCTCTATCTGGTGGTGCTGATTTGGAGATCCAGGATTAAAAGGGATGAGTATGGCAGAGGCAAAGATGGAGAGAAGGATTCCACGATGATAATTCAGCAGGGACACCCCATTTCTTCAACATAAGTTTTTTTTCTCTCTCTCTCTCTTTTTTTTTTTTTTTCTTTTTTAAATAAATTTTGGTGCACATGTTTAGAATTTGATGTTACTCTAAAAAATTTTAAGTATGGTTGATTGTAAATTTTAGTAAATTAATTCTGAGTGTTAAGGAAGTCATTTAGTTTTGTAAAAAGGATGTTGCTTAAATACTAATTCAATAAACTGTTAGTTTGTTTTGTTAACTTAGTAGTATATCATTCTTTATCGTTCATTCAGCTTGGCATCATTGTGCCATTTTTTTTTTCTTTGGTATGATAACCGACAGAATCCTGGAAAATGATAATTATCTTGGTAATAATTAAACACTAAACTATCAAAGGTCCTTTGCCATTTGTTTTAAGTTTTGTTGGAGAAATTTAATGTATTTATCTTTTGGATTTTTATTCAAACTTAGGTATTTTTGGTGTTAGGAGGAGATCATGGCACACTTTTCAAACAAATATAATTTGCTAAGGAAAGTTCAGAACTAAAGCCTTAAGTTATTAAGTGCCTCTTGTGAATTTTGCTTTGGATTAAAGCAAATGTTTATGTATCAAATTCTGTGTTAAATGTATGCAGTATCTTATTTTTTGTGTTTTAATTTATTTCAGAAAGCAATGAAAGATATGGCTAAAGAATTTAACAGGAAAGAGGAATGTTTGATTCTAGAACTTGAGGCATTAAATGCAACGAAATGTGAAGCTGTTGATTTGTTATCAAAAGAAAAAATTAAAAACATAGATTTTGAAAGAAGCATTGAAGAGTTGAATAGCAAAATTGCTAATCTTCAGTCAGAATTAAATGCCGCAAATGAATCTCTTAACTTATTCAAAATGGATGCTGCTTCTAAAGAAACTTATGAGGTATTTTCCTTTCATCTCCCCCCCCCTTTTTTTTAAAGCAAGTTATTAACTTTAAAGGTTGTTTTTTTTTTTTTAAGTAAAGGTGTTGCAGTGACAATTTCCAGTTTGAATGAACATATTGATAATTGTGGAGCATTAGCTTAATTTTGCTTTTTCTTTGCTGAATAAATATATAATGATTTTCACTCCATATTATCCCTGTCGAAAAAGACCACTTCACTTTTACTTGCTAAAAAGACTAGACATTATTTTTCTTTCTTGTGAAACTGAAAATTAAGTTCTGCAATTTTTTGATTATTATTTTTTTAATTATTATAATGTAATTTATTATTTACAGGGATGAGAATCTTTAAAAAAAAAAATTCTTCATTTTTGTATATTTGCTTGAGTTGTGGAACCTGAAGATGTTTCCAAATTTCAGATCAAAATACTGTCAATTTGTTCTTATCAGTTTTGCACCATTTAATGACTCGGACAGTGTGAATTTTGAAATAGTTTTTTATTTCACTCCACCCTAATGTACAATGTCGTTTCATGCCCCATCTGATTTAAGTCTTTTACCATAATTGTTATGCATATTTATATATTTTTGTGCAATCTTACCATCTATGGTTTCAACCACACCTAATTTTTATCGTTCAAAACTTAGTTCTTCTTCTGCATTCCATTACAGTTTATTGCCTTTAAATGGTGGCATAAAAACAATAAAGGCATTTTCTTTTGAAAATCCGATGACATTTCTTGTGGCACTGATTACAATAGCATTCAGTGTTATTGCTGAGATTGTCCTAATGGTAACTGCAAAGTGGGATCTTGTTCTCATGTAGCAGCTATAATTTATTATTTATCATATAGATGATATTTATCCAAAATTTTGCATCCTGTTGAAGTATTAACAAAGATATTTGAGACACAAAATATTCCAACAATAATTGTTTTTAAGTGATGATGATTAAGATTTTTTTATACTTTAATGAATACTGAAAAGTTTATAAAAGAAATAATTTAAAATTGATAATTTTAAAAAATTAAAAATTGATTTCAATTTTTCTTTAATCTTCTACAGTAATTTTTATCCATCAAATAATGCAATACTTATGTCATGTGCCCTTGACTGATATTCTCCATATCAATTTCTTTTTTCAAAATGTTGCACCAACTTTTCGTAAACGCAATTTTTATGAGTAATAGGGCATGTCAAGTACTACAACATATATTATTTTGATGATTGTAAGTCACCGAGAATGCTTAATAATGAATTATTATATTTTTATTTACTATTTTATAATATTTGTAATTATTTGAGAAATCCACCAAAAACATTAATATACTCTTTAAGGTTTCCTAAAATCTCACATTGGTTTCATATGTCTAGCTCAATTAGTTTACAAGATATATCACTTTGAAAGATAATCATGTGCATGCTTATTATTTTCCATATGTCGAGAATAAAGCAGAATGCGGAGGCAAAACACTTATGAATTGCATTGGTACATCAAGTCAATATTAATATATGTTTTGTTTCAGGTTGCCATTGGAGGCTGAATCATAATACTTATCCGGCTAGACCTTTTCTTACATTTTGAATGCTATGCTAAGAAATCTTCACAACACTATTCTATGTCTAAAAAAAACCACGGATTTGCATTAGTGATTGAAAAAAAAAAAAAACGGTCTGCCTTTATAATTAAGACCTTTGTTAATGCAACTAAATGGAAAAGTATCCCCCCCCCCCATAGAATATTTAATGTATGTGTTGTTTTCCCACTGCAGTTTTAAAATATGAGAAATTACTGGGGAGTTTATTTACAGGACCACCCAAAAGAATTACAGTACATTAATGTCTATGGATGTCTTCAATATATTATGTCTGTAGTCAGTCATTATTTGTTCCATGCCCAAAATCTCGCCATTTAGTATCGACCTTGGTGAGTTTTGTCGAAATATCCCAAATTTAATGCCAAAAATAATTACATGTTTTGCATAACTCTGAAACTTTTAACAGTAGAATGTTGAAATTTTGTATTTAGAGCTATTGTAACATGTAACTGCACATCGCTTTTTTTATTGCAATCAACTGAGTAATTTATTTACAGGGTCACACAGGTCTTTAAATACATTAAGGTCTATGAATACCTTCAATTCATAAATCTGTGATGAATCACTATTTCAGTTATGACCAAAATTTTGTTATCTATCTCAAGCTTGTCAGCTTTTGGCAAATTATCGCCCAATTAAGTGTAAAAAACAAATATTTATAATTGAACCCAGCTTGGCAATATCTCAAATAAATCACTAAACCTTGGTATTATTGCATTATTTTATCTCTCAAACAAAATAAATTTAGATGAAATGCAAGGATCACTCTAGAAATGAAAAAGGGCAGGACGCACATTACAGAAAAAGGGCAGTGTTTGGGAAAAGGGCATATCATATCACACAAACAGGGCAACTTTTGTAATTTTTGTCTACAAACACATAAGGGTAGCTTTTATAAACATACTTTTATGTCCAAAAATGTGTTTTCTTAATAGCAATTTTTTAAGCAAATGATTAAACAAATTTTGAAACCAAATTTTTTCACTTAATGACCTTTGCACTATCTTGCAGCACTTTTTTCGCTTATTGACTTTTATAAAAATTGTGTAAGGCCTCCATTAAGCTTTATTTCAACAACAACAACAGAACAAAAGAAGCATAAAAAAATTAAATTTTGCAATCGTAAAATAACGGGAATCCGGTTTTGCCGACAAATTTTTCATAATCACGCCAATTTTCGGACCCGAAAATGACCGAAAACATCCCATTTTAGATTTAAATTTTATCGTATTCAGCATCACTGCAACTTTTCTCTCTGTATATATGCTTGTCTGCAACTAGTGGAGGGGAAACGGGACACTTGCCCCAGGCATAGTGCTTTTACGTCAAAATGGAAATGGAAAGAAGGGAGCGCCAAAACAAAGGTTTGTCCCGGGCAACTTGACCTCTAGTTGCAGCACTATATGCATAACATTTGGAAATATTCTGTAATAAGAACGGCAGTTTAGCTAAGATGTGTCCGAGAAAAAATAAATTGCAAGTGTGCGACATAATAAAAAAAGAGGGGGGGGTGAAAGGATAGTATTTCATATCATGGGCGGCGGCAAAGGATTTTCTAAACAGGCAAGAAGTCTTAATAATTATTGTTGTGTAATATTCGTAATTACATAATTATAAAATAACTCCCGCCCCTTCAGGGATCGGAAAGAATTTGACCCGCTTGCACAAATTTTTAATTTCCTAGTTGGTGAATTCAAAATAGTCTCAACGGCTCACCCCACACTTCCGGAATTGCCCTTCTCTTGAATTTTCCGTGCAGCCAGCCTTAAGTTTGGATGAAAGTGTTTTGAAAATCTGAAAAAATAAACAATAACAAAGTGGCGTTTATTAATTACTTACAGCATTTATAAAAACCGCAAAGCGCCATTTACAGTAGGAAATAATTTATTGTTATGACTACTCTTCTGGATGACAGATTGTTCCTCTAATGAGATATTTTATGACCTGAAGCTGAGCAGCGACTGAGCAGATGCCCCCCCTCACACATCATTGATAAGAGAATAAATAAATCAACTTCCTTGTTGTTGTTATTGGAGAGAGGCTTTTTTGGGGTCTAGCCGGGACCACGTGGGCCCCGGTCTAGCCGAGTGCCAGCAATGGTAAGGAGAATCAAAGAAAAGAGAAAACAAGGTGGGGTGGCAAAAAGGAGAGCGCTGCATTTTGATTGGAATAAAAAGAGCGCGGAATTTTATCAAGAAAAAGGGCAAAGAGGGCGGCATTTTACGGTTAAAGGGCACAGGGCGGGCCGCCCCCCTGAAACACTCTAGAGTGATCCCTGTGATCACCAAAAATATTCTATTTAATAGACATACAAGGAAATCATGTGGTATCCACATCAGATTTTTAAAATATTAAATAAAGGTAGTGTGATGCTATTTAAAATATTTTTTGCTTTCTGAAATGTACCATGCAAGGAAAGTTTTTTAATCATGAAAAAATTCAACTTTGAGATTTTGGTATATTTACACATTTTGAATTCATCTTCACACATCATTAGCATTTCTCTAATCTGGCTGTGCACAAGGAAGTCATGTGGTGTCCACATCCGATTTTTGACTGATTATTTCCCGTTGAAAACCTAACATGCTCTAAATTCGTCTAAATATCTTGATGAAAAATTTTGGGGTCGCGTTATATTCGGCTAATACAGTCAGGGATGAAATTCTTCTGCTTTTTAGCTGATTTCAGCTTTTTATGAATAAGAGGAATTCACTTTGTCTTTTTTCTCTGAAAATTCTACTTTTTTCTGTGAATTCCTCATGGTAGTTATTAGTTAACTGTGTGATATTTTTATTTTTTAGAATGTTCCAATGTTTTTCTTTTTAAAACTTCTTTCACATTAGTAATTATATACAAAAATCACATGTACAAATTTTTTGCTCTTGTATGATTTCAGCTTTTATGCTCTTTTGCTGATTTCATCCCTGTACAGTACATTGACAGGGGTGCAATAAAAATTGTAACAGTATTGATGGTTATTATCAAATAGTATAAGTGCTGAATGTTGTTTCAGAACTCGAACATCAGTATATGCATAAGGGAAGATCATGGTTCTAAATCACACCTATTAAATTGTAGTTGCTCTGTGCTGATGCATCTGTACTGAATTAAATTTTTTTGCTTTTTAAATAATGGAAAATGAGGGAGTACCAGCTCATTTTGAGCTTTCAGTGCTTTGGGCATTCACCGGACAGCCCGATCTACCAGTCTGGCCCTGCTGATTGGAACAAAATGAGACGTTGAGTAAAATTTATTTTTACATTTTTCTCTGGTAGGCTTTGGCAATGGGTTTCCTTAACTATATTACTTCAACTCTTTCCCCCCCAAAAAATAAAAATAATTATTGTTATGAACTATTTGGATTTTTCACTAAATAGATTATCAATGCTCTACTGTATTTTATTATTACATACTGGAATTTATAGTTTGTCTTGTCCTTGAATTCTATGAAAGTGCTTAAAATCTGCTTTTTAACTGATGATAGCCTTTTTAAATAAAGCATTCAATTTTTTAAAAAATTATGTATTTATGTATACATGAGTGTTTTTGTATGATTTTGTTCAGGATAAAAGCAGTTGATTTGCTCTGTGGTTGAAATTTAATGGTAAAAATTATGTGATGTGTGTCAAAAATTGTTTATGGGTAAATTCAAGCTCGTACATTTTTTCTTTTTCCATCTTTAACATCAACTTTCATTCTCATAGCTATCTGAATAAAGGGATGAGAATATACGACAACCTGCAGCATGACAATGCAATATTTAGCAACCTGCAGCATGATAAATATTGTTTTAACCAGTAGTTTTTAATGCTTACTTTAAGCAACTATATGGACCAAGATAAAACATAAAAACATTGTTTGGAAAAATAATTTAAAATATTTATTGTATTTAGATCCTTGTTTAACCCTCGACGTAAAATCCCGTCCACTTTATTCCAGTTTTCACTGCATTGCATCTATAATTTATATTATAACTGAGATATCTTAATATATATTTTCATGTTAAAGCTTATATATATTTTTAGTAGCCTATTTTTTAATAATTACAAATCTTCCTATTAAAATTTTATTTTTTTAATAATTTATAAGCTGCATGAAAATTTTACTGTGAAATCAACTTTACATTATTTGCCCATTTCTAAAATGCTCAGAGGGTTAAAAATATCAGGTCATGTTTTTCTTGCTGGTACTCTCAATTTGCCAGTAAATTAAAACTTATTCTTTGTCCTAAAATAAAATTCAGTTAGTTTTGAAGTCATTAAACAAAGATAACTCTGCTTAATTTCCTACCACTTAAAAAAATCTTTCACTATTTTACTTCATGTAAATAATGTAAAATATTTTTAGGAAAAACTAAAAGAACTTGAAAATACTGCTGAAGTTCTTAAAACAGAAATTGAAAAACTTCGTAACCAAGTGGAGACCTTAACTGTGACTGAAAACACTTTGAGAGAAGCTTTAGAAAAAGCCGAAGCTGAAAAGAAAAATATTTTGGATTCACTGTCAGCAGAAACTGAGAAAAAAACTATGCTTGAATCCAACCTTGAAGAATTAAAAACAGAAATGGAATGCATACAAAAGCGTTTTAAGGTATGAAATCTTTTTCAATTGAATCCATCATTAATACTAAAATTTATAAGAAAAGCAATTGCTGTTTATTCAAAGCAGTGTTATCAAATGTATTTTTTCATAAATAATTTGGAAATTAACTCAGCTGATGGGAGATTTATTGGAGTTTTTCTAGGCCAATATCTTCACCATAGGTAAAAGCTGCTAGCCTGGAAACTCGGTGAACTGCAATTCAGTTCCAAATTATCTGTGAAAAAATACATCTGATAATATTGATTCAAGGAGACATCATGTTTCTATGGGAAAATGCTGTTAGATTTGCTCTCTGGGTTTCCACTATTTTAGAAAATACCCTCGCACTATGTAATTTTTAATTACTATTTTAAATGGATTTGGATAAATAAAGGAATGATTTCCAAAAATGTGCTTTAGTCATTTTAGATTTCATTCTCTTTCTGCCATTCATTTATTCCTATGTTTCTTTCTTTTGTGGTGGAAAAGTAAATGTACTGCATCTTCTTTATATTACATAAATTTTATACATAACTAATAGTTCCTGAAGTATTTTATCATTTATATTGAAGATTTTTAGTAAATTTCAAGTTAATTTGTTATCTATAAAGGTTGACATAAATAAAAATTTTAAGTTAAAAAGAGCTTGATAAAACACTAAATCAATCTGAGAATTTAGAGGGGATTCCGGTAAATAAAAGTTTGCATATCTTTAGAAACTCAGGTATGAAAGTTTTCAGTCTTTTTCAGCACCATTCAAACTGTTTTAGAAATGCAGTAAAAAATTAACTGGATTTTTTTCTTTTTTGCACTTATTAAGTAATCACTTTCTGAAATGATTATTAAAGAGGTAATAAAACTAACCTTTCTTAGCACCATAGATACATTGGATCTTGCTGTTCGTTACTTGTGGGCATTAATTATATGTTAAATATTAATACAGCTTTGTTTGAGATTTGGTACAAATTATTTGTTATTAAGGAATGTTTAAGAAAATAGCAGTTGGTAATTTATTAACTTAACTCTGTATCACATTCAAAGTTCAGTGTTTTTTTTTTTTTTTTTTTTTTTTTTTTTTTTTTTGTGTGTGTGTGTGTTAAGTGCCTGTGTATTTAAAAAAAAAAAAAAAATCTAGTTTTTACTATGTTTAAATGATAATTGTGTTGATACTTCATTTTTAGAAGAAAGCATTTTTTCTCTATTGAAGAGTATAAATGTGTTCCTTTAATTATCTAAATAAGACCTTCCTTGTGCCTTCAATTTTCATTAAAAAAATTTTGCTTGTAAGGAAGTTTCATTTCATTATACATTTTTTTTGTGTGCTTAATGCTGTGTAAAAATATTTAACATAAAAGGTTCACTGAATGAGATTTTGCTATATAAAATCTAGTTTGAATGCGTTCCCCCCCCCCCC
Source organism: Cheiracanthium punctorium (assembly GCA_038373885.1). Classification (NCBI taxonomy): domain Eukaryota; kingdom Metazoa; phylum Arthropoda; class Arachnida; order Araneae; family Cheiracanthiidae; genus Cheiracanthium; species Cheiracanthium punctorium. The sequence goes on from JAWZYV010013819.1 coordinate 894,236, forward strand.
CTTCCCACAATTAAAGTTTTTGTTCTTTTAAATTAAATTTTATAATGGAAGAAAGTTTTTAACTCTTTTAGAATTAACTATCATAACAGGCTGTATTTCTCGTGAAATTATAAATAATTACCTAATTTAATGTAAGTTCATCAATTTCATATAATGTTTCAAGTATTGTTCATTTTATTTCCAGATTCAATACTCTTGTTTAAATTCCTGTATGCAGGATTTAAAAACCTCTTTCATATCAATAGCAGATAGTGTTAAAAATATAGATGCTACAAATGAGATTATTGGAGATGAAATTAGCAATATTAGAAAGGAATGGCTGGAAAATGAACTGAAGAATGCCTGCGAGAAACAATGTAAAGAAGATTTATTAGAAAGCCTTTTAAGTCAGTTGGATTCTTTTGAAATGAAAATTGAAGTTTTGGCAAACAATTATGAAGTAAGATGCATCTTTTATTTTATTTTTTCTTTCATTCATTAAAAATATTTCATGTTGCAAACAGAGCCTGGTCAAAAGTTAAACTTCCATGTTGTGCTTAAATAATTTGGAATATATTACTCCTCTTATCATACTTTCAGAACTTGAGTATTTAGTTTACATGAAACAAAGAAAGAAAAATCTTAGTAATATCATAAGAGGAAACTAATAATCAGGAAGGGAAGTCTAGGCTAGCAACAACAGAAGTTTAAAATATTTTATCTATTAATTTATCATACTTGTCAACTCTCCATTTTTCAACAGACTCCAGTTTTTTCACCTCTTACTCTCGTTTATATGTTTTAAGAATCAATTTTCCCCATTTTTTTATTCGAATTTTTATTTTTAAAAAGTGTATCTATCAGGGTGTCTACCATCATGCAAAAGTCACGGAAAAGTCAAGAAATGGGAAAAAAGGTCAAGAAATGAAGCACTAGGTCACGATTAGCGACTCAACTACGCTTTTCCATTTCGTTCAAATTTTTTGCGTTAAGTTCATTGCGAGAAATTATTTTATGTATCTTTTCTTAACTTCATTTATTCGTATTTTAACGAGTGATTTCCTATGAGGAAGGAAGTTGATTTGTTTATTCTCGTATCAATGGTGTGTGGGAGAGGCAACTGCTGAGAAGAGGATTAAAACCGTTCGTTGTAGCTTCAGGTCTTAAAATATCCCATTAGAGAAACAATCTGTCATTCAGAAGAGTAGTCATAACAATAAATTATTTCCTACTGTAAATGGCGCTTTACGGTGTTTTATAAAGGCTGTAAGTAATTAATAAATGCCACTTGGTTATTGTTTATTTTTTCATATTTTCAAAACACATTCATCCAAACTTTGGCTGCACAGAAAGTTTAAAAGATGGGCAGATCAGGAAGTCTGGGGTAGGTACCCCGCCTGTCCATCGATGTACTAAAAGAATAGGGAAAAAGTTGATTCACTGACAGGGTGCCCAGCAGAATGGAAATGTATCTGAATATTTCGCACGGCGGGAAATACTACTTGAAAATATCGAATTTCCGGTCGGCATCGGGGCAAATGGATGACAGCTCTGCTATAGAACAATTTTAGGCAGAGAAAGGGGTGGGAAATGTAAATTCAAAATTTGTGTCTGTTTTGCGGCCGCTCCGCAAAAATGAAATCGTCGACAATTGCGAGAATTCAAGACTTTCGTGGACTCCACGCGCCCCTGGGATGTTCATTTTCACTGTACTACGTGCTGAGTAAAAGCCAATCGAAAGTGCGAAAATGCTCGGTAGGGAGAGCCATTAAGACTATTTTGAATTCATCGATTGGGAAATTAAAAATTTGGACAAGAGGGTCAAATTCTTTCCGATCCCTGAGGTGTCGGGAGTTGTTTTATAATTATGTAACTACAAACTGCTGCACAATAATAATTATTAAGACTTTTTGCCTCTTTAAAAAATCCGCTGTCGCCGCGTACGATGGGAAATACTATCGCCCCCCCTTTTTTTTTAACTATGTCGTGCTCTTGCATTTTTTTCCCTAACACACGTCTTAGATAATCTGGCTTTCCTATTACAAATATTACGCATATACAGTGCTGCAACTAGAGATCACGTCGCCCGGTAGAAACCTTTGTCTTTCCACTTCCATTTTGACGTAACAGCACTATGCCTGGGGTAAGTGCCCCGTTTCCTCTCCTCTAGTGGCAGACTAGCATATATATAGAGAGAAAAATTGCAGATGATGCCGAATACGATAAAATATGAATGAATCTAATACGGAATGTTTTCGGGTTCGAAAATTTGCGTGATTATGAAAAATTTGTCTTCAAAACCGGATTCCCGTTATTTTACGATTACGAAACTTAATTTTATGTTTTGCTGTTTTTAAAATAAAGCATAATGGCGGCTTTACACAACTTTTGTAAAAGTGTAGATTTCATTAAGTGAAAAAATTTGATAGTTAAAAATGCAAATCCCAGCACACTTTTGAATTAATACATGAAGTTTAATAAATTTACGACCTGCATTTTGTTTTAAAAAATAATTTCTTAAAATTTACTGTAAATGAAAGTACCGTAAAATTGCACCTGTAAAGGAATTTTAAAAAAGCCAATTTTTTTTTGCTTTTACAAATGTTTTTTCCCCTAATCGAAACATCCACTTCTTCATTTTTATTATTATAGTTCCGTAATTTTGCGATTGGAAAACTTGAATTTTTTATGTTTTTTGTTGAAATAAATCATACTAACGGTCTTACACAATTTTTGTAAAAGTGTTAATTGTATTAAGTGAAAAAAAATTTGGTATTTTATGATACAAATCCCCCACCACACTTGAATTTTCCACGCATGAGGAAAGAAGTAAAATCATTAAGACAACTTGAATATACTTACTCATACTATACTAACTTTATGCTTTCGTCGTAAAGTTTACGTTGTTTCACCAACTTTTATGATTTTACGTGAAACTTCCGTTTTTTTACACTTTTTAATGAATTTTTGAAATGTTTTTATTTTAATAAAATATGCCCTGCCCCATATTTTTTTTAAATTAAAATTTCCTAAAATTTATTATTAATGAGATTTTTTCTCCGTATTCCGCGGTTTTGTTTATTTTAAGATTACTGAATTGCCATCCCCATCTCCTATTTAAATTTGAAATAAGAATAAAATTCATTCTTATTTCAAATCTAAATTATTTTTTGACCACATATTAAAAATGTAAAATAGTAAAGAAAAAATTTCATTGACGATCCCAGGTTCGAATAAGAAATATATTTATGTTTCGTTTAAGAACTAACTTTAAATTAAGGAACTTTATGTTATACCTATGTATTTTATGTGTATTATACCTTAAACTAGATGATGCTATATAGTTTATGTTAATTAGTACTTTATTCAGCAATATGTGCTCTACGGTAACTTGTCTGCGAATTGTTTGCCTTGATACAATGTTAAACATATATAAATGGTTAATGTCAAATATCTCAAAAACGGTGGGTGATAGAGACAAACGATTTGCATATTTTTAATCAGCATGTCTCAATTGTCTTAAAATAAGTGTTGGATACCAAGATATCCGCCAAAACTTTTTTTTTTGTTTATCAGTGTTATTATTACCAAAATCTTCCTTCAGCCGATTGTGCATCAGGGATTTCAATGCAATCTTTTCCCATCCTTTTTGTAAATAATCAGATTTTTGTTCGCTGCATGCCATTCTAATAACTTTTATATCAACAACTAAAATTGCTACATATTTTCGACAAATATGAGCATTTTGCCAAAATATATCTTGTTAACTTTTTAGATGACTTTGCATTTTTCAATAGTTTTGAAATTTTGTTGTATAATCAACTTCTACTATGGCTCTCAAGAGCTTTTTGAGTGGGATTAATTGATGTACCTTAGATTAGTGTATTTTTAGAAAAATAATTTAAAACTCTGCTTTCCCCCTCCACTTAACATTTAACATCTGCCTTATTTTCTATCTTGAAACTTTGGGACAATCTTCTGTTTTTTTCTTTTTCTAGGGCTGACAGCTGTGATTTATTCATGAATAAATAGTTAAGCGTTTTTTTGTAGTAGCTGTTTTTGTTAGATGACATATTCAAACCATTGAGACCTTATATCCACTGTACTCTGTCTTGGGGTGGAAAATGCAGAATCTCGTACTAGATTTGGCCCTGCTCATTTCATATCAAATATTATAATGTTCCATGCATTTTTCACCTCCACCTCTCAATGCTTATTACATTTTTATACTTGCAAACTGTGAAATTAAGAATAAAATTTGTTTCATATAATTTTTATGAAAGGAGGAGGCGCAAAAAGGATATTTCATTTTACGATTTCATTTTACATTTTACGCAGAGCATTCTTACGGATAAGTAAGAATGCTCTGCAACTCAGTTTATATAGGTTAAAGAATGCTCTGAAGAGATCAAGAAAAGACATATCCTGAATCTGGTAGACACCGTGACACAGTTTGATTTATATTGTTACGAATTTTCGGGGCAACCTGCTGTTATGGGGCTTAAAATAGTTCAAAATTCGTATTCTATGCTTCAAATAATTAAATTTTGCTTTTTGTTGCATCAAAATCGGTCAACTGGAACTGGAGATATGGAAGTTTTATTTTCCCCATTCATTTTCCTACGGCGGTTCTAGAAATCTCGAGAAATATTGGTCGCAGGCCTTTACTAACTTCACTTTTAGGGACTTATTTTTGGCATCAAATTTGGTAATATTTTCCCCAAAAGTTGCCAGGCTTGGCAACATTTTGGTCATTTGGCATGATTTTCCCAATGGGGCCTTTAAAGATAGTTTTTCAGCATTACCATTCATAATAGCCTGATATTTCTCTTACAAGACATAATCAAAATTCCCACCTTATGTGAAATCTTCGAGAAATAGACTCTTCAGGAAGCTTCTTGTAGCTTCTGCTTCTCCTGTAAATATAAGCATGTTAGAGGCCCCAGTTCATAGTGGAGTGAACTCCCGTCGAGTGTGGATTGAGCTGCCAATGTGTACGGCACTTTGCTCTGTGATAGAAGCGGTGTTTTCGCGTTTGTTTACGAAGCTGATTTTTAAGTGCTGTGTGTAAATTCTTCATTGCTGTGTCTTAAGGGATATCCCTTGTATTTTCCCACTTAATTTTATCTGTGGAAGTGTTTTATTTTGGCTGAGAATTACAGCATTTGTGAAAGCTTCGGTACTGAGCGGACTATTATAAACATGCTACCGGCCATTAATGCCTGTGAATCTTGTACAGCTTATTGTTCGACAAAGTTCTAGAAGCAATGAAGTTTGTGCACCATCCTGACGAATGAGCTCTTTTCTAGAACTTTCTACACCAACTGGACGTTAGAATCACGAACCCAGGAATAGCTGAGTTTTCTGCAACAATATTCAATTGAATTTCTTCATTCAAATTTAAATAAACTTTGTGTTTTTCCTCAATAAAAGTTAATGCACAATATAATTCTTTTTTATAAACCTAATTTTTTGCCATTGTCTTTTCTTTGAAAAAAAAAAAAAAAAAAAAAAGAAAGAAAGAAGAGATTCATTATAAAACTATTACTTTTGCCTCTAACCATTAGTATAACTCAGTGAATTATTGTTGGGTATTTTGAGAGAGCTTTAGTGTCCCCTGAGAACAGGGTTTCTCAAACTATGTTCTGCAGAGCATGTAGTGCTTCTTTCAAAAATAGCAAGTGCTTTGCCAAAATAATAATAATAAAAGAATTTTTAAAATTATCGTCACATCAGACTAATTTACTGCACTCAGATTTATGTAAAGTGTTCCATGAAATTCATAGACCCTTAAAATGCTTCATCAAAGAAAAAGTGAGAAATTGTGTCCTAGATAAGGTGCAGTCTTCTATTTTTGCAATTGAAATTTATTTTTTTTAAGCATCCCCCTTGTTTATGGTTGTATGCTTGATATTTGAATAGAACCTTTACATCACTTAGACATCAGGAACCTTTTTTAATAAAAGGCACATTTCATTTTATTTATTTTCCAGAATGAAATATTTGATCTTGTACAGTATCGTGAGTTTGCATCTTCTGAAATCTCTAAGCTTCAAGAAAAAGTTGCTGAAATTTCTTCAAGGGAGGAAGAATTGAAAAGAAATCTAGAAGAATCGTTGCTAAAAAATCTGAGAATTCCAGAGTTGATGTCCAAAGAAAGAAAACTTGAAATTAGCATTGTTAATTTGTCAAATGAGTTAGACCAGAAAAATGAAAAAATTAATTCTTTAATGGAAGAAATTGCTACTCTAAAAACCACTAATGATGTAAGACAATTTTCTTTATTAAATAGTTTATTATGCTAAAGTTGATATTTTATGCCCACGTCTCATTAAAACGTATATTCATTTTCCCCCCTTCCCCCCCTTTTTTTTTTTTTTTTTTTTCCTTAAATAATTTTTTGCTTGTTGCTTTGGTAATACAGAACTGATTAAAATTGGCCAAGATAAAAGAACATTTTATATAGGCTTTCCTTTAACAGATCTTTTAAGTTTATAATCAACCTTCAAAACTCAGCTTCCCCCCCCCCCCCATTTTATGAGAAAATAGATATTAAGAATATCATAAGTTTAAATTTATGTGTAGTATGCATTAGAAATAATCTTCCTTCAAAGAAAATAACAATAATGTAGTACTTATATATAAATTCTGTGTTTATCAATAATTAAATCACTTTATCACTGTAGCCTAAGAAATTATTGATGGTGACTTGCAGGTAAATTTTAGCTTGAAATTGATATAATTTTTACCACTGAAATAAAGTTAATGTAATCAACTAATTTTTTAAAAATATATAAAATCATTCATTTTGAATGTTTCAGAACTGAACAAGAGATTTTTAAAAATTACTCATAGTATCACATCGTATTAATCGTATCGTATTTTATCGCACTAACCCGAATAAAGTGCAATATTTTTTGAATGATCCTTTCCCTTTAATAACCTGGCTCATGCTAAATTCGAGATCTAGATAATGAATTTTTCTAATTACATACCCTCCAACTGCTACGGATTATCTGTAGTTTATACGGATAAGTAGCATGAACTATGGAGCTACGGATGGTACGAAAAAACTACGGAATTGAGCAAATGTTTACTTTTTTTAGGGCATTATGCCTGCACGGAGGTGCGGTTTGCAACCCTAGCTGCTTTGTTGTGAGTCAACACTCCTGTGTGTCGGCGCCGATCGTGAAAGAAGGGAATTCAACATTCTCCCTCGGCGCCGGCAGCCGTGAGCGAACTTGTGTCGGAAAAAGTGTGGTGTGCGTGGGAGGGGGGGGGGGATGCCGTTAGCTGCTCCTTCTCTTGTTACGTCACGTCTCTTCTCTCATTTCCCGCCACCCTATCTTGCTCCGTGCTGTGTTTGGATGTAAGCTTAGCTCTTTTGTGGAAGGAAAGTGCAGTGCACGTTGTTTTCTTTGTTCACATGGATCGTTTTTTAAAACGTGATAGTACTACTGATATTGAAAAAAACCTCTAATAATGATGTTGCAGGTGCAGGGTGTCTACCACTCTTGAAAGTCTGGTAAAAACCGGGAAATTGGAAAATGGGTCCGGAAAGTCTGGAAAAAAACCGGGAAATTGGATAATGGGTCCGGAAAATTCACCAAAAGAATCAATTTTTTTTCCGTGTCTTTGTTTTTTCTACACTTTCTCTCTAATTGTCAGACTGGAAACCGAAAGCAGCTGCGACGCATTTTTCGGACCGCGAAAGCATCAAGCGATGTGTTTGTATAAGGAGGGGAAAATGGGGGACTCATCAATCGTGACGTGAGGGTAAAAGACAAATTAGCTTACTTGGTAACTTATATCTTAGGACTGTGTTTCCAAGAACAGTTAGTTAATTCTATCAGAAAGTGCAACTACTTCTGTTTCTCAATGGATGAAAGCTTAATCCTGTATACTTTAGTCAAAATTGATTTAAAGAAGTTGTACAAAATATGCAAATATAAAGACAAGCATTGTGCAATTTCCCTAAGTAAATGCATTGGTCAGGAATTTTTTTCCCGGGACCTCCCAAAAGTCAGGAAATTGACTTTCAGAAATTTGGTAGATACCCTGTGTTGAGAAAATCTCTAAAAAGCGGGAGGTTACGACTACTTCAACTCATATATATGTATAGGTGTTTGTGATAAGGGAGTGATGAATATACATTTTGTATGGCAAAAAATTCCTCATGGGGGGTTATAACTCCCCTAACCCCCCCCCCCCCCCCCCCCCCCCGATATCGCTTAAGTGCTACTGATGAGGTGAAGGCCAATGTTGGAGGGTATGTAATTATCTTGATAAAAAATTTCGGGTTGTCTTAAAATGCAGTGTCGCATTATATTAAGGCTTAATACAGTTGTAATTTTTCTTATGTTATTGAACAATATGCAATCTAATTCTGTTTTCTTTAAATGAGTTTCACAGTATATATATTGGATATTCTAATTTATGACTGATGTTGTGTATAAAGAGAAGTCTGAATTTTAAACTGGGCAAAACAGAATTTTAAAATAGGTTTCCATCCGACACTTTAAACCTGAAAGTGTGCAAAACCTCATATTAATTGATTTTAATTATTAACAGATGGCTCATTATTTTATTTTTGGAGGTTAGAGGAAGGGCCTTTACTGCTGTATTTCAACACATGATTTTTTTTTTTTTTTTTTTTTAAACCAGAATCACTAGATATTTTAGAAAATGAGAACCACGTTAGAGAAAGTCTATTCCTTTTTATTCATCATATGAAGTTTCTAACTTCTCTAATTAGTTTAAATAAATTAAGTGTGATTTACATGAAAATTATTATGAAAGCTGTTGTCATATTTGCTGAGCACAAAAGCTATAAACACTAATAAATTATTTTTGCACCTACATTAATAAAAAATAACTGAAAAAACACTCAAAATACTGGTGTTAAACGATAAAGTAATTAAAAAACTTTGTAAAAAACACACATAAGAAGTAAAAGGAAAAAGGATATGCGTTTCGTTCAAAAATTGTTTTGAACTTCAATTTTTTAACGAAACGCGTATCCTTTTTCCTTTTACTTCTTATGTGTGTTTTTTACAAAGTTTTTTAATTACTTTAAAAAATAACTGTTGTAGTCTTTTCCAAGCTTTAAAAAATTTAACCATTATCTGTTTTCAGTTGTGAAGATAAATGTCTTGTGTATTTATTCAAAACTCCCAATAGTTTAAGCATTTACACACACCCTTTAAGAACCTATTGTAAGTAGGGGGAAATGTATTTATATACATTACAATAGGGAGTTTTGGTGCTACGTTTCTTCCTCTGCTAACAGTAACGTTAGCCACTAAGCTGGTTTTCGACCATATTGCGCACGCTCGTGTTTAACGGAGGTTAGTGTAGCATGCTATTTCTCCAAGCTTAGCGGATGCTGAGTATGGTAAACGTTATCGCAAACAAGGTGGCTCACAGTCCAATGTGATTTTACGTTCCTAATATAATATGAATAAATATAGCCTACAAAGGAACGAGGTTTACTATAAAAGTTAACTTATTAGTGCTACAGGAATTTTTAGCCCGATATCTTGAAGAATCGTCTGAAAGTTCTTGCATAGAATCAATTATTCTTTTGGTGTCGCCATCTAGTGGTAGGAAAATAAATTGTTTTCCAAAGGATTTTTTTTTCCTGTATTTGCATTGCACTAATGCGTACAGGAGCAGACACATGTTATGCAAAATGTCTCTTTCAGAAGTAGTTCAGATACCATTAACTTTAAACGTGCACTGTACTGTTCAATGCAATGAAAGTTAGTGTTACCCTGAGCAAAACCACTGTACAAAAATATGCAGGGTATCCCAAAAAGGTGGTAATGGAATTTAATTCTTTATCTATTGCAGATAGGGGGGGCAATGTAAATTCAAAAAATGTCCAAAATAAGTTCGGGAAAAAAGTAACGCTACGAAAGTACTCCTCTTGTTAATTTTTAAAAAGTTATACTTTTTAAATTTGTATACAACTCTCGTACAACAAAATTGCCAATTAGTAAAATGAATGACATGAGATGACATACAAAATTTGAGAAATATATCTTAAAAAGTGTTGGAGATAGCAACTTAAATATAATGCTGACTTAAACGACTTTTCAGTGGTTCTTATAGGGCAAAAATCTGGTCCAGTGGTAGCATTTCAGGGGCCATACAGAAATTACGAAAGAATCTTTTTTTTTCCCATTCATGCAATAAATGTTTATTTTCAAAACCTTGTGTAGCCCCTGATCACCTTTCTTTAAAGATATCTCTGAGATGTAAGATGAAAAGCTGTAATTCGGTGCATCACATCATTAGCGTATTGGGCAAATTTTACAGATTGAGAATTTTTTTGTATGGGAACATATACAAATTTAAAAAGTGTAAATAAATGAGAATTTTTTTCTTAATGACTTTTTTTCCCTCGTAACGAGTCTTTTTACCAACCTTATAATGAACATTTTCTTAATTTGCATTACTTATTTATCTCTATAAGCTGAAGAATTAAAGCCTATTACCACCTTTTTAGGAATCCCTATGTGTATATATATATATATATATATATATATATATATATATATATATATATATATATATATATATATATATGGTTGAACAAAAATATGGAAAGATCTTGTGAAATGCATGTTTGAAAAGAAAGTTTGATGTAGGCGGCGTTGGCATTTTTGCCAACTGACGTCACCTATACAATGTCGTAAATGCATTGCGCAGTTCAGTCGTTGTCGCGGCACTGTTCTGTGAAGTTGTCATTTCATCATGTCAGAGCTAACAAACTTCGAACGTGGGCGAATTATTGGAGCTCGTATGGTGGGTGCTACCGTAAGCAAGGTAGCCAAGGTGTTTAGTGTTGCAAGAGGTACTGTATTGAAGATTTATTCCACATATTTAAAATACGGAAAAACATCATCCGCTAAATCACGGTGCAGACAAAAGTGTGTTCTGGGTGATCGTGTCAGACGATCATTAAGGAGGATTGTGATGAAAAATAAGACCACAGCTGCAAAAGTTACTGCTGAAATTAATGTCATGCTCACAAACTCTGTGAGTACCAAAAAAATAAGAAGGGAACTCTATAAGCAGGGTATTGCTGGCTGAGCTGCAGTTCAAAAACCATTTATTAGTGATAATGCCCGTAACAGGAAAAAATAGTGTTTAAAGCCTGGACTTTACAGCAGTGGAAGAAAGTAATATGGTCGGATGAGTCTGCTTTCACATTGTTTCCCTTTTCTGGCCGAGTTTATGTCTAGAGAATGCCATCCATCACCTATAATTCAGACTGCTTGTTGCCAAGAGTGAAACATGGCGGGGGTTCTCTGATAGTTTGGGCAGCCATATCGTAATTTTCTGTGTGCCCCATGATAACTGTCAGGTAAAATTAATGCCAAGACTTATGTAAACATTTTGGCTGATCATGTCCTTCCTATGGTACAAACTTTGTTCCCCAATGGGGATGGTGTCTTTCAAGACGACAAAGCCCCTGTTCACACAGCTCACATTATCCAGGACTGTTTTTCTGAGCACGAGGATGAATTGTCACATCTTCCCTGGCCACCACAGTCACCAGACCTCAATATTATTGAGTGTTTGTGGACTACATTGGAGAGGAAAGTGTGGTCGCTATCCACCGCCAACATCGTTATCTGAACTTCCCACCGTTTTGCAGGAAGAATGGCACCAGATTCCCTTGGCAAGTATACAGAAACTGTATTTACCCATTCTGAGAAGACTGCAAGCTGTTTTGAATGCCAACGGGTTTCCTACACTATATTAGGCCAAGAAACATGGTGTTTTTTTTAGGTGTTTCCATGGTTTTCTCAAACATCTGTGTGTATATATATATATTAAAATTAAATAATAATGTTAAGTCTAATTCTACTTAACTGTATTCAGAAGTTTTTTATTTAATGCTTGAAGAAATGTTTTATCAGTACATTATTTAGCTATGTTTACAAAAATCATAATTGCTTGATTTCCTTATAAATTTTTAAATATTCTTCCTCTGCTAATTTCACTTTAAAACTTAAAAGCATGAAGAACTCTTACCCATTAAACTTCTGCTGTACTAACAGAAATGTTTTACCTATCTTGAATATTTTTCAGAAACAAATTTCTGATCTACAGAAAGCTTTGGATGCGGCTGAATTAAACAGTGCTAATTATAATCAACAGCACTTGAAACTTACCGGCGAAGTAACAGTGTTACATGAGGAAATGCAAAAACTCCAAGAAACATTAGTTGAAAAAGAGATGGAACTGGAAAGTGCTGTTACAGTTAAAACTGAAAATTCATTAAACTTGAAAATTATTGAGAATTTAACACAAGAAAAATATGAACTTAAGGTAAGCTACAAAAGTACTTTTTTCTTGCATGTTTATCAAGATATTTGAATTGTTACTTTTAGTGGTAGCACAGTATATTTTTACATGTGTACAAATTTCACACATGTTACGCTGGAATCTCCCTTGATACTAAACCAGATTATTTTTGAAAATATCTCTATTATCCAATGCAGGTTTGGTTCCAATTAAGTTGGCTAATCGAGGTTCTATTCTATATGTATTATATATATAAATCATCATACGTGAATAAATTTGATTATGAAAGTCTGTTTGTTTATACATAAGTTTTTTGGTACTTGTGTATTATTCCAGCGTCCACCAAGGCGAGTGATGTTTTTGCCAGGATAAATGCCAGGCACATGAAATTATTAATGGTTTTGAATATGATTGGCAACTTATTTGACGGAAAAATAGTTTGGCAGGAATGACTGCTGGGATAATACATAAGTACCATTTTTTTTAAAGGACTTTCTATAAAATATCTTAAAATGGAACTTTAATTTAATACTAAATTTAAGTTTGTAATATTGTATATTTTTCAAAAATTCATGAAAACAAGACCCTATTTCGTAAAAATAGAACCCTGGCTAGAAAAACTTAACTGAACGTTATTTTCAGATACACAAAATTGTTGGTAAATTTTTCACAATTTTTCCGAAACAGGACCCTGTCTGTAAAGAATAGACAGATGCCTGTGGAAATATTAAGAATTTTGTTAAAACATTAAAAAATCAGGGTAACTTTCGTTTTTGTCTTGTGGACAAGACAGTTTTTAGTTGTCGATCAGCATCTGACTCCCGGATCATAGGTCTGTTCTAGATCATACTCTACTGATGTAGACACTTTACTAATCCGAAACCAGGATACAGATCGTACAAGAAACTAAAAATATGAATGCCAATCTGAGACTCAAGTGATGTAGGCACTATTTGAATCCAAAACCGCATGTTTTCAGACTCCTAAGATACATATCTTATACAAGAAACCAGACATATAAATCATATAGATATATGAATCAATCAAACTTACAAATGTGAATACGAAACACTCTTCGCCAAAACTTCTGCATCTGGGAGATCCAATAACAAGTCATTTTCAAAAGTAACGATTTTTTACTTCAAATCAAATAATACCTGTTACTTAGTAATACCTGTAATTTAGACAAATTCATTCCCTGTTCAGAAACACGGGTTAAAGATTACTATTCTCCCTATACCCAAATGGTTGATTGCCGTTTACTCTTTTCATGAAGAGGGTGGAATTTTGTGGTCATTACTATCTCTGTGCCCTTATTCTACTCTGGAGTTTTCTACTGTCACAGTAATTTTGGTCACCGTCTGGCACGCGAAGATCAGGGAACTTTTTTCTCAATTTCTGTAGCCATCCTGAAAACTCCATTTAATTTGTTTCTTCATTTTAGAAGAATATGGATTTGGAACACAAACTCAGAGCTGCTTGGTGATAATTTTATCCCCCCCCCCCCCCCCCACCAAAAAAAAAAAAAAAAAAAAAAAAAACTTTTACTAAGAATACTCTAAATATCTCCAAATTAAACAATTTTGTTAAATTTCAGTTTAAAGTAAATTATTAACCAATGTAAAAATTTTGTTAGTTTGTCATTGCATCTGTACACTGTACAATTATTCCCGGATGCAGAAAATGCTTAAAAGGGTGACATACAATGCAGAACAATTGTAGAACATTTCATCATCTAAAATAAAAACGATATGAACTGCCGAACAGTTAAAGTGCTGTTGTCTCACTTCACTTTTTACATAATTTTTATACCTCTATTTTTCATTTTACCATGGTCTACCAGACTTAGATACCCAGCGGCAGAACGTTTTGTAGCTGTCAGTGACAAGCTTGCAGAATTTTATTACTAGTCTAAAATTTTGCATGTAATTTTAGTGGATAATTCATACATAAAACCAGTAATTTTTAATCACTGTTGTTAAATGGTGTGGATTATTGGAAAAAAGGGTTGCCAGGAAAATTTTAAAAAAGGGCAGCCTGTTCACAAAACGGGCACTTTTGAGTTCCACAAGAAAGTATGGGACTATAACATACTATAGATAGAAACTGGTTTGAAACAATCTAAAAACGACTAAGGTTTATCCCCAAAGCTTTAACGTGTAGGGTTGTAATGCATGCTCTGATCCACCAAGATGGCAAAATAAAAACGAAGATAGGCAGCCGGCAGAATTCTCACACTTAGGAATAGGTTAGAAAATGAAAGGACTGCTCCAGGTACACATAACACCGCTGAAGCAAAATGTCACTATTATGCTTATTTTGGCAAAAAAAAATATATATATATATTTCAAGTGCTGTGTTCATAAAATGTCGCAAATTGCTCGATTTCTTGCAAATGTGCAAAACAATTAAAATCCTCGAAGAGCAATAACTAAACATCTGGCGACAAACTCTAGAATAATAATTGTCAATAATTTGCAACTATGTACTTATCAAATGTAACTACCAATGTTTAAGGATAATTAAATTTTTAGATGACTTTAAAAAATTTTGAATTTCCCAACCATGTTTTCTTCCCTCAACTGCTAAATGAAATGCGCACATAGTTCTACTGATTAAGGTTCTTTCTCACTTGAGTCAATCAGCAATAAACAAAACATGCCAGAAGGGGTACTTTCCAGATTACTCATCTCGTGTAAATGAAAACAATGACTAAAAAAATGCAATAACAATATTTTGATTCCCCCCCCCCCCAATTATTTTAACAAAGAAAGGTGACTTTTATTGAAATTGGCATGAAAATTCACAAAATTAAGTATTGAAATTCACAAAAATAAGCAATTTTTACAAAATTGGGATCCTTGAAAAAATTCCTGGATTTGACTCCTGATAACTAACCGTAAGCAAATTTCTGTGTAATGACTTTGTCGTGGTGCTTCTGCCACGGGGCCTGGATATAACTGTACTCCTGGGCTATTACTATTGTTTTCAAGACTCATGTTCAGAAAACATTAACATAATGCAAAAGAAAAAAAAGGCTCTATTTGTATATTTATTATTAAACATGTAAAGCAATATTTTAATGGGAAATTTTTTAGGAACAAATTTCTGATCTGCAGAAGGCTTTGGATGCAGCTGAAATCAAAATTTCTCATGATGACCAAGAGCGCACCAGACTGACAGAGGAGATTTCAAGATTAGTTCATGAAATAAATCTGCTCCAGGAAAGATTGTCAAAAACTGATATGGAACTAAAAAATGAGTATTTGTTAAATAAGAAAACAGTCGAAAATCTGACCCAAGAAAACTGTGTACTAAAGGTAATTATCTTTTTTATGCTCAAACTAATGCACTTCAAATTCTGAGGCATCATTTGATTGCAGTTTTTGAGACTTCAAGCGTCTGTTTACCGATGTTTCAAGTAGCAATATGGAAAATTTAACAGTGTTTTCTAAGTAAGACAATCATTGTGCATGCTTTTCACAGATTTTGTCTTAATAATGGTAATATAGCTCCTATTAACTAAATCTGCTCTTGTATTTGTACTTCACAATTTGCTGCCCATTTGGGTTGTTAATGTGTTTGTTATTTCTTGCAGAGATTGAATTGTTTTTAATTTGTCTATCAATTTGCTCAAATATATAATAAAAAGTTGGATGACATAGTCAAAAGATGCAACATGTGCGGCCAAAAATTGCATTCCCCTCTTGATTTTAAAAGGTTCAGGGTGTCCACTAGTAACTAGACTTTTTGTGCTAAATTAAGATTAGGTAACTTGTGATACTTTTTTGTTTGAAAAAATGCCATTTTCTTACTATTTTCAAATAATCGGTGACCTTTCTCTTATCCATTGTCAGTGACCCTTTGAAATTCTCAAGATTCTTTTTGGGTGTCACTGTTATGTTAGAGGACCAAACATTGATTTGGTAATCAGGATTTTTTTTTTTTTATTCATTGAAAATACTCTGTATGTAAAGAACTAGGAAAAGTAATATAAATGAAATAATTATTAAAAATCTGTTCCTTTGGGGAGAAAAAAAAAAAGAGAGGAAAAAAAAAAAGCTTAATGTCACTAGAAAATTTATAAAGTTACTGATTCAATCACAGTTTGTGATGTGTGATTGTGTATATGTAAGAGGTAATGAGGAAATATAATGAAAGAAAAAAAAGTTTATTTCACTTTGTCCTTTTTTACTTCCTTGTATGGAGTATAAGAAAATAATGTGATCCCAAAAAATTTCGACGAAAAAACAGATTTTGACTACCTCTAAATTTACTTTTAAGAATTTTTTCGGTGCATCTCATTGTAAGGTGGCATGCACGATCATATAAACACATCTGCAAATCATTTAGACCAGTGGAGAGTCTTATTTTGGCCAGTTTTTCCATGCCGTCTGTACGTACATACGTGCGTATGTATGTAACTTGCATATCTCAAAAACTATTGGTCGTAGAATGTTTAAATTTTATATTTAGGATTGTTCTATGATCTAGTTGTGTACCTCGCGTTTTGGTCTCAATCAAATGGATAGTTTATGTACAGGACTGCCCAAAAAATACGAAATACATTATGCTCTATGGGCCGAAATTTAGTAAACTCGCATATCTCAAAAACTATTAGGTGTAGAATGTTGAAACTTTATATTTTGGATTTTTGTAACATCTAGTTGTGCACCTCCCCTTTCGGTTCCATTCGACTGGATAGTTTATTTACAGAACCGCCCAAAAGATTCGAAATACATTACGCTCTATGGGCCAAAATTCATTAAATCATATTTTGGGGGTATTGGGCTATTTCAAACGACTCAGATGTGATATATGCTGTTAAGAGTTACAAAATGTTATTCTCAATTAAAAAAAGTGTCTTTATCATGTATAGTTCTGCTACAGAAACACTCAAAAGATTTCTCATACATTACGGTCAATGGCAATTTTAGGGGCATTCATCCATTTCAAGCACAATACCGTCCTACCATATAAGTTTAGGTAATGGTCCGACCACAGTCACAAGCCTCCCTCATGAACTATACCAAAAGTCGCCAAGCTTGGTGACTTTTAGTGTACGTATTTAACTCTCAAATCTTACAAACGAATGTTGAAATTTCATATAAGATTGTTGTGCATCTTGATTTTTTGTTCCAATCTACTGGAGAGTTTATTTACAGGACCACCCGAAAGAATTTCAATACTTTAATGTCTATGGACATCTTCAATATAATACAACTGTAGACGGTCATTGTGAGGTACATGCCCAAAATCTCTCCGTCTGTTGTCGACCTTGGCGAGTTTTGCCAAAATATTGCCAAGTCATGGGGTCCATGCCCAAAATATCGCCATTCGTCATCGTTTTGGCGAAATATTGCCAACTTTGTTGATAATCTGCCATTGTTTGTTCCATGCTTAAAATCTCGCCATATGTCGTTGACCTTGGCGAATTTCACCGAAATATCACCAAATTTGGCACCAAAAATTATTTCGTATTTTGTATAACTCTAAAATTTTAACCCAGTAGAATTTTGAACTTTTGTATGTAGAACTATTGTAATATCTGTTTTCAATATCTTTTTTGACTACAATCGACTGGGAATTTATTTACAGGGTGAGCCAAATGACTTTAAATACATTAAGGTGTATGGATGTATTCGATTCATTGAAAGTCTGTGGTCAATGACTACTTTTGCTATCCCCAAAATCTCTCAAACTATCTCCAGTTTGTCGGCTTTTAGTGAAATATTGCCAAATAAAGTGTCTGAGGGAAATCTTTTCAAACTGAACTCAGCTTGGCGATATCGAAATATTGTCTAGAAATCGCTAAACGTTACTATTACTGATATTTTATCTCTTTCAAACAAATAAGTTTAGATGAAGTGCATCGAAAATATTTTTGATTTTAAAGACGTGCAAGGAAGTCGTGTTGTCCACATCAGATTTTTTTAAACAGTGTTAGTGTCAGTAATGTATTTTTGCACAAACTTTGTAGAATGCTCTATTACTGAGTTATTTTATGTTTTGTAAGTTCCCCTCCCCCTGCATTTTGCGTTATCACAAGCGAAATTTTCGTCCGAACACTATATTTTTTATATCATCGGAAACTACAGAGTTTTCTTTTTCAAATAAAATTTGTTACAAAATCATACTTATATTTGCAGATTTTTGGGAATTTTTTAAAGGAAATCCTGTTCCGAAGAAAATGTACGGCTTTTAAAAATATGTTATTTTTAAACTGTCTCATCGATAAACCTAACGGGCAAAAAATTTCCATCTTTTTACCGCTGATTGGACATTTATTTCTCCCTCTTTTAAATTTTGAACCTTGCAGAAATGTTTATTAGATTTTTTTTTTTCTGAAAAGATCACAGGTTAAAATTTTCTTCTGTGATTGAAGAAACAGCAAACTTCCCCCCTTTCGTCCTGTGTGTGTAGTGTAAGTGGGGATGAAGCGTTTCCAAGACAACTGAGGGTGTTCATTTTTTCATATGGCTTACATTTTCAAGGTCGTTCCTGCACTTCAAACTAGAATCCGTCAGAAATAAACAAACATGTGGGATTTAGTTAAAATTTTTATTTGGGAATACCTTATTCCCCCGTACACGATATATATTTCGGTTACACACATAACCATCTTCAGTCGTTTCTGGAGCTCTCACTAATGGCGGCTTCTTTTTATATCTTCGTCGTTCTTCTTCTTGAAAGTTCGATGCATGACGTCGTCCCATGATTGGTCGATTGTATGAAGCGTATCGTTGATGCTGCCCTCAGTCGTCAATATTTCTAAGCTCTCACGAATGTAGGCATATATACTATTTTTAAAGTTGGCTATTTTTTTAATATTTTTAAAATCGATGGTAATGGGCTAGGGCGGTACTTTGTTTCTGGAGGTTAATGTCTTTAAAATGTTCGTTTTTTCGTTCTTTAATTTTCCTTTTAGTAACGCCGATGTAGCAATTTTCTTTATTAGTATCGTTTGACATAAAATTAATTTTATAGATCCCTGCGGTTTCGATGGGGTTGATTGGGTCTTTTTCCGATCTAATGCGCTGAAAGATTGTTTTATTAGGTTTAATTGGAATACGGATGTTCTTTTTACTGGCGATATTAGAAAGTTTATTGGCTATCCCTCGGCTAAAGGGGATAGCGGTAGTAAAACGTGGTTTATCTTTTTGACGGTTGTCTATAACATTTAATTTACGTTGCCTAGCTTTGAAAACTTTGTCGAAAATTTCTCGAGGGTAGTGGGCGTCTTGACATTGTTTCTTTAGGAAAGCAATTTCTTTTTGAAGGAGGTCGTCGTTAGAACACACTTTGAAAGCGCGGTCGATATAGGAACGAATAGCAGCAATTTTATAGTTGAAAGGGGTTTTAGATTTAAAATTTACTATATTAGTATTACAAGTAGGTTTTCGAAAAATGGTGGTCTCAATGAGATTATTGTTTCTGGTTATGTTCACATCTAAGTAATTGAGGCTATTATTGATTTCTTTTTCGTAGGTAAATTTAATGTTCGGGTCTATTGCATTAAGTTGATTGATCAAATTATTTTCTTCATTATTGTGGGTGGTAAGGATAGCGAAGATATCGTCGACATAGCGAAGCCAAAGTTTGATGGTATTATTGTGTGTCTGTTTAATCTGTTCTTCAAGGATTCTCATTTTCCAGTCGGCAATTATTCCGGATATGGGGGAGCCCATGGGGACTCCTTTTATTTGTTGGTAGAAGTGATTATTATATTGAAAATATGAGTTATTTAAAATTAGATTTATAGCACTAGTTAGGGTGTTAATTATGTCTATATCTTTAAAACTACTTTGAATTTGTTTGTTAATAATTTGGTTCATTTCCTTAATATCTATGGACGGGTATAGATTTACGACATCGAAACTTACCATAATATCGTTTTCATCAAGTTTATAATCGCGGATGTTTTTAATGAAATCGAAAATGAGAATCCTTGAAGAACAGATTAAACAGACACACAATAATACCATCAAACTTTGGCTTCGCTATGTCGACGATATCTTCGCTATCCTTACCACCCACAATAATGAAGAAAATAATTTGATCAATCAACTTAATGCCATAGACCCGAACATTAAATTTACCTACGAAAAAGAAATCAATAATAGCCTCAATTACTTAGATGTGAACATAACCAGAAACAATAATCTCATTGAGACCACCATTTTTCGAAAACCTACTTGTAATACTAATATAGTAAATTTTAAATCTAAAACCCCTTTCAACTATAAAATTGCTGCTATTCGTTCCTATATCGACCGCGCTTTCAAAGTGTGTTCTAACGACGACCTCCTTCAAAAAGAAATTGCTTTCCTAAAGAAACAATGTCAAGACGCCCACTACCCTCGAGAAATTTTCGACAAAGTTTTCAAAGCTAGGCAACGTAAATTAAATGTTATAGACAACCGTCAAAAAGATAAACCACGTTTTACTACCGCTATCCCCTTTAGCCGAGGGATAGCCAATAAACTTTCTAATATCGCCAGTAAAAAGAACATCCGTATTCCAATTAAACCTAATAAAACAATCTTTCAGCGCATTAGATCGGAAAAAGACCCAATCAACCCCATCGAAACCGCAGGGATCTATAAAATTAATTTTATGTCAAACGATACTAATAAAGAAAATTGCTACATCGGCGTTACTAAAAGGAAAATTAAAGAACGAAAAAACGAACATTTTAAAGACATTAACCTCCAGAAACAAAGTACCGCCCTAGCCCGTCTTGCTTTGAAAGAGCCCATTACCATCGATTTTAAAAATATTAAAAAAATAGCCAACTTTAAAAATAGTATATATGCCTACATTCGTGAGAGCTTAGAAATATTGACGACTGAGGGCAGCATCAACGATACGCTTCATACAATCGACCAATCATGGGACGACGTCATGCATCGAACTTTCAAGAAGAAGAACGACGAAGATATAAAAAGAAGCCGCCATTAGTGAGAGCTCAAACGACTGAAGATGGTTATGTGTGTAACCGAAATATATATCGTGTACGGGGGAATAAGGTATTCCCAAATAAAAAATTTTAACTAATTAATCCGCCGTATTAACTAATGTTTTATGTGTCTTTATTATGGGGGATTTATTTGAAATCGTTGCATTAGGAAGTATAAGTTCTGAAGAATTTGAAGATAGTATTTTACACAGATTATTAATACCTTGAAGATAATTACTAAATAATTAGAGTCTCATTAAATATTTATAAATAAATTAAACAAACCCACTGCGAACATTCATTCTTACCATATATCATTCCAGCCTACCCACGTCCAATTTCCGGTAACCTCTGTACTCCAACAGATGCCATGTTAATTTCTTTTTCGTTGCAGTGGGAAGTCCCATGTCTCTTTTTTATCACTGCAGCGGGAGGATTCACATTCTTTCCCTTTACAATTTCATACTGACGACTGGGCTTTATTTGTTTTTAGTAGTTGCATAGGTATTAACGATAAATGACTGTTAGAACGCATACGGGTAGAAAAGAAGTCTAGCCACATCCAATTGCCGGTAGCCTCTACGCCATCAGGTGCTTTGTTCTTTTTTTTTTTCTATTTTGCAGCGGGATGTCCCATGTCCTTTTTATTTTTTAATCAATGCAGCAGGAGGATTCACATTCCAGCCTAGCCAAGTCAAATTCCTGGCAACCTCTGTATTCTATTAGTTGTCGTGTTCATTTTCTTTTTGTTGCAGTGGGAAATCCCGTGTCTTTTTTTTTTTTTTATCATTCCAGCGGGAGGATTCACATTCCTTCCCTTTACAATCTATATTTAAGGTAAATGGCATTTCTCTTTCATTGCACGGCAATGCCGGGCCCCACTGCTAGTATGTGTATATTTCATCTCAGACTAAAAATTTTAAACAATTATAAATCATCCTAAATTCATTGATTATAAAACACTTTCCATCACACTTTTGTGCCGAATTTGGTATTGTCCTTAAATCTGACAAGATTTTGGAGATAGTTTTTTAAAAAGTCAATGTAATTTTGTGAAAACTCAAAATTTTATTTCCATCTTACAAACTGCTGATCTTATAAACATTTATAAACTTACTGTATTGGATTTAATGTTATTTAACTGATGTAGACCACATAAATTGGAATTATTTTGAATGCTCCTGTTGAACTATAACTAAGTGCTACGAATATTGTTGTCCATGGAGATTATTATTTTGTAATCCTTATTACCATATATCAGTTTTTGTTTGTTTGAAATACCCAAATATGTGTATAATATCCTTTAAAGGATGATTTCCCATAGATTATAATATATTGAAATTCTTTTGGGTGCTCCTGTTAAAAAAAAAATTGCTATGTGCATTCTTTTTAATATGATACATGGTGTTGTGGTATAGGAATAATACATATAAATTTTGTACTAATGAATGCATGTTTTTGGCAGTTAGAGCACGGATGGATAGACAGACAAAAATCATAACTATGTAGCCTTGTTGGAAGGTGTTAAAAATATAAATATTCCTCTTATGCAATGACACTCGTATTGCTTGGCAGATGTGCCAAGTCTCGGGGGTTTTTTATTCTGTTTTTGGCCTCAGGATTTTTCTTCATTTTCTCATGCTGTTTTAGAGTTTATTAAAAATTTAAAACTTTCCTCAATGTTCTTCACAAGGTTCGCAAAATCAGTTATATAAAATTAGATATTGTTTCAAGTTTTTTTCTTATGTGTTATCTTTATATAATTTTTAGGTTTGAGTAGTTCACCTCTATGTATTTTGATTGATGTTTTGTATTTTCATCAGTAAAATATTTGTTTTGCCAAAATTTTAAATTGAATTTATACTAAGCTCTATCCTATTACTTAGGTTTATATGTGTGCACATGGCATTTAAAAAAAGAAACTGCATTGATTATACGTACATTTTATCCTGAAAATGAGGGCATAAATAATCTCATGCTTTTTGACATTAAAAAACAAGAGAACTCTGCTCAGTGAGAGCAAACAAATGTGCTCTTTTAGTGTTTAGCTGTTTAAAAGCATGGTCTGCACTCTAAGATATCAAAGATTGTAGTTTTGTGCATGTAAGACAGTTAATTTAGGTGAGTGCTCCGCATTTTCAAAATTCCCACTGGAATCACAATCAAAATAATAAAAGTCCTGAATATAACAGTGCCGGAATCAACTCATCGCTCCCAGTGCATCTGGTGACCGTGCTGAAATTTTGATAGAACCCACATTTTTATCTCCAATTAAAAGGAAAAACTTTTTGTACAGTTCAAAAGATCTTTAAAAAATAAACCGTTTTCAAAGTTGCAGGTAATTTCAACTCTAAATATCTAGAGAGATATCATGCCTTGAAAAAGTGAACACAAGCGAAGCAAAGATCGATGAATGAGATCGTTGAGAGGTTGCATCATCTATGAATTATATTGTTAACTCCATTGCAAAGCAGCATGTGTGGAATCATTCCTTGACTCTGAAAAAAAATCATGGAACATAATCCCTGGTGTAGATCGATTAGATGATGTCATATGCTGATGAAAATGCTCCTTTTGCATGACAAGCAATGGAAGGACAGTTTTATTTAATAATTAACCTCTTCTAGGACAGTTCCTAATTTCTGTGGGGTTTTTTTTTTTTTGTGATTTGTCTCCACAATGTAAAAAAGCAAATGGGCTGTCAAGTTTTAATTATGACAATGTTTTTTAATTAGATTTTTGTTAATTATTTCATTAATTAGAAAATGTCCATAAGTGTGTTTCAAATTTAGGGACATATCCTCAATTTTTTATGTTCAAAAATATGATCACCTTAATTTAACTGGCAAATTTATTGAGAATTTGTAAAATTTTGTTTGCACAACACTTAAACACCCATTTGTAGGAATTTTTTTTTATTTTGAAATTGGCAACACTCTTTGAGATGAGAAAAATGTATGTGTTGTTGTTTGTCAGGTTTTATTTTTTTTTTTTAATCTCAACCGAGTGTTTTTAAACATTAACAGCATGACATTTGTGAAATCCTGTTTTAACCTTCCAGCGGGCGCGCAAATTTTTTTGCACGAGCAGGCGCGTGTCTTATTTTTTACGACAGAATACTTTTCTCCGTTTACACTGTTACAAATGAGATATATTTCACAATAATAATATGAGATCAATTAGAAAATAATTTATACATATCAGCGGAAAAAAATCCACTTTAATAAACAGAAATAATATATAGAAATAATA
The DNA here is from genome assembly GCA_038373885.1 of Cheiracanthium punctorium. Taxonomy (NCBI): domain Eukaryota; kingdom Metazoa; phylum Arthropoda; class Arachnida; order Araneae; family Cheiracanthiidae; genus Cheiracanthium; species Cheiracanthium punctorium. The sequence goes on from JAWZYV010013819.1 coordinate 918,744, forward strand.
AGAGAAACAATGAAACTTCATAAAAAACATCGAGGTAATAAATGAAAGAAATCTAAACAGAACTTAGATAGAAAAAAAAAAAAAAACTTACCTTCTTGCCGGTCTCTAATCACTATCATCACTCTCGTTACATTCAAGGCATCGAATTTTTGAAAGGGAATGTTTCTTGCATGTATATCTGTTGCACATATAGCATTTCATTGATGCTGATGATCGTCTTCTTTCTTTTACAGACAAACCGCAAGTTCCACGTTTCAATGCTTGCTGCTCGTTTGTGTCTTTTGAAGGCAAAGCATAATTAGCACTTAGAAATGCTGTGATATCACGTGGTAATGAAGTAATTTTGGCTCGAGCTGTAAGGTGTTCTTTCATAAGCCCCAGTGCCAAGTCTTTCAAAAAAATCCTTCGACTTCGTGGATTATTAGCAGGCTGTAGTAGCATATATAAAATTTGTGCATTTATTCCGGCAATGTTCAAAAGACTGTAAAAGATAGCGCAGGGCCATCTCCTTGTAATACGTGAAACAGAGTACGTAGCGCACATTTTGTCAACAGTGTCAACTCCACCTTTTGTAATGTTATAATAAGAAATAATTTCCAGTTTACCGGTATCAGTGTCAATATCTGGTGTGTCATGCATTGTAGACAGGAGTATAACAGCTTTGTTCTTTCGAGGGACATAGGAAACAATTGATTTATCTTTTTGAAAACCGAATATTGCCGATTTAACCATCCTTTTTTTACATGGTAAAAACTCTGGTGGAATTTCTTTCTTATTTTTCTTCGGAGTACCCACAAATGTCAGCTTCTTTTGCAGTAAATGATCTTCGAGTGGAATACTTGTATAATAATTATCAGTTGTTACATTTCTGCACGAATTTTCAATTGGAGTAATCAATCTTTTCGCAACATCCAAAGGAGAGTTTGAAACTGCATATGGACCATTAGGTTGTAATCCACAATAAATTTCGAGATTGTAGGTATAAAAAGTCTTTGAATCACACAAGGCATACATTTTTATTGCATATTTCGCAGGTTTACTTGGAATATATTGAATCCACTGGCAACGACCATGAAAGGGATGCAACATTTCATCAATTGTAGTTCTTAGAAAAGAATCAAAAATTGTTCGTATGGCGGCCAGTTTATCTATTTTACGTCTGTCCTTTCTTGTTGTTCTGTCATCAAATCGAAGACATCTTGTTAGAAATAAAAATCTTTTATAGCTCATGATGGCCCTTGCTATTTCTATTCCTGTACCATCGTTTGAAAATATTTCCATAACATTAGCATGATGTGCTTTCTTTATTCCTATCAAATACAGCAGTCCAAAATAAGCCAATATTTCACATCTTGTAGTATCTTGGCAGTCTCTTTCTCTCGAGTAGTTATTCTTTGCTCTCAACAGATTTATATGTTGGTTTGTATATTTCAAAATATCATCTATCATATTTGGATCTATAATTTTCATAAATGATCCAACTTCGTCCTTTATATCTTTAGCAAAATTTTTGACTCCAGGAAAAACTTTCACAATGTTCAGTTTCTTTGTCTTTGAGCACTTCGCATAATGTATTTTACACCATTTGGTTATTTTATCTTTACCAATGTAAAATTCTGCATCTTCAAATGAATTTTGTGTATCATTCTCTGATATACTTTGCTCAGAATCACTGCTGATGCAATTTACTTCGATATTCTCGTCAGAAAGATCACTGTCGCTTTCATGAAATGTGTCCGCATTAGGACTTTCTTTTTCTTCATCAGATAATTCTTGAAGAATTCGCGGAATATCTTCATATTTTACCCATTTTGAGGCCATATTGCGAAAAGTCTACTAAAAATATAGTTTAAAATTTCATAAAATCAACCAATAACACAATCCAACATATATTAAATATAGAATTACCAAAATAAAGTGAGAAAAAGACATGAAAAAGTTAAATATTTTTCTACTCGCAAGAGCGGGCGCGTGTCGTACATTTTACGAACATAGCACACACCTGTATGAAATCAACAGCGGGAGCGAAATTTAACCTTGAAAGTCAAACACTTTGACTCCAGAACGAGCCGATTTCATCTCGCAGGGGGGATAAGCATTGAAGAATAGCAATGACCTAACAAACACTTTTGATACAGTTTGTGAGAACAGTGTAAATATTATTCCGTTTGTCGTAAAATTTGCGCAGGCGCGCCCGTCGAAAGGTTAAAAGTGTTTGTGTGTTTTAGATTGCTTGGTGACAGTGTTTGTTTAATTTTGAATTCGTTTAAACGGATGCATTTTGATTTCAATGTTGTTTTATCATAACTTTTATTTTGATTGTTTTGGGACATTTGTTTTATTTTTATCAAAAATCCATAAGTGTTTGTTTAATTTTGAAGTGTTGAATTGAGTGTTTTAGATATTTTTTGGTGACATATGTTTTTGTCATAAGCGCTTGTTTAGTTTTGAATTCGTTTAACTGGATGGATTTTGATTTCAACGTTGTTGGATTTCATAGCTTTTATTTAGGTTTGGTGCATTTAATTTTGTTTTGGTCGTAAATCTATAGTTACTATCTGGCGAACAACCCACAGGTTGCGAAGAGAACCGTGTGCTGTAGGTTGCACAAGCCAGTTGCAAAGCGGCCAGTGTGCTCTAGGTTACAAATTTTGGCCACGGAGCTGCCATCGACGGCCAAAACTAGTCGCCGAAGGTGGCTAGTACTTTAATGTTATCACATCATTTTTAGTTTAGTAGGAGTTCATTTAGTAGGTGTTTTTATCATTTTTTGACAAATAATGAAACTATTCCAATCTGGGTTCATTTTTGGTAACATTTTTTCTTGCCATATTTGACCATTATCTGTCAAAAATTAGTGGGCTTGGCAACTTGATGCAGTTTTTGAGGATGGCTTTCTAACTATTAGCTAATTAGGATGGTATTGTGCTTAAAAGGGATGAATGTTTTTAAACTAACATTGCCTAATGTATTTTAATTCTTTTGAATGCTCCTATAGAAAAACTATAAATGATTCAGACCTGTGTTTGATGATCTTGTTTCTCTATTTTGTTTCAATGAAAGTAACCCAATATCTCTAAAATAATTTTTCAAGAATGCTAACCCCTGCTCTAAGTGCTGATAAAGTGTGTTCCACACAGATATGAAAGGAGTGCTGCAAAACGACTATGATTACATTAAAGTACTTTCTTGAATTTTAAATTAGAATTGTATTAATTGTGTTTATGTTACTGCTTTATGACTCAATCATAGACATATAAAATATTCGTATGCATAGCAATAGTTATGATGATGATGCTATAAAATTGTATCTTAAGGGTGCTTGGATAAGTTTGGGAACCCTTGCAATAGAGTATAATGTACTATAAATCTTTTGAGTGCTCTTGTAAAAGAACTATGAATGCTACATAAATTCTTTTCAAAGATGGTACATTACATAGGAATGATATTCATTACATTTCGTAGTAATTGGTGTATGTTTACAGCAGTTAAAGCACAGGTAGAGACGAACAAACCAAAATCATAAGCACACTTTGTTGGAAAATGTTAAAAACATACTTTAGTCATACACAGTATTTTTATACCCTATATACAAAAATATTAGATTTTTAAATAAAGAGTTCAACTTTTTGGAAATTTACTTTTTGCAGTGAAAAACTGTTGGGGTCAAATGTTTTAGAGAGCAGAGTCATGTAAATATAGATGCTTTAAAATTCATCATTGGAGGCCTGTAAATAACAAAAAATTTCATGCTCATACGACTTCAGAATTACATTTTACTTAAGAGAAAAATCTCTTTGTATTAAAATTGTTTTATTTATTTTCATATTTCTCTTTGTGAGCATACAGTATTAGTTATTCAGGATCAAATTTTTGAACTCCAGAAAGCCTTAGATGATGCAGCTGAATTACAAACCAATATTGAACAAGATTGCATAAAGCTTACAGACGAAATAACAACACTAAGTCAAGAAGTTGAAGAACTCCAGAAAACTTTAGTTGTAAAAGAGAAGGAACTAGAAACTGTCATAAAGCTCAAAAATGAACTTCAGGTAATTTGAATTTGAACATACACATTCTGTTATCTAAACAGAATTTATAAACTTCTCTCATTTAAAAAGGGCCGTTTAACAATAAGTAACCTTGCGGCAAGAACACTAATGTATGAGGAGTTTTACATTGATAGGAATTTGTTTCTTCCTCCTCTAAAATATTTCCAAAATCTTTTTGCAGGCACAAAATTCTGATCTTCAGAAAGCCTTGTATCAAGCTGATATAAAATGTGCTAATCTAGGTGAAGAGCATATAAAGCTTACAGAGAAAATAGCAAAAATTATGCAGGAAATACAAGAACTCCAAAAAACATTGGCCCAAAAAGAGGTAGAACTTGAAAGTGTTGAAAATCTCAAAAATGAAAATTCGGCAAATATGAAAAATTTAATGCTGGAAAAAGTTGAACTTCAGGTAATTTGCATTTAATCATTATGTGTGTTGCATTGTGTCCCATTAGAAAGAAAAAAAAAAACAGCTGTTTAAAACTTTGGGGGGAGAGTGGGCTTGTGATTCGTGTGAAGCAAACCCTTTAATGCATAATAACCTTGTGTCAAAGACTAATTTGGCAAAGTTTGTTAATATTTTTAATAAATTTTTCTCTTTTAAATAATGTTTATCTCTGTTTTTTTTTTTTTTTTTTTTTTTAAGGGACAAATTTCTGATCTACAGAAAGCATTAAATGCAGCTGAATTAAAAAGTGCTAATGATAGTCAAGTGCACTTAAAGCTAAAGGCTGAAATAACAACAGTAAATCAGAAAATAGAAGAATTTCAGAAAGCATTGATTGAAAAAGAGATGGAACTAGAAAGTGCTGTTGTGTTTAAGAATGAAAATACACAAAACTTGAAAAAGATTGAAAACTTAGTGCAAGAAAATAATGAACTTCAGGTAAACTGCATACATATCCATTGCATATTCTATATGGGTCATTCCATGTCAAATCAACATAGCTCCAGAGTTAGAAATTAAGATGTTAAAGTGAAGTGCCAGTGGCACCCAACTATTTTATCTTAGCTGCCAAAACAATCTACTTAGGCGTAATTTTGAAATTATTTATTGAAGTCATTTAAATATCAAATGATAGCCAAGTACGAAAACTGATTAAAATTTGGTTGGTAACTATCTACATATACATTAATACTGAAATATGAATAAATTTATAGTATAACAAAGAAACTTGATTAAGCAATTATTACTTGTCAAATTTTCTGGCATCAAAAATGATGACCAGGTATTATTTCATGGTTGTCAATTTTAAATATCTGGGCGCAAAATAAGACTTAAGGACCACTTATTTCTAACGCTGCACAGAACTGGGCACAGTTGTACACTATGACCTGTAACCAAATATCAAATTTTAGATTCTACCTCATTTTTTTCAAAAGTTAAATTTTTAAATTTTTTTAAAAAGTGGAAAAAAAAAATGAAATACTTTACCTCATAAAACAGCCTATAACTTCTATTCTAATATTGCTACTGAAATAAATAAAAACTCATTTTAAAGCTCTTGGTGTGAGCTTTCCAGGGATATGTAACATGATGCCAAAACTGGAATATAAATATCTAGGTCCCTTGACCTTTGACCTTGAATATCTCAAAACATGCCTTTTTCGTTTTCCTTGATTTTTTTATATTTTAATCACCTATTATTGTTTTATAAGATTGCAGGTTTTTCAAGCTGTCACTGGCAAAACTTTTTAACTTATGAATTTTTAAAGAAACAACAACGATAGATGTCTGGAAAGCATTACTATGTACTATTGTTTTTCTTTTCCCCTTCACTTATTAAAAACAATCTAACAACAATTCTAATTATAAAAACTGTGGCCAAATTTTCATCTTTAACCCTTTGAGGCACAACCCTTTCCTGATGCTAAAAAAGAAAAGAGCAGCCGTTGCCATCGCTCGACTTAACTACCAGCAAGATGGCTGACGATCGAAACGTTCATGGGCAAAGCCAGCTGTGTCAAAAAAGGGTCTCCAGATCTGTGGCATGCGGTGAACATTTCGATCATCAGCCATCTTGCTGGTAGTTAAGTCGAGCGATGGCAACGGCTGCCTTTTTTTCAGGATTGGGCAATCTATCCAGCTGTTCTTGCATTCTTCCGTTTTTCAGAAGATGTCAGTGTTGTTAAAAATAATCATGACCAGTTTTTTACGGGAAATGATGTGCTAAAATGTAAAGGATTCTCATGGAGCTATGTAACTCGCAACTATTTTTATAGAAATCAAATCTATTCTTTGTGACTGGCAACAGTCAAACGTCAGAGTTTGGTGTTCCCAGAGCGGGAACACTGCGTGTTAAAGGGTTAACCATTAATGAGTAGATAAATTTTCATTTTGTTATTATTGTTCTCTTTAAATGAAATTGTGTATTAAAAACTTGTATATAAAAATGCTAAGTTTCTTTTGATGCTAATTTTTCTGCTAAATGCTAGATTGAAATATTTTATACTCAATCACAAAAAAAATGCTAAGTTGCCAGCCAATGAAATCTCCCGGAGATCTCATTGGCTGACATTGATGTCATCAAAAGTATGCAGTTGTTCTGAGAAATAAGTTAGCTTACAGCACACATTTGAATGTGAGTGATGGGTTTTTTTATGTTCTAATTATTAATAATAGTTATTAATACATGCGCAATTATTGCTGTATGTAAATGAAATTGACTTAAGGCTCCTGTATACTAAATTCGGAAGTCGATCGCCGTAATGTTATTCTATGGGGAAAACGACCTCCACTAATTTCCTATTTCGAAACGAACTATTGCATATTTTTCATCCATTCTTTTTTCCCCTTAATCTGAAAACATTGATCTACATTTTACGTTTAACAGAACTCGCCTAAAGTAATTAGAAGTACGTTAATTACAGCTGAAAATAACATGAAAATTTGACAACATGAAAACGACAGCTACTTTCAGGTTTCCCGGGCGATTGCAAAAAAACTGTGCTATTCTGAAAGATTTTAAAACGAGCATGTGTTAGCGGAGACACTTCTCCGTAGTTATATGTATTTTTATTCTACTTGCAAATTTAAAATATGCTGAAAATTTTGATTTTTATGTAACTTTACCGGCTGTAAAATTTCAGTTTGGCGTTCGAGTTTCTTCAAGAATTCCTTCCCCCTAGAGTTGGAGTGATTGATGACGAGCACTCACTGTGGGGGGTGTGAAGGAGAAAATCGTACAATGGGCTAGCAAGGCAGTGCGAGGCTGTTTTTATGTTTACCAAAGGGGGGATTGCACTTTTCCGATTTCCTTCATTATATACCGTGAATACAAACGCTCGATAAGTGAATGTAGATAATTGTTTTTGTTACTTTTCTAAAAATAACTTCTTTTATTTCAGTTTTCACATTTTAGCAAGGATTCATACTTTAGGAATTTTTTCGATCATTACATTACATGGATACGTGCAGAACAAACGTATGAATGCATATGTGTATATATATTCTCAAAATGAAGGAATGGTTTTAAAAAGGGAAACACGGAGATAAAGACAACGATTACTATTCTTTAAAATCCCCCTCCCCCCCTTTTTTTTTCACTAGGATAAAATTAAAACATACTCTCCCCGAGAAAGGAAAAGGATTTTTAAAAAAAATCCTTTTTTTGGGGGGGGGGGGTGATGAGGGAAAAATATAATTATTTTCAGCTTATATATACATACAGATACCATTATTAATTTTCTATTCTTTCATGGAAGCACATTCCTCTTAATTTCTACTGATTAATATCCCAGTTTGAATACATTTATGTTTAAATTCATAATACAAAATAATAATAATAAACAAAAATTCATGAAATGGATGTAAATATTTTTAAAATGGTATTTTTACGTTTCAGCGTCGTAACGAAAAATTTTGGAGGCCAATTTTTTTTTTCTTGCCGTAAAATGTTGCAAACAATGGCTGTCTTTGTGTATATTTCATATTACCTTATTATGCATATCTCTGGCACCTTTATAGCACATTTTGGCAATTTTTTCATGGCATCCCCAAAACGGAAAAGTACCTTTGAAATTTAAATATTGTCGATTACAAACATGTAAAAAAATTTAAAAACTTACAGATTACATTCTTAAAATTTTAACTTTACATTTATTCATAAATTATAGAAACGTCCTCTAGGTCTCGGACAGAACATCTCCAAAAAAGCATCTCCAAAAACTTGCCCCCTAACATATCTTTAAAAAATTACTAAAGAACCTAATAGTGATTTATAGGCAGTAGTGCAATCATCAAAAGTAAATATAGCTTGATGACAACAGTAAACTGGAAGAACTTAAAATTTATAGATGCTCGTGTGCAGATTTTATGTAATCAAGATATCTGAATTCAAATAAAAATATTCACAAAAAATATATCTGAATGTTTATGACTTTTTAAATAATTTCTATTTAAAAATGATACTTAAAATATGTTTATAAAAAATTAAAATGACACTTTTTACATTTAGAATTATTAAAATTAGGAACTATATACAATTAAAATGTAAGTCTATCGTACACAGTAAACAAACTTGATCAGTTTCCAAATGTTAGAAATATTTCTGTTGAAGATTGTAATCTAGTACTATATTAAAACAGCTTCATAAAATAACATTAAAATAAATATAAAATAATTTACAAAAATGTTTACGATAAAAATCCCATTGATAATACACAATATATTACCTTTAGTTTATAATTCGGCAAGTAAAGTAACATATATTCTCTTAAAAAAGGAAATAAAAAATATCTATTTAGATACTAAACCTTTTATCATACATCGTTCATTTTTTTTATTCACAGAATTAAATATTTATTCATTTAAATAGTATTTATACATAAAATAACGGTTTTTTTTAACATAATATTTTAATAAACTTTAATGTTGTATTAAATATATTCAATGTTTCCTTTCATTTATACATACATGAAAATAGAAAAAAAATGTTTTATGAAAAACTTCATTGACGCATTGTCAAACCAAGATCTTCAATTACAATATAACAGGTTTTTTTTTTAATAAACAAGAATTCGTAGGAGTTGATACTTAAATTAAGCATTATATATTGAGAGCATGCATGAAATCTATAAAAAATAATAACATGTTACATTCTGAGAAGTTTATTAAATTTATATTTATTTACAAATCATAAAAATCTTTTCTAGATTCCAGACAGACGGCATTTCCAAAACCTTGCCCTAACACATTTAAAAAAGGGAAAAAAGAATATATCACAATATCACCTAAGAGTGATTTATAGAAAATAATGCTATCATGAAATAAATATAGCTTGGTTACCGTAGTAAACTGGGAAAAAAAAAAAAAAAAAACGCACCTTTGATAGATTTTCACATGATGCAATCAATAAATCTGAACAAGCACCAAATTAACATCTGGATGTTGATTGCAATACTAAATTTAATTCTGTAATAGGAACCTATTTGCTTTTAATTTCTTAACTATTTTAAAATGCTTTATTACAGAAAATTTCACAGCGTTTTCAAAGTAGGTTTTCAATGAAAAAAGATTTTGGACTCTGTATTTTGCTACCTGAATCGTTTTATTGAAATGTGTTCATGAATTATTTTGGTTTCTCAAAAGAAATACGTCATCTGTTTACGAATGTATAATTGTTTCGTTGAAAATTTATCCTAGACTAGTTTCAGAGTTTTTTTGACCAGTGTCTGTAAGCAATAACTAATTGTATGCATAGGTACAGAAAAATTTCGGATCTAATTTTGCTACCTGAATCGTTTTATTGAAATGTGCTGCATGTAAAATTTTAATTTTATGTATATAAAGTGTTTTTCATAGTTTTCATATATTCTGTTTTTTCATGATTTATTTTGGTTTCTCAAAAGAAATACGTCATCTGTTTACGAATGTATAATTGTTTCATTGAAAATGTACCCTAGATTAGAGTTTTAGAGGTTTTTTCACAAGTGACTGTGTGCAATAACTGTATGCATTGGTACAGAAAAAGTTCGGATCTGATTTGTCTACCTGTGTCATTTTACTAAAATGTGCTGCATGTGAAAATTTAATTTTATGTATATAAAGTGTATCGCAAGTATTTTTGATTGTTTTCATTTATTCTATTTTGTCATGAATTATTTTGGTTTCTCAAAAGAAATACGTCATCTGTTTACGAATGTATTATTGTTTCGTTGAAAATTTATCCTAGACTAGTTTCAGAGGTTTTTTGACCAGTGTCTGTAAGCAATGACTAATTGTATGCATAGGTACAGAAAAATTTCGGATCTAATTTTGCTACCTGAATCGTTTTATTGAAATGTGCTGCATGTAAAATTTTAATTTTATGTATATAAAGTGTGTTTCATATTTTTCATATATTCTGTTTTTTCATGAATTATTTTGCTTAACAAAAACATGAATTCAAAATCGAAATAATTCAATAACATTGAATTATTTTGCTTAACCTTTTGCTACTCAAAAGGAATATGTCATCTTCTTACGAATGTATAATTGTTTCATTGTTTTGACTGAAGAAACTTTTACTCTTGAACGTTATTTTGTTACATTACTTAATCTGCTTTCAAATTTAATGGATTAACATTTGTCCTTCCCTCTCCCTCTTTTCATTAAAAGGTAATGTTAAACTCAATGTAAAACTGAATCGAAGATAGTATAGATAAAATATAAAAATAAAACTAATATGAAAATGGTATTTTCAAACTATAAAAATAGATTGATTTAAGAAAGGTTGTTGTTTTATGAATATTTTTCGTAGGTATTTTTGTAAATAATACCTTTCACAAGCAAACAGAAGTAATTTGAATACAAATTTTAAATTAAACATTAATTCAACGAAAATTTTTAAACTAATATTCACTTTTTTCATTTGGTTGAAGGTGAAACACATTCATGAGCAAATTTGGGGTTCGTGTTCAACTCCATTCTCATATACAAACACTTATTTGAAAATCTCCAGCAAAAACTGTGAAACCAGCATACAATACCCGTTCCATTATATCCTTTTCACGTACACATCATTACCGTCAGCGCACAGGGGGGTGTTGAGGGTGAATTGTGTGGTGTCCCCGACTCGGACCGCCCAACTGTCAAAAACTGCGCCCCCCTCTTGCAAGAAAGTCTTCCCTTTTAACAAGTTTTCATGTTATTTTCAGCTGTAATTAACGTACTTCTAATTACTTTAGGCGAGTTCTGTTAAACGTAAAATGTAGATCAATGTTTTCAGATTAAGGGGAAAAAAGAATGGATGAAAAATATGCAATAGTTCGTTTCGAAATAGGAAATTAGTGGAGGTCGTTTTCCCCATAGAATAACATTACGGCGATCGACTTCCGAATTTAGTACACAGGAGCCTTAAGTGAGAATGTATAATTTTTCAAGTGCAATATGTTGCTGCAATCCTTTTAATTTAAAAGGACACAGAAAAATAAAAACAAATTTACGTGCTGTTCAATAGTGGATGGTAGAAAAAATTCCTACTTTTTCTACAAACTACATATGTGCATATTGTCATACAAAACTCAGTAAAATGCCTAACGTTACAGAAGAAAAGACTGAAAAAGAAGCAGGAACTTCCTCAGTACTGTCTGAAGAATTTCAAGATGATGACCCTTGTGCTCCTGATGCTGCATTGAGTTTGCTAAATGATAGTCTTCAATGTTTAGGGAAAAGGCCCTTAAGGAAGAACAGGATAAAAGAAGTTATCCGAAGAAAAAATTAAAAGAATTGCCTCCGCTTTAGAAAAGAAAATTATTGGTTCTGAGAGCACAGATGAAATACCGGAAGATCCAGAGAGTGAAATGATATTACAGTTAAAAGAGAAATTTAAATTAACGAATGATAGAAGTCTAAAAATTCAAATATTGACAGTTCTTCCAAAAAGTTAAAGTATTCGAAAGTTCAGAAAGAATTTGTGCTTCAAACTACTAGTACAGAGCAAAACAATTGAAAGAGAGGGGAATTTTAGCAACCCCAAATCTGAAACCAGGAAAAATCTTGCATGAAGGCATTTTAAATACAATAAAAGAGTTTTATATGTCTGATGAAATCAGCCGTTACATGCCATGCAAAAAAGATTTTGTTTCTGTGGTTATTCAAGGACAATGTACACTTCTGCAGAAAAGATTAATCTTAAGTAACTTGAAAGAAGCTTATATTTTCTTTTAAAGATAAACACCCAGATCTGAAAATTGGTTTTTTCAAAATTTTGTGAATTAAGACCCAAAAACTGTGTTCTTGCTGGTGCAAGTGGCACAGTCTGTGTCTACCCATACAGTCTGTGTGTACAACCCATCAAAATGTAAAGCTAATGCTGGATGGATGTAAGAGCATAGGTAGTGATATGAAGATTAAATTTAAATCATACAATGAAGGCATAGCAAATATTATTTGTAATCCACCTTTACCAGCTTGTTTCTTTGGTGATTGCATGTTCTGTCCAGGAACAGAGAAACTTCAGTCTGATCTTTTTGAGCTGTTTCATTCTAAAGGTATAGAAGAAATTACATTTAACCAGTGGGTATCCACAGATTGCACTACACTAATAATCTATATATATAAAAGAGAAGAGTTTGTTTGTTCGCTATACACGTCCAGACATTTTGGCGGATCTGGACCAAATTTGGCACGCTGACTAAATAGGACAAGAGAAAGCTAATGCCGTAAAAATGAAATTAATCGGATTAATAGTTTTTGAGTTATTTTATGTTTTGTAAGGTTTTTGGCCATTTTTCTCGCATTTTACGTTATTGTGAGCTAAGTTTCTGTCCGAATACTATATTTTTTATATCATCGGAATCTACAGAGTTTTCTTTTTCAAATACAATTTGTTACAAAATCGTACTTACATTTGCCGATTTTTGGGAATTTTTTAAAGGAAATCCTGTTTCGAAGAAAATGTACTGCTTTTAAAAATATGCTATTTTTAAACTGTCGCATCGAAAAACCTAACGGGCAAAATTTTCCATCTTTCTACCGCTTATTAAACATTTATTTCTCCCTCCTTTAAATTTTGAACCGTGCAGAAAGGTTTATTAGATTTTTTTATATGATTTTTTTTTTTCTGAAAAGATCGCAGGTTAAAATTCTATGTGGACTGCAAATTCCGCAAAATGAAAGTCGAAAACTTCCCTCTCTGGTTTTCAAGGTCGCTTCAACTGTGAGCGCGCTTCGCGGGAGGGAGGAATTTCTACTGGCGTCCTGAAAGAGAGATGGGGAGAGAGGTGGAGATTATAAGGTGACCATACGTCCTCGAAATTCGAGGACAGTCCCCAAATATAGATCTTTTTTCAATTTGTCATCAAAAATACTTCTTGGGGACGCCAAAAGTCCCCAAATTTCAAGATTTGTACTTTTACCCTGAAAGTTTCCGTTTAGTTTATTTATTTCAGAAAAAACTGAAGAAATAAAATAAAATAAAACTACTAAAAGTGCCTTCTGCTCAGAGAAACAACAAAATTCGATCTCTGAAAAATGACTGTTAGAACACAGACAGGTAGAAGAGGAGAAATCTAGCCACGTCCAGTTCCCGGAGCCTCTACGCCATCGGGTGCTTTGTTCTTTTTTTTTCTATTTTGCAGCGGGAAGACCCATGTCCTTTTTTTTTATTATTATTATTGCAGCGGGAAGTCCCATGTCCTTTTTTTTTATCATTGCAGCGGGAGGATTCACATTCCAGCCTAGCCAAGTCCAATTCCTGGCAACCTCTGTATTTTATTAGGTGCGTGTTCATTTTTTTTTTTTCCGTTGCAGCGGGAAATCCCGTGTCATTTTTTTATCATTCCAGCGGGAGGATTCACATTCATTCCCTTTACAATCTATATTTAAGGTAAATGGCATTTCTCATTCATTGCACGGGCAACGCCGGGCCACGCTGCTATCTATATATATAAAAGAGAAGAGTTTGTTTGTTTGTTCGCTATACACGTCCAGAAATTTCGATGGATCTGCACCAAATTTGGCATACTGACTAAATAGGACAAGAGAAAGCTAATGCCGCAAAAATGAAATTAATCGGATTAATAGTTTTTGAGTTATTTTATGTTTTGTAAGATTTTTTGGCTATTTTTCTCGCATTTTACGTTGTCGTGAGCTAAATTTCCGTCCGAATATTATATTTTTTATATCATCGGAAACTACAGAGTTTTCTTTTTCAAATAAAATTTGTTAAAAAATCGTACTTACATTTGCCGATTTTTGGGAATTTTTTAAAGGAAATCCTGTTTCGAAGAAAATGTACTGCTTTTAAAAATATGCCATTTTTAAACTGTCGCCTCGAAAAACCTAATGGGCAAAAATTTTCCATCTTTTTACCGCTGATTGAACATTTATTTCTCCCTCTTTTAAATTTCGAACCGTGTGGAAATGTTCATTAGAATTTTTTATGATTTTTTTTCTGAAAAGATCACAGGATAAAATTCAGGTGCCATGTTCAATTTTTCTTTCGTTGCAGCGGGAAGTCCAATGTTCTTTTTTTTATCATTGCAGCGGGAGGATTCACATCCTTTAAAATCTATATTTAAGGTCAATGTGCATTTCTCTTCCATTGCACGGGCAATGCCGGGCCATGCTGCTAGTGATAAATAAATCAACAGATGAATTTGTGAAATCTTTAATGCAGAAACTAAAAATTCTTTGTAAGCATTCTTTTATAGCTAAAGAACAAGCACTTTTCCAGAATTAAATAAAATCAAAATTCATTTTTAGCAATATGCGACTTTGCTGAAAATTATTCCTTTGTGCTTAAAGATGCTGCACAAGGTTTCCACTGGAATAATGCACAAGCCACAATACATCCTTTCGCAATTAATTATAAAGGTATCGAAAATATTCACATATCAGCTATATTATGATCTCAAAAAAAAATTATCTGAAAAAAAATTTATCAGGTAAACCTAAACACATCTTTTATTTTTCAGATGGTGCAGCTGCACACTATAAAAACCGAAAAAATTTCATAAATCTTTGCCATCGTGAAACAGATTTTGGAGTACCAGCAGGGTGGCATTTTTATGTTACCTCACATGGCAAAAGTCCTTGTGATGGTTTGGGGGGGGGGGGGGGGGGACTGTCAAGAGACTAGCAACTCATGCTAGTTTGCAAAAGCAATACAGTTCACAGATAATGACACCTCACCAATTGTATGACTGGGCAACTAAAAATATTGAGACTTGCGACTTTGCTTTTTTCACCTAATGCCAACATGAAGCAGAAAAAGAAATATTACAACATCGCTTTAAAACTGCTAAAACTATCTGCAGTACACAACAGCTACATTGCTTCATTCCATTGAAGTAGAAGTACTTAACCGTAAAAGTATATTCAAGAGCCACAATGCTTAAAACTGCATATATATCCATTGAACATGAACTGCCCTTGACTGACATTCGGGGATCCGCAACGTGTATATTTGAGGGAAATTGGTGGGTTGGCTGTGTGTTGAGCACTTTAAAGAAACTGAAGAAGTTAAAATTATGTTCCTGCATAATGGCCTGCCACATGGACTCTTGCCATCTTATGCATATCCTGTAAAGGAAGACATTTTGACATTACCAAAAAGCAACATATTACAAAAAGTTGATGCAAACACTGTTATAGGAAGAAGTTATGCAATTTCAACAAAAGACACTGAATCAACAACATTGGCAATGGGGAAAAAAATCAATAGTAAACAAAATTAATTTATACAGCGCATGAAAAACATATCAGCCTTAAAAGTATAAAAACTATTTATACATAACAAAATGGCTGGGTCAGAATGTCTGCTTTACGTAATTTTTGTGTAGGTAAATAATGAAAATTTGAGCATTGTTTTAATAATCAAAACTAATAACAATATTAAATAGATGGTACTGCATTGCATTTAGATACGAATGTTATTTCTTTAAAAATTCATAACTTAAAAAGTTTTGCCAGTGACAGCTTGAAAGAGACATGTTTTGAGAAGGTCTAAGTCAAGTGACCTAGATATTTGTATTCCAGTTTTGGCATCATGTTACATATCCCTGGAAAGCTCACAAGAGCTTTAAAATGAGCCCTCATTCATTTCAATAGCACAATTAGAACAGAAGTTATAGTATGTTTTATGAGGTAAAGCATTTCACTTTTTTTTAAAGTTTAAACATTTAACTTTTGAAAAAAAAAAAAAAAAAAGACTCAGAAATTAGATATTTGCCTACAGGTCACAGAAGTGCCATTTTCAGTGTTGATTTGACATGGAATGACCCATATATATACATCTTTCAGAAATATTTAATTAAGCGTAGCATTTAGGGGAGCATTTAACATAGAATCAGGGAAACAATAAGATAAAGAGCATTACTGTATAGATCTATGATCATGGCACCCTGGGTACGGCCTAGCGCCCCCCTCTCCCCTTCCACCAAGGTTAAATTACATTCTAAAAAGAGTAAGAAATAATAGTATAATTTTAATGCAACACATAACTGTAAAATAAATAAAATTGGGTAATGGGGCCTATCTCTGATCCTGGGTCCAGGGCCCGTAATCAAAAGTGGGGGCCATGTGTATGATAATCAGGGGGGCACTATTGTACTAACCTGAATATAACACAATGATTTTTGACTGATCATTTCCCTTAAGAAACCTTATTAGTGTTAATTCAATCCTAAATATAGAGTTTTTCTAATTATCTTGATGAAAAATTTCAAGGTTGCATAATATTTGGGCTAATATGGTTATCTTAAGTGTGTATGTCTAAGAAGAAAAAAAAAAAAAATCTGATGTGTCCAACACATGACTTCCTTGCACGTCTATTAAATCAAAAATGTTTTTTACGCACTTCCTCTAAACGTATTTGTTTGAAAGATATAAAATATCAATAATAGTAAGATGTAGCGATTTCTAGCCAAACATTTTGATATCGCCAAGCTGAGTTCAATTTGAAAGATTTCTTTCTGACACTTTATTTGGCGATATTTCACCAAAAGCCGACGAACTTGAGATAGTTTGCGAGATTTTGGGGATAGCCAAAGTAGTCATTGACCACAGACTTTCAATGAATTGAATGCATCCATACACCTTAATGTATTTAAAGTCATTTGGCTCACCCTGTAAATAAATTCCCAGTCGATTGCTGTCAAAAAAGATATTGAAAACCGTTAGATATTATAATATAGTTCTAAATACAAAAGTTCAAAATTCTACTGGTTAAAGTTTTAGAGTTATACAAAATACGAAATAATTTTTGGCGCCAAATTTGGCGATATTTCGGCGAAACTCATCAATGTCGACGACATTTGGCGAGATATTAAGCATGGACCAACAATAACAGATTATCGCCAAATTTGGCGATATTTCGCCAAAACTCGCCAAGAACGATGACAAATGGCGATACTTTGGGCATGGACCAAATGACTGACTATCGCCAAATTTGGCGACATTTCGGCAAAACTCGCCAAGGTCGAGGACAGACGACGAGATTTTGGGCATGTACCAAACAATGACTGTCTACAATTGTATTATATTGAAGATCTCCATAGACATTAAAGTACTGAAATTCTTTTCAGTGGTCCTGTAAATAAACTCTCCAGTAGATTTTAACCAAAAATCGACATGCACAACTAGATGTTACAACAATCTTATATATGAAATTTCATAATAGTTTTTGAGATTTGAGAGTTAAATATGCACACACGTACACAAAAAAGTCGCCAAGCTTGGCGACTTTTGGCATAGTACTTGAGGGAGGCACGTGACGGTGGTCGGACCATTACCTAACTTATGTGGTAGGACGGTATTGTGCTTGAAATGGATGAATCTCCTAAAATTGCCATTGACCGTAATGTATTGGAAATCTTTTGAGTGTTCCTGTAGCAGAACTGTAAATGATAAACACACTTTTTTTAATGGAGAAATTCATTTTCTAACTCTTTACAGCATATATCACTTCTGAGTCGTTTGAAATAGCCCAATACCTCTAAAAAACACTTTGATGAATTTCGGCCCATAGAGCGTAATGTATTTCGAATCTTTTAGGCGGTTCTGTAGATAAACTATCCAGTCGAATGGAACCGAAAGGGGAGGTGCACAACTAGATGTTACAACAATCCTAAATATAAAGTTTCAACATTCTACGCCTAATAGTTTTTGAGATATGCGAGTTTAATGAATTTCGGCCCATTGAGCGTAATGTATTTCGAATGTTTTGGGCGGTCCTGTAGATAAACTATCCAATCGAATGGAACCAAAAGGGGAGGTGCACAACTAGATGTTACAACTATCCAAAATATGAAGTTTCGACATTCTACGCCTAATAGTTTTTGAGATATGCGAGTTTAATGATTTTCGGCCCATAGAGCGTAATGTATTTCGAATCTTTTGGGCGGTCCTGTACATAAACTATTCATTCGATTGCGACCAAAAGGGGAGGTGCACAACTAGATCATAGAACAATCCTAAATATCAAATCTCAACATTCTACGACCCATAGTTTTTGAGATATGCGAGTTACATACATACAGTACGTACGTACGTACAGACGGCATGGAAAAACTGACCACAATAAACTCGCCGTTGGTCAAAATGAGTTGCAGACGCGTTAATATGATCGTGCATGCTAGCCTACGATGAGATGCATCGAAAAAATTTTTTTAATTCAATTTAGAGGTAGTCAAAATCAATTTTTCTGTCGAAATTTGGCCCCCAAAATTTTTCGGGATCACATTACTTCCTTATACTACCTACAAGGAAGTAAAAAACTGTTTTTAGTCTTGGTACACAAATTGAAATAAACTAATAGCACCATGGGAAAAAAAATTCAAAATACTGGTGTTGAACGATAAAGTAAATAAAAAACTTTGTAAAAAACACACATAAGATGTCTCCAAAAAATTCCAGATGGCTCTTTATAAGTTGCTTTACACACTGCAATAAGCGAAAAAGCTGTGCTTTTGTGAAATTTTCAGGAAAAAATCTTAAGCATGGATCTGAGCTGCAAGATTTTTTTTTTTAAGAGTGACACGCTTTGCAAAAATTTACTAATTTTAAGAATTTTTTCTAAAAGTTTTGAAACTGATACAGATTTATCGCTTATTTCAGTATGGAGTACAGCTTGTACAGAGACAGATTCAAAATTTTGAAGTGCCTGGCATAATTAGTTTATTTGTACTTATATACCAAAATCACATGATTTTTTCAAACAACACCGTTAAGCCAGGCTATTTTATGCCAGTTGTGCTTAAGTCCTCTATGCTGAAATCCTTTTAGTCGACAAGGTATGAGAGGTGGAGATATTTTCCTGCTCAGAAATGGTGAACACTAATTGGCTGTGCCTATTCCTATGTGCAAAATTTGAATGTTCAGAGAAAATTTAAGCAGCTTCCTTCACTTCAGAGCTGCTCCTGCAAAATTCTTTTTCAATGTCACTGTTGTTAGTTTGTGCAGAATTGGAGCTTTGCGCAATCAAAATTTTTTTTCAAAAAGGGCAATATTAGAAAACTAACATTTACATGTGTTACTTAAAAACTGCTGTATAGTTAATATCCTTTAGTAGGGAAAATATATTTACAATCCAAGAATATTGTAAATATCTAAATTATATTTTATTTCATGCAGCAGTAAATGTCTTGAAATTAATATTTAGTTTTGGGAATTCCAAGTGAAAATAAACTCTAACAAATCTAAGCATTTGGTGTGTACTATTATTGTTTTCAGAACTAACAATAAAAAATTTTAACATGATGCAAAAAAGTTTTATTTGTATATTTACTAATTATCATTATTGAACTAATGTATTATTATGAACATGTAAAGGGTTATTTTAATGGTGGTGTTTTTTAAGGGACAAATTTCTGATCTACAGAAGGCTTTGGATGCAGCTGAGCTGAAAAGTATTCATGATGGTGAAGAGCACATAAAACTTACAGAGAATATATCAAGATTAGTTCAGGAAATAGATCAGCTCCAGGAGAATTTTTCCAAAACGGATATGGAACTAAAAAATGAAAATTTATTAATTCAGAAAGCTGTTGAAAATCTGACACGAGAAAACAGTGAACTTAAGGTAATTATCTTTTGTATGCACAAAATGTAATAATAGTTAGAACTTCTGGGATCGAGTTATTCAATCGGATGATAGTGGAGTAAGTTTAAAAAACTCAAATTTTATCATCAGAAGCTAATAAGTAACATTTTTATTGTGTAGTAGTTAGAATTAGCAAAAAGAACAAGTTCAAATTGTCTACACAGTGACGTATTTTAGGATACTCTTAAATGTTTAATTATTTTTAAAGCCAAAATACTTTATGAAATAGCTATTAAGAGACAAACTAATCTTTGTTTTTATTATCTACTAATTTCCCATCTCTCTCAGCAATAGTTTTATTTCCAAGAAAAGAAAGTCAACCCACTGTCATGTTTATTTTATTCTCTAATTTTATTGAAAAATTCACTTTAAAAAAAGGGGGGGAACTTAATATTTGTAATATAACAAACTAAAGCTTTCCTCATATAAGTCATCTCCCATAATTTTAGCATTAATAAAAGTTTGAATTTTTTTTTTTTTTTTTTTAATTATTTGTTCCATTTGCATTTTCACTTAAGAATAAGAAATACACACCCCCCCCTCCATTTTTGTTGTGATCATTCTAGAACTTTTTAGGTTTGCAGGTAACATAATTGGCTAATATATCGCTAGCATGGCACATACCATTTAATTGTCCTCGAGGAAAATGTAGTCTCTCTGTTCACCTGATTAGTTGCTTTCCACTTTCATTATATTTGACTAAACTCCAAATGTTGAGATTTTTTTTATTGATATTTGTAAAGTTCAGTTTCATGACTGTCTGTCTGGAAATAAGATCCATTGTTGATTTATACATTCTCCTCTTTTTTTTTTGTTCAGAATCAAATTTTTGAACTACAGAAAGCCATAGATGATGCCGCTGAACTGCAGAGTACTAATGAACAAGAACACCTAAGTCTTATAGGCGAGATAGCAACACTAACGGAAGAAGTAGAACAACTCCAAAAAATCTTAGCTGTGAAAGAGGTGGAACTAGAAAGTGTCATGAATCTCAAAAATGAAAATTTATCGAACTTGAAAACTATAGAAAATTTAGCACTGCAAAAAGTTGAACTTCAGGTAATTTGCATTATTTACAATGCATTGTACCCCATAAGAAAAAACAGTTGTAAGATTTTGTAGCATTGTTTAGATCATTGTTTATGATTCATATGAAATGAACTCTTTTAATATGTAATAATCTCATGTCAGACTAACATGTGTAGTGTGTTAATACTTTTAATGAATTTTTTCTCTTTTAAATACTAATGTTTATCCCTTTTTTTTAAGGGACAAATTTCTGATCTACAGAAAGCATTAAATGCAGCTGAATTAAAAAGTGCTAATGATAGTCAAGAGCACATAAAGCTAAAGGCTGAAATAACAACATTAAATCAGAAAATAAAAGAATTCCAAAAAACATTGATTGAAAAGGAAATGGAACTGAACGGTGCTGTTGTGTTTAAAAATGAAAATTCACTGAACTTGAAAAAGATGGAAAACTTAGTGCAAGAAATAAATGAACTTAAGGTAATTTGTTTATACATATGCAAATCACATAAATCATGATATGATAAATCATGATAGTCATATCATAAAAAATATGATATGACTTTAAACTTGGCATTTTGGGTAGTGTTTAACATAAAATAAAGGAAAACTCATGCAAATTTATTTGTGTTGACCTAAATGTAAACATGTAAATTAACTTTAATTTTTGTAATTTGTAAATCATTATAAATTTGATGCAAAAATTTTTCAAATTATTTTCTTTTAAAACATTTAGAACTTTAATATCATTTTTCTAAGGTAGAAAAATACCTTGGAATTCATATGAGCTGAAAGATTTTTCTTCTCATTGAAACTGTCTTCTTTTTTATGTGGTTTAGCATAGATTATTCAAAAAATATTTTTAATTTTGCGCTTAAAAGAAATGAACATGTGTTACTCAATTTAATTCTGCTTCATCATTTTAGAAGAATATAACATTTGTAAACCCAAAACTACTGTATAATAAATTTGCTTTAGTAGAGAAAAACAATATATATATATATATAAGACTACTGTGAATGTGCAAATTGATGGATTTTTATATTTTAAAGCAATAAATATCTGTAAATAACATAATTTTGGTAAATTCCAGTTGAAGATAAATTAACCAATTTAAGCATTTGATTACTTTATCTTAACCTCTCTGTGCTGTACAATTGTTTTTAGGACTAACGATCAAGAAATATTAATATGATTAATTTAATTAGTGATCTATGTTTTAAACAGGGATGAGAATCTTCTGTGGAATTCCACATTTTGGTTATTTTCCTCATATTTTGCTTTTTTTATTTTTATTTATTTTTTTTTTCTTCGCTTAAAAAAAAAAATTACTAAAAAAATTTGCTTTTTGTGTGTGTGTGTGTGTGTGTGTGTGCGTGTTTTTTTTTTTTTTTTTTTTTTCATTCGTTCTGCATTTAAAAAAATTTTCAGTGCAATTTTCTTTTTTAAAGATGTATTCGCCAAAATACTCATTGCTTTCCGATATCAAGTGTTATGATTTAAAGAAATAACTTCTAGCGATCTATGAGTAGTAAAATAAAATTTCAGATTAATATTTTGTGTCATGTTTAAATTGTACATCTTTTGTTTCCTTCACGGCACTCTTACAATCTGGCAGTTTATTTTGGTTCGTTCCGCATGCTAACGACAAAATGGGTTGCCAGATCGGAAGAACAAAACTTTTCTATTTGATATGTGGTATTGGTATTATCGTAACTTTTGATAAATAATTAATGTTAAAAATATTTATAGGTGGTTTTTAAATACTTTTCCTTTTCTTTATGCCGACAATTTTTTTTTTTTTTTTTTCCCTTAAATAAATTTTTGTTTGGTACAGACATTGTATTTTGGCTTTGTAGTGTGTTTTCTAAATTTTAAGTTTTGGTTTAGGCGTGTTTTTTTTTTATGCCAAAGTTTTTCTCCTTTAATTTTTTTTTTTATTCTGCTTTTTTTTTTTTTTTTTTTTTTTTTTATTCTCCTTTCACTGCATCAATTTTTATATAAATCGATCGATTGAATCAAGATTCGATACAGAGACATCGAAATCGTCGGAAGAACACAACAGAAAAAACCCACGTGTATGAAAAATGTGAATGCCTCGAAATCAGCAAAATAGTTAAATTTCCTTTTCAATTCGACTTTACCTCACCAACTAAGTAAGTTTTATTATATTTTAATTCATACAAAGAGATGAAAGAATAAAGTTCAAAAGCGAACTTTGTTGGCGTTTTGAATACTGGAGTGAGAAGGCAGAGGGGAGTGAAAAGCGAGCGTTGGGTAGGGAGGACTCCTCTCTCTCTTGCTGTTTTCCTAGAGTTCCTGACCTGAGAAGTTGAACTGAGGACGCCTGAGAGTGTGATGTGGTGGAAAGGACTCATCATGAAACTGAAGACCTGAAATGCGATGAAGATGGGGGCCCCCCAAAATCAGCTACATGGCGATAAGTCATTTTCTGTTTCTTTTTTTGAGTCGGCAGTAAAATTTAAGTGCACTTCAAAGGGGTAACGATTATATCTAGTAAATGTTAATATGATATTTTAAGTTTTATTTTTTTTTTTTTTTTTTTTTTTTTTTTTTTGTAATGGTGTGAAATGTTACTCAAGAAATCGAAGTGATGTGTTTTCGTTAAATTTAATAAATAATTGTTAAGGTTTACCAGAGTATTTCTCGTTTATTTCTTGTTTTCTCTTTACTTAGCTAACATGACGTCATTGCGTCATTTTCTTTTAGTTTTAGCCAGCACAGACAGACCCTGAGTCATTGATGGTGTCAAAACATTATACGATTTTCTTCGGCCTCTATGCCATTTGATGTTAGGAAAGAAACACTTTATTAATGTTTGAATTATTTTTACATTAATAAACTTTAATTTTTGGGACTTTGTAAATTTAAGCTTTTAATGAAGTCGTGGCATACAAAAATGGTGCCGTGACATTTTTTAAATTTTTGGAGTCTGTGTTAGGCTTTAATAAGGAATAATGGAGACAATACTCTGATCTATTGTTGTTTTGTTTGTGCCGTGAGGGGAATAATATTTTTTCAATACTTTTAACTGAACTTTGATCTTGTTTGTGGTGGTAATAATGTCGGAACATGAAAGCGAGGAGGAGGGGCCCACTGTAAATGAAAATGTTGTGGTTTTCCCGGCGTTCACATAGTTTATACCATCGATTAGTCCTTTTTCCAGTAATAATAATAATGTAACAATTTACGGCTTCTTCGACAATTTGGAAGAAGTAAAGCAACATGCGGGATGGACTGCCGTACAAACATTATTTGTCGCTAAGACGAAATGCGTAGGCGAGGCGCGCGACTTCATTAGATCACAACCGCAACGTAAACAAGCTAATTACAAAGAATTTAAGACAGCACTGATTAACAGGTTTGGGAACAAGTTGCAGGGCAATTCATTACTACAGTTTACCACAGCCACTCAAGGAATTAACGAATTGGTGAGAACATTTTTAGCGCATATACAAGGCTTATCGCATAAATGTTTTTCGGATAATGAGGAGGTTAGAAATAAAATGTTGGCAGGTCAGGTCATTCAAGGCCTCAGTCCAGCAGTTAGACGTTTTGTCATGTCACAGAAACATGACATGTCACAAGACTGTATTGCTAGCCCCAACACATATTCCTCTACGGCCATGCGTATTGCGTATTCAAAAATCTTGCATCCTTCGAGTCTAAGGAGAAGCCTTAATGATTCACTGCTTCAAGCCAATGGAGGCGTTGCAACTTGCTAAGCATGTGCACATAGAAGAAATATGGGAATATCCAATGAGGAAATCGAAAGTCGAAAGAGCCTAAGGGAGGTTTGTAGAATTCCTTTGATAAGCGCTGAATTTTGTTACATGTTCTTTCTGTTCCGCAGTTTTCTGTTCTCAATTATGGAAAGCCTTGATCAATATACTGCAATTTTCCCATAAACCGCATTAACTCTGCGAAAGTAAACAGAGATAATCACAACTAAGAATTTTCTACAATCTGCATTTCTTTTTTTTTTTGTTTGTTTTTTTTTAATTATTGCTTTCGTAGTGAATTAATTTTGAGACGTTGGATAAATCCCACAACATGCCAGCTAAAACGAACAATTATTCTCATGCA
This sequence comes from Cheiracanthium punctorium, assembly GCA_038373885.1. Taxonomy (NCBI): domain Eukaryota; kingdom Metazoa; phylum Arthropoda; class Arachnida; order Araneae; family Cheiracanthiidae; genus Cheiracanthium; species Cheiracanthium punctorium. The sequence continues at coordinate 943,960 of JAWZYV010013819.1, forward strand.
TTATCAGCATAACAGCTGGCCGTAGTGGAATATGCAGTCCGATCAAAGAGGAAAAACTGTTTACTTTAAAAGAATAGGAATTTCTCTCTTTCTTCCTCCTCTGCCGTTGACAACCCAAACAGTCACAGTCGTTTATTTATTTAGTAATATTCCTCTTTGTAAATAAAAAATATTGATTTGTTTCATTTTTTCATATTTAATCGTATGCGGTTATTTGGCTTCCTAAATCATAGGCATAGCATCACCATATAAACCTTCAAAATTTCATATAAATACCAATTATGCAGCCCACGACTTCGTTAACATCTTGAAGTTTGGCCTGCGACTTCGGTAGCTTCCTAAAGTTTGGCCCGCAACTTTTCAAAGGTTGCCCATACCTGCTTTAAATAATGATAACCTCTTTCATTATTGAATGTTCTGCATCTAAAATTGCACATAAATGTTTAAGAATTTTAATTTTTAAAAATAATAAAAATTATAATAAAAATAAAAATTTTTTAATAAGTAATTGTAACATATATATTGTTGATTTAAAATAATTGTAATATATATATATATCAAAAATGTGTACCGCGAACTTTACTCGAGATCGAAATTACGCTCATGCACTTTTCCTCTTTTTACTTCCTTGTACGTAGTATAAGGAAGTAATGTGATCCCGAAAAATTTTGGGGGCCAAATTTCGACAAAAAATCCGATTTTGACTACCTCTAAATTTAATTTTAAGAATTTTTTCGATGCATCTCATTGTAGGCTAGCATGCACGATCATATTAACGCGTCTGCAACTCATTTTGACCAGCGGCGAGTTTATTGTGGTCAGTTTTTCCATGCCGTCTGTACGTACGTATGTAACTCGCATATCTCAAAAACTATGGGTCGTAGAATGTTGAGATTTGATATTTAGGATTGTTCTATGATCTAGTTGTGCACCTCCCCTTTTGGTCGCAATCGAATGAATAGTTTATGTACAGGACCGCACAAAAGATTCGAAATACATTACGCTCTATGGGCCGAAATTCATTAAACTCGCATATCTCAAAAACTATTAGGCGTAGAATGTCGAAACTTCATATTTTGGATAGTTGTAACATCTACTTGTGCACCTCCCCTTTTGGTTCCATTCGATTGGATAGTTTATCTACAGCACCGCCCAAAACATTCGAAATACATTACGCTCAATGGGCCGAAATTCATTAAACTCGCATATCTCAAAAACTATGAGGCGTAGAATGTTGAAACTTTATATTTAGGATTGTTGTAACATCTAGTTGTGCACCTCCCCTTTCGGTTCCATTCGACTGGATAGTTTATCTACAGAACCGCCTAAAAGATTCGAAATACATTACGCTCTATGGGCCGAAATTCATCAAAGCGTTTTTTAGAGGTATTGGGCTATTTCAAACGACTCAGAAGTGATATATGCTGTAAAGAGTTAGAAAATGAATTTCTCCATTAAAAAAAGTGTCTTTATCATTTACAGTTCTGCTACAGGAACACTCAAAAGATTTCCAATACATTACAGTCAATGGCAATTTTAGGAGATTCATCCATTTCAAGCACAATACCGTCCTACCACATAAGTTAGGTAATGGTCCGACCACGGTCACGTGCCTCCCTCAAGAACTATGCCAAAAGTCGCCAAGCTTGGCGACTTTTTTGTGTACGTGGGTGCATATTTAACTCTAGAATCTGAAAAACTATTATGAAATTTCATATATAAGATTGTTGTAACATCTAGTTGTGCATCTCGATTTTTGGTTAAAATCTACTGGAGAGTTTATTTACAGGACCACCGAAAAGAATTTCAGTACTTTAATGTCTATGGACATCTTCAATATAATACAATTGTAGACAGTCATTGTTTGGTACATGCCCAAAATCTCGCCGTCTGTCCTCGACCTTGGCGAGTTTTGCCGAAATGTCGCCAAATTTGGCGATAGTCAGTCATTTGGTCCATGCCCAACGTATCGCCATTTGTCATCGTTCTTGGCGAGTTTTGGCGAAATATCGCCAAATTTGGCGATAATCTGTCATTGTTGGTCCATGCTTAATTTTCTCGCCAAATGTCGTCGACATTGACGAGTTTCGCCGAAATATCGCCAAATTTGGCGCCAAAAATTATTTCGTATTTTGTATAACTCTAAAACTTTAACCCGTAGAATTTTGAACTTTTGTATTTAGAACTATATTATAATATCTAACGGTTTTCAATATCTTTTTTGACAGCAATCGACTGGTAATTTATTTACAGGGTGAGCCAAATGACTTTAAATACATTAAGGTGTATGGATGCATTCAATTCATTGAAAGTCTGTGGTCAATGACTACTTTGGCTATCCCCAAAATCTCGCAAACTATTTCAAGTTTGTCGGCTTTTGGTGAAATATCGCCAAATAAAGTGTCAGAAAGAAATCTTTCAAATTGAACTCAGCTTGGCGATATCGAAATGTTTGGCTAGAAATCGCTATATCTTACTATTATTGATATTTTATATCTTTCAAACAAATAAGTTTAGAAGAAGTGCATAAAAAACATTTTTGATTTAATAGACGTGCAAGGAAGTCATGTGTTGGACACATCAGATTTTTTCATATTTGTGTATTGTCATTCCTGTTCATACCATGTTTTCAGGGACAAATTTTTGATCTACAGAAGGCTTTGGATGCAGCTGAACTAAAAAGTTCTCAAGATGGTCAAGAGCAGGAAAAACTTTCTAAGAAAATTTTCCAATTACTTCAGGAAATACATCAGCTCCAGGAAAAACTTTCCGAAACAGATTTGGAACTTAAAAATGAAAAGTTGTTAAATCAGAAAACTGTTGAAAATCTGATGCAAGAAAACAGTAGACTTAAGGTAATTATCTTTTGTGTCTATAAAATATAATTTCTTAAAATAAAAAATTCCATTTAAAACAGAGATGGCCAGAAAATTTTCACAAGAAAAAATGAAAAAGTGTAAATTTTATTTTTTCTTCTTTTTACATCATAAAACAGGGTACTGGCCTTCAAAAAAATTGCATTTCAATCTATTTGAATTTTGGGCTTTTATATATTTTTTTTCCCATCCCAGATTTAAAACTTTTGGATCAGATGTTTCAAACAGAGAAAAGAAGAGTCATATGCAGGGTGCATACCCTTCCTTAGAATCCTTGGAAACTCTCTAGAATTAAAAATATTTAAAAAAAAACACTCCGAACGTAAAAGCAGGATTGATTTGTAAACTATGCTACCTGGGCGATCTAGCTATGAACAAGCAGAAAAAGGAAACATGACTTTAATAAAAAAGTCCAATAGCTTAAGAAGAACAGCAAAAGAAAAAGCAGGCAGTGTTGCTTAAATTAGAGAAAAATCATAAGCATTAGTTTAATAGCAATTTATTGTAATCTTTCATAATTCTTCAATACTATTTTGATGATTTATCATAAATTTGGGATTAGTTTACTTTTAAAATTCTTCCAGTCTATCTGGTAATGCTTTTGTGTGCATCATTTGTATATTTTATATCTCAGTGTTACATTAATTTTAGATCTTGCGATGTAATTTTCAGTTTCTTGTTATGTAAAAATATTCTGTGCTATTTATATAAGCTTTAAAGAGGAAAAGAATGTTATCCTCTTCACACACACATGCATTACATTTCAAGTGCTGATGATTGATTATTTCTGCTGGTGCTCCTCCATCAGTTAAATGTAAACAAAGAGAAAGGCCATGTGGTCTGTTTATGCTTTTCTTTCTTTCTTCCTACAGAACTACAGTTATGTGGAAAAAGTTTTTGTTGCATAATAAATCGCTAGACAGAAGATCAAAAGGGTGAGGTAGGGGGAGAATCGGAAAATTGCGCTAAATCGCGGTTTGCGTTTAAAGTTAAACATGTTACATATTTTCACCCAATTTTAATTGCAACAGTCAATCTTTACGATCCTCTCTGACAACCAATCGCAAATTTTTCTCCCTCTCATAGAGCATTTGTTTTACTTGATGTTTTACATAGAGCAAACATTTTTGTTGGGTTTCAGCAAAAGAGTGAAGCGATGTGATTGGATGGTGCATTGCTTCGGAGTTCGTTATTTACATCCATTCACTAAACACATGCAACTTAGGATATAAGTTTCTGTACGTTTAATTACATGATAATATGCTCAAATATATGAAATTATTTACTTCAAATACCTGTGGAAAGGCATTAATAAATGTCTTTATAACATTCCGCCAATTAAATAACTTCTATAACAGTTCTATAATAAATTCTCTACCAGTTAAATGCCGCTCAAAATGTAAACAAACTTGTTTGTTTACATTTGAAATATATCGCGGATTATAGAGTTGCAGATTAACGGGAGTTGACTGTATTAATTCTGAATGTTTGCTTTTACTTAGAGACATTAATTCTGCGATTAAACAAGGCAAAGATAATTTTTTTTTAAGTTACTTAGTGATTAAAAAAACTACTGTGGTATTGCGTGTATACAATGTAAATAATTTTGATAGAACTCCTTCGATTTTTCCTTCTGAAATGTGTACGAACCTTGCATATGGTAGTTAAGAAAATAGAAAGATCTAATCACAGTGTAAACATTTTGAAGATTGGCTATTGTAAGAAGCGTTAGATAGTGCATCTTTAATATTCCTCGTCTAATATGTGTTTGAGGTTATAAATGCAATCTTGATAGTTAAATTATATTTATTTATTTATTCAGTTTTGGGGGTGTTATGAATTTCTTACTAACAAAAGAAATTTAAAAAGATGTTCTATTTTAAGATTATAATTAATTCTGCTTATTCCTGGGTTTTTATTATAGTTTGATATTAAATAATTTGGGAGATTTAACATGTGTTTAAACTTAGTTAAAGTTTGGTATGTGTAAAATGAAGTGTAAATGCTGTTTGTCATTGTCTTGTCTTGTTTAAGTTGAAACTAAATGTCTCAGATTGCACTTTCTTATTTTTCTTGTATTCATAAATAGATTAATCAACAATTTCTCTCTGTTGAATCCAATATCTTAAGAAAACAGAAAGAAATTCTAGAGTTATTGAAACACAACTCCAATTTTTAAAAATAATAAAATCATAGACGTAGTCATTAGACTGACACAGTTAACAGAGGCATGAAGTCTACCTTACTGGTCGGCAATTTTTTTAAGCGAATTTGCATGGGCCAGAGATGCTGGACGGCTTGCCAGTTAGTCATTAAATAGAAGCTGTTTCTTGCCTTTTATGGAGAGTAAGAGATGGACCATTTAGTTATTTAAGAGTGCAAACAGTTTCTTTTTTCCCCCCAAGCTAGATATTAATTTATTTATTTTTTTCCCTTTAGGATAAAACTTTAGACCTTGAGAAATTGACTGAAACAATGGTTAAAACTACTGTGCATCATGAGGAGTATAACAACCTAATGGATGAAAAATTAAAGCTTACAGAAAAGGTTAAATCTGTTCAGGAATGCCTTGTTTTCAAAGAAATAGAGCTGAAAAAGGCTCTTGCTATTAAAAGGGATCATTTAAATTCTCTTAAAAATATTGATATCTTGAGTAAGGAAAAAGATAAGCTTCAGGTAACTCTCTTGTTTATGCAGTTGACTATTCTTTGTTCAGTGTTTCAAGCTTTTATAGATGCTATAAGTCATGCAGCAAATTTTAACATCTTCAAAAGTGTTCAGAGAGCAAAGTTATTTATGAGTACATTATAGTATCTTAAAATTTTTAATAGTCTCTCTATCTCTCCCCCCCCCCCAATTCTACCTTTAAAATTTATTAATATGGTGGGGGAACAAAAGTATTTTAAAATTATGTATATTTACAAAGCTTTACTGGACTTTTCAATATGCATAATGCTTTGCCACTTTTACTGATCCTACAGAGAGGTCAAAAAACATTATATACAAACTGCTTATAAATTCTTTTGACCATGCATCAAACTTTTAGATCTGTCAGATTTCTATGTATGATTATGTTAAATGATCTTGTTTGTGACTCTCAACTGTACATCTTAAAACTGTAATTTGGGAAAAAAACTTGCTCCCATGGTCTATGTGTACAATTTAAATTAATCGTGCCAGGTACTTAAAAATATTCATAATAGCAATTCTCCCATCCTGAAGAACCAGCACTCTATACATAAGAAAATTTAAAAGCTGAACATTTTTTTTCTAAAACATCTCCGTGCTGTCTTTCCTGACAAAGTCTGTTACTATTTTAACTAGTCATAATAGTAATTCCACTACCATAAGTACTCAACTTCTTTTTATTTCTCTTAGCTAAAAGTATCTACATTGTCTCAAGACTTGGAAGCTGCTCAAGAATTGCTAAATGGCATTTATTCTGAATTGAAGAAAATGTTTTCAAACAAAGATAGTATTTTTCAAGCCATACTGGCATTTCAAAAACAAAGAGAGACATTTTCAAAGAATTTATGTATAAAAACTGAATATTGTTTGAAGAGTATTGATAGTCCTGAAGAAAAAGAAGTTGAAGATATGTGCCAATTTGTTGTTCACAATTTGAAGTTAGTTAATAAATATTTGTCCGAAAGTGAAGTCATAGTAAGTATATATTAATTATATTCAGGTAGTTTCATTACTAATCTAAGGAACAATGGAAGTTTTTGTCATGAAATAGATAATTTAAGAAGAGGATGTGCATGATTGTCACATTTAAATCCAAAGAAATTTTTGTAAGGAGGGTGCAATAATTTCTGTTAAATATTTTTATTTACTATTTATATTCATAAAATATAAAAGTAATTATTTTTTAAAAATTTTTGCTGTAGTCTGTTATTCAGTTACTTAGAATTTACAGAAACAAAAGTAATTGATTCTCATAAACAGTAAAATATTAAAATTAGTCAGAACCTGTTGTTTTCAAAATACAATAGAACCCTGATTATCAAAGGTGTTTGGTTTCATACTCTGATAACTCTTATAACATGGATAATCATTACTCACAATATTTTGTTATACTGTATTATGTATTTTTTGGCAAATTAACATATAATATTTGTTTAATAACACATAATTTAACAGAAGATATATTTGTAATTAAATATTTTTAAACACAAGATAAACACTATTTTGCTTTTGGCAAGACTCATTAAGGATTTTAACTTCAGGATTTCACTAATTATGCAATTATTATTCAATAACCATTTACTCAAAAGATTACCTAGACTGTATACGATGATTTTCATATGCTTAGAACATGGTTTCTTGAGATAATGCCTTATATCGAGTCTTGCATGTTGTGTTAGTGATTTGCATGTCTTATGAGCTGCATATTCACAAAATTTAGTTGAAATCGGTGATTCCACAATACCCCAATTTTCATAAGATTAACAAAAGTATTTTTTGTTTTAAAATTGATTTCAACATTTTATGCTGAAATCATTTTATTTAGATATGAATAGGTTTTTTGTAGTATGTTTTGTCTAATGTTTCATGTTTTCCCAATGTTTCTTTTGCCAAATTTTGAAATTGAATTTATCTGCATTACACAAACCAAGTAATCTTATAGTGCTAAGTTTTATGGTCATACTTCGCATTTAAGAAAAGAAACAAAGCATTGTGTCTATATTGATTATGTATACATAGTATGCTGAATATGTGTGCATAAGAAATTTCAGATTGTTTAATTTTAGGAGCGTGACATGTCTGTAAAAATATACATCCAATAATGAGCATTATTAAATTTGTATGATATGTCATTTTTTGAAAGTAACATATTTACCATATTAGCCTGAATATAACATATTTTATGACTGATCATTTCCTGTTAAAAACCCGACTCTCACTAAATTTGAAGTCTAAATAATACATTTTCTAACTGTCTGTTAAGAAAAATTTCGATGTTACGTTATATTCGTGCTAATACAATATGTGTAGTTCTTGTGGTCTCTCTTTTCTTGTCCTCCCCTTTCTTTCATTTAATTGAAACTGTCAATGTATCTACACTCATATAAGAAATTAAGAGAATTTGCAGGCTTGGCCGATTATCTCCAGAACTATTGGACCAATTTTAATAAAATTTGATGTGTTACATACATTGATACAATACAAAGCAAATAACTATTCAATAATTGTAATACACAAGCATGATCGTACGTAACACATGTTGGAAACAGAAGGTATGAAACGGCTCTTGAAGAATAAACAAAAAAAAAAAAAAAAAAAAAAAAGGATTAATAGGTGGTATGGTCCTCTCTTACAGATATACAGGTCTCGCAGCTTGAAATGAGGCAGTTTATCATTTCCTGTGGCAATTAGTCCCACTCGTTCAGCAACGCTGTTTTCATTCCTTGGATGGTTCTCGGATGGGGGGTTGCAAGTTGCAATCGCCCTTCCCAGACATGCTCTATAGGGTTAAGGTCTGCAGATCTGGCTGGCCAATCCATTGGACGAATATCCTCACTCTTGAGAAATTTGTCGATCAGAAGAGGTCTATGTGGCCTCGCGTTATTGTCCATTAAAAGGAACTCGGGGGCCAACTGCACCCCTGAAAAGGCAAACATAAGGTTCCAAGACCTCATCCCTATACCTCACATCAGTCACAGTGCCTCTTTCAAAGGCATGGAGAGGTATGCGGCCATCCAACATGATGCTTGTCCAGACCATTAAACCTCCTCTGCCATAATGGTTGATTTCGCGAACATTGAAGGGTAGGTATCAGGTTCCTGGTTCTCCCCATATGAACATACAGCGAGAATCTGCATTTAGGCTATACCGGTACTCATTAGTGAAGAGAACGGTCACCCATTGATCCATACTCCAATCTCTATGCTCTCTGCACCATGCTAAACATATTCTCCTGTTCGTAGAAGTGAGAGGGACGCAAATAGCAGGTCTTCTTGCAAACAACCCTCTCTCATTAAGTCTTTTGGAAACAGTCACCCTTGATACCTCCCTGTTCCTGTGGCTGCGTACAAGTCACGAGAGAGCTAAAAAGCTGTAGCACTCCTGTTACGCTTCGCTGTAATGGATAAATGTCGATCTTCTCTGGCTGTCGTGGCTCTTGGATAACGTGACCATTTATTTTTTCTTCCAAAACGGAACATTAATAATTTTTTGGCAATCGTGTATTTATATTTTTTCCTCAAAACAGGACATCTACTGTTTTTAAGGTAATAGTGTAGGGAGACTGAATTTAAAGGTGTGGGTATCTTTTAGTTGTTAAAAAAAAAAGAACAAAAAAAGCTGGTATTTATTAAACATGAAAAAAAAGACTTTGTTAAAACACTCGTATGCTGTAAAAAAAAATAGTGCAAGATGTACGTTTCAGTTGGTACTAGGGGTTGGACTTTCTTCGACTTCAAAAACACCATATCACACAAGGCAGGAAGGTAAAAAAGTGAGAACTGTAAATCAAAGAACATGGTGAAAAAAAGATGTTGTCTTATGGAAGAAGAAAATTCTTAGTAAACCAGAGTGAAAAGAGAGAATAAAGTGAAGAACGGGGCGAAGGAATAAGCAAAACAGGAACATAAGTTACAAAAGTTAATTAATTAAATGAATAAATAAATTTAAATAGTTGACTAAACAAGAACATAACACATAAATAATACATCCCCGCCCCCATCCTAAGATCATAAGGAGGTAAAGAAATAGAAAAGGGTTTAGAAAAAACAGTAGAGAAAGCGTTAGGATTTTTAGAAACAAGGATATCAAGAAAAGGTAAAGAATTGTTGCACTCTTGTTCAAAGGTAAACTGGATAGAATGGACAGCAGAATTAAGAATACAAAGTAAATTTTGGATTCCTGTGAAAGAGTGGAAAACGTGATTTCATTCCTTGTAACTTTTGGTGTTACTTTGCGTCTCGAGAGGGGAGGGAAGGGGGTCAGTTTTTTGCTTTTTTACAAATTCTGCCGTTGGATGATTTTAGATTTTTTTAGCATCCTTTATTGAAATTGTTACCGTGGGTTGCTGTATTTCTGAAAACGGGACACTACGGGGAACATTTCTTAAAAACGGGACATTATGATGTCCCGAATTTGTGCTTGGGGACAACAGGACAAGCCACCTAAAAATGGGACTTATGGCCACCTTACTCTTGGACGACCTTTCCTAGACTTTCTCTAGGTGGATCCGGTATCCTGGAACTGTTTCTATAAGTTACACACAACGCTTTATGTTAAATTGAACTCATCAAATCTGTACTTGAGATTGGCCTGCTTCTAGCCTCCCTACCATTCACCGCCTCATTCCATCATCTAAACATTGGTGGTTACTTATTTTTACGGTTATAATTTGAAGTTAACCGATTGCTACAAAATAACACCAAGAAATTCGCCATGGTGTGCTAGCAAGCGAAATGTCTCTTTAACTTACATGCGCTTATAAAGCCTGTTTCTCTACTAGCTCTGCCTACACACATGTGTACACTTATGTATTTGATGTACAAGATTTGCATTTTTGTCTAGAAGCAGTGGTTTTACATTCATTTCAGTTTTTTCATGAAATTCGATAAAATATGCAAATTCTCTTAATTTATTTCACCAGTGTATATCGGTTTATTGCATGCACCAGCAAATTTACTCTTCCCCCCATTAAAAGTGCATGCTATAAGCTGAAATATGTGCTACATTACTAACTAGCAAGAGAGTATATTTTAGAACTTTAAGTAGTATTCTCTGTTATTAACTTTCGCTGTAATGTTTTCTTTAGAAAATACCCACTTCAGTGATTGAAACTACTAGTGAATTCACCCAATGCATGCAAAATAGTTTAACTTGTTCGGATGGTGTCTCAGACAAGTCTGCTTCTGGGTGTGCTTTTGATGATTCTTCTGATAAAAGCCCAGCGACAATACATTTAGAAAAGGAGCTGATGAGATCTGCTGAAGTTTATAAGGAAATTGTGTCTTTTGAAGAGAGGTGTTTGTCTGAAAGAGAAAGATTTAAAGTAAGCTGGGGGTTTTTTGTGTGTATTTCTCTCTTCCAAATGAGAAGATTATTAAATAGTGTAAACTACACCAGAAATTGAACACAAAAAAATGTGTGCAAGAATTATTTTCTTAGAGAAATGTGATGTAAAATAACATGAAAGGAAGATAATGCAGTGGTATGTAAATAATATAAAATTTAGAAAGGCTTGTTATATTTTCCTGGTCTAACATTTGGATTTTTTTTTTTTTTTAATCTTATGGTGTACATTAAAATATTTAGGTATTCTGAATTATTTTATTTTCTTTGAGGGGGGGGGGGGGAAGAAAGTGAGAAATTATGAAGAAATCAAATCTAAAATGTACTTTTAGAATTCAAAAATAACTTCTATTTAAACAGTTAATGTTAATATATAATCTATTTTATTATTTCATAAAGTACCAGATATACTCAATGAAACCTACTCTGAACATGATTGGTATGCTTATTTCATAATCGGATTATGTATACAAGACCTCATTTGAGCTCCTGACCTCAGGAATACCACTTCTCAGCCGATCAGTGGATTTCTGCTTTTTTTAAATTTATTTTTCCCCCCCTTCATCAGTAATTTTTTTCTCCCTTCAACAGTAATTAAGTACTAATTTCTAGCATCTCAATTTTGATCTTTTTTCTTTCCTATTGAAAATTAATATTTTTCTTTCATGATTCCTTTATTTAAATCTCCAATGTTGTAAAAATAAAAAATAACTTCTATTTCAAATTTAATTATTTTTTTTTTTTTTTAATGAAACCAATAAAGGAAAAAAATTAATGAAAGAAGACAGATTCAGATATGAAAGAAAGTATGTAAAATAATTAAAAATTTTAAACAAAAAATATTTTGTCAATGAAAAGTATTCATTAAAGCAAACGAGAGAAATAAACAACATATTTTTCCTTTTCCCATACATTATGTACTTTTTTGAAATAACTTTTCCACTATATAATATATTAATTGCCTTTTTTTTTCCCTTGTTACAATTTCCACATTTTCTTATTTTCTTTATTCATGTGGGATTTCCCCATTTTCACTATTTTATTATTATTAATCACACATGCTTTTCTCTTTTGTGCTATTTTGAGTGGCATCACTGTGACCTAGACTTAAGTTTTTTGGGTCATGTGACTGTAAATTACTGTAAACTAGAAAATTCTAAAGCTGCTATTGAACAGTATTTAAAATGACTTAAATCTCACAGTGCTCTGATTTGATATGAGAAATGCCATGAGACAGGGGAAAGTTGTTTGCTCAATGTTTATTTTTGTTGGCCTTGGGGACTGTTAGACTTATTCTAAATTCCACAATGTTTCATAAAATTAAATTATCAAAAGAATGCATTTTAAAATTATTCTGAGAATAAAACATGTGTCTTCAAATGGCTAAAAGAAGTTTATATTAGATTTTAATACACAGAATTTACTATTTTTAATTTCATTACATATGAAGGGTCTACGGGAAGAACGATGAGAGTCCACTTTTCGTCAGTGTTGAGGTTTATACTGCATTCTGTTGTTCATTAGTGGCACTATTAATATCCGAACCCATAAGGGGAAAGAATGATGAGAACACACTGAAAAAACAGCCCAGAGATACAGTTTACTGGGGAAGAACGTTGAAAGTCCTGTGCGCCTTTCAATTTTTTGGAAAATCAGCTGTATTGGACTATTCCTGTGGACCCTTCATATACAATAGAGTATTATTGTCAGGAATTTAAGGATTTGTCATATTTCACTTAAGAATTTTTAATTTAGTAGTATATTTTATTCAAATTAAACATTTTGCTTTAGAAATGTGTTATTACTAATTTGTGTGTGTATTTAACAGGATTTATCATTCTTTAATTATTTTTTCAGTTTCTAGTTCATCATAGACTGATTGATCCAGCTGAATTCATAAAAATGCTTCAGGCACTCAAGTTCATAAACAAATTTTATTCTAAAATTCATGGAAGAAAGTTGGCCTTAGATTTGGTGTTGAATTCTGAACGTCAGTTATTTTCTCAGTATCTGTCTTATGAAGATATAACAGATATAATTAAATCCCTATCCAGTGATGCCTCAGTTAACAATGAAGATGCATTGTTCTTTGAAAAATGTTTGTTGATAAATTCATACAAGAATATGTATATTGCATCTAAACTTAAGAAAGCTTTGGATGCTGTTAAACTACTTATATCTGCTGGTATTTACAAATTAGAGCAACACGTTTTGTTCTGCCACCTGTATAATAATGTCAATGATTCTCATATACCTATAATCATAGAATCAGATTTTCTGTTATTTCACCATAATATAAGTAGTAGTTTGTGGTGCAGAAAAGAGAACTCGAGCACTGAAATTCTAAATAAAAGAAAATGCTTTGCTGGCATGTTTGAAATGGGTAAACTTCTGGATCATGTGAAAGTATCTAAAGTTCCATTAATCTTAAACTGCCTATTTAGATTGTACGAATGTAATTTAAGCTCAGATTGCTATCAGGGTGATAAAATTAATTTCTATCATGCTGTTAATGTGCTGTTGACTTGTTACATGGATGATAATTCCTTTGTGTCATTTGATACAATCAAGTATTTTGAAAATTTTATTACTTTGATGTCTGATAATTCTGGGTGTATTTTTCAAAGACATGAACTTAAAATGCTAGAGAAACTAGCATATTCTATGACTCAAGATTTGTCCTATTTTTCAGCGTCATTCTTCAATAATAGACAAGAATTGATAAGAATGAAAGATTTGTGCAGTAAATTGTCCGAGGATATAGATAATCTAAAATTAGAATACAATCACAAACATACTGACATAGATGCACTATGTGCTGCATTCGAAAACGAGAAATTAAAACAGCAGTCTTTAGAAGATCATATTAAAATTATTGAGAATGATTTGAGTACTACTGTTTCTAAAACAGAAAAATTGCAAGAGAAAATACTTGAAGTAACTAAACTCTTTTCTGCACTAAAATTGATTTTCAGTGGCAGTTGTGATACTGTAGAACTTCAATCTAAATTTGCTGCACTCTCCGACAGTTTTTGTTTATGTGAGAAATGTTTATCTGCTGAAGATGAACTCCAAAAGGATAAAAATCATGAGCTTTTTACACCTGTAAATGTAATACACTTTGTTGCTGAACTTTTCACTGCAAAAACTGATTATGAAAAAGAAATAACTGTTTTAAAGGAAACTGGCGAAAGTTTGAAGCAAGAAATTGCAAAGTTAGAGAGTGAAAAAATAATCCTCCAGCAATCTGTATGTGATTTGGAAAAGAATACTAATATGAAAGAACATGAGTTACAAAATTTGAAATCAAAGTATTCTTGTTTAGAAAATGAATACCAGACTGTGAATTCATTACTAATAGAATCAAATACTGAAAAAAGTAATTTTCAAAAATCCCTTGAAAAAGTGATGGACAGCCGTAACAAATGCAAGCTTCAGTGTGATGAGCTAGAGGCAGATAATCAGAAGATTAAAGATGACATTATGCAAAAAGAGCAAAAGTTAATGGAATGTGAAAAAATTATTGAAGAAAAAGTACTTTTGTGTGATTCATTAAACATAAAATGCAAAGATTATGAAACAAGAATTGAAGAGCTTAATAACCACTTAAACAGCATGTCTTACAATTTTAGTGAGGCTAATGAAAAACTGATAAGTTTAGAAAAGTCCAATAAATTATTAAATCTTACTCTTGAAAATGTAGAGGAAGATTTGCAAAATGTCTATTCTGAAAAGCAGAAAGTTGAGCAGAGTTTACAAGAAAAAAGTAGCGAAAATGAAATGCTGCAGCAGGAAATCTCGTCACTGAAAAATAAGTTATCTGGAGAAATGAATGAAATTTCAGATTTAGAATGGACAATAAAAGAACTAAGAGAGGCCAAGGAAATTTCTGCAAAGGAATATGCAGAATTGCAGAATAGAAATACAAAACTTCAAAAGGATATTACTCGCTTAAGTAATGCTGAGAAAGCATATAATGTTTCTTTGCTTGAAAAGAATCTTTTCATTCAGGAAAAAGATCTTACTATTGCTGAGTTAAAGGAAAAGATATCTGGAAGTATTCAAGAAAAGAGAAGTTTAGAAACAAAAATTAAGAATCTAAATGCTGAATTGGAAGAAAAAGCTTCCTTTTTAAGAGATATGCAAAAGATTTCTGATGCAACTATGAAAGAAAAAGAAGCTTTAGAAAAACAAGTAGCAGATTTATTAGATCTAAAAAATGAAAGAATGAAAATGCTGCAAGATGTTAGAAATTTGAAATTAAAATGTGAAGATCTTGCTTCTGAAAAGAAATCATTAGAGATAGAATTAGAAAACTTATCTGTGGAAAAATGTCATCTTGAAACAAATGTTAAAGAATTACATACTAAAATTAATGCCACTGAAGAAGAACTGAGAAAAGGAGAAAAAATAAGAGAACATTTAAGCCAAAAAAATGATATTTATTTGAAAGACTTGAACACTTTAAGAAGAGAAATACGATCTAAAGAAAAATCAAATTTAGAAAATTCTCTTATTATACAAGGCTTGCAGCGAAAAATTGAAGACCTGAAAAAGGACCTCGTGGAAAGTTCTAATATTGAAAAACAAAAAGTTGTTGAACTTTCTCGTATAAATGATTCTTTATCAAAGGAAATTGCAGATCTTAAAAAAAGTCTTTCAACTGTAGATTGCACATGTAAGAAAACAGCTAAAATTTCTGAATCGTGCGATTCAAACTTGATTGATAATCATAAAGAAGTTACAGTTAAAATGTTAGGATATCTAATAGACATAATTGAAAACATTGAGTGTTATAATGATTTAAACAAATTGAGAACAGAACTTCTCGCAATGTTGAGTAATTGGAAAAATAATTTAGATGAATCAAATCGCTATACCAGTGAAGTACAAGTAAAATTACAGTCATTTTTAAAACAGAGATTAAATCAACAGAACGAATTACAGCTAAAGATATGCAATCTTACAAAATCTCTTTCCAGCTATGCCACCAAGTTAAATCAACTTTACGAATCTGTAGACAATAAACATAGAGCTAATCTTGATTCAACTCTATTAGGTGATAAAAGCTGTTTCAATGACACACTGTGTATACTCTCTGAAGAAACTGCATCTGATTATAGTCTTAATAATGTGCTAAATGAGATACAGAAAAGTTTTGAAATACTAGAATCTCATTTTAGCTCTATGAGTAATGTCATTTCAAAGAAAGATAGTGAAATAAAATCATTGCAAGAAAGATTAGATAAAATGAAGACTCTAATGGTCAGATCTCCAGATAAAAAACAGGTATGTATTTCTAATTAATCAAACTTATTTACTTTTATGGTTATATTAAAAGTTTAAATATATTTTGCATGTCAGCTTTAAAGTAAATGATATCGATATCAAGTAGGATAGCATACTTTATGTACATTGATGTGGGTTTTTTTTTTTCCCCCTTTCTTTCTTCTGTTTTCTTTGTTAACATTAAAATACTCTCAAGGAGGAGGTACGGCTTCAGTGAAACAGATTTCAATGATCTTTGGCACATTGGTAGTATACCATGTGAATATACTATGTGTAAAATATTAAGACACAATACTCAAAAGCAGTCGAGAAAAATTAATATTTATTTTTGAACCACTTCACCAAAACTTTAAATATGTTACACGCAAATTCGACTGAGCTGCGTGGAGAAATGGTTTGAACGGTGGACTTCTACTCTGGCATCCCAGGTTCGAATCTAGTGCTGTGCAAGCATTTCATCCCCATTCTACCCTTTTTTTAATACATCAATACGGCTAAATAATTAATTTTTTTAGTCCAGTAAATATTTATTTACTTTTTCATTTATTCATTTTTACTACTTATTGATTTTTTTATTACTTACTTATATATTTTTACAAATTTTATTATTATAATTCGAAGTCTATTTTTACAATTGATTATAGTTATGACTATTTGGATTTTTTTTTTTTTTTTTTTTTCCCCTATCTGGTGCATAGTCATCAAATGAGTTATTTTTAATTGATTCGAAATTTTCTTCTATACACTCTTTGAGCATGGAGCAATCTCTCATCAGTTATAAACTTCTTTTCATTCAACACATCCAATGTATTATTGTACAATTCTATGCATATCATCATAGCTTCTTTAGATAGTGTATCAGAAGCTGTCGTAACAATTAAAAAAAAAAAAAAAAAAAAAATTTTTTTTTTTTTTTTTTTTTTTTTTTTTTTTTTTTTGAGAACTGAACTTTCGTAATACACTACTCCACTTTTTAGTCACTGCTTCAAAACATCACTGTATGTAGACCTATCAGTAGCTTTTTCATCACAACAATAAGAACTTGCTTGACTTGATGGAATATTTTTATATTTGCAATATAATTCTTCAAAATAAGTTTCACTGCTTAAATATGTCTATTCGAAATGTTCACATTTGATGTTTTAAATTTGACAACCGATCAACAGATGACCGACGATTAAAAGGAATAATGCTGTTGCTGTGGCATTACGAATGGGTGAAAATGAGTGGGGGAAAAGTCTCTCTTACCATTGTGACAAAATGAAATGTACCTTAAATAAATATTGAGAAAAGTGAGTTATTTTGAATGTGTAAAATTCGGATTCCAAAGTAAAGATTTTACAAGTAGAAATAAAATTTAAATAATAAAAAAATCAATAAGTAGTAAATATAAATAAATTATAAATAAAGGAATAAAAAATAAGTCAAGTATTTACTTGACAAAAAAAAAAAAAAAAAAATTACCAGTGTTGGTGTAATTTAAAAAAAGAGACCGGGGGGGGGGGGGGATGCTTGTGCAGCACGAGATTCGAACCTGTCACACCGGAGTAGAAGTCCACCGTTCGAGCCATTTCGGAATGACGTTCAGTCATATTTGCGCATAACTTGTATTTAAAGTTTTGGTGGAGGGGTTCGAAAATAAATATTAATTTTTCTCGTCTGTTTTTGAGTATTGTGTCTTAGTATTTTACCGGTAGTATATTCACATGGGATACTACCAATGTGCCAAAGATCATTGAAATCCGTTACCCTGAAGCCGTGCCTCCTCCTTGTCAGGAAAACCAAAATCGTTCCACTTGAGTTACTGCAGCAGATTATGGTGCTGGCAGACATTAGGTGGTCATAAGACTGTTTATAAAAGCATGTTTATTGAGTCTAATAATACTTTTTTTAAATTTAATCAAAAGTAAACAATGAACTTTCAAAATTAAAAGATTTATTAAGAAAAGCACTGTTCCCCACATTTATTATATCCCCTCTGTACAGCTAGTATACTTTTATTTTTTACTAGGTATTTTTTCCTGTGTTAATCATGCATTAGATTTTTGAACATGTTAGGATTTTACTTAAGTTTTCTTTATACTAATTGTGTGTGTTGTGTATTTCGGGACTTGAATTTAAACAGTAGTCTGCTGGTCAGAGACCACTAAAATATATAACTGATCAATAGAATACAAACTTTGTTGATCCGTCAGATTAGTGACGTTTTATTTTAAATTTTTCCTCTTACAAAATTTCTTTGATTAGTTCCACAATACACGTCACATAATTTGATCTATTTAATATTTTTATAATAGGTATTTACATTTTTTAATTCAACTGTAAACAAAAATCAATATATATTGCTCTCTCTCTAGTCTCTAGTATGAAAATATTAAAGTTTTATCATTATTTTCACTGGTAATATTCCATTGCAGAGTTCAGATTCTCAAGTATTAGAAGATAAATGTAAGCTGTTATTATCAAACAGTCGTAAACTAGAAAGCAAACATCAAAAATTACTTCAGGCATATAATGAATTTGAAACTCGAATAAAAACACTGGAAAAGGAAAAGGCTGAATTGGAAGCTGAGGTAATGAATTTTATTTTTCAGAGGTTATGATATGCAATCGAAACTAGAATCTACAATTTCTCATATAAAAAGATAAAGAAAAAATCAAATGAAGCAGTTTCAGTATTTGCCACTCCTTGGTGATATTTCATTTCTTGGTTATCAAACACGCAATTATCTCCCTTTAAGATTGCTAGCTAGTCTTTCAAGAGATTATTTTACTAGAAATTGCCAAAATGGGATTATTAACAATCCAAATACAGAAGCTGTGTCATATAATTTTCTTTTTATTTATTTAAATATATTTTCTTCATTATCTTAAAATTGCTTGAATTTTGACTTTCCAATTATTTATGCCCATATCACACCTTCTCGTACGTTCAATCTTCAATTTAAACAGCTATTTTGTTCGACTATTACAACTGGTTTGGCTGGAAGAGAGAATAAGTGAATCTGCGATGTGACCTCAGCCTCTCCATTTGCTCGCCTGTGATTGGTCTATCACAAAAGTTGAAATGGTGATTTTTTTCCCAGTCTGGCTGGGAAAAGTTGCGGATGTCGAAAATACATATCGTACAAGTCTTTTCACCCAACTGTTGTGGAAAACAGTTGAACGGAAGTGTTGTCTGAATTGAAGATCAGGATGGTGTGATATCGGCATTAGAATTACTGTTTCTTGGATATGTAGTACATTTTGATTATTTGAGTCACATCAGGACTAAAGCAATTTGACCCAGTTAAGCAGCTACCCCAATAATAATCATAAGCATGTGAATAGTAATTCATAACTTAAGCACTTATGGCAACAGGATATTGTAAGCTTTCAAGTTATCCAAAGGTAGGGTTTTTCAAAGTAATTCACTTTCATGTTAGATCAGCCTACCCTATTCTGTGCGTGTTTAGAACAGTTAATAAGCAAACGTATTAAAAAATCCTTTTTCGGGTGGAGGGGATTAGTATCATATAACCTAGATTACGTTTTATTTTTTCAAAGGTGAAGCAATACAATAAAATGTTTTGAAGAAATAAGGAGGCTGGGTAATTTTTATGGAGGGAAGTGATGACACCCCCTTCCCCCAATACACACATCCTTGTCTCTTAAATGCACCCTGGAGTATAGATCAGTGATAAAGAAATCAGTATATTTTAAAATTACTAGCTGCCTACAGCACACGGGCTTCTTTACGACCAAAATTTGAAACATACTAAAATAATTCTATAACTAACTTTTTCGTTTAAAATCGATACTTTAATAAATACAATTATTAATAGTAAAATCTCTGAAGAGGAAGCTGGGGAGATTACCGTTGAAGAGAAAAATAACCTATTGAGATATTTATCACTATATTCATGCTGCAATGTAATTGTTTCCTTAAAAATATTTTTCTTTGTAACAATAAAACTTTCGCTCGAACGTGCATTTGTACTTAAATAAATTAAATTGGTGAAAAATCAGTAAAATATAAATTATAATGAAGGGTTTTATAGTTTTTTTTGCTATAGTAAATTAATAAATTTGGTTAGTTATAATGACCTCAAAATCATTTTGTAGAATTGTAAAATTATTTAATCCTTGATTTAGTTAACAATATAATTCACAGATGTCGCCACCAAACAATCTGTTGTGCTTTTTCGCTTCTGCGTTTACTTTTTCAAGGCATGATATATTGCTAGATATTTAGAATTGAAAGTATCGACAAGTTTAAAAAAAATGTTAATTTTTTAGAGATCTTTCAAACTGTACAAAAATTTTTTACTTTTAGTAAGATATAAAAATGTCGTTTTTATCCAAGTTTCAACATGGCGGCAGATGCACCGGCCGGAGCGATGAGTCGATAACAGTGCCGTTATCGACAGGACATTGTATTATTATTATTTTCGAGCAGTTTTATTGAAACAAAACCAACGTGTGTGGGGGGGGGGGGGGGGTTTACAACCCTATCAACACCCTCTTGCATATACCACTAGTGATGATAGTTAACAAGTTTCTATGTTATACAAGTTTTTATTGTATTTTTAATTATGCTTTTTTTAAAGGCTAATGAATTAGCTGAAAAGTTGAAAGAACAAACATCTTCATCGGAATTATTGGAAACATCCAAAATGCTAGCCAAAACTGCCAAAGAAATTAGAATTTTAAGACAGGAAAATATTACTTTAAGAAGTGCCCTCAGACAGTATGAAATATCATATAAAGAACTTAGCATGAATATGTCAAAATGTACTGAACAAGGAGAAAGCAGTCAAAATCTACCTTGATATTCATCCCTAAGCAACTTACAGGTATTGTTTTTGTGATTTATATTTCCATTTGTTTGGAATGTCCATTTATTAAAAAAAGAAAAGAAAAAGAATAAAAATTGAAAACTTTTACTTTTTAACACCAGCTTTCTGTTAAGTGTTCTTATTAACCGTTTATATAATTAACTAAAAGTATTGGGTTGGCAACAAAGTAATTGCGTTTTCTGGAATAAAATTCAAGCAAATAAGTTTTCAACAAGTTTTTAATTACAGGTAAGCTGTGCCTGAACATACGATTCATATTTGTTACATTTTAAAGAAAGAATTTCACTGGCAGTATTTTTTTTTCGTCCATAAAAGATGGCCACCCTCCCCCTTTTTTCGCTTCTATCCTCCTTAGAGGACAATATTAAAAATGTCCTGAAATTAATTTTTAGGTACTCTTGACTGCTGTATTTTACAGAAATAATTTCACGGATATCTCTATTTTTATTTGAGATCACGCGGGATATGTGAAAAGAACTTTTTGTCCCCTTACCCCCCCTAAGATTATGAATTTTGGAAAATGCTCTCTGATCTAGCACCTATGTTGAAGAACTCACGTACGTGCCAAATTTCGCATAATTCACTTCAGTAGTTTTGGCCAGGCGAAATATTGACATACGGAAAAACGCAATTACTTTGTTGCCAACCCAATAAATGCTTTTAAATACCTTAAAATAATCTGATAAACATTTTAGTCAAAGCACATTTCTCTTAACCCTTTTGGCCCTAAATTTTGAATAGAGTAGATAAAAAATCAGTGAGTGGTTAGATGTGCTGCACTATATGTAAGTATCTTAAATATGAAATATTATAACATTCAGCCCATTACCAAATTAATTAAAAAATGTTTTCATAGTAGGACACGAGGTATAATTGAGCAAAATGAGAAAACATTTTTAGTTATTTTGTATGAAATCTTTTGAAACAATTTCTTTTCATGAAAACATGAAAATACTTCACACTTCTCATGCACTTTGATTGCATGCATGCATGCATAAAGATGCATTTAACTTGTGGTTTCAAATGACTTGGCACGTCCATTATCTTCTCAGCTGGAAATTTTCTGTCATCTACAGAGCAAAAATGATATGGTTCTGTTATTCTTTCATGTATTGTTAATAGGACACAAGGTTTTGGTGTTAAAATTCTTGAAAATGAAGAAAATAGAGTAATGTAAAGATGTGTTCTAGTATTAGGATGCTAGGACCGAAAGAATTAATGTTGAATGTGATTAATAGTAATCCAGACTCTCTACTTGCATCTAAAATAGGCACTTTTGCTTCTGATAGGTAAGGCAACTTGGGATAATTTTCTTGTCAAAATTTGAGATTTTCTTACTATTTTCAAATATTTGGTGACATTCCATTAAGTTAGTGTTTATCAGTCACTGGTCCTTGAACCAACACCAGTCTTTTGAGACTTTTATTGCTGGTCCACGAATATTAAATTTATTTAAAAATTATCATCAGCAAATGTTCTAGCTTCTAGCTAAATGTTGTATTTGTATAATACTTGGTTCGATAAATAAAATACATTCTTATATAATATTTATTAGTTTTGACTTTGGTACTAATCCATAAAGCATTTTTCCAATTTTTGCTGGTCCACTAATGTATAAAAGTTTAGAAACACCACTCTAGGCCAGTGGTGTCCAACCCCTGGTCCGTGGATGGAATGGTACCAGCAACCCAAGGAACATAAATTATTTCCATTTTATTTACTTTGGTATATTTCTTTCGGGTTTCTGCTAATTTTTCTGGTTTGTGCTATTTTATACCTATTGTAACAGAAGAAATCTTGTAACTATTTTAAATTAATTTATTGTTCAATAAGCATTTCAAGATTATGAATTAAAATTATTTAAATCCCTGTTGTCATTTCCGGCAACCTGTCTGTGTGAAGCAAGGCTTTCTGCAATAGCAGCAAACAGAACAACTGTATAAAACAGACATAAGCAACACACTTAAAGTGTCATTGTTTCCCATTATTGTCAGATGGAACCAACACATTGCAAAGAAACAAGCTCAGGGTTCTCATTGATTTAATGTTCTAGTGCATTAAACTATTAAATCATTTTATATTCATTCTTTTTGTATCACTATTTTATTTTGAAGGCATGTTTAAATGCAATTAAAATGATTAAATCAAAACAATCTAAAATATAAACAGCCCCCATCCCCATATTTGCATAGTTTTTTTACTAGTCAGTTCAATGTTTTTAAATACTGAAATTCTCACTACTCAGTAAAGTATCAGACGAGTAATCGGCTAAGTTTGGCCAAGTACAGAGCACTCACAGGGTGTCGACAGATCAGGGAAGTCATGGAAAAATCATGGAAATATTGGGGAATTTTGCAAAAATATTTAAAAATCAGGGAACTTTCATTTTTGCCTAGTGAACTAGATCATTTTTAATTGTCAATCTGATGCGCGACTCCGTTCTGGATCACACGATACTCAACTGATGCCCAGATACAGACATTTTACGAATCCGAAACCAGACTACAGATCATACGAGAACATAGAAATATGAATCTGAGACTCGAGTGATGTAGGCACTATAACTATACGAATCCGAAAAAGCCCATGTATTCAGACTCGTTCTAAGATGCGGATCATGCAAGAAACCAGATATGCAAATCATATCGGCATGTGAATTGCTTCCTGATTAAAGTCATAGGTAAAATGAACGGTAAAATATGATTTAGTCTTCTACTACGCCATTGTGCTTTTTTAAAATGATGGGACATTTGAGTGGTGCCTGCTAAGCTCCCCTGCAAAATGATTTCTTTTAATAGTGCTCATTTTTTAGCCTTTTTACATATTTTTTTAAATTTGAAACGATACATTGATTGAAATAAAATAAGCTGACTAGGTGTCCAGTTTATTTTGATCAGTCATCCTTACACTTAAAATTGAACACTATATAAAATGAGGAAACTTTCTGCTACATATTTTCTTTTAGTGTTCAACTAAATTTTATGTTTGGATTTATGAAACTGAACTACAATTTTATTAATATTAAGCATTTTTGCGATTTTCTATTATTTATTTCCCTATATGAAGCATTCACCTGTTGGTGCATATACACAATGGTGATTTACATGAAAGATTATGGTATGTCTATAATTAGATCTGGAAATTTGATAAAGATAGTCAGGGAAAAATCAGGGAAGATTTTTTCTCAATTTCTGTAGCCACCCTGACTCAGTAAATTGTCTAAGTATCAAATACATATAGAATACTCTGTAACCTCTGCTGTATTGTGATCTTTCTACATCAAAATTTTAAATTTCAGAGCTGTTTCATTCACTGTATTTGTAATTCAATGTTATTTTAGAAATGTGTCTATTTTAACTTCTGTGAGATATTTCATATTCTGCAAAATTTAAATCTGAATTAATTGTTAATTCATATGAAATAATTTTTATTTTAACTAACACTATATGTATTCTCTTTATTTTCAGCTGTGTTTTTCTGTTGAGTTTCAGGTTGAAACTATCGAGCTTCGTGGATTTTTATTAAATATAATCTAGACCTCTTTTGCTGTCTATCCAGACTTTCAATGTGATACCTTCAAAAGTTTTGAAGATGTGTTTTTGCATTTATTCCAGATAGCTGTATAGTATTTTTTTTTTAAATCTTTTATGTGTGAACGTTTAATCAGATGTTTGTTTACAATAAATTGCTTTTTAAATTTCTGTGTGTTTTTATTCTATGATTAATATTAGTGTTTAGAAAGGGTTAAAGTAGTTTAGAAAGATATATTTCATATAAATCAATGAAACCTTTTCTTTTTTATGATTAGTCACCCTCACACTTCTCTTGTTTTTATATTCTCCAATGTTAACACATTTTTATTAATTCCTTTTCATGTCTGATTGTCCATACAAACTTTGATATAGTCGAGCATTTAAATCGGGGGGGGGGGGGGGTTCCAGCTGGCGGCCCTCAATATCTGTTTTTGCTGCCCACAAAGCTTTCTCGGAAAATAATTTGCAGCATCAAATTAGATGCTCTTATTTAACAAAAAAAAGTTTTGTAAAAATCCATGTCATTTCAAACACTTTTCATTGAGTAAATTTGATTTTTCTTGGTCGCCATGAATTTTAGACTGTTACACACCTCCCCTTGGTTTTCACGTCCTTTAACTCGTCTGTAGACTTACTTTATTCAAGGATAGGATCTGCCTCTCTGATTCTTCTTTACTCTACCTCCCGAGACTCTCAACAGAACGTGATATAAACGTACTTTCTTTAGAAGTTGCAGTAGAAGGCCCCAATTCTCACTGAATATTTTGTGTGCTTTTACATTAATTTTTTCCCTCTTATAATTTTAAAGTTTTCACTTAAATTTTACTCAATTTGCCTTTTCATATTGCTTAGTAATTGGCACACCACTCTCTCTGGTTGTGGGCTTAGCTGTTAATTCGTTTATCCAATCATAGATGGTAACATTCAAAATTGTCCACTTTTTCTTGAATCGTAATTTAATTCTTGTTTTTGTTCTTTATAATCTGGTGGAAGTTAGCCAGTTCCTGATCAATGTCTTTAATCTCCTGAGACACTAAAATAACTTAACTAAGAACCTAATAATGTTGCAGCTTGCCACTAGACAAATGTATGCAATTGTGACCCGCAAGCATTTGTGAGTTGGAAACTCGATTTAAATTATCAAAACACAAATCTGTATGAATTTGGTATCAAAAAATTTATTCTAAAAGAAAGTTTCTGTTCATGTGAAACTTATGCACTGATTATATTCTGTGCTGATTCTATTATCATATGTATAATGCTATCCTCTATTAATTGTAAAATTAATTTAATAGAGAAATAAAGGAATTACAGAAGTATCACAGACACTGCTTCCCATTAATAAAAGAGATTATTATGTAGGTTCAGCAAGAATTTTTTACTGCATAATTAAATTTTAATAGTTCTTTTTATATTCAAAAGGGGTTACTTATAGGCTGCTGCCATATTAATTTGGTCGACTAACTTATGATGATGTCAGTAAGAAAAAAAAAGTTTTAAACCATTGTCTGAAGGGTGTCCATTACCTGCAGTAGTAGTACTATATTAACCCTTTTGCTCCCAAGCGTTGATTTGGAATGCATGCTCAAACCCCCGGAAACACCAAAAAAATGTTTTTGGTATGCTTTCCCCCATGAAATAAGTTTCTTTTGTACCTATGTAGATGCATCTCTGTCAAGAATCAGTGGGAGTGAAAGGGGTATCTTCCACTTTCTCCTCCCCCGAAGTATTTGCAAAGCACTTGTTTATAAATACAGCTGATCACTCAAAGGGTGAGGGGGGGGGGATTACATAGCAAATACAAGAAAGGGGTTTTCCACACTTGTAAATGGATGTTGCAAAGCATGGGGAAAGAAGCATCGTCCAGCTGTAAGGCCGGATATCTGGGAGCGTGCATTTTTGGCCGGGACGGGTGTATTGAATTCGAAAGGGTTAAACACTGCAAAGGTGGCCACTTTCACCAATGGTGCCAAAAAATAAGCTCCCAAAACTAAATTCAGTTTGCCTGTCTTTTATATTTGCGGAGAAATTGCCAAACCGCACTATTTTACAAAGGGGATAATTTTTCATTATAAAGTTCTTTTAAATCAAGTTTTCATTTTTTTTTTATCATAAATCATACTTGTTATAAATACTTTTATCATATGTAATTGGAGTTCTGAAATTTTTAAATCCATTTATGTTGAATCTTCAGTAGTAAAAGTTAAAATACCTAAACATATGTCAAAATATTTTGCTCTACCATCTTCAACAGTATGGGTCTCTCCCTTCCTCGTATGAACGAAATGCTCCATACGTCATCAATGTTTGCTTGTGCCATGTCATTTACAGCACTATCTGTTGAATAAATCTAGCGATTTTCAAAAAAGGTCATACCTTCTCTTTTTACTATCACCTATTTTATCAATATTAAATTTGTTTGATATTTTAGTGTTCTCAACGAGTTGCAAAAAGAATTGCACTCATTTTATTGAAATTTACATCATTAATATGTTCACTCTTCCTTTTTTGTTTCATCAAAATTCACATTAGTTTTAAAAATCCCATGAGTGTCTTGTAATTCAGTGAAATATTTGTCAAATTACTGTGTTTAGTCATGTCCTTTCTTAACATGATTTTTGATGAAATTGAATTCAACACTAAGTACTTAAAATTGCATTGAAAATACAGGTGGATAAATGAATGGGTTGTTCAGTTATTGATAAGAACAACTGGATAGAAAGTTCAATGCTGAATAGTACAGCCATCGCCATCACTTTCTTTAACTACCAGCAACATGGTCAAATTTCTTGACACAGTTATCTTTGTTGCACACAATTGGCTATTCAATCAACTACCATGTTACTAGTAATTAAATCCATTGACAACAGTGGCTGCAGTTTCTCACGACTTGAGATCATTGGAGCAGTCTATTCAGATCTTTTATATGAATAGTTCTATTACAGAATCAAAATGGTGTAGGCAAAGGAGGAATTCACTAATAACTAAAGAAACAAATTGGTGTACACTGCGTAAAAAAAGTAGGACATTTGGAATTTTTTTAGAAAAACAAGGAACCTTTTATTTTTACTGATTTTTTTTTTTTTTTTTTTTTGCAAGAAACATTTTATAAGATTATTATCATTTAATAAGAAAATATCAATATCATAAACATGATATTCAAAAATAAAACATTAATGACGACATAAATAATTTCTACCATTTGAAACTCTGTAAAAAAAAGTAGATGTAACCCAATGAATAAAATACTAGCGATGTTAGTAAGGAATAATCGTCCCATTAGATCTTATAATTTCGAATATTCTATTTGGTAGTGAATCATACAAAGATTGGATGTCTGTTTGGCAAAAATGATCTATTTCGGGCGTACCTCGAACTGGTCCAAGGTACACTACCATTCAAGATAATATATATCTATCAAAATGATGGTAAAGGTGTAAGAGAGATTGCCCGTATACTGCACGTAAGCCCCAATACAGTTTCTAACTTTATCAGAAATCCAGACAGAAACGGAAAGAGAAAGAAGACTGGCAGACCTAAAAAGTTAACGCCTCGCGATGAAAGAAAAGTTGCTCACGAGCTTAAAAAGTGCAATGGAAGTATTGCAAAGGCTCGAATTCAAGCAGGACTTGTGTCAAGGCAAACAGTTTACAATTACATTAAAAGATCCAAAAAATTCATTTTCAAAAAGCGGAAGCATCATCCAAAGTGGAAACAAACTCATACTGATAACCGTTTATCTTGGGCTAACACATGTCATGTACTACAAAATGGACTTCTGTGATATTTTCAGATAAGAAGAAATTCAATTTAGACGGTCTAGACCTACTGATTACCAGTATTGTATGCAGAAGGAATTCTCAGAAGAACGAAGAAC
The DNA here is from genome assembly GCA_038373885.1 of Cheiracanthium punctorium. Taxonomy (NCBI): domain Eukaryota; kingdom Metazoa; phylum Arthropoda; class Arachnida; order Araneae; family Cheiracanthiidae; genus Cheiracanthium; species Cheiracanthium punctorium. Next base: position 972,404 of record JAWZYV010013819.1, read on the forward strand.
AATTTTATTCAACTCGACAAATAGGGGGAGGAAGTTTGATGGTCTGGTTAGCAGTTGGATATGGAGGAAGAACAAGTCTGGTCTTCCTGAGTGGTAGGCAGAAGAATACAGACTATATTCAGCTGCTAAATTCTGAGCTTCTTCCTTGTGGCTCCGAATTAGGAGCAGAAGAATGGATCTTTCAACAAGACGGAGCCCCATTCACACCGCTAATGGAGTTAAAAACTGGTTCGTTTCAAATAATGTGCAGGTTTTACCCTGGCCAGCTAAAAGCCCAGATCTTAGCATGGTAGAAAGCATCTGGGCAATGCTTGTTCGCCGTGCATATGCTGGTGGAAAACAGTTTGAATCCATCACTGAGCTTCGAGAAGCATTGAATAGCTCATGGGATCATTTTTGCCAAACAGACATCCAATCTTTGTATGATTCACTGCCAAATAGAATATTCGAAATTATAAAATCTAATGGGAAGAGTATTCCTTACTAACATCGCTTGTATTTTATTCATTGGGTTACTGTCCTTCTATATTTTTTTACAGAGTTTCAAATGGTAGAAATTATTTCTGTTCTCATTAATGTTTTATTTTTGAATATCATGGTTATATATTGATATTTTCTTGTTAAACGATCTGTAAAATGTTGCTTACAAAAGAAAAAAAGTCAGTAAAAATAAAAGCTTCCTTATTTTTCTAAAAAGATCTAAATGTCCTTCTACTTTTTTTACGCAGTGTAAGTAATAATGGTGCTCCCACTTCAAAATGTATGATTAATAGCCAAATTTACTGCTTAGTTTTGTGAATAGCTAATTAGTTTTTGGAAAAACACAAAACTAGAAAGAAACATAAGAAGTTATTGTTATGCAATGAAATCTCCATTTAACTTTATCCTCATCAAGTGTTTTCCAATCTGTAACATTTTCTGTTGGTCCTAAATAATTTTAATGTTAAAAAGTCCCATTAATAAAGTTACATATCCTGTGTTTAATATTTTTTTTCTGTAGCTCATATGATGGATGAGTTAAATTGTTTGATGCAATTTCAAATAATGTCTAATAGTAATAAAGGTATATATTCAGTAACTTTAAAAATCTTTACTTGGTAATCACTCAATAAGTATTGCGAACAAAAGAATTTAAATAAAATTCTGATTTATATTATTAAATTTTATACATCGTGCACTGCAGAAATTTTATTATTTTTATTACATGCTAAACGCATCTATCCTAACCCACTTACACTGACAGTCCTTTCTGTTTAAAAGTTTGTACCGATATAGGTGAAATATCGTATATGAATGTGATCCAGTAATTGTGGTGCAGCAGTGATAGTGTGATAAAATTGAGGAACAAAAATCAACAGTCCTTCTGCTTTCCCCTACTGCCTAACAAATCATGTCTGACTAAAAATTTCTGAAACCTTCTTCAATAAATGTACTATTCTTATAAATAATAAACATCTGCATCACGTAATTTTGAGAAAAAAAATTAAGCAGAAAATTCAAAATTACTTATATTAAAACTTCTTTTTTTTTAAATCAAAAACTTTTAGTTATGCACATATTTTTTATAGGTGCTCCCAAATCGAATGTTGGAGTTAACATCCCTGCAAGTTTCTCTAGTTGAAATTAGTAGTTAAATTGTGTTTCAAAGAGATTTGATAGGGGTCCTAGAAGGAGAAAAAAATTAAAGAGGGTTATAAGAAATTAAATGAATATTTTATAAGGTGCTGCCGAATTAAGGGGTCGAAGCTAAAATTGACTGAAGTATCTCACAAGAGAAGCTCGGACATTATAATCGCATGTTTTGAAGAGATGTAAAGAGCACCCTAGTAAAAGAAAAGGTACTACTGCCCTCTTTTCGTCTACGCGATTGGGAGAGTAGCATTGAGGAGGGGGTGGAGGTAGCAAAATATTTTCTATCGTAGAAAATACAATTTTCAGATATGGGAAATCTGAATTCATTGAATTTGGGAAAGGGTCAAACAATTGGCCTCTTTTGTCCTTATTAAGTTCCGCCTTTGGCCTACCGCGCAGCTGTCGATATAACGATCTGCAGTTTTGTTCGGTTTCCTACGTATAGAATTTGAATACACGTTATTCATACGGGATGTTCGCAGTTGCGTAGTGTAGGATGGGATTACTTACTTATTTATTTATTTATTGCAGTATAATTTGTTTAGATAACTGAGCCCATCCTCCAGAAAAATTTCATATTTTTATTTATTATTTTTTTAATCTGTTGGAGTAATTTTAAACAATTTAACTTGCTCCTGAATAATTTGCATAGAGAATTTTCCTCTTTTCTTTTTAATAATACACCTAATCAGAAGGGTGAAGGGCTTGTTCGGAGGACATTTTAAGGGGTTCTATGGCATATTCATGTTTCAAGTGGAGAAAACCGCCCAAAACTCCATGCCATTTTAATCGTTTTAAAATGAGTTAACCATAAGGGTTATACCGCCTCTAGAAATTTTCTGCCCGTGTTGGGCGCCCCCCCCCCTTACGCCTCGCCACTGCGAACATCCTCACTTCCGACACCCATAACATTTTGTTTGTTATTGAAATGTAAATGCATCATTTCACGAATCTTTGAAAAGCGAAAGTACTACAAAAGTAGTTTTTCTTTCAAATATTGCAAAATGAAAATTGGCCTAAAAATTAGATAGTTTCTTATCTTAAAAATTCTCCGACTAATGAATCAGGATTCCCCGAAAGGAAGGGTCACTGGCTCCCTGACAGGGGGCACGTGCACCCCCCTGGATCCCCTGCTGGCACTTACTTTGATTATTAGAATAATTCGTTAAAACACAAAAAGATTAAAATTTATCCTTGCCATGGGTATACTAAACCAAAACCTATTAATACGAACCAGTGGCGTAGCCAGAATTTTTTCATGGTGGGGGGGATGCGACTACTGCAACTCACATTTGTGTATAAGTGTGTATGATAAGGGAGCGAGGAATATGCATTTTGTATGGCAAAAAATTCCTCATCGGAGGAGGGGGTGTGACCCCTCTTGCTTCCCTTGGCTACACCACTGACACAAACATATACACGGGAGTACACATATACAGGGTAGTATAGTGAGAATAAAATAAATAAAAACTTTTTGAAAAAAACACACATAAAATGTAACTTATAATACGTTACGATCGTTTCGACCAAAAAATTCTTTCGGTCTTCCATCAGACAAAGAAGACCTCCGTCTCGTGAAGTGGCGTAGCCAGGATTTTATTTCGGGGTGGTCTGGGTATCAAATTTAAAGCTTAAGTTCAATTGCAAGATAAATATCAAATTGTAAGCTAAGTAAAGGGTCCCATTTCGGGGGGTGGCAGCAGCCCCCCTCTGGCTACGTCCCTGCATCTCGGAGTTTGTCTGATGAAGACCGAAAGAATTTTTTGGTCGAAACGATCGTAACTATTATAAGTTACATTTTATGTACCTTTTTTCACAAAGTTTTTATTTATTTTATGGTTTAACCCCAGTATTTTTTGAGTGCTTTTCACGTATAGGGAGAATGCTGTATTAATATATTAAAATATGTAAGAGTTACGAAAAACAAGTCTTTAAAAAGTAATACAGTCTTTTGAAGATTCAAATAAAACATAAATTAATATATTAATTTATTACATGTAGAAGAAGCTCCTAAAAGCACTAACCCAGTGGCGTAGCGAGGGTTATTGGCGCCCGGGGCGGGGCTTCAGTTTGCCGCCCCTTACATTCAGGGTGCGAACTGAACATTTTCTCCAAGGGGGGGACATTTGTAAGAAAACATTCTCCATGGGGGGACACTTGAAAAGAAAAAAGAGGGAAGGTGTAAAGGCTTTACTTACATGACAAATGCAGTCGCCGGCACGTCTAGGAACTGGCTTATATTAAAACAAAAGTCATAGATTGATTGTTCTGTGTAGTCACAGATACACAAGCTACATACAATGTACCTGTATTGGAAGCCACCCATGAAGGTTTTGAGCTTAGAAAAGAGACGAAATTTTAAGGCAGTCGCTTTACAGTATAGTAACAGACGATGACATACTACCTTCATTTTGACAACTTGACTTCGAAGTCTTCTGCCACAAGTTCTTCATCTGCAATCACCAGTTCTTCATCTACAATAACCAGTTCTTCATCTTCAACCACCAATCCCAAATCTTCAATCGCCAGTTCAAGATTTCTTCAGCAGGGTATAAATAGTATCCCTGGCAGGGATCAATTAATATTTCTATAGCCAGGGATATTACATTCTTCAGCAGGGGACGATCCCCGGCATCCCCCCCTTCAATTCGTACCCTGCTTACATTCTAAGATTAAGGCGTTAGAAAGTGACTTACTTTTCTTTAAGATTTGTTAGGTTTTGGTACAGAATGGGGGGAAAGGTGTTATTACTTTTTTTAAAGTACTATCTGCAGTAGCATAGAGTTCTTTCTCGGCTATACGATGAATGTAAGAATATTAAAACATCTGCAGTTTATGAATAAGAATGATAGATTGGAACATTTCATCTTGTTGATATTTTGTTAAAACAAAGCACACTAGAGCTATCTGTTAAGATAGGAATACCTTGAGCAGACGACTTTATAAGACATTCTAGAGCGTATTCACATCCAGAGAAAACCGCCCAAAACTCCTGACCGTTAAATCGACAGCTGCGCGATAGGTCAGAAATCCATGAACCTTTACACTTTTGTCATCTACCAATAATGAACAAAAAAGTTGAAGCATCGTTGAACATGCTTTGAAGATGTTCGAATTGAGAAGCAAAGCATCGAGAATTAAAGTCTTGTTTTAGAATAACTGCATATAAGTAGCTTCACTTAATTTAATTTTACCAAAAAAAAAAAAAAAAAATATTTTCAGACTTGTACTATAAAAAGGAGTTTAATGTTAAGTTGCTATGTAAAAAAAAAAGGAAATAACTCATTTTTCTGAGGCATCAGCGATCAGTTTTGTGGATTCCAAGTATATTGTGAAATATATACCATAAATGTTTACAAGACTGTCTAAACAATGCTGTCTTAACAAGGAATGTTCATGTCAGTATTGACGGGTATCAATTTCTTTAAATAATGGATTTTAATAAATTCACTCCAATGTAACTATTTAATTTATTCTTGTGACACTAAATTTCTTAAATATATGCGATTTTTTATTAAAAAAAGAATTTAAATTTTCATATATTTTTGTATTTGTTAAAATGTGGCCCTAGCTTGTTCAAAATACCACTTTTCATGGGGCAGGTTTGAACAGAAATTTTTAAAGATTTTCTACACATTTAATTAAAAAAGCACTTTAATTTCTGGATTATATGATAAGGAAATACATTATTTTTCTCATAGTAGTATTTAAAATACAATATAATTAGAATGATCAAAGCATTATTCACGAAACATGTAGAGCTGCGGAAAAAAGGCCCACTTGCTCTTTATTTGGCCATTATTCGTCGGACTGCAAAGTTATATATACCATTCGTTTGCAAATAACGTGTACATTAATTTTCTAGTAATTTAATTTGCATAAGGGGCCGTCTTCATATTTAATTCTGCATCAATTTCGTTTTTTTTCAATGGCAACATACTACTTTGACTTTATTAAACGAAAGAAAACCTTCAAATTACCCTAAATATAAAATTTCACCAATTTTCTACGATAATTTCAGGAGATATTGCGATTTATTTTTTGCGCGATTTTAAGGGACTTTCTGCAAATTGAGAAACGCTATTTGTAGGTACCGAACTTTTCGCCTTTCATTAATTTCGCTCTCAAGAGTTAGAAGAAATAAATATTATTTTCACGGAAAATACTATTTCTAGTCTTAAAGTTTTTTGTACTAAGAATATCAGGTGTAGAATTTAGAATATTTAGTCAGTGGTTCAAATGACCCGTGAGTCCATAACTTCCTTGGTTCGTACACATGACTTAAAGGAAAAATGCAAAACGACTGCTCACGATTTTGAAAATCTTTCTAATTTTGAAATTGTTATTGAGTATTTCTCTTGAAGGTTCTCTTAGAAAAATGAAATTTTGCCAGGAGTGAGAGGCAGTTCTCTGCTCTTCTGACTACAATCATGAATGTTACTCAGCTACGGTCGAACTTGAAGAATGGTTTCATGATTGAAAATTTATTTGTTTGAATTTCATGTAAAAAACGCAATTACTTTTTTGTCGACCCAATATTATCACTGTGTTTGTTATTTCACATTCTTCACTTAATATTATCGTCTGCAATGTGCAATATTCTTTTGGCTGTGTTTTAATTTATAGTCAGATGAAAATTTAGACAGAAAAACGTGATTTTGAATGTTTGAGTATGGGATTCAAAGACCTGATGTTTCCAATATTAAAAAAAGGTCAAATTCATGCCTGGTATGTTGAGGATGTTAGTTTTTCAGAAATAGGACGTTGTATTGGAAGATATACATCTACTGCATCTAATTCTATAAGTGGAAAACATTTTATTTGGTGGGATATGGTAGCGGACGCAACAATAGACGCTTTATAGAATCACCATCAAAATGTAAAAACCTCTAATTTATTTGCTTCAAAATTTGATATTTTTTAAATACCGCTATCTTTTACTGTTTTTGCACAAAAGAAATCTAATTTACGTTAATTTTACGCAATTTTTTAAAGGACAATTTAAGGGACCATAATAAATTTATATATGGTCCCTCAACTCGGGAAAATAACACATTTTATTTAATATAAATTAAACAACTTAACGTAAAAATTTGAAATTTCGCACAGCCATGTAAAATCACTTTTTGCATCTATTACCATCAAAATTTGGCTAGGTTGCTTTTCATAATTTTTTTGAATACTAATTTAATAATTCATAATCCATATTAATGTTTTATTAAAAATTATAATAATAGTAAATTATGTTTGGGCCGTTTAGTTCTAATAGTAAGAATAAAAGTCAGCTTCTTAATATTATATGAGATATGAATTAAAAATATTTTAACATGTGGAAGGGGATTTTCGGTGCTCATAACTCACTCATCTTTAGTTCAAATTTATTGAAAATTGGTATCCGTGGTTAAAATGAGCTAAATTTTTGAAATATGAAGTGAAATCGTTGATGCGAATTTTAATATGGAGACGGCCCCTTACGCAATTTTTATGTATAACAAATTAAAGTGTACGTCAATCGTAAACGGTTGGTATTTGTAACTTGGCTGTACGACGAACGACGTCTGAATAAAGTACAAATGGGCCTTTTTTCCGCAAAAATCTGTTTACCGGAATTTACCATGATCAAAACTATATTTGATTGGCCGTAATTACAATATTACAAATTAGATAACTTGTTTTTGATAAAAAGTAAATTTTGCTGTATATATTAAACATTATAATTAAAAATCAATAGTATAAATATATATATATATATATTTTGATAGCCTTCATTTCTTTCAGCAAAAATGCTTAAGTATTGATTAGGAACTTAAATAAAGGAAATTAACTTAAATAAAGAAAATATAGGTGGTGCGGATATATAACTGAAAACAGTATTAAAATTCTGAAACTAGTTAATGATCGAGAATTTTTGAAGCAATACTACAGCACATAAACAGTTTAGTAAATTTAGCAAGCAAACCTTTAAAAACGACGTTTTAACTATCGCTAATTAAATTGACAATGGTGATAAATACAGGAAATATTTGATATTTTAAAATCATCCATAAATCTCAATACTGCAAGATTATGTGGGAAATTTTTATTAGTAAAAGTTCAATTATGTTTTATCACACTTACTAAATATTGCCCTCGTGGAAGGGGGGGGGGCAATTTATCGTTTTTAAAAATATAGTTTATAGTTAAAATGCATTAGAATTAAATATTTTATATAATTTCGTGGTGTTTTTAACAATAGTGGATTAGGAGGGAATCAACACTAAAATGTTTAACGCAGCAAATCTAAAATAATAATTCAATAACAGTGAAATCGGAAATTAAAATTTTTCAAATCATACTTTTAAAAAATAAGAATTTAAGGTTTATTCTGTGAAGTTAAAAATTTGTTCAATAAAAATAATTTTTCGGGATTTTGCTATGTAAATTTAAAATTTGTATTTTTCTTGCTTACTTATTTGCTAAGTCCTCAATGACTTTGTCAAAAATAAACCTTTAATAAATTACCTTCGGTATCATCCCAAACCTCTTTGATTGCATTCTATTTTTCTTTTCTTTTTTTTTTTTCCCCATGAAAAAATTTTTGGCCTGGACAGTGGACTTTCTGAGGGCCGGCGTTAGTGAAAGCAACCTCTTCAAGGGTTTGAAAACGGACACTTTCTTATCATGCTTACTGTTAGGAGAATTTGGGTTTTTCCACAGAAGAATCATTAGAAGTAAGTCATGGCGACCACTAGCCGCAAGATCCACCCCTGCACTTAGAGAAGGGTGTGTTTGTGTTGTGGGATTAAGGCCAATTATCTACACTTGTGATCTAGGCCAATGGGTTGGGTGCCCTACGTGGGGGTCTTTTAAAGGTGTCCTGATTCGTATTTACGCTAAGTTTCGGAGGAAACCACAGCAAACTCCGAACCGTTTAGGTCTGCGGACGCGACCTGATTTTGAACCAGACACCTTCCGACTCCCAGTTCAGAGCGCAAATGCGCTCTGCCACTGGTCGGGCCTTACACGCTTAAATCTATTGATTAAAACTAACACTCCTTTATTGATTAAATTTCTTATCGGCTGATTTAAATCCTTTTACGCTAAAAATTTCCGAAAAATACTCTTTAAAGACAATAATTTGTAAACTCCTCAATTCTCCCAGTTCGCTAGATTCTGGGAGCATTGGTTCGCTAGATTCTATTTTCACTTAAAAAATCTTGTCTATTTGAGAATTCTGTCTTCTCCCCCACGAAAAGAAATGCCTGGTAAGATATCCTATTACTATCACGTGAAAAACTCTCTTCAATGGATAACCGTACATAGTCACAACGCGGGAATCGTGGCTTACGGCGGGCATCGAAGAACAAGCGTGTCGTTATCAAAATCTGAATTAAAAGAATTTCTAAAGAGGATACTACTTAATGCTAAGTCCTTTTGCTGTGGGTGTTTACTTCTCGGTGTATTCGCTGGTGATAATTTTATTTTATATCCGAATACCAAGTGCATCTTTTTCATATTCAGAGTTGTGAAATAAATTCAACCTAAATATGGAGAGGATGCTTTTGGTAAAAATTTTGTTTTCATGGACATGGTTTCTTACGATTGGATTATAAAAATCTCGTAGCTGTTGTAAAACAAATGAGGTTATGATATCTTCAGTCAATGAATTGTAGAAAATGAATGCCATCATACGTACATTCATTATTAGCTGGTGTGCAATCCATCGAACTGCAAATCGCTAGACGAGATACATGGTAAATAAAGCAAGTATAAATTAGTGTTGACCTGACATAAATATTAAATACAGTTCATTCGACTGCTGAAGAAGAATAAAACTTTCTTGTATCACTGACGTATGCCCAACCCCCAATAGTGGGAACTAAAGCCCCCCTTGAAGGTGGAGAGTTAAAAGGGATTTTTTTTTTGAAATAGAAAATTATCAGTTAATGAATTAAAATATTTTATTCTTAAAATTTGTCCTCAGATTATTTCTATCATATTTTTACCCCCCCCCCAAAAAAAAAATGCTTTTAAATAAGTACTTGCATTTAGTATAGCAAGTTATATGAAGTGCAGTTGAACTCGATTACAAAGTAGATGAAAATACCAGATCATTATTAATAAATCTACATAACGAATTACGTCGATAATGGACTTCTATAAGTAAATGGTATGGCGTTCTATGGACATATGGTACAGAAGGTTTTGATGTTAAAAGAAAGTAGCTATAATCAGCAAACAGGCCAAAATGAAATCAAGAAAGGAAGGGGGGATTTTAAGGTATTTTAAATAATTTTATGATATTACAGATTTTTGTAGCACATTTATGGGTTTGCCCCCCTTCCTTTTTTTGGGGGGCGCAAAATCTTCAGTTGTCCCCGGGCGCTAGTAACCCTAGATACGCCTCTGTCAGAGTTCTGAAATAAATTCAACCTAAATATGGAGAGGATGCTTTTGGTAAAAATTTTGTTTTCATGGACACGGTTTCTTACGATTGGATTATAAAAATCTCGTAGCTGTTGTAAAACAAATGAGGTTATGATATCTTCAGTGAAGTGAGTAAGTACTATTTTACCTTTTTCATGTAAATAAATTTTGTTGCTGCTTTAATTAAATCTCACAGCTGGTTTAACCATGATTGCATTTCTGTATTCTGACTGTACTGTGAATTCGTTTTATAACTAGAGACTATAGTGAAATTATATTCTATTTAAAAAAAAATACTTTTTGTATAAAGATATATGTAATGTATTTGCCTTGATTTAAAATTTATTTTCTCGGGCTTATAATCGTAGATTACAGCTCTGATAAAAAATGAAGAAAACGAATAATTCAATATATTAATCAAAAACGGGGGATTTTCATAAAACACCCTTTTTCTAGCTTAAAATAATAATCTTAATTGAGTACAGATATATTAATCAAAACAGGACTGATTTTGTAAAAACGCTCATTCTATAACTTAAATAATAATCATAATTGAGTACAGTTATATTAATCAAAAACGGACATATTTTGTAAAAACACTCCTCTTTTTTGATTATTATTTAGGTTAAATGGAGCTGTTGTATAATGCTCAAAAATTGAGAATTTTTCGCTCCATTGATTTTTGTCGATTAATGGAGCAAATTTTACTCAATCGGGAGAATGGCTGTTTGAAGTCAAAAATTGAGTAAAAATATACTCCGTTTGATTACTATTTTACTCAGTAGATTTAAGCGTGTATAGAGAAGGGAGAAATACTCTTTTTTTCTTGAACATAAAAAACAGTCCCATACTCATAGTTACTCATAGAAAAACTACGGGGGAGGGGGGGGGTCTAGTGATTTTGACCCCCAACCACCACGGTGCCCATGATGCCCCTTGTTCACGACCCTGGTCCTCAGACTTAGATAATATCTTTTCGCATTGCTAAAGCATGATGCGACATTTAACGGAAAGTACTTCAAAAAATTTTCAACAAAACTATTATTCTTTATCTATTTTGAAAAATTCAACTACCAACAACTAACAAGACGATATCTTTGGCAAGGTTGTACTCACATGGGCATGGGCTCCCATATGAGTACTTTTAGAAGTAATCTTATATTTGTAAGGGGCGGTTCATGTCGGACATACAGGGGCGTAGCCAAGGGTGAGGAATTTTTTGCCATACAAAATGTATATTCTTCACTCCCTTATCACACACATGTATGCATATATGTGAGTTGCAGTAGTCGTACCCCCCCCCCCCGTGAAAAATTTCTGGCTACGCCCCTGTGGACATCTAAACGTTTTAGTACTAATATAATAGAAAAAAGTTCAGTATGCTATAAAACTGCCTACTATACTTAAGTCTGAAGGTAACCCCAACCGCCCTTTAGGTCAAGCCACCATTTTCGCCCAATATATGGGCGCCCATGGTTTAGGGTATAATGTTTTTCATTAAATGGAGAGTAATAATTTTAGATATTCTGTAAGAAAAATACGCGAAAGGGCAGAAAGGGGGTCTATTGCTGTGGCCTCTATCTCTAGTTACAGATTGCCGGCTTAGGGATATCCCCAGCCTACCCTCAGGTCAAGCCTCATATGCGCCCCCTGTATGGGCGCTTCTGGTTCAGTGTAAAATGATTTTAATTAAATTGAGTGCAATTCTTTAGATCTTGTGTGAGAGTTAAAAAAGCAAAATTAGGGGGCGGCTGCTGCCGCCCCCTAATTTTGCTTTCAGACTACCGCCCGGGGCGGACCGCCCTCCCGCCCCCCCCCTTGCTACGCCACTGCATTAACCAACTAACAATGCTAAAAAACACTCAAATTACTGGTGTTAAACGATAAAGTAAATATAAAACTTTGTAAAAAACACACATAAGAAATTATAGGTAAGAAGAATTACCTTCCTTCCAAGGGGGAAGTTATAGGTATTCCTTCCTAGCCAAGGGAAGAAATACCTATAACTTATGTGTGTTTTTTACAAAGTTTTTTATTTACTTTATCAACTAACAATTTCTTAGTTTTTTTTTCAATATGTGCATGGATGAAGAAATGTTTGAAAATATGTATAATATAGATAAAGATACATTCTGTTTCAATACGTTCAAGATACGTCAAGATACGTTCTGTTCTCAAACAAAAAATTTTTTTTTTTTTAATCAAGAATTTTTGACAGTTTTAATGCCCTTTTAATTTTATGGACTGGCCCTTTAAATCGCTGTAGCCTAGGCCTAACACTAGCGCTACGGTGGAGGAAATGTGAACTACCGCGTATTCGCCTGAATAGCCGGGGAAGGGAAGATCGCAGTTAGCCATGATATTTCTGATCTTCATTTTCGCGTGGCAACATCTGCAGGCAATTTATTTAAACTCGTGCAGGTTTGTTTACATTTTTCGCCTATTGGGAGGTACGAGGTACGTAAAGTTGAAATCTTTTCAGATATAAATTTACATTAGTGTTTTATTTGCTAAAATTTTTTAAAGAAAGCGATTACGGGAGTTTGTTATTTACGTAATGAATGATGGTATTTGATTGAATATGATTTCTTTGAAATTTGTTCTGTTTTTGGTTGTGCGGTGTTTTTCTTCTTTGTACACATCGTCACATGTTATTTTTCTTGCTTCAACTTTTAAAGAAACAATTTTGGACAGAGAAAGGTCTTCTCTGTTCTGGAAATTTTCACTTCAAGCTTTTGCATTCTACAGTAGAGTCTCGCTTAACCAGACAGCATGAATGGTGAATCAAGGCTGTGAAATTACTGAAAAAGGGAGGGCAAGGGAAGGAGACGTTAGCAGCTCTTTAACTTTTTGCAGGAAGTAGAAAATTTCGGCTTTTGCACTGTACCTTACTTTAAAAATAATTTTAAATTACGAGATTTAAGTGCAAAAAAACTGACAATAGTGACCAAATGTTCAAAATAGTAACATAAAGGAACTAATGCTCAAATTAGTGACTTTTAGGGGAAAAGTGACCCACGCCTACCCAAGGGCGGCTCCAGACTGAATTTTCGGAGGGGGCCATTGAACTTTTCAGGTGGGTATATACATTGTCCAAAATGCAAATTGAACGCACGAAGTCATGAAGTATGCGAATCTAAGGTTACAAAACAAAACTTCGGAGGGGGCCATGGCCCCCATAGCCCCCTCACTGGAGGCGCCCTTGCGCCTACCCCTGCAACAACTGTATTATGATTTATCCAATACAGTTGGTTGTATTGTTGTAAGAAATTCTGCATTATTTGGCGATTTTTTGCTTGCGCCCGGCTAATGGAAAAGTTCCATAATTTAAATACGTATGCATGTAATTATAAAAGGATTTTTAAAAAAACCTGGTTTAAACAAAAACAACAAAAAAAAAAACTTTTTTTTTGTCCAACCCTGTTATATATATATATATTTAATGATTTGTCTTTATCTTAACAATAAAGTTGATTAAAAGGCTTAGTTTGTTATTTTTGAAATTTAGAAAATGATTCTTAATTTTATGTGCCATATTCTACGACAGTCTTGATATCATACCATTTTGTAGCTGTTTTGGCTTGGCAACAAATTAATGTTGCCATTTATTTCAGCAGTAACATGTGTTTCTTTTTTAGACAAGGGCCTATAAGTTTGTTAACACATATTTACATATTTTGATTCACCAGCTTTTTTGGTGATATTTCACGAGGGAGAGAGCCTCCTACTCATGCTGGCCGCTCACATCTCTTCCATAGCAAATTCATTCATACACCTTCCAGACTAAAGCCTTGTCAAACAGAACCTCAAATGGCTTTCTTCAAACCATAAGCCCTTTTGTGCTCTCCTTCGTACATAATGCCATTAGGGAATGCAACCCCACACTGTTTTTCGTCCTGCGGGATTTCGGGATTGCGACTCATTGATTCCATGGGATTGACATTTCATTTAGCTAGGACTTCATTTCAATAGAGAAAAGTAGAAAAAACATTAACCAACAACATTAACAAGATTTAACATTAAGAGAAAACATTAACAAGATTTTAAGCACTATGAAGTTTAACTTTAATAATAATAATTAATCTTGAGATAATTAATAACATAACTTATAAATTTGAAAATTATAATCCTTATATTCAGAATAATATACTAAGTTATGTCTTATGTTAGTTGCTAAAAATGAGGAATATACAACTTATAGATATGTTAACATACTTATGTTATTTTCTTAGTTGCTGAAAAAAGAATGTACAAAATCGAACATCCAATGAATCATTTTCTAGTCTAGAATTAATTTTAGTAAAATAATTAAAAGTGTGAATTATCTATATATTATTTTGAAACATGTTTTTCTTTCGACAACCGAATCGAGAGAATGGCTGGGTGTAAAAACTCGGTTGAGGTGTCTGAAGAAGGTCTCGGCCCCTAGATGTGCCAGCAAAAGAGAAAATCAGAAAAAGCCGAATGGTTTAGGCGTGGCGGAACAACAAAGATGCAAATTTTCGCCATAGAAATAACATTGTGGTTTATTAACGCAGACAATATTTTTATTTTCTCCATAGAAATAACATTGTGGTTTATTAACCCCATTGTTGGCAGACGATATTTTTATGCGTAAGCCCCGCAAGGTTTGATTTATTTGGAAAAATATTTGTTAAAAATTGCATCCGTTTGTAAATGTTGTGTGGCAACAGTGTGTAGTGATAATAAATGTGTTGTTCTAAAAAACGATCTTTGTAAATGATTGATATGCGTAAGCTCCGTAGCGGAACTTCAAATGTGCAATTTTTCGCCATAGAAATAACATTGTGGTTTATTAAATACATTTTGCTGTCATAAAAAGCCTTCTTTATTTTATCGCTTTTTAGCACTAGGGTGCTATTTCGTTCACGCCCAGACTTTGTCTACTCGATTCTGTCGATAGGATTTGTAGACAGGTTTTGTAGAGATGAACTGTCACGGTGGAAATCTTTTTAAATGTGTTCACTACATAATGCGGAAAGGGGGAGGGGAGAATAAGTCTGACAAGGTTTGCGATTTTTGATAATTGATCGCCACGCTTGCGGCAAAAAAACTTAAAAACCGAACCGTGCCTGGTGATGGTTGTAAAATAGCTTTAGTAGGCAAATTTAATATAGATATTAATTCCAAAGATGTTTTTTATGCAACGAGAAAGACAAATATAGCACACTCATGGATTATGATGCTCATTCCGAACAATATTTAAAATTGTGAAGTATAGTTGGAATATGCTTGGCGAAGATTGTAAGATTGTGTGTTTCAGATTTTTTTCAAACTTTTCTCCATACAAATACATTGTGGTTTGTTAACGACATTGACGGCAGTTATAAACTCCATCTTTAGTTAGCGATTTATCTTTTATTTCTTTAATTTTTCAGTTTTCTGTCTGATACTGGATCTTTACCATCCAGGGTAGCTTGATAAAAAGGCAAATAAAGCAGGGAGCGCGCGATCGCCATTTGGCGGATTAGACTTTTTGCCTCTTGCAGAATTCCGAAATTTTTCACTATTTTTGCTTCATACTTTTGGCGTTTACCTTTCTGCTCCCGTATTTTCTCATGGAATGTTGTATGTCTCTCTTTCAATGGTTAGATCAAAGAATGTTGTGGCAGTCAAGATCATTTAAGAGAATTCACCTGGACGTTTCGTGGTCGATGGCTTTACCCAAAATATCGTCTTCAACGAAATGCTCAATTAGAATTTGTAACTGTATTTGCTCATTCGTCATTTAATATCTACTCCTCTTTTTTTTTACTTAATAAGGATAGTTAAAAACAAATTTTAAAGATTTCAATCATTTCATCGTTATTGTACAGTTGCTAAGAACTGGCGTGAAACCTGTTGTTTACTTTCTGTCACAAGTCATGTTCCGTCCACGTCGCTCTTTGATTTTTTTCTGTTAGTTTTGTTCAAGACCTTGGTGACATTCTTGATAGTTTCCATTTATTTTTGAATATTACAGTCAACAAAGTGACCGTCGAATTCGACGGGTTCCAGCTAGTAAAAAAATTAAAAACTAAAATGTAAACTTTTTGTAATTAATTCATGATTGTTCGCTAAAAGATAAATAGAATGAAATATTTCAGTACATTTAGAGATTGTGAACTTTATGAAAAATTTATATTACAATGTTTAGATTTCGATGAGGATCCAGACTACCATTGGAAGATTATTTAAAAAATAAAACTTTAAATTAAGTTTGTAATTATTGATTCATTTATTGTTAGATGAGAGACATAAATATGCAAAATTTTTTGGTCTACTGGTTGGGAAAGCAGCATGAAATTGTAATAAAAAGTAATTTATTTTTCAGTGTCAATCCCACAGGATTACGATCCTAATCGGTCAGACTAGTCCCGCCGTCCCGCATCCATTTGTGCAGGATCCTGATTGCATTCCCTAAATGTCGTTCATCTCATCAATCTTATGTCTGTGCTGTCATTGAAACCTTTCATTCATACCATATTTTTCACATATTTTTGCCACACTTCTTAAACTGAAACCTTGTAAAACTCAACACAACACATCACACAAACTCATGGGTTTCTTCAAACCATAGGCCCTTTTGTACCCTCCTTCTAACGTCATGTCATTCATCTTATCAACCTTACTTTTACACATCCAATAAAATAATTCATGGTAGCACAGGGCAAAAGCTTCATTGGGGGCCCCTCTTACAAAAGCTCTCTTATGCCCTACAAAGCAACTTCCATGTCACACCATACAAAGAAGAGTGCTATAACAGCATAAAAATGGTTATTTAATCAATATGCAAAATGAAATGCAATAGTTCGATAATAATAACATTATGTAGGATAATAATGTTTCATTTATATTAATTTTCACTCATTAATTTCATTCTATATTTTTCAAGTAACATGTTCCACAGTATTTTTGCATTTATTTATAGTGGGATATGTCTTTCCTTTTCTGCACTTAGGAAGCTATTTCCTTTTATATGCTCTGATTGAAAATCAGCTCTACGGTTTTCTTGTGATCAGTATCATCACTACATATGCCACACCTTAATGATAAGTTTGCACAGAATAATTGCCTGAGACTATACCATTTACCTAAAAATGTTGTGGATGCAATGCTAGCGCTATGAAATAGTAGCAGATTACTTCTGTTTTTCATAATAATTAGTTTCTCTGTGTCTTATTTTAAGTTAAAATCAAAATTTTATGCTGAAAGGGTAATTTGGCAACCCAGGCACTTGTCCGAAACGCCCTGCTGAAAATCAGTTCCTGATGATATATTAGTTGGAGCTTGAGCTCAAAATTTCAGCTAATTAAAAAATAAGTCAATTAACTTCATTGATAGAATATAATAAATTTTAAAAAATTAGACAAATATCGTAGCAAACTGTTAATAAACTTTCTTACACGTCTTAACTTTTTATTTTTTCCATGAATCACATGAATATGTTTAATAAAAGAGATGTATCACATGAGCTCAAGCCAATGGCGGCTCCTCCATTTGAGCACATGAGCATGTAAACCCTCAGAGGAAAAACTAAAGAATAAACACATTAACAAATTAAATTAAAAAATATATATATTAAGTACACTTCTAGATTTTTGTGAATTTAAAACATGAGTTTCATTCTCCCCTACCCCTCACTATTATTAAGCGTGTTTATTATAGCTAACACACTGTATCACAGGTTACTACAGCACAGTCTTTTGTCGCTTGCACGTGCGATCGACTGAGTGGCCCTTTCAACCGGTCTCTGAGGAAAGACACCGAGAGAGTTGCGGGAGAAGCGAGGTGCTTCCGTTCGTACAATTTTATTGTGCCCACAGCAGATTTTTTTGCCGTTATCTCCTCCGGATTCTCTCTAGGCTTGTTGTGTTCGGTTAGTTAATCCATTTTTTTTACATTTTCTTATTATTTTCTTAATTTTTATGATTTTTCACTACAGTATTTTTTACAAACTAGTGTAAATAATTAAGATGGGAGTGAAATAAGTGTTTTGGAGCTACAGCAATGACATTTTTCAATATTATCCTTTGAAAAAAAAAAAAAAAATCAAGACAATATTTTTGTTAACTTATCTTGGCGACGAAATGCAAGACCAAAGATGATTTGTTTTCTTTCAGTTGCGTGCATTGTTTTTCTTTAATGCTGGAAATGCAAATAGATTTTAACTTGTAAAGTGCGTCGTATCTGCATATTTAATTTTCGAAATTAATTTTGGGAACCCCTATTTAAATAACCCACAAACCGCCACTGGCTCAAGCCCAAACATAATTGTGAATTACCAGGGCTGGGCTGAGCCTATCTCCTCTATAATGGGTACCACATCTGCATTCTGCCCATTGTTTGACATATCATTTATCACATCAAAGTTATGATTTGTTATAGGCTGATTTATTTTATTCCAGATAAATAATTCGTTGCATATTTTCATCAGTCTCCTTCTCACACCAATCTGCAAAGATTTTCAGGAGTTATGAGTGCAGGCCTGTTTAGTTATGAGTTTAGTTATGTTTAGGCCCTGTTATGAGTGCAGTCCCTGCTATATACACTAGCCAGAAGTGTAATCGAAGGGGGAAGTGAAGGGATGGTCTGCTTTTACATTTTTATTTGAGCTCATGCATCCCCCACCCCCAAAGCAGAATGTTTTGCAATGTTCTGCAACGCTCTCTCAACTAGCCAAAAATGTTCTGCAGGAAATATACCTTAATATACAGAGGGCTATTATGTTAGGATATTAGTAAGCGTAACCTATATCTAAAATATTAAATGAAATTAGAGAAACTTTGTGTAATTATCAAAGTAACAAGGAAACGAAACATTAACTGAACAGATATATATATATGTAGAGAAAATATTTCGAACTAAAGCTTAAAATTCCCGGTCGCCAGTCGCCAGGTGGCGATTAAACTTAAAAAACTGGCGATTTACGACTTTCTGACTACCGGCCAGACGAATTCTATCGTTTGTTAACTCAGGTTTCGCACTAGACTGCACTGAGGGATTCCGCGATTCTTGCAATGCCACACAGAATCCCCCTCAAAACAAACAAATAACAAAAAAACAAAACAAAACAAAAAAAAAAAAAACAGTAGCGGGCTTTTCCTGTGTGCTGGGTTGTTCAATTTTGATGAAGCAGCTAAATATTTAATGGGATAAAGAATCAAATATCATTAAATTCTATTGTTATCAAAACCATTTGTGTATTATATTGCTAATTTTGATATTTATAATCTGCTGAGCTCATTCTAGGCGAGGTCAGTGGTGCGCCGCGCCCCGATGCCCTTTAAAAAAAAAAATTCGTTAGCGCCCCGATGATGAAAAACTAGACGCCCTATTTTGCCAGCGAAGTTCTTTTTAATCTCTAAGAAAGTTTCTTTAGCCCTTTTATTTGTTTAACTGTTATTTGTTTGCTTACACCTAATGTGTTAATGATACTTGTCAAATGAAAAGGAGGAATTTGCACAACTGCTATGGTAATAGAACTCTCCCGCCCTCTTTCTCCCTCCCGGAAGCACTCGGGAGGCCCAGTCCGGGTAGTAGCGGACCTTGATGAGAAGGGGGATGGAAATCAACTGTGTAAAAACTAATTCATCTATAATTTTTTTATTAATGGACCGATTTGTTTGAAAATTTGGGGATCACTTTTAAATGCAAAAATTGATTCAGAGTCTAAATTTTAGAAAGGCATCTTAATTTGTTCAAAAGTTAGAAATTTATTGTCAAAACATAATTTCTTTCCCCTTTCTTTGTGGCTTGGAGTTACAGAATGCTTTGTGGTTTTCTTTGTGAGCTAGACGGGGAGGCAAATGTTCTTATCTCCTTTCCGGCTATTTCAATATTACCACTTAAATAGATGACCAGCTGATTGTTAATATCAACGGAATATTTATTATGGCTGCATGATAATCCTGAAAAAATTTTTAGCTATTGTCCATTAAAAAAAAATTAATTGAAATTTGTAGTGGAATAAATATTGAATAACTGGAATAGATATTTATACCATTATAGGGTTATTTTGAACAGAACAGTTATTAATATTTTTATGCATTAACTATAATATTTTAATTGTTTGAACTTTGCAAAATAGAGAATGAAAATAAAAGTAAAATAATTTTCTCAATAAAAAGACTTTTGTTCCTTAAGACTTCTGGGTATTTCATATTTAAAATCTTTTCTCTTCCTTTATAATCTTACCCCCCCCCCCTCCCTACAACCAAATGCTCAGAAGTCTGGTGCACTTAAGTACACAAGCAGTGTAACAGACCCTGTGTCTCCTTGTCATGAAGTATGCAAAAGTGCTAGTGCAAATATAATGAGACGTTTCTTTGGTGAAGATGGGCCTGGAAAGTTGATATTTGTTTGCACTGCTGACATTTTATATACAGCTTTCTTTCCATCTTTTTCTGGGAGTTAAATGAGTATGGAGAAAAAGAACTTGCAGAATTCTGTACAGTTTTTAATAAAATATATTGAATTTTTCGATTTTTCAGAAGAGATAATCGGGCCAATAATTTAAATTTATCATACGCTATCGATGTTAATTTTTATATAAGTAAGGCTAAATATTCTTAATTGCAACAAAAACCATAAAATATTCAAATGTTGCATTCGCAAAATGTCGCAATTCTCAAGATTTTCAGACCGATGTTTCGAAATCGCGTAAATTTTCGGACCCGTTTATAGTACTTTTGCATTTCTAAATGCATCCATAATTACTTAAAGCATAGTATTATCTATAATAATTATGAATAAACTGTAATAGGAAGACCAGTTTAACAAAACAATCGTTCACAGCATAAACTTGCAAGAGCGCGAAACATCCGGAGCATCGTTACTGCTTTTGCTACGGCGGTAAAATCTGAAATTATGAATATTTATTAAATAATTTGAAACCATGTAGTTACTAAACATAACTTCTGACATTGCAGTATCAAGATCGACAGGCGGAATTGCTTAATCTCCCTTTCCCTTTCTAAGTATGCGCGCAAATTTGTTTGAAAATCCTGATCGCGTTTTCTTGTTGTGTCAGCAGAAAACAAACATCGGAGAGGCACCTTTAAGGCCAGCTCATAGCTCACGAAAGATGAAATAAAAAAGCTATTTAATAAACATCATATTCAGAAAGGGTAAATTATTTGCAAAAATGCATTTTAACGGGTTGCATGTATGAAGGTCTAATTTTACTACTTGTAATTTTGAAGTGGCCATTTTAATCGATTGTATTTTTGTAAAGGAGCCGTTTAAATCCAATTTTTTTAAAGGGGTCGCACATAACAATTCTCAGTTTTATATGTTCCTATAATTTTTAAAAATTATAGGAGTATTACACTCAAAGCAAGAAACTTGGTCTCGAGCAGACATATTTACCGGGGGAAAAAACGTAGCTAGAAAATGAATTTGAATGATATTATTGCAAGTGATAAGCGCTGTCCGTTCTCCACATGTGGGGTCCAAAAAGGTGGCGCTCTCCCAGAAGGAGATGATCAGGCGAGTTTTGGGTGATAATTCACTTTTGACTAATTGCCGCCGTGTCATCTCCCCCCCCCCCCCACAAAGGAATATACGGAATATATTCTTTCTATGCCTGGATGCAGGAGAGTAAATGGTATCCCTCAAGATTGCTGCCTGGTTTTTGAGTTTGACTTTCTGTTTAAAGTGATTGATTTCTCCCCTCTCTCTCACTTTTCAGTCCTCATCCGTAATTGTTCTGCAGCGGAGCTCTTTGTTCTGCGACGCACGTCGCCGATTTCGGCATGTTCTGCGTTGGGGTCCCCCACTTTGTTTTTAAGGGGACGCTCAAACTTCTTTTTACTGTATTAAAATTTTCATTTTGTAATTCTGTGTCTGAAAGGCAACCAAAAGTAGGTTTTTGGACTACTTTAGTAGACTTACTTACAATTCCTTTGTAAATGCTAAGTAATATAAACATATGCTTAGAAATAAAACAAACATGTCATCTTGTGAAACACACTCTTGGTCAAAGAGTGCCATCCTCTAATGGTTGGGGGGAAAATTAGCTAGCAAGGGGTACAAAAAGAAAAAAAAATCCATTCATTTTGACATTAAGTTTGTTGACAGTGGTAGATTGATTTTTGTTTTTCCTTAGGGCACTGTTGATCAAAATTACATTACTTTTAGAATAAAAATTTAATAAATTACACCAAATGTGAACAATCAATTAACAAATAATTAAAATTAAGATTTTCTTAATTATAATTACCAATACTCACATTTAACTAATTACCCATTTTTAAGTTTTTAATTAATCGAAAACATGCATGTCTCACTTTTTTTCGCAGGACTTCACTACTGCTACTGGCTAGATCAATTTATACCTCACTAAAAGCTATTTTATACGTAGTTATCAGTGGGTCATTAAGGCCTTACTATAACATTATTGTACACTCTTGTCTTACCCTATCAACCATATTAACATGCATTAATCATTCTACTGTTTCTCTTTTTAGAGCCGGATATGTTAAAAATGGTGTGCATGGAAAAAATTTACTGTATAACTATCTATTACAAATATGCTTCTGTGTTCTTTTTCTTAAATGTTGCTTTGATTCCGACCCTATCTTCCCATTTATAGACTTGAATAGTTTTCATCATTCCTATGCAGTCAACTGCTGTGGAGCCAGTTACTCATTATGTTACCTTGGAAGGTGCAGCAAATGCACTTGATGTCAGCAGGGACTCCACCCAAGTTGTTGTTGCTGGAAGGAATGGTAAGTGTATTTAATTGGAGAGATTATACTTTCATATCACTAGCCGAGGTGCCAAGTCTCAGGATTTTGGCCCGAGTCTCAGACTTTTTGTTCCCATTTTGTGTCTCAGGATTTTTCTTCATTTTCTCAAGCTTTTTAAAAGAGAAAATTTCAATCGAGTAGTTTTCTTCATTAGGTTCGCAAGATCACTTCTTGTTCCTTTCATGATTATCAAGTTCAACAACCTATTTGAATATAATTTTAGGAAGATATGGACTTTTGGGATAGTTTATCCTGTAACTATTTTGACTGATGTTTTATCAGTGTTTTCAGTTTTCACTACAGTGCAAGAAGTTCACTTTTTTTTTTTCTTTTTTTCGCATTAAAAAATTAGGACTATATTCCGTATACGGTGCTTTGTTTACATATCAATGTTTTGATTACAAATCATTGGCGAACAATCTGACGCGAGAGTGAGCGATGCACCGCCAACTGCCGGTGGTAGTTGTGACTGGCAACCATAAAGAATACGTGTTTCGTCAGGTTTGGGAATTTGAAATTGTTTGCGTTATTGATGGAAGGGTATGAAATGTGTTATGTTAATATAAGAAAAGAATTTGTGTGTGTTTGTTAGAAATATAGTACGTTATAAGCCGGTAGGTGTTGGGGACATTTCTGAGCGGTTATTTAAAAAAAAATAGAGGTAAGTGCTCTTTTTTAACGAATCTTTGCAATGTTTGTTTTTAATGTGAATTTTAAATTGATATTTGAAGTGTTTATGTTTTCGTAAGTGCTATTTACGTGCTATTCTAATCATACTGACTTTATAAGAGATGTACAACTAGGTTGTTTAATCCACCTATGTTTTTTTGAGTTGAAAACGGGCCAGTGTTTGCCCAGTTTACATTAGCTGTACAACTAGGTTGCTTAGTTCACTGTTGTTTGTTTTGTTTTTTTTTAGTTAAAAACGGTCCACTGGTTGCGTAGTTTACATAGCTGTACAACTAGGTTGCTGAATCCACTGAGGTTTTTTTAGTTAAAAACGGTCCACTGGTTGCATAGTTTACATAGCTGTACAACTAGGTTGCTGAATCCACTGAGGTTTTTTTAGTAAAAAACGGTCCACTGGTTGCATAGTTTACATAGCTGTACAACTAGGTTGCTGAATCCACTGAGGTATTTTTAGTTAAAAACGGTCCACTGGTTGCATAGTTTACATAGCTGTACAGCTAGGTTGCTGAATCCACTGAGGTTTTTTTAGTTAGAAACGGGCCACTGGTTGCCTAGTTTAGATAGCTGTACAGCTAGGTTGCTGAATCCACTGAGGTTTTTTTTAGTTAAAAACGGACCACTGGTTGCCTAGTTTAGATAGCTGTACAACTAGGTTGCTGAATCCACTGAGGTTTTTTTAGTTAAAAACGGTCCACTGGTTGCTCATTTTTGTGGAATATATGTGCAATTTTAATTTGCTGATAGTGGAAAATGGTTGGCGACAGTCGCTGGAGCTTGGCGGCCGCCAAGCTCCAGCGACTGTCGCCATGTTTACATGGGGTGCGCACCGGCTTGTATGATTTTACCTTGGAATTTTACTCGAGGTAGGAGTAAATACACATTTATAAATATGGTAAAACTCAATACAATGGTACTTTTAAGGGACTAAATAAAATTATCATGCTAGAGGAATGTATCGCTATATCAAGGAGAGATTACAGTGTATGGAAATTTCACGGCACTGCAAATTTTTATCGGTATAGAGGAATTTATCGTTTCATCGAATATTGTTATAACGAGGTTTTACTACCTCACCCACTTGGTATTTACTTAACCCAAATCTATAGTGAGAAATTCTCACCCATTTTTTTGAAAATCTCACTCAGTTCTGGGGAAAGGGTGAGAAATTCTCACCTATTCTTTTCCTGTAATGAAAACCCTGTTATATTTTCTAATATAAACAGGGAAAAAATTAAAAAATTCTGAAGGGGTTTAAAAATTGCAAAGTTTGAAATTTCATAAAAATAGAATATTCAGAATTTTCTAGACTCATTGTGTTACACTTTGGTGCTTAAAAAAAAAAAAAAAAAAAAAAACTTTTTTTTGTGTGTGTGTGTTCAGTATTTCTTTTAAAGCTCTAAATTTGAAAGGATAAACTGTAAGATAATTTAGTTTCACTGTGCACCTAAGTATTATTTAATCTGCAGTTAAATGCTACCTTTCTCACTTAAAATGAAAAATTAAATTCAAAATTATATGAATAATATTAATTAGTGAAAACATTAAAATTGAACATTTAATATAATGCAGTATCATTTGAAAAATATGTTCATTTGGTAAATGCAGTTTCTCATATAATAATCCCCAAAATCTTAAGTACAGTCAAGCATAAAAAATCCTCCTATCTGAAATCCACAAATGTCTGAAATCTGCACACCTTCTCTGATGTAAATAATGAAATTCGTAATCGTCCACTAACGATAAAATTGTTGAAAAGTATTGCTCTCAGATTGCTTGAATTTAATTTTGAAAGGTACATGGAAATTTATAAATAATAGTTATTTTTTTCAGTAATCTAACCAGTTAATCAATTCGTAAAAAATTTTTAGTCACTGAATGGTAGACAGAGATTATAATTTCAGAGAATATGTGAATATGAGTTTTATTAAAAATCTTAATTTATTATCTACAAACAAATTACATCAGTAATATGTATATTTCAAAATTAGATATTTAAATTTTTTAAGATAAAGAATTTATTTAAATCATTTTATGGAGTGTCGGCTTTAGTATTATGTGAACACATACCCCTTTAAATCAACTTATATCCTTTATTGCTATGCAGCTCATAATGCTATTCTATTTGCTACTTTTTAAGATATTAAGGTATCCCACTTCCTTCCTGCCTGAGTACACCCCTGTAAAACATTATAAGTTAAATTTCACCACAGAGTATTCAACTTTTTGTTTTTCTAACCTGAGGTAAAAAATGAAATTAAATTCAATAATGCATGCTTGTGTCAAGACCAAAATTTTTCAACGTAAACTTGACAAATCCTGTTGTAAAATAACTTTCAAATACTTAAAATTTGCTTAAAACTGTGATTCTTTTTATGTTTTTCAGTTTTTAAAATATTTAATATTGAGCCTACAAGATTTGTGGAAAGGTTGAATCTTCGCATAGGAAAGAATGTGGATCTTAGTTATAGCTGTGCAGATGTTGTTTGGAGTCCTGTTGAAGGTGAGCGGTGCAAAATTGCCAGTGGTGCCTTCACCAAGCATACTTTTTTATTTAAGATAATTTGATTTATTTGCACATTTTGAGATCTCGTTTGTGCTATTTTTATGGTGTTGAAATTTGCATGTGTGTGTGTGTGTGTGTGAGTGAACACTATAGCAGGGTGTCCACTGTTGACTAGAAAGGTGACTTTTGCCATTAATTTAAAGAAAAGACAACTTTTTTTTTGAATAAAAATTGTCATTGTCATACTATTATCAAGTTTTTGACTACTTGTAGCTTACTCCAGGCGACTAATTCAAAAATCAGATTTCGGTTTTTGTCCCCTTTTCTTCAAAGTTGCAATTGATTGTTCATCAGTCTAATCTGGTTTTTTAATCATACTATTAACCCTTTGAGGCGCAACCCTTTCCCAATGCTGAAAAAGGGCAGCCATTGCCATCGCTCGACTTAACTACCAGCAAGATGGCAGAAGATCGAAATGTTCATCGCGTGCCACAGATCTAGAGACCCTTTTTTGACGACAGGTGGCTGTGCATGAGCACAGCTTTAAAGGGTTAAAATGAATGTACTATATGCAGGTTGTCCACTGGTGAACTAAAACAGTGACTTTTGCTACTAATTTAAAGATTAGGTAACTTGGGCGACTTTTTTGATCAAAAATCGTCATTTTCAAGTTTTTGTCTACTTGTACCTCACTCCAGGCAACTAATTCGAAAATCAAATTTTGGTTTTTGTCAACTCTATTTTCTTTTTAGATTTGCTATTGATCAATCATCAAACATTCTAATCTATTTTTTAAATTGTGTTAGAAAAGTAAATATAGCCAGAGCATGTAATTACTATATGCTTTATTATAGTTGATTCTTTTATCTTTTTATTCATTCCTTTTTAAATGATGTATGTTTAATAACTAACTACAAAATCATGCAAAAATGCTGCTACTTTGGCAACTAAAACTAATAAAATAACTACTAAATTGGTGACTTTTTTGGAGGCTACAAAATAGACTGGTGGAGGCTACAAATGATACTATTTTTCCTTCTGACAATGGTGGACACACTATGTGCTCTGTTATATAAAGATGGTCTTTTAATTTCTTATTTTGTTCTTTCCTTCTTTACTGAAGTTAAGCGACGTATGTTTATTTTTTAACTGCATAATTATTAAAAAATGCTACTTTTTTGGCAACTAAAATTAAGAAAATGGCTACTAAACTGGAGACTTTTTATGTCGGTCAGGCTACTAATGAAACTATTTTTGCCTCCTGACATTGATGGACACCCTGCAATAGCTCCTAAACATTGCATTTAATTGAACTCAAATTTGATAGATACATATATATAATATATATATATATATATATATATTATAGATCATCCTTCCAAAACAGGTATTGATTTTGGTATGTGTAGCACTTATAGTTCTTTTACAGGGCTACAAAAAAGAATGTTTTACATTATGGCCTATGGACAGAAATTCTTGAAATTGTGTTGGTGTCTATATGGTACATTTGATCGAGTACAAATTAGTTATGTATATTATAGATTATAGTTTTAGTTTAGCACAGAGCCATAAGAAGCAATTTATTGAAAGGGCGAGGGATGAGTGAGGCTGAGTGCCATTAAGGGAGAGTAATTTTTTTAGTACACCTTTCTTTTTCTCTTTTTTTAAAGATTGTGCTCGGTTGGATTTATGGAATTGAATGTTGATTTTGAGTTAGCAATCATCATTGGAGATTGGTGACTGCCATCTGTGAAAAAATTACCGCATTCTAGACTGGGTTTCAGCTCCAAGAAAAGCACCATTACAGTTGTCATATATTATGCATTTAATACTATAGCATGGCTGCCAACTGTTCCTATTTTATCAGAACACTTTTCAACACTAATTTTTACTTCGCAATTTAAACTAAGTCCAAATATTTAATGTAAAATCAAAGTGTTTAAAAATGGTGGTAAAAAGTGTTCCGATAAAATCAGAACAGCTGGCAGCTATGACTATAGGTATGTATTTATATGTAGCCTTTATTATATTGTGGAACTCTTTATTATAAAACCTCCCTGATATAATGAAAACGAGATGACTTATCTACAAAATTTTTGTTTCTGAATTGTGTGCATTAGAAGACATTCAGTGTGTATTGTTTTACTTTCAGTTTAATAAAATAATATTTTGATTTTCTAGATGCTCTTCTTGCAACTGCTGCCACAAATGGGTCTGTTGTCACCTGGAATCTCAACTCTTCCCACAAACAAGGTATTAAGAAAAATATTTTTATTGTAGGAGACTGGATTGTTGCTTATTAAGATGGAATGACTTGAATGTTTGTTTCATCAGACAAATTTCTCTTTTTTACTCTATACTGTATCTGAAAGTTAAAATACATATTTTTCTCTGCATGGAAATTCTCAGTTGAATTCTGGAGACAGATCTGACTAATCTACTTATTTAAGTTACTAACACAGCACATATTAAAAAAGGTATTCAAAGTCTTTTAATTTTTAGTGGTCACTCTGAATTACTAATCTTAGTTTAAGATTGCTGTTACAGATATTTAGTCATTTTGTTGAATGTATATTTATATACTGAATCCTGCTGGTACAACCGTTGGCACATTGTGCTGCCATGCCATAGGTCCGGGGTTTGATTCCCGGGCTGGGCAAAGTTCACTCAGCTTGTCATTCCTTGAGTGGATTGATAAAAGGAGGACCAAGCTTGCTTGGGAGTTAAACACCAGGGGCTTCACATCAGGCTGACCACCTGTCCAATGCATATACTTGTGCACCCCAAAGTCCATGGTAGTTGGGCAGCGCAGGCCTTGGCCCGCAAGTGGGCTGTTGTGCCGGTGTTTAACTTTTTATTTATGTAATAAATTTGTGGTAAAATAAAGCATATGTAATATTTTTAATATGCTTAACAAAAAACATTAGAATAGTATTTCAGATAATTAATCATTATAAAATATTCTCTCCTATATATATAGTGTATTCCCTCATTTCTTCTAAAGTCCTTATAATTTGTGTATTACATGTCATGAATGACTTTATAATGTAAAATTGAACAATTTTATCTGGATCTTTTCATATTTATTACCAAAACTACAAAATAAATAAATTGAATAAAATTATTTTGCTGCAACTCTGGTAAAAAAATGTGTAATCATCATCTACTAAATACACTATTTGTTGATTTTACAGTTAAATTGTCTTTTAAGTATCAGCAGATAAAATGGTGCGATTAATATTTACTTAAATTTGTGATAGTGATTTTTTGTTATGAGTAAGGTATTAAAAACTGTCAGAAATGCATCAAACTGTTAAACTTTTTGAAGTGTGCATGTGATGCAAATTAGTTAAAATAACTTTCTAAGTTAGAAACTTGAAAATAAGCTTTTTTTAAAAATTGGTATTTGAGAAATTTTTCTTGAATATTTGAAAGAATCTTTATTCACTACAACCTTAAATTATGTTTTTCAAGCTCCAGCTATAGGAACACATTTATGGTATTCAATTCTCAATTATATTTATCAATTAAAAAAAACTTATTATTACTCAAATTTTTAAAAACAAAACCTAAATTATTACACTCTCTGCCTTATAAAGAAAAGGGAGAAAGTAAACTTTACACAAGTTTAAGAATAAAATAGACATGGGTGGGGGGACTTTATCAAAAAATCTAAAATCCAAGTTTTGAAAATTAAATTGATTATAAGAGGCTAAAAATCATTTGTTCATAATAATCAGTTTATAAAATGAATAAAATTTAAGTAAACTAAGTTCGATTTTTAGTTAAGTTACTTTAAACTGTATTTTTATTTGTCATGTGTTTTATTCCAGTAAATTTGAACAAAAATTTTGTGAAGGGAGTCCAGGCTATGTTCTACATTTAACATTGTTGAAAAATGTTGCTTTTAACAATAATAATGTTATAAATGTTAATAATGAATAATAATAAAAATATAATAATAATAAAATTGTTAATGTTGCTTTTTAAATTTAGCCACCTGATTTTGTAGTGGTTAGAAAACCATTCTACCATACCATGAGCTTGGGTTCAATTCCCGGCATGCGCTTAGGTGTCAGTTTGTCCATCCATTCATAGGAGGCAATGTTGGTTCACCTATTAGGTGCCTCCATAATAAAGTGACCAGCATTTTCAGCCTAGTAGTGGCCAGTGCCTATAAACAGCTAGTTCTTGCCATTAGACTATATATATAAATATAATATATATTCCTCTTTGTGAGACAAAAAACCATTCTCTCTGAATTCAAATGCGAACCCATGCATCTACCATATTCAGTTGATTTTAATCTTATTTTTTAATATAGAGATGAAGTTTCAGGATCATAAAAGAACTGTCAACAAAGTTTGCTTTCACAGCAGTGAACCTCATTATCTTCTCAGTGGTTCTCAAGATGGAACCATGAAATTGTTTGATCTAAGAAAAAAAGAAGCAGTAACTACTTTCTATAGGTATCTTATACTTCATTAAATAAGTTTTGTGAAAGGTTTAATTGCTTACCACATATTTTTATTATAAGACATGTTCTGTTCTTTCCCCTCAAGATAAAAGAAATTTAAATTCAACTTTCTAGTGCAATTGATACTTTTTAAAAACACAAAATTTATTTTACTTCATATTTTTTTCCAAGAACTAATATCTTAAAATAAGATCCCAAAAACTGTACTTTTTAGTAATACCAATAATTAAAAATAAATAAATAAATACAATGAAAAAGTCATTCTCATTAAAATAAGAATAGCACTTTGAAATTAGTAGTTTAAATTACTTCTCTTAAATTTTTATTTAGCATAAATTTAAACTTTTTTTTTACTTTTAAAATTTGTAGCTAATTTTTAGTAATGACACATTTTCTTATTTAATAAAAAGAAAGTCCTTACATATTTTTTTATTCATAAGTTTTTTGTTTATGACAAACCAAGAGTTAAAGTCCTGTTTACCAATACCTGACGAGATGACAACTAACCAAAAAAGCAATTTAATTTACCCAGATTTTAAATTTAACTGATATATTTGACTATGCTGTCCTTAAATGCCTTGACATTTCATTAAGTGAAATTTCACTGCAATAAAAAAAACTAATGTGTATATCAATTTCCTAAAAAGCTGTTCAGTCAAACTAAGTTGAATTCGTGACTTATACAAAGGTTCTCAAATGTTTACAAGGTCAAGTAGTTTAGTTTTCTGAGTAATCTCTAGAATCAATATTGAAGCAGCAAATGGGGGAAAATGTATGGGTTTCTTTTTTTTTTTTTTTTTTTTAGACTCATTTCTTTTATCTTATGATATCTTGAAAACATGTTCTAAAGGAAATGCAGAAAAAAAAAATCTGATTATTATTGCATTATACAAAACTTGTCGAAATGGACAATAGCCATTACTTTCATCGAATTACATAATTTCAATCACATATTCTATGGGTAATTTAAAGATTCATAATTTTATCTATAGCTAACCGATTTACATGCAAAAAAATAAAATTTTACATTAATTTTAGACTTTTTCTTTGCTCTTCTAAAACTAGATCCTCCAAAATAATAGCACTATACTGTTAAACAGTGTTACTGCATGACTCGTGCCAAAGAGTGCTTTATTGTTATCATATACGGACAACAACTTTTGACTTCTCTTGAGATAGAGGAATCTAAGCCACAAAGAATACATCCAGATTGCTCAAGTATAATAGTAATTAATAATAATTATCATCATTATTATTATTATTATTACATTAAATGGTTATGGTTTAGCTACAGAGGGATTGTTCTATGTTTCCTCATGCTAAGCTTAATAGGATTGTTTTCAGATTAATAAATTTAAAATCTCAGCCTCTTGGTATTCATTATACTAAGATTTTTTTGTACACCAATGCATAGCATACAACAAATTAATTTTTGACATTATTTATGTTGTGTGCTATATATAAAGGAAAATAAGTCTGTATAGTCCAGTAGTAGTGCCATAATATAATCAGACTCTGAATTCATGGCTTTTGACCTTTTGAGTCACGTGGTTTTGGAAGGATTCGGGAATAGGTATCTTCCTGGTAGAGGAAAAAACCAAATTACTTTCCAAACAATTGGCACCTTATCGTGCATGCAAAGTGCTACACATAAGGAATCTGTCCCTTAGGTAAAAGGTGATCCCTGATGATCACAGAATTGCGCCCAATTAGCAGATGGAGTTTATCGCCAAAGCCTTTATCAATAATAACCTTTGATCTGGAATCTCCCTCTAATTTCTCCTTCTGGGATGGAATCTTCCAATGTCAGAAGCCATGAATTCTGAGCTGGGCTGTAGTTGTGTTTCTAGTAATTTAAATTGTAGTTAAACATTTTTCTAGCTTAGCTGAGAGCGTTCGTGATGTACAGTTTTGCCCACATCAATATTTTTCCTTTGTTGCTGTGCAAGAGAATGGTTATGTCCAGCTCTGGGACTTAAGAAAAAATGAGCGCTATGAGAGACAGTTTGCTGCTCATAGTGGACCTGTATTTTCCTGTGATTGGCATCCTGAAGAAAGGAATTTAATTGCAACTGCAGGGCGGGATAAAACTATTAAGGTAATAACAAAATTGTTAAACATAGAGAATCAAAAATACTTTATAATATTGCAGATAATTGTGGCCAGTTCTTCACGTATAATATAAAAATCCTTGTTTAGTCTTAATTTGAACAAACTTTAAAAATATATATAGGTTTTAATCGATAAAACATTTTAAACTTCTTTAAAAAAGAAAACCCAGCCCTTCTGCAGAAACTGGTAAATTTGGTTTTTCAATTGTTGGTTTTTCTCTTGGAATGTTGTCACTTTTCATAACACACGCTTGTATTAAACACAGATAGGCCATGTTTATAAATTCTCCCGGAGAACACACACATTCCTTAATGAATTGCATACTGTAATTAAAATATGCACAAAGCATTCCAAAAAAGAAAAAAATCATCTGCTAATAATTTGGAATCAGTTTATAGCATTTATGTGCTCTACTAAAATATATGCAGCGTAACTTTAAGGCCAGGTAAAGTTTTCAAATGTAGAAAATATTTGCTTCAAACTACCATTAGAATGTTTATTTTTAGAAGACTAATGCAATAGACAGAATTTTTAATAAAAGATTATTATAATTAAAATTAAGTGGAAAACTAAAAAACAGCTTTTTTAGTGTGTAAAAACTTTAAGGCCACTAGTAAAATTTTAGACTATTTTTGTACAAATAAATTTAATGCTCATAAATTGATTTCATGCTTTAGAATACAAGTGTAGGAATGCTTGAGGCAGGTAATTATCGCTTGTTTTTGTGTGTTTATAATAATGCTAAGAGATTAACAGAATAGAAAAAGATCAAATTGTTGCTCTTTTGTTATCAGAATTGTATACCTGATCTAAATCGAAGAATATTGCAAAGTCTGAAACTGTTAAAACATTAAAAGCCTAAAATTTCCGTAAAAAGATTAAAACATGCACCATGAGCGCTTTCGACAGCCTAGTCTGCTGTCATCATCAGAACTGAGTTGCTTAGTGTAAAGAAGGTTATGTAAAGAAGGTTATTTGGATGGGTTGTTTTAAAATTACTTAGTTGCGTTGTGACATGAATAAACCAGGTACGATATACACTTAGTTGCAATATAAAAAAGAGACGTTAAATACTTGAAACTATTTTATTAAACATATACTATTGAAACATTATTATAACGGGCGGTGGTGGCTCAGCGAAAATAAAATGACGTCCTATATGGACAGTGAAATTAAGGTGGAATAATTTAAAAATTACGCCAGCACAGAATTACACATTGGCGAGAACAATAACTTGGCTGAGATTAATAGCGCCAATTCCAGAGCAACCCTAACAGTTAATCCAATAAAATTACAATGACGTAATCGCGAGCAAATAATTTTAAAGTCGTCGCAGGGGAACAACTAAATAACTTACGCCAGCAGGATGCCAAGAGGAAACTCAAAAAGGCCGTTGATTTTGCAAACGGACGCAATATAATCTATTTTTAGCACACCGGTCTGAAGAGACGACAGAACAAAAAGAATAGTGCATACAGGGAAAAGTAAATATACAGATTTAAAAGCCGAAATGACAGGAAAATGAAAACAGAAGTGATTTAGAATTCTTGAATTTTGGATAGATTACATTAAAGAAAGCCAAAGTAAATGATTTTTAAATTAGATATGTGATCTTCATCACATATATACTCCCCTCAACCAGGAAAAAAAATTTTGAAGAAATTTTTTTTTATTAGTTACAATTAATGTCTTTAAAAAATTTTTTTAATTAAATGCTCTGTTTGGCTGGCATAAACAATTAAGAAAATCTTAAACATATTCAGACAAAATTATACAATTGCAAAATTACTGCTGACCACCACCTAATAAATGTTTAGAGAAGAAAAAAAAATGTCATGACAGAATAAAAATAATAACTGCTAGCAATTATTATTTTTATTCTGTCACAAATACAACGAC
Organism: Cheiracanthium punctorium; assembly: GCA_038373885.1. Lineage (NCBI taxonomy): Eukaryota > Metazoa > Arthropoda > Arachnida > Araneae > Cheiracanthiidae > Cheiracanthium > Cheiracanthium punctorium. The sequence continues at coordinate 1,006,875 of JAWZYV010013819.1, forward strand.
AAAAGTAAATGTCGACAAAATTGCCATGACTTCACGAAGCTTAAGTTAAAGTTTGCAAACATACCTAAATTAAAGTTAAATAAAAATATCAAATAATCCAATATCTTTTCCTAAAACAAATGGCATAGAGGCCGAAATAATCGTATAGTTTAAAAGTTTTAAGCCGCCAAAGACCCAGGTTCTATCTGTGCATTTCGCTGAAAAGAAAAATGGCGCAACGACGCCATTGTAGACCCAGTAACGAGACAAAGAAATAATGAAGAAAACACTCTGTTAAACTTTAAAATCTTACATTTATTTTAAATTAACTCAAAACAAATTCATGGAAACACATTTTCTTTTACAATATTCAAACTTAAAATACCCATTATTACAAACATTTTAAGGTTCCCTTGTTGAAGTGCACTTAACGTTATATTTTTTTTACAGCCGACAAAACTAAAAAAAAATTTAAATAGAGAAAGAGAAAGAAAAGAAAAGGGAATGACTTATCGTCTGGGAAAAGAATCTGGGGGCCCCCATCGTGTTTTTCTCTTCAAGTTGTCATTCGTCGTTCGTCCATCATCTCTCCGCGCTTCATGCCGCCGATGGGATGATACCACTCAGGAAATCTCAATACCAAACGACCACCGTCCGCAGGTAGCACCAGCTCGAGGAAGAGAGAGCTCGCTCCCTGACGCTCGCTTTTCCCTTCTCAGCCTTCTCACTTCTGTAGCCATCCGACAATCAAGTTCATTCATGAACTTTAATTTTTTTCATATCTTAGTGCATAAAATTTTAAGTGAAATTTATTTATTTGGTGAAGTTACGTTGCATTAAAAAGAAATTTAATTATTTCGTTGGTTAATTGATGTATTTTGAGGCATTTACATTTTTTCTTGCACGTGGTTGTGTTCCTCCACCGATTTCGATGTCTGTATCGAAACTTCATCCAATCTATCGAATTATGTGAAATGATGCAGGGAAAAGGGGTAAAAAGAAAAAAAAACAGAAAAGGCAGAATAAAAGTTAAAGATGGAGAGAAAAGTTTAGCATAAAACTTTTTAAACCAAAACTTAAAATTTAGCAAACACTTTACAAAGCCAAAATATGATGTTTGTATCAAAAATTTATTTAAGAAAAAAAAAATGTCGGCATAAAGAAAAGGAAAAGTCGGCTCGATTTTAAAAAACACATATAAACATTTCTAACATTAATTATTTATCAAAAGTTACAATCATACCAATACCACGTATCAAAAAGAAAAAGTTTTGTTCATCCGATCTGGCAACCTGTTTTGACGTTAGCACGCAAAACGAATCAAAACAAACTGCGAAATCGGAAAGTTTGTGCCGTGAAAGAAATAATAAACAAACCCAAAAGATAAGTAGTACCACTTAAACATTACACAAAATATTACTCTATAATTTGTTTTTACTACTCATAGATCGCTATAACAAACATTTTCAAAACATTTTTCAGATCATAACAAAATAAAAAAGGAGCATTTAGCTCACAATACAAAGGGGCATTTTAGCTCATCCTTTTTTTTTTTTTTTAAATAAGGGGCATGTCAGCATACCCTTTTTTTAAAATAAGGGGCATTTCAGCACACCCTTTTTTTTTAAATAAGGGGCATTTCAGCACACCCTTTTCTCTTTAATTGAGCATCTCAAGCTCATGTGCACATCAAATATATACTGCTTAAACTTGCAGTGAGTACTCAAAATTATAATTATAAACCAGCGCTGTTGAATGGTTTGCATATATATATCAATAAGGCCTTCAAATGTCAGAATTATGCATCAAAAATACTTCACTCAATTGACAAAATAAAACAATACATTCAAATTATAATATGATACTAAAAAATTTTTTGTTTGTTTGATGGTAATTTTTCACACAGTTCTGTACCATCAGAATTGTAATAATGTTGTAAATAGTACATGACACAACAGTATCTTGACATACATATCTGTATATCATAAGAAAAATAAGCACATTCAATTGAAAAAATTATACTTGCACAAAATGACAATGAGAAAAAAAAAAAAAAAAGGAAATTGAATATCAATCTGTACAATACCATCAACGAACATCAATCTAAGTACAATTAAAAAAGATCTCGGTGAAGGTTTAAGTGTTATAGGACACTCACATAGTTATTTATTTTAAATTTTCAAGTTAGAGATAATACTAAATGAATCATTTTATTATATTATTAATTATTATTTTATGACTGTGTAATTATTTACTTTAGAAGTCATCATTTAATAAGTGTTAAGTTTTAAGAACATTATTGAAGAAATGATATATTGACAGACACAGCATGGAATCCAAATACACAAGTGAAAACTGCTGGACCAGCCAGGCAGTACACAAAAGCAATTATACCTCCAAGCTTGTGGGTACCACACAAACAAGGAAACAAGCATTCAACACATGCACACAGCAATATATCCGTGAATGTCAAATAAACAAGTTATTAATTATGTGGAGGTAATAGAAAAAAATTAAGTTATAAAAGAATGAAATTAGTGAACTTGCAAGTCTTGAAAATGTAGGTTTAAACTTGGTAACAAGTACGTAAAATATTAGTTATAGCTTAAAAGGAAATTGAAGGCAATTGTGGTCATACGGTAAAAATAACAAAATTAATAATTTTTTTTTTTTTTTTTTTTTTTTTGCTGTTTGTTCAAGAAAGGAATGTTGTTGTGTCACTTACTAACACACTAAGATTTTCAAAAGTGACAAAATTGGGAAAGAATAGCACACAAAAGTACAAATAAAAATACACTAAAATGCAATTACTAAAGTATACAATATACTGATACTCTGAAATTATATACCATCAAATTTCACTTATCAAAGTCTTGAGTTAATCTGATCACTACATATATATTTTATTATGAGCTTAACTAAACAAACAATATTTCACAAAATAATCACTAAGATAAGAATAAACATAATTCAAATAATAAATTAACTATAAGCACTCTGAAAATGTAAATCAATGTAATTTTTTTTATAACTCAGTGAGTACTTGATACCTTAAAGTTGTATTAATTTATAGTAAGGTACAGAAGAGATTTAAATATCTCATAGTATAGAAAAAAATTTCAAAATAAAATGTTATGTTTGTGTATGTGAACACAAGAGTGACAAAACATATACAATGTGTTTAAAATATTTTTGAAATGCACTACTGTACACCATAGTGAAAATGTGGGAGAAAAAATGTAACAAATATTCAAAAATTTTGTGTGTAGCAAAATGTGGAAGGACAAGCAGAATGAACTCAATGAGCAGAACATCAGTGTGAACATGTTTGTGAGTGTGAACATATAAGACATAAACACAAGTGTGATGAAAAAAAATCAAGTATGTGAAAACGTTGAGAGTCAGTAAGTGTAAGCAATGTAAATAAAAACAACAACATGAAAAAGGAGTGTAATTGTGGACAAACACAGACTTCAAAGATCAGTGACTATTCAAGTATGAATCTTATTTGAAGTACAACAAACAATGTATGATATTGTGTATTTATGGAAAAGAAAAAAAAGGTAATCAAATGAATACCACTATATTCTACCAAAGAATGCATGTATTAAACAGAGGCATATCAATGGCAGGAAAGAAAACAATAAAACAGTGTATCTAAAAAATGTAAAAAATATGTGAACAGTACAACTTATGGTAAACATGTAAAATTGTATTAAAAAAGGCCAAAAATGGAGTGAAAAACAAAAACATAAAGTACTCTTTAAAAAGTATTTAAAACAAATAATGTGTAAAAAATCAGTCAACATGACTGTAAATAATAGCATGTTCAAAGAAAAAAAAATGACAAAAATAGAAACAGTATATTGTGAGGTAAGAAAAAAAAACTGAAAGCATATGTATGTTGTGCCATGGACTTTAATATGCAAAAATGCAGTGTGTCAGTGTATGAAAAAAGTGTGTGCCTTGGAAAGGCCTTGCCATGGACTTAAGTAATGGAAGAGAGTGAAAAGATATGTAATTGAAGACTGTCATGATTATCAAAATAAAGAGTAAAGAAAAAATAACGATGTATGTGTACCTCATAGAGGCTGAAAAATGAACACAAAAATGTAAAATACAATGTGAGCAAAAGCGAAAACATAATTTAAAATCACAAGAATGAATATGTAAGCAAATAGAAAATTAAACACACAAAAAGGTCTGTACACAAAAGTAAACATATAAAGTAATGAGTAATAATAATATTTATCGTGAGTAAACGAAACACAGCACATAAAGAAGAAAAAATTAAGAAGTGTATTAAAATAATTAAATATGTGTGATTGCAATCCAACAATTGTATTAAACAGTAAAATATTAATGTCATACATCTACTGTATAAAAGGAGTAATTTAGATTTAAACTAATTTATAAACATGGTTGAAAAACAATAATAATTCTTTTTTTATAACTCCTTAGAAGCAGTGAAATAATAAAGAAAAAATTCAGCATATTAAATATTTTCTTTGACACGTTATGTCTAAAAAACTTTTCTGAGCATGTGCTATTTGCATACTAAAAAAAAAGGATGCCAAGACAATATGAACATGATTATTATTATTATTATCATACTAGTTTTTAAAAAAACTGCATTTATAAATGACTTACATTTCCCAAGAATAAAACTTCAGTCATTCAGTAAATAAAAATTTTAGCAAGAACTTTTCATTAGTCATACTTAAAACATAATGTCCATTAAATTATCAGTTCAAACGGCATTACAAAGCATAGTATGAGGTGTCGGTGTATCAGGTGCGCGCACATTTAAAAAAAACAAAACAAAACGTCGATCACAGGAGGAGAAAAAAAACAGTCTTCGCCAAGTTCAGTGAATGGCATACCTAGCGATGCACGAAAAAAAACCACTGTAGACTGCAGACATCCGAAATCAAAGTCAAAAATTTACGATAATCGGACGACTTTTCGCACAGTTCAGCATTAGTTGTAAGTTTCACGCGTAAAGCAAGGCAGGAAAACAGAACATAATCCATACTCCGACACAATAGTCTCCAAATAGTCATAGGGTGGTCGTCGTACAAACAATTCGTCGGAGGGTGGTGCGTAGTAAGATCATCGATAAGCCATATATGAATTGTGGAGACGATCGGAAACTCATCATTAATGAATAGCCAGTCCATCAAGGAGCTCCATGTTCCGTAAAAACGAAAGTTACAGCCGGTAGAAAATAACACTGTCAGGGCCGAAACGTTGACTGCGCTTTCAGCAGACCAGGGCTGCAATTGGAGAAGAGTCTTGATCGGGAAATTTGATTCCGCCATTTTGCTAAGCCACCACCAGAATAAATGCAACTTAAGTGCAAGGGTAGGCACCAATTTATGTAAAGAAGGTTATTTGGATGGGCTGTTTTAAAATTACTTAGTTGCGTTGTGACATGAATAAAACAGGTACGATATACACTTAGTTGCAATATAAAAAAGAGACGTTAAATACTTGAAACTATTTTATTAAACATATACTATTAAACATTATTATAACTGGCAGTGGTGGCTCAGCGAAAATAAAATGACGTCCTATATGGACAGTGAAATTAAGGTGGAATAATTTAAAAATTACGCCAGCACAGAATTACACATTGGCGAAAACAATAACTTGGCTGAGATTAATAGCGCCAATTCCAGAGCAACCCTAACAGTTAATCCAATAAAATTACAATGACATAATCGCGAGAAAATAATTTTAAAGTCGTCGCAGGGGAACAACTAAATAACTTACGCCAGCAGGATGCCAAGAGGAAACTCAAAAAGGCCGTTGATTTTGCAAACGGACGTAATATAATCTATTTTTAGCACACCGGTCTGAAGAGACGCAGAACAAAAAGAATAGTGCATACAGGGAAAAGTAAATATACAGATTAAAAGCCGAAATGGCTGAAAAATGAAAACAAAAGTGATTTAGAATTCTTGAATTTTGGATAGATTACATTAAAGAAAACCAAATTAAATGATTTTTAAATTAGATATGTGATCTTCATCACACTTGGCTCATTCACCGCTTCTTCTTCACCATAGCCTGCCACGATTGCTTGATTTGCGCACGCGCCATGTCGTTGACAGCTCCCTCTTGTGTCATTATTGCCAACGCTTCCCGTCTTAAGCCATAATTGTGATTATTGTAATTAGCTATTTTCTTGACATTTACGAAATCTATATTTATATTTTCCTTTAAGGCTAGGCGGGATAGAGCGGTACTTTGTCTATTGTATTTTATGTCGTTTATGTGTTCTTTAATTTTTCTTTTTGTAACCCCAATGTAGTATCCGGGAAGGCTGGAATCTCTATATGTGAAATTTATTTTATAAATACCTGCGGTTTCTAGAGGGTTAATCTTGTCTTTATCTGATCGGATTCTTTTAAAAATATTGCTATTGGGTTTAATTGGGATACGAAGGTTCATTTTACGTGCCCTGTTGGATATTTTTACAGCGAGACCGCAACAGTAGGGAATCGGATGAGTAAATGTGGATTTTTCTTTTTGTGCGTCGTTGATGATGTTAAGTTTTTTTCTTCTATTTCTGATTAGGCGTGGGATGATATTGCTGGGATAATTAGCTTCGCGCGCAAGTTGCTTTATGAATTGTATTTCTTCCTTTAGTAATTGTTGGTTGGAGCATATTTCCAGGGCTCTATTGATGTGTGAACGTAAGATTGATATTTTGTAGTTATATGTAGTTTTTGAGGAGTAATTGACTATTTTATTATTATTGGTAGGTTTACGATAAACGGTAGTTTCTATATTGTCTGGGGTGGTTCTAATTACTTTAACATCAAGGAAATTTAGGCTATTATTCTGCTCAAGTTCTATAGTAAATTGTGTATTTTCATCAAGTGAGTTAAGTTCGTCGAGGATATTATTTATGCTATTGTTATTTACTATTGCAAAAACATCATCAACGTAACAAAACCAGTATTTAATATGGGGGTGGAGGTTTGTATTGATTAAAGTTTCAAGGTTTCGCATTTTCCACTCTGCTATTATACCAGATATCGGGGAGCCCATAGGGACACCTTTATTCTGTTTGTAAAATTTATTATTGAATTGGAAGTAGGAGTTATTGAGGAGGGAATTATTTGTTGTAATATGTTTTTTAGGTATTTTTCAAGTAGGTAGGTAGGGCCTTCACATTTACTGACTATTAGGCGGAGGGATGGGGGATTTTTATGATCTTTATATTTTCCAAATATGCGTGGATCAAAAGAAGTAGGGCTATGTAATTGTTGTGGTTTGTTATTGGGCCAGCTTCCTTTATTTATGAGTTCTTTTAGGATATTGTTAATTTTGGTGGTGGGGTCCCTATTTAGTATATTGACATCTAGTTTATTGATGGTTTCTGTCATTTTGGTAATGTAATCGTCTTTATCTAAAATAACTATTTTTCCTGTTTTATCTGAACTAAGGCAGGTTATTGTTGGATTATCTCTCAGTTCTTTTAAACATTTTTTGTCTTCCTTGTCCCTCGTATTTTTCTTTTTTATTTTAGTAAGTTCTTTTTGAGTGAAAAGACGTAGTTCCTTTTTATTGTTGTCTGGTAATGGTTCTATTGCGGTCTCATAAGCAGCTATTGTGTCTTTTAAGTTTATGTTATCGTCAAGTATGAATTTTGGTCCGAGGTTTAGAGTGTCTTCTTGGTGTTTGTTTAATTTAAAGGAGGAGAGGTTTATGAATTGAGGATCGTCAGACTTCATTATTGTTTTGTTTGTACCATATTTATTAATCCAGAAGTTGAGCTTTTTCTTGTGTGTAGTTTGTAGTTTGTATTTTAGTTTCCGGCAGAAATATTCTGTTTTTTTGACAAGGTTTTCAAATGTATGATAGTTGGTATTTGCTTTTAAACATTCTTTAATTTCTTCTATTTTAGTGTTGAGCTGGTGTATGGTGGCATATTTGCTTCTTATAAGTTTTTTTAATAATTTGTATTCAAAAATTTTCATATCAAAACGGAAGGCATTGTTTATAAGTTTATTTCTTACTTGGAGACATTTAGGGATTATATTGAAGTACTGACAATCCTTTAGAAAAATTTTCTTATAATTAACTTTTTAACTATGGCATATAATACTGATGCGTTATATACAACCTTCAAAAAACTAAAAAAACGCCTAACCCATGAATTGGAATAGAAGAAATGAAAAGAAGAAATGAAAGAATGTTTAAAAGCAAATACCAACTATCATACATTTGAAAACCTTGTCAAAAAAAAACAGAATATTTCTGCCGGAAACTAAAATACAAACTACACACAAGAAAAAACTCAACTTCTGGATTAATAAATATGGTACAAACAAAACAATAATGAAGTCTGACGATCCTCAATTCATAAACCTCTCCTCCTTTAAATTAAACAAACACCAAGAAGACACTCTAAACCTCGGACCAAAATTCATACTTGACGATAACATAAACTTAAAAGACACAATAGCTGCTTATGAGACCGCAATAGAACCATTACCAGACAACAATAAAAAGGAACTACGTCTTTTCACTCAAAAAGAACTTACTAAAATAAAAAAGAAAAATACGAGGGACAAGGAAGACAAAAAATGTTTAAAAGAACTGAGAGATAATCCAACAATAACCTGCCTTAGTTCAGATAAAACAGGAAAAATAGTTATTTTAGATAAAGACGATTACATTACCAAAATGACAGAAACCATCAATAAACTAGATGTCAATATACTAAATAGGGACCCCACCACCAAAATTAACAATATCCTAAAAGAACTCATAAATAAAGGAAGCTGGCCCAATAACAAACCACAACAATTACATAGCCCTACTTCTTTTGATCCACGCATATTTGGAAAATATAAAGATCATAAAAATCCCCCATCCCTCCGCCTAATAGTCAGTAAATGTGAAGGCCCTACCTACCTACTTGAAAAATACCTAAAAAACATATTACAACAAATAATTCCCTCCTCAAACTCATCTCTAAATTCCACTACCGATTTTTTAAAAGAATTAAAAAACATACAATTCTCAGATTCTGTTAAAATGGTCAGCTTCGACGTCACCAACTTATATCCTTCCATAGACACAATAAGAGATGTACAATACAATAAGTAAAGAAATTGAGAACGCATTTAATACAGATATTTCAATAACCCTAAAAGCTGCCTTGTCCCTCATCCTCAATAACTCCTACTTCCAATTCAATAATAAATTTTACAAACAGAATAAAGGTGTCCCTATGGGCTCCCCGATATCTGGTATAATACCAGAGTGGAAAATGCGAAACCTTGAAACTTTAATCAATACAAACCTCCACCCCCATATTAAATACTGGTTTTGTTACGTTGATGATGTTTTTGCAATAGTAAATAACTATAGCATAAATAATATCCTCGACGAACTTAACTCACTTGATGAAAATATACAATTTACTATAGAACTTGAGCAGAATAATAGCCTAAATTTCCTTGATGTTAAAGTAATTAGAACCACCCCAGACAATATAGAAACTACCGTTTATCGTAAACCTACCAATAATAATAAAATAGTCAATTACTCCTCAAAAACTACATATAACTACAAAATATCAATCTTACGTTCACACATCAATAGAGCCCTGGAAATATGCTCCAACCAACAATTACTAAAGGAAGAAATACAATTCATAAAGCAACTTGCGCGCGAAGCTAATTATCCCAGCAATATCATCCCACGCCTAATCAGAAATAGAAGAAAGAAACTTAACATCATCAACGACGCACAAAAAGAAAAATCCACATTTACTCATCCGATTCCCTACTGTTGCGGTCTCGCTGTAAAAATATCCAACAGGGCACGTAAAATGAACCTTCGTATCCCAATTAAACCCAATAGCAATATTTTTAAAAGAATCCGATCAGATAAAGACAAGATTAACCCTGTAGAAACCGCAGGTATTTATAAAATAAATTTCACATATAGAGATTCCAACCTTCCCGGATACTACATTGGGGTTACAAAAAGAAAAATTAAAGATAGAATTAAAGAACACATAAACGACATAAAATACAATAGACAAAGTACCGCTCTATCCCGCCTAGCCTTAAAGGAAAATATAAATATAGATTTCGTAAATGTCAAGAAAATAGCTAATTACAATAATCACAATTATGGCTTAAGACGGGAAGCGTTGGAAATAATGACACAAGAGGGAGCTGTCAACGACATGGCGCATGCGCAAATCAAGCAATCGTTGCAGGCCATGGTGAAGAAGAAGCGGTGAACGAGCCAAGCAACTCAGTTCTGATGATGACAGCGGACTAGGCTGTCGAAAGCGCTCATGGTGCGTGTTTTCATCTTTTTACGGAAATTTTAGGGTTTTAATGTTTTTAACTAATTACTAAGGTATTTCCGTGTTCAATTTTTAACTGTTATAAATAATTTCTTAAATTTGAATGATAATTATGACAAAAGGAACTCTGTAGGTTGGTCTAAAGCTTTATCATCCAGAGGTGAAAAAACAGTTTTGCAACTTGCTTCAACAAGAAAATATTCAAGCATGGAAATTATGAAGCTAACTGGTTTCAGTATTTGTAGGAAACTATTTACAACACTGTTCGAAGGGCTGGTAATTTGCAGAAAGCAGAAAAACTTGTTAAACCCTCGTTATTACCCATACATAAAATGCAATGTTTATCATTAGCTCGAGAGACAATGATAAATGGTCTTATCATTGGTACTTAAATGGTCCTGATGTTTGTAGATATTACTGGTGCTATTTGCAAAACAAAATTTTTTCCAAACGGCTATTTTCAGACTGATTTTTTATCAAAACTTTTTTATGCATAGTTTGAATTTATGTAAAAAGGTATTGATAATTTCAATTTGAAAAAAAAAAGAAAAAAATTCTTAAATATGACATGTGGTAATATCTATGGTACCACCTTGCTTTACAGAACTGCCTGATTTTGCATTCTGCTTCCTGTGTAGTGAAGACAAGTGTAAGCATGAGCAAAAACAAGTCATGCCTTACAGTATTGTAACATGTTACATTCCCCCCCCCCCATATTGTAAATAGTTCCTTTATGTAATAAATATTTTCTTACATCAATTATACTCGCCTTTCCATATTCGTGCATGCATTGGATTAACTTGCCATTTTTTGTTTTCAGGTATGGGATATTGCTTTAAAAGATAGTTTAGATTACCATATGCAGACAATTGCATCGGTTTCAAAAGTTAAATGGAGGCCAAATAGAAAGTATCATGTTGCCAGTAGCTCTTTGGTGGTTGATTTTACTATAAATGTTTGGGATTACAGAAGGCCATATGTGCCATTTGCATCTTTTATGGAACATAAAGATGTTGTTACTGGTAAGTACTATCATGTAGATGACATTTAAGTAAAGAATGTTGCTTTTGGCTTGTTTATATTTTATTGACAAGTGGCTCAAAAAGTGTGACAATTTTATTTGTATGAATTTGTGGAAATGCAAACAATCATTTCAATTCTGAATTGCATTAATGCATGTATTTTTTTGTGATGTAGGATTTTCTTGGTGCACTCCCCATACTCTAGTAAGTACTAGTAAAGATTGTTGTCTTGTTCATCATGTCTTTGCTGCTGCTCATCGCCCTGCAGAAAGAGCAAACCCAGTTGGTTTGGACATAAATCCAATCGGAGACATGTCATATGCTTACAAAAGGATACACTTGCAAGCTGCTGCCCTTGCCAAAGAAGTTGCCTCTTCCAGTGTAAAAGTAACCAATTTTCCTGGTTCCAAGTTACCTGCATTTTTCAAGAAGTCAACTAGCAGCCAAGAAAAAACTAAAGTTGAATTAAGTGCCTTAAGTGTTTTAAAGAATGGTCATGAGGCAAGTCTGTCTTTATTCTGTCTGTGAATGCTTTTTTGTGTAATCTTGTATGCATGCTTAAGTCTTGGCCTTTAGATTAGTTTTAGTATTTTGATAATGTTAATGCATGTTTTATGTGAAGCTATAAAGTTCCTATATTTTTTCAATGTCTGCTTTTCATATCTAATGTTCCAATAAATGATGTAATTTTATTAGCTATTTTAAAGAATTAAAATCATCAACTTTTTTAAAACTTGAATTAATTGAACAGGTTAAGATTAAAGCAGAAAAACTGACAACTTAAAAAATCCATATCATTAAACATCAAAATGTAGACAGTTCTTTGAACTGTATTTAAAACAGTTTAATAGAGCTGTTTTTCATGCTCTAAAAAAAAAAAAAAGGCATTACCTTAATTCAGCATGAAAATAATCTGTTATGCACTGCTGCTTAGGGCAGACAGTTTTAATAAGTATTTCTGAGTTCATTATTGCCAAAAGTTCACTATAACCGGAGTTGAGTGTGTTATGAAAAGGGACTAGAAAAACATGCCAACTAGTTTGGTTGATTGTAAAAAGAATTTAACTGATTAGTGGTCAATGGCAAAATGAATCTAAATATTAGTTGTGGTTACATATTGTTGGTTAATTAGTAAGATGTTTCTGTTAAAAGTTAATATTAAATGACTAATATGTCCCGTATTGCCTAGAATGTGTAGGATTGAGAAGGGAGTGCTACAAACTTGCTCTAATTTAGGCTAAAATTAATATTCTGTGCATGGTGAAATAGTCAAAATTTGCAGTACATTTTGTTGAATGCAAATCTGTTAGATTGCTTCGTTTGGTTGTCAGTTTTGGAGACTTCCAAGATTTGTACATGGCCCTTGTAAAGTTTGCTTTTCTGTGAATGATTTATACAAATATAAAATTAGGTTCTATTTCATTAGCAAGGCCTTGATGGTTGCCAAGTTAAAAAATTGCTGTTACTTTATTAAGGAAAATCAAAAAATTCAAATGAGTATGAATTAAAAAATGCTTATTGAACGTTGTTAGTGAATGCTTTAAGGCTAGTGTTTGGAAGGCTTATGCCTTGGGCTCCAATAATGGGGCATGTACAAAAAATTTAACTTATATAAAAAGCTGCAGTACTGATTGGAACTGCTATTCTGAATTGGTTCATTTATTTTGGCTAAGTCCTTTTCATGGCAAAGACATTAAATAATTTATCAAGAATTGAATTCTACCTCTGTTAATAGTGCTAAATTGCATCTTTTTGACAAAAAAATTATTTATGAAAATGGACTATTGAGTGTTAGTTAATAAAATGATAATTTTTAATATGTAAGTACTGAAACTGCTTGTATCTTAACAACAGGCGTAACAAACATCTTATATTAATCTTAACAACAAGCCATTGAGAAGTCAACTCAGTTCAGTGCAATGTGGAATTTGCTTACTTTTTTACACTGATTTGTGGGAAGTTTTTTTGCATGCTGTGAAGTAGAATAAAATTTTCTCGTTTACTCCAGTGAGTGTTAATTTTTGGAAAATTTTATTATATGCAGTTTCTCCAAAAGTTGCTGTGCTTTACCGATTGTTCTATTAGTAAACATATGCTTGTGAACTGTGCATGGAATTTATTCTCATTTCTAGGAGAAAATGAATCATTGTTTTCAAGGTTTGATTGTTTAGTTTCTGACTGCTTATTTTATTATTTTTTAGTCATAAAAACTATTGCTAAAATATGTATAATTTTGTTGATTTTAATAAATGTTTGTCTGTTTTTTGCCTAACCTTCTTCATGCATGCATGGTTTAATTATTTGGAAAGCTATACTGGATATTCACATCTTGTTTTTATATCTTCATTAAATCTTTTTAATTAGTTTTGAGTGTTAATAGCACTTGTTAAAACAAGACAACTGCTGGAGAGTGATATTACTAAATATGTAACAAGGTATTTTCAGTTCTTTTAGCTTTAGTGAACATTCTGATTCTGTCTTATTTTAAACTGTGTAGTTTTGATTAAACTTTTATTGTTCTTTTATATCTATCTACTTACATAATATGCTAACGTATGCAGTACCAAAATCGACGATATTTCTACACTGCGAATAGCAACAGCATTGGTGCAATAACAATAACGTATGTGCAAAAATCCAAACTAACAGTTCGATGATGTCAAATGGAGCAAGCATATGTCACGCAGTAGCTAGATTACAAAATAACAATAATGGATACACAAAATGCAAGATCAACTTTTTCACTTCTTTAAAATATTGAATTTATAATACTTGGCATGTTTATCACACATAAGAAAAGTTGCCATGCAGTGGGCTAAAGCACATTTTAGCCCCATTTCATGCTTCTTTTATATTATTCTAAGTGAAGTGAAGATACGTATTAAATAATGCAACCATGCTATAAAAGCTTCAGTTTGCTAACTTTCGCACACTGATTTAACACTGATGTTATTAAACTAGAAAAGCACCCATTAGCAGGATACAGCATTTTCATAATCATTTTATGAATGAAAATGTCACCAATAATGTCTCTTCATACATTTTGCAATATTAGTATTTGGCATTGCTACCATGGCCAACATTAGCTTTTATGATGACACCCAAAATTTGTATGGTACCTATGTATTATCCCAGTGGTCTGCCGAGACGAGTGATTTTTTTGCCAAGATAAATGCCGGAGAAATTAAATTATTGATGGTTCTGAATATGACTGGCAACTGTTTACTGGCACATTTCATGAAAAAATATTTTTTTTTCGGGAATGACTGCTGGGATAATATGTAAGTACCACTTGTGGCAACCCTAATCCAAACAAATTTAATGGCAAATACTGTTAAAACAAAGAAACATGATTTTCATTGATATGAGTCCAATAATTAGGCTAACACTGCACTGAGTATAAAGAACAGTAAGGTATTGGTCGACGAAGCTGGCTGCCTCTGCATCTATTATATATATATTTATATAACTTAAAATTTTCATGAATGAATAAACAGTGAAAGTTAAATTTTTACTTTAACATAACAACGCATTTTATTTTCCAGCTTTTATCTATGAGTTGGTTTGTTGAAACTGCCAAAAGATACATTTTGCATGGGAAGCCACTGCCTGATCTGTGTGAACATAATGCCAATGTTGCTGCTCAACTAAAACGCCCACATGTTTCACAGACTTGGCTAATATTAAAATTGTTGTTTACTTCTGGTTCTATGCTCATGTCAGAGTACTCACACATGAGCTCCCAAGATAAAGGCTTGGAAGATAAAGGTATATTTATTGAAATAAAAAAAAATATATTATTTAAGACTTCTTACGTTGATTCAATTTTTATTTTTGATATTTTTGTTTCATTCACAAGTTTCATTTAAGATAAAGGATTGGAAGATACAGGTATATTTATTTAAATTTTAAAATATGCATGCTTAAAATATTTAAATTTCGGGGGGGGGGGGCAGCAGGGGTAAAATTTTGTTAACAAAACAATGATTTTTTGTTGCCTTTTTGTGAAAAATTCAGCCTTTTCACCAAAAATTTAGCCTTTTCCACCGTTTGTCTCCCCCCCCCAGAAGTTTTGGATCCCCTCCAAAATTTTTTTCTGGGTACGGCCCTGAATTGTGCATTTTTGTTATACTAGAAGCGTCTTGGGACCATCATACTTTGTATCATCTACACAAAAACGTCCTGAAGTTATTGCATTATTGCCCTTAAAAACTAAAAAGAAAAGCTACATTGAGAAAAGAAAAATATGATACTTATTAAATAGCGACACAAATGCTACAAACAGATTTATTTTCTAGATTATCGATTAATTATCGATTATCGTTCCAACCGGATACACTAATAAAATTTGAATATTTGTTACACGAATTTAGGGTTAAGAATCTAAACAACATAAATTTAAAAAATATTAACTTACAATTGATTTCTATGTGAGGGGGGACTCTGCAACCCTCAAACCCTCGTTTCATTTTAATGATAAAAATAGTCGTAAAACTAAAAAATAACAACAAAAAAGAATTAAAAAATGTTGTGAAAAAGATTAAAAACAGAATACACAGAATTCATTCCAGAAAAAGGTCAAATATATTTATTGCTAATTTTAGAGCAAAAAAAAAAAAAAAAAAAAAAAAATGTAGGATGTATATTGAAGCTTAGCCCTTTTGGCACACAATTTTTTTTTTTTTTTTTTAAGCCTCAACTGACATTGCAAACGCTTAATCAAGGTTAATTCCATTATTTTTAACACAGAGATAAACAATGGAGTTCTATAAAGTAGCACCTGCACGCGATATACTAATATGAACAACAGTAACAGATAAGTAAACTATACATCTAAAGAACGCCAAAGCATGCGGCTTAGTTCGCATTGATAGTTCAATCCGTGCACACGCAGTTCATATTTAATTCCCTACAGCACAAATTAGGAAGGGAGCCGGGAAGTTTCAGCGCACGCAAGACCAAGGAAAATAGAAGATGCGTGCACCCAGTATTTCTGTTGCCCAAGGCGTAGAAATGAAAGCTTTCATTGACATCAGGAAAGCCGCCTGAGCAGAGTCATCCGATTGGCCAAAATCCGTTAGCGAAAGTTTCTGTGGCTGGAGACAGACTCAAATAGTCGAAAAATCTTACGGCCAGCCAACTCTCGCCGACATCAGGTCGATTACCTGGTAGGAGTGCACTGATATCTTTCTACCCACTTACAAAACGTAAAATAAGATAGGGGTATTTAAAAATTAAAAAAAAAAAGAAAATTACATAAGATAGTACATTTTTAGCTGCAGATTTTATTTTCTTGAAAAAGAGGGGAAAAAGCGTAGTTCTCAACATGCGTTGCGTACAGCGTAGAAAAAGGCAGACCTGTAGATATACCCAAACTTAAAACACTAATTTAACTTTTTGCAATAAATGATGCTGTGTGTCCAAGAATGATTTTTTTTTCTTTTTTTTTAAAGAGCTGTTATCATACAGTGCCACCTACAAACATAAAATCATTGCTGAAGTGCCCAAGAAATTTTATTTTATATAATGTGAAATGATACCAGTGACCCACAGGCGATGCTCACAGCACACAAAGAAAATTTTTTGAGATCCACAGATGATGTTCATGGCAGTGAACATGTTCAATAAAGAACTAATATATATTAATGTATCATACAGGCACCCCCCCCCCCTTAAACAAAATATAATTTTAATGATTTCAAGTATATTTATATGTCTGAAAACATTTAATAAAATATCAAACATAAATTGCAAATAGCTTTCCAATAGTCTTTTTAATAGAAAATAAATAAATAAAATGTTTGTGATATTTTCTAAGAGAAAGGAAATAGCTAGGCCTCTAGAGGGAAATAAAACACTTGGACAGTAATTTGCAAAAGCTTCAGCACATCGTATAGTTTTTATGTTTGTAGTCAAACATCTTTTATATACATGTAGCTAAATTATTTTCAAAGTAATCAGTATGGCTTTATTTAATTTTTAAATGTTTCTATTATATAAAGATAACACACACAAAAATCTGGTGTATGTTAGTAAATTCATTTCTCTTTGTTATAGGCAAAATGTCATGACTTATTATTTTGGTAGTTAGTTTATTTGAAAAAGTCAAGGAAATTTTTTTTTTGGTCAGGGAATTTGGAGATGAAAACTGAGTTACAATCTTGTACCAAAGTTAAGATGATACAACAACCCATTGACAAAATTTCTCCTACTGTCTCTTCTTCTTCCTCTGATGCAAGTAATCATATATCCCATGTACATAATGGCCCTTTTATCTAGTAATCACAATAAATCAAGATGCAATTTTCAAAATCACAATTTTAAGTGCCTTTTACCCTGTTACAAAAGGAATTTCAACAGAAGGGGCTCATTGCAGTTTCATAAAGGTGCTTACAATAGGTTAAAAAAAATTACTTGAATGTTCATGCTAGGATTTAACAAGCATGGCCATATTCTAAACAGTGTTTTCAAATTCAAAAACTTTTTAAGAACTCTCAAAATTCCAGTTACAAAAGTAAGGTTTTTAATTTCAATGCTTTTCCAAACTCTTACAATAGAATTCTCTCTATCTGCCTTTCCGTTGAGTAATAGTAACTGCAGTTCTAATTTTTTAGTTTAGATTTTTTAGTGCTAGATGATGCTGGTGGCTCTAGCAAGCCATATCACATTTTCCATCATGAAGATTAAATAAAACCACAATCTTTTACTCCTTGCAACAAAATTTTTACTTTATAGTTTAATAAATAACAAAAATGTTTCATCACCTAATTCCATTACTGAAAGCATGCAAACTAATGAGATACAATTGTGATCACATGACTCAAATTGTGCCAGTTGACATAAAAATATAAAACAACAAAACAAAATTTGCACAACAGAATCTCCCAGTTCTGATTCATCCTGGTTCAACTGTAAACATACTGGACAATAAAGTTTCAAAAGAATGAAATATTATTAATTAACTATAAATACATATCAAGAACTGATTTTGTCTTTATATTTTAAGCCCCAGCAGTGGCTTTATATTTTGAACCCCAACATAGAACTTTACACTAGGAGAAGGAATGTGCCTGGTTCAAAACCAGGTCGCATCCGCCTACCTAACCGTTCAGAGTTTTCCTCTGAAATTTAGCTAAATACAGGTTAGGACCCCTTAGAAAGACCTCACGGAGGATACCCCACACCTCAGCCTAGATCCCAAGTGTAGGTAATTGTTTCTAATACCACAACATAACACTTTATTTTTGATTATCTGTAACGCTCATGAATTGCTGTAATGAGATCATAAGTTTGGTTGTAATGTGAGTAAGTTTTATTTATTTAGAAAGGGGAAGTTGTTGGATGTATACCATATTCAAGAGTTTAAAAATCTAGGTGTCTCTGTTTTAAAGAAAAATATTTGTGTTTCTTAACACCCATAACATTAAAGACTCTGCTTTATGTTCATTTCCTTTAACATGCCTTATAACTTCCACTCACTAGTCTATTTTTATCTTTCAGCCTTTGAGAGCTCATCTGAAAATTCATTTAAGCATCTTCGACTGAATAATGGTGGCAACTACAGAAGTCAGCACAACAGCAGTAAATCTGGCAGCCGCCATGTCAGTGGAGGTAGCCATGTCGCTGGAGAAAGAGGAGCTGGAGACCGTGGTGGTCCCATGGAGGAAGATTCTGATTCTGGCAACACTGAGCATGAAAACACAATAACCTACTTTGCCAGTGAGTTCGCTCAGAGTGATTTCTTTTTTGGTGATGGGGAAGCTGAGTTGTTTCGCATGCTTGACTATTCCCAGTTGTCGTCGCTCCCTGCTGACGAAGATTGGACTTTGCCCAGGGAGGCTTTTAATGTTCGTCATCGATTGGGTGATGGATCTCCACCACCTGAAATCACAAATATGTCAAGTTCACCCTTATGTCCCACTGAAGAGATATCGGATCATGAGTACGTGAATGAAGAGGAAGAACAAAATATAATGTTAGCTCTATATAATGCTCCAAGATTTCCACCATGGAATATCACACCTATTGTTGTTGACATGCTGCATTACTATGCAGAACAGGTAACTTTTTCCCTGTTGATTTGTACTCCATGAATCAGTGTATGCTATAACTCTTTCCAGCACTAGCATTTTATCATATTGTTTTGGTTTTGCTGATTCTTGAAGAATAATAGTTGAATTGGGAGTAATTAAGTTACCGGGTGTCACCTATTTTTGGCGACTTTTTTTTCTCGCCAAAACCCGCTAGTTGGCGCTTTTTTTTTGTCGCCAAATTTTTCACGTGTGAAACACCATTTTAGAATACGATAAAATAATACAACATGTTGAGCACTGTCAGGAAATACAAATTACTTTAACACATTAAAATTCCACAGATATTCCACTTAAAAAAAAGCAATAAAACAAAATACACCATCCATACTTAACACTAAAAATTGTCAGCAAATTCAGTAACAGGCAATTAAAAATGAGCAAACAGTAAACCACTTTTAACTAAAAAAATTTCAGAATGTTAAGCAATTTAGTTCTACAGCTACGTAAACTATGCAACCAGTGGACCGTTTTTAACTAAAAAAACCTCAGTGGATTCAGCAACCTAGTTGTACAGCTATGTAAACTATGCAACCAGTGGACCGTTTTTAACTAAAAAAACCTCAGTGGATTCAGCAACCTAGTTGTACAGCTATGTAAACTCGGCAACTAGTGGTCCGTTTTTAACTAAAAAAACCTCAGTGGATTCAGCAACCTAGTTGTACAGCTATGTAAACTCGGCAACCAGTGGTCTGTTTTTAACTAAAAAAACCTCAGTGGATTCACCAACCTAGTTGTACAGCTATGTAAACTAGGCAACCAGTAAACCGTTTTTAACTAAAAGAACAACAGTGAATTAAGCAACCTACTCTAGCTAATGTAAACTGGGCAAACACAGGCCCGTTTTCAACTCAAAACAACATCGGTGGATTAAATAACCTACTTATACACATTTACAATTCACATTGAAAACATTAAGCAATTGCAAAAATTCTTTAAAAAAAACACTTACCTTTATCTAAAGAAACTCCTGAAAAATATCCAAAACGCACAACAGCTAATAACATAACACGAAAACGCTTTCTTTTACTAACCAACCACAAAACCAGCATATACTAACCACACACCAAACAAATTTCCTCGTTTTAAAACCTCGGTTTACCAATTACAGTTAAATTGCCTTAACCAATCACAAAATCCCTTTACCAAACATCCTGGTATCGTTTAATGAACCCACCGAGCGTTTTTTCATCAAACTACAGCATCATCCAACACCTCAACTCAATCTACACAGGTTACAACAGACATCTGACTCTAAGGCACGGACTAAGAGGGTTCAGGACAATCATCCAAGCATTGCGAAAGAACTAAATGAAATTTGCCCAAAAGGTGGCGCTGGGAGTCGTACTCATTAATTTTTGGCGCATGCGTCGTCTGCTAGTAGCTGAAACGTAAACAAATATCAACGGAAGCACCCCGCGGGAGATACTTACGCCGTGTGTCGTCAGAGGGCGCCCGTGCCGTTAATTATTAAAAGGGGGTCGCATATTTTCCTTTCAGAGGCTGACGCAGTTTCGCCAGTCTGCCGCTTCCCGATGACCGTCCTAAAGCCTCTTAGTCCGTGCTCTAAGGCTAAAGTAAACAAACTTTCGACCAAACTCCAAGTTTGGCGACACATCGGCGCTTGGCGAGGACACCCGGTAACTGAATTATCCCCGTTGAATTTCTGACATCAGTTTAATAAGAGCTCATTCTAGGTAGGAAAAAGGGCAGGGTGCAAAGGTTTAAAAAAAAGGGCATTGTGTTTCTTAAAAAGGGCAGTACTTATCCTTGTTAAAAGCACTTCTAATTTGAAAAAAAAAAAAAAAAAAAAACTAAAAATTGAATAAAACAATGCTTTATTGATCAATAATAATTAATTTGTAATCTTTATTAATAAATTAATTACTAGTCTTTATCAAAAATTAGATAACATTAATTAAGTTGATAAAGCTAATTAATGTAAAAGAGTTAATTACTTTTTAAGTAACTTTTTTAATTGACTTATTAAAATAAATTATAAATAGTTAAGTTAATAAGATTATTTCTTTAAGATTTTTAAAGTTTTTTTTTTCTTTTATAACAAAAATAATCACCCAAACATACCTAACAGACAAGAAAATGCTTAATTAAGTTAACATTTTGCATAAGAAGATTTTAATTAAAGATTTATTTGATTGCCTCGTTAAGAATCATCAATAAAAGTTGAAGTGTTTCTCAATTTAGTGGCCATTTTTTCTGAACCGAAAATCAGGACGCTTCTAAACCGCTGAGTTGGGAGGGGCAAAAATTAATTCTGAACCCCCCTCTCCAAGAGTTTTTTTTTCTACACATAATTTGATTTTTTACTTTTATGAGAAAAAATGAGTTAAAAAAATATTGCAAATATACAAATAATATAGTCCTGTTATATAAACTTAGTTTTTAAATAATTTTATTGTTAATTTTTAGATAAATTTCCAAAATAGTTTGCTTTCTAACAATAATTATAGAATCAACCATCCGTTGATTATAGGTATTTATTAATACGTGTTATAAAACAATCATTTTCATCAATAAAAGAAAACCAGTGTTAAATAAAGTAACAAAAACTTTGTAAATAACACAATCATTTTCATATGAATTTATTCTCAATTTATTTTACATTTATTTATTTATTTTTCATAAAGCAGGACTTTGGTGGGATAGGAATAGAAAAGTGGAACATTTAGGGTTCTGTGTGGACAGCAGGGCATACAGGTAAAAATCAGGACTGTCCTGCCAAAAACAGAACGTCTGGTCACTTTAGTTAAAGTTGTTCTAAGCCTAAATTTTCATTTTTATTAATTTTTTTCACTTTTTAAGTTATTACATCTATAAAAATACTTCATCCAATTTTGCATCATTCACTTGTCTTTGTAAGAAGTAATTCAGTAGTACAAACAATTAAAATATTATAGTTAATGCATGAAAATATCAATCCGCAAGTGTGTGCTAGGTTCAATGGACCTGTCCACTGAAACAGACTTTCCCCAAGACACCCCTATTTTACAGAAGTGGTTTAAGTCCACAACAGCCTCGTCCAAGGTCACTCCCTTTATGTTGCTGCAGTTTTTTACCGGAAATTTCAAAGTCTCGCTTTTGTTCGGATAGGGTCTTTTAGACCCAGCAGGCCTGTTCGTGTTACTGTTCCCAATTCATTTGTGATAATACAGAAAACATCAAAGATGTCACGTTATTTATCATACAAGGATGAAATATGGGATGGTTGGGTGAAGAATCCCTTTAAGAAAATGATGAAGAAAGTGATAATGAAAATTTTAGTTCACATGATACCAATTCAGAATATGAAAAGGACAGTGGAGGAAATTGCTCATAACATTATTACTAAATTGCCTATTGGTTAGGCAAAAAATGCTCAAACTCCAAATGATTCACAGGAACTTTTGATAAGTGAAGGAATGCTGCAAAATGTTGTCAATTATACAAATATTTGTATTACCTCAATTTCTGATAAATTTCAAAGAGAGAGGGATAGCTGTTTGACAACTATCATGGAAATTCGAGCCTTTATAGGGCTTTTATATATATGTGGTGTTCATAAGTCATCTGTGTAAATGTGCGGGACTTATGGGCCACAGACGGAACTAGAATGGACATTTTTCATAAAGCCATGTCCTTATAAACATTTCTTTTTTTTATCAAGAAGTTTGCGTTTTGATGATGTTGGAACGCGTAATATTAGAAAAGAAACAGATAAACTTGTGCCGATAAGAGAATTTTTTGAAGATTTTGTAAATAACTGCCAGAAATATTACATGTTAGGAGAATATATAACAATCGATGAAAAACTTGAAGCATTTCGAGGAAGATGCTCTTTCAGGTAATATATACCCAACAAACCTGCAAAGGGGGTATGGGATAAAGTATGAGATAAAAGTTTTTGCATTGGTTGATTCAAGAACTTTTTACACTTGGAATTTAGAGATCTATGCAGGTTTGCAACCAGAAGGTCCAAATAACTTGAAAAATACACCTGACGAAATTGTAACAAGACTATGCGAAAAACTATATGGATCTGGTCAAAACATAGATAATTGGTATACTAGTTACAATCTGGCAAAAGATTTTCTAAGAAAAAAGCTAACTATTGTCGGTTAACTAAAGAGTTACCTGCCGAGTTTGTTTTTGGCAAGAACCGAGAGGTGCATTCGTCAGTTTTTGTTTCCAAAAAGATACAACTTTAGTATTGTATGTTCCAAAGAAGATCCAACGTGCCAACTTATTGTCCACTATGCATCATGATGATGCAATCGATGCTAAAACAGAGGAGCACAAGAAGCCTGAAATTGTGACATTTTAGAATCACACGAAAGGTGCTGTAGACATGGTGGATGAAATGTCAGCGTCATATTCGCCATCCAGAATTTCTAAAACGTGGCCTTTGGCAGTTTTTTTTTTTTTCTATTCTGAATACCGCCACAATAAATGCAAGGATTCTCCTTTTGTCTTCTAAAAGTCCTCCAATTCAATACAAAAACAGATGTCTCTATCTAAAACATCTTAGGTTAAGCCTCATAGAAGAATAACTAAAATTTTGGGCTTCTCTGCCTTGTATTTCAGAAGAACTAAAAGCCAAATTTAATGATGATCCCAAAAATATTGATGGTCAACCACTTCAAAAAAAGAAAAAAATGGAAACAAAAAGAAGGTGCAGTATTTTCCCACCTGAAAAAGACAGAAAGATGAAAATGCACTGCGAGAAATGCAAAAAGTACTTACATGTAGAGCACATGATCACGCTTTGTTCTATGTGCTGCTAATGTTTATTGTTCAATATTTTCTCAATGATACTTATTTATAACCAAGACATTTCAAAAGAAATAATAAAGAATAATTACAGAGTAAAGGTATGCTTTTAATTTTTTATTATTAGTAGTATACAATAGGTTTTCAGTTTCCTTTGACAAATTTTATTTTTGTCAAAATATAAATGAAGATTAAAAATTTTACCAGGCAAATTTTTATGATAATGTTATGAAACTTTATTGGCACAAATCTAACTATTTTCCCCCAAAATTTAGAATTTTTTCTTGAAAATCATGTAGCCGGGTCTTTTGGACCCATCGCGCGTGTGCTCGCATAATGCAAAGTAGTGCGCATGATCCCGGGTTAATAACACTTCTGTTCAAAATAACCATATAATGGTATAAATATCTATTCTAGTTATTCAATATATGTTCCACTACAAATTTCAGTTATTTATTAAACTTTTTGAAAATGGACAATAGCCAAAATTTTTTTCATATTATCATGCGGCCATTATAAGTATTCTGTTGATTTTAACAATCAGTTGGTCACCTATATAAATAGCACAAAGAAAGAAAAATGTTTTGACAATAAATTTCTAATTTTTGAACAAATTAAGATGTCTTTTTAAAATTTGGACTCTGAATCAATTTTTGCATTTAAACGTGGTCCCCAAAATTTCAAACAAATCAGTCCTTTAATAAAAAAATTATAGATGACTGAATTTTTACACAGTTGATTTCCATCCCCCTTCTCATCACAGAGACAAACCTTGCACTCTTCTACTAGACAGGGTTTTAAAAAAAAGAGTCTAGTTTAGAATGAGCTCTGAGTTTAATAAAACATCAATAACTTTTCTGTAAAATATCTGTCACATCTGAAAAATGTGCATAGCTTTTTGTCACTCTTATCATTTTGCAAATCTCATTATCATCTGGTGAATAGGAGTAAGAAAAAATTGACTAATGATCCTGAATTCAGCATCATAAGTGCTACAATTATGAGAATGTCTAGCCATTGTGTGAGAAAGGATTAAAAAGAAAAAAAATATTAAATACAAACAATATATTGAGTTTTAATTATTGAAGTATTGTTTGATGTATATTTTTTATTTTATAAATTTTCTATTTTATCAAGAACTAGTGCATTTGATTTTATGAGCAATTTAACATATTTATTTTGGAATATGTTAATTATTCATTAAGCAGCAATACATTTGCAAATAAGATTGTGTTGGAGAGTCTTTTATAATCAATATGCTTGCCTTGATTTATTTTTCTTGTTATCTTATTAGGGTATGTAATGAATCATTATTTACTTGTAAAGTTTTGATTTCTTCTGTATAGGGAGATGTTCAGATGTCAGTATCTGTTTTACTTGTTCTTGGTGAAAAAATTAGATGCAATGTTGATGAAACAGTACAAGAGAATTGGTTTCATTCATATTTAGGTAAATATTTAATTTATGTAATAAGATATATTAAGATTTTTATCATCTCCCAAGATAATCTGGCCATATTTTTTTCTTGTATTTTTTGTGGTTTCTATCATTTATGCTTTTCCTTTCCCCATTACACCATTTCTTCCTTTTTTATATGCTACAGTAATCAGCTATAAAAAGATTTTTATTTTCAATTTATTGAATCTTTTTTTTAAAATGCTGTAGAGCATGGATATTTTGTGGTATACTTTTCCATTAACAGGGCATGACATAATTTGTAGTGAAGTTAAAATATTGACACCGGTCATTGTGAAACTAAATTATTTTATCTTTATTCCTAAATAAGCAATACTTAACATAAAATAGACAAGAAGTTGATAGTTTCACCCATACAAATGCACATGTAATAAAATGCATCTATGTCCAAGATGAGGGTGGGGTCGGGATGTAGAGATAAACTTTTCCCAAATCTTTGTTTTTGTAGTAGCCTTAACTTTAAATATCCTTTCAAGTTTGTTTTAAATTTTTAGCCAGAAGGCAGCATTTTTAGGATTCTTATCACTCTTTTAAGATGCTGCTATGTCAGATCCTTTAATTCAGTGTTTCCCAACCTCTAGTCCATACACATATGTCTGTTTGCGAGACTTTACTTCCATTCCATGTATATAAAATTTATTTTAAAATAATCAGCTACAAATGTCATTCTAACTAAAAATTATCCTAATACACTTAACTCTGAAATATTTGACCCATCCAATTTAACAACCCTCTAATGAAGTTCTGATTGTTTTCCCAATAGCTTTTTTTAACTTTCAATTTAATGACCATCTGATTAACCATCCTATTTGCCGAAGGTCCCATAAGGTCGTTAAATTGTGAGTTGACTGTATATAGTTATACTGATCACTGACTCTCCCTCTGTCACAATTCCGGTTATACTACTCCAAAAGATCAAAAAATGTAATAAAATCCACACTGTTGGTGCAAGAGAGGCTTAATTATGTAAAAACCCACCTAACACAGACCTATTGGGTAAGGTATGGACCAACATCGGCAGTACCATTTTGATGTCGGCATTGGGATGATGATAATTGAGTGGTGTCGACTCTGTGCCGGTAAAATGAGTTGGCGTAGGCAAAGGAAAGTTGATTTTGGTCATGCAACAGTCTGATAGCGGCTAGTCTTTTAGGGTTAACATGAGATTTCGGCGATGTACTGCACCAAACGTCAAAACCGATATCTGTCCAGAAGTGTCATTTCTAAACTGAATAATATAAAACCAGCAAACAGTACATGTATATTGTTATAGTAATACTTTTTGATTTATGCTTTCAATATTTACTATTTATAATGTTTTGAGCCTGTAATAGACAAGTCCTTTGAATAAGTAAGTAAAGGTATATAATAAGTAAAGGTATGAGTCATGTATCCCCAGTCTTAAAAAAAATGGTTAGAAAACTATCACCTACTTTAATGTATACTCCACACAGTATTAAAAAAAAAAAGAAAAATGTTCATTACACTTTCAAAATGGCTTGTTTTATGTCAGCTGTTTGAGAATTTTCATCCTTTTCAAAAAATGGTCACAGGACTAATACATTAGTCAGGAGACTCGACTGATATATAATACATATCTCCCAGCAAACACACACAGGTTCTCTGAATGTCTGTTAATGTTCAGAAAACGTCTTCTGAATGTTAATAGAGTGTTGCTGTTGCTTGAAGTGTTGCTGTTGCTTGAAAGCATTAAGCAGTCTTTGAAAGATTTGCCGTTAAAAAATGTCTTTCAGCTATCAATGGATGATGGAGTTATGAAGTAGTATTAAGTGTTTTTGGGGAATTTTCAATATATGTGTGTTCATGAAACCATGAGATTAAATTAGGTTATAAGAAAATAGAAATAATGACAAAAAAATCTCAAAAGTATGTATGCTCATTGTGCCCTTAAATGTCCTTGAATTTTTTCTCTGAGAAAGAGTGGCCACCCTGCCATTCCGTTCAAAGGAAAAACTGTTTCTGCTACTGACTCTACTACGATTATTAATACAGTATTATATAATGTAAAAGCGGAATGACATTTTGCTCTCCCCAACGGTTCGTGTCTATTTTGTACTTTCTGCTGAAATGTGATTGTTAGCTTTGAATAGACAAAATAACTAAATATTCGTTCGCCAAGCCCGCCGAGAGGGGGGGAACGGGAGGCAATTGCTCGGGCCTGAGCCTTAGGAGAGCCCATGCCTGGAGGACATATAGTTATGAATTTTGAATATTGCAAATATGTAACTCTAAGGCCTTCTCACAATTGATAACAACCCAGAGTTCAGACAAACACTTTATTATATATAATCGCACACAAAACGCTTTACCAGGTTGAAAATGTAGTTTAGTTTGCATAACACTAATAGAAGATATCAAAATCCCTGGAACATCAGATTAAACTTTCAAAAAGTGTAAAAATAGATAATGCCATCCTCACAAATACAATTTTGTAGAGAGCACGTGCAACACATAATCCCGGGAGAACGGAAGTCACTTGCAAATACATATATCGTCATATAGATACAAATGATGTGAGTATTTTCTGTGGTTACATGAATAACATGAGTAATTACTGTGGTTACAAATGTATTGATAAAGAAGGTAACTCTGCTTTACACAGAAAAGACAACTTTAGCCAACACCAATGAAATTTAATGCCGCAAACCCGTTTCGGTAAATACGACTTACCATCATCAGTGCACTGATGTTGATAAGTCGACTTACCAAAATCGATCTACGACATTACATCTTGTTGGTGTTTGCTAATGTTTTTCTTTCTGCCATATTCATTTGGTTACAAATTTTATAATAACCGTGCTTTAGTTTTCAAATAGCAAGTACTCAATATTAAAAAAAGACTTAATTTGACGAAAGTTTTATCATGTAAAAGGTTTTGCCTGCAGTATATTAAAGTGCACTAATTCTAAAATGCTTAAAATACTTTTCTGGATAAAAAAAATGTAATATTTATTTATTTATTTTTTTTTTTTTTTGAGGGGGGGGGCACATTGTAAATGCCTAAATGCCTGCCCTGGGGCCAGGAAATCCTGCCCGCCTGGAAAAATTATGCCATAGACAAGGTTTTCATGATTTATACTAGAAGTTTTGCACAAAAACTGTAATGAAATTCATACCATTAGACCAATCAGCTAGCAAATTTGCACAAATATGCTAAAAAATATAGGGGGAAAATATGCTGCTTTAAAAATCTAAATATCCACCTGTTTGCTTTAATACAATAAAACAGTTCATTTGAAAAAGCTTCTCAAAATTTTCCAGATTATCATTTGCATGTACAGCCTCGATTTTAGAATTAAATTAACAACTTAATTGGCAACAATATTACTTTAACTGTGATAATAAAAATAGAATGTGAAATTATTTATTTTAGCTTGACAAGATTAAATGTATTGAGTGTAGGCATTTTTTGTCGAATATTTTTTTTAGTGCCCATTGTAATTGGGCTTTATCTCCTACTATTTGTATAAGGCCTGATTTAATAAATATAATGTATATGTTAATATAATATTTATTATTTCTACCTGATGGTTGTCTGAGAAATATTTTTCTTGTGTTTTCCAGTCAACATATGTAAAAGGTTACGATAAATAAAAAATATGTAAGAAATCAGTTTGAACATTTTGGGTTTCTTGCCTGTGTGGATGGTGGAGCCTTTTGCAGCTGAGAAAAGGTGGACTTTTTATACCACCAGAGACATTTGTACTCTTTTTATTATTATTTATGTGTGTTTTTTTACAAAGCTCTTAACTAATTTAAATCTTAAAACATCAGTTTTTTTACTATTCTTATTTATTTAGATCTCCTAAGTCGTTTTCAATTGTGGAACATTTCAAATGAAGTGATTGCACTGAGCTGTCTTCCAGCCATCAACTCATTAAATCAACAGTCTACTATTGTACATTCTTTGTGTGGAAAATGTAATAAAATGATGAGTGGAGTGGGGTGGTTTTGTGATGGATGCAAACATATATCTGTTTGTAGTATGTGGTAAGAAAAATTCTTTGTAATATATATATATTTTTAGTATTTTCATATTTTCTTGTTTCATTTTAGTATTTTCATATTTTCTTGTTTCATTTTAGTATTTTCATATTTTCTTGTTTCATTTTAGTATTTTCATATTTTCTTGTATCATGTAATACTTCCTGGAAGTGTTTATGATTTTATCTGCTATGGTTTGCTTGTGCAATCGTAATCCCAAAAATAAAGGTTTCCT
Organism: Cheiracanthium punctorium; assembly: GCA_038373885.1. Classification (NCBI taxonomy): domain Eukaryota; kingdom Metazoa; phylum Arthropoda; class Arachnida; order Araneae; family Cheiracanthiidae; genus Cheiracanthium; species Cheiracanthium punctorium. The sequence continues at coordinate 1,036,791 of JAWZYV010013819.1, forward strand.
ATTTTAGAAAATTCCCTTTTCTACTCTTGATTACAATATCCCCCCCCCCTCCTCCCAAATTTGTCAAGCTATTCCTAAAGATTAACTGAATTAAAAATGCAATTTCAATAAACATTACATTTGCTAATCATACATATTACTAAACTTATTTAACTGAACTGTTTCGTACTTTGATGTTCAGTACAATCCCACTAAAGCCCAGACCACATATAGGGTTATTCCACAGTAACTCATGCTACATTTTTTAAAAAATCACATTTTCAAACAAGGTGTAATAATAAAAAAATGCATTTATTTTCTGTCAACAAAATTCATATTCATTACAAATTGCTTAATTTTTTCAATTAATCATTAAAAATCTTAATTAATTTTGTGAAATATTAATTAAAATTGCTTGGTGTCAAAAGTGTATTTCTGCTGAAATTCTACTTCTTAAGTGCTATATACTTTAAGTAGTTTGCATTTACCTTTCTTATCCTAAACTATCATTTAGTTTTGTATGAGATATTTTATAAAATTGGTTACTGAATTCAAATATTTTAAGTGTGACAGCTCATGCTACAATATACATGAATGAGTTTTAAGAATGACTACAAAAGGAAAATAAAATTTAATTTTGAGATTAATTAGCATTTACAGGTACTTAGATTGGTGTATTTTGCTCACAATAACTATGAAAAACAATTAACATCATTCAAACACTTTTCCTTATTGAAGTCACAGTACTAGCGGCTTCTGATCTGTTTCACAGTTGCATCCTATAAAATCAGACTAATGTAGTCAAACATGATGTTGGATTCATTTTCATCTGGTTTAAAAATAGTTCTAGTCTTGTTCTCAGGGTTGGCAAGTTTTTGCCATAGGTGGGAAAAACTGTGTAAAGAACCTGGTAACAACACCCTGGTAAAAAAAGAATTCTGTCTTTGTAACCAGCAAGTTGTGGCCTAACAGCTTTAAAATTGTTAAATGTAGTTTTCAGTCCTGTAAGCTTAATTTTCAAATATTACATTCTGATATTCTGTTTTCTCTAAATTCCCTAGTAAGGGGCCCTTTTTCATCTCTAGCCGAGGGCCCCCTAAAGGAGCCAGTACGGACTATAAGCTACATTCCCCCCTCCTGCAATCCATGAATTTTACTTTGTGAGCATCGTCATTATCTAATTTTTTTTTCTGTGTGAGCTTTTAAAAGTTATAGGCTCAGACTTGTGAGGATAAAAAATATCCCATAAAAGTATACAAGTGATGTAATTATACTAACAATTAACCTATTTTTATGTTAACTTGATCAGTTACTACAATGCATGATATTTATTCAAATAACAACTGAATTCACTTTCTATGTTTTATGCAAAGAAACAACAAAACTGGGTGCTATCTTTTAAAAACTTTTCTTATAGTTAAAACAGCTAAAAACCGAAAAGAATATTGAATTTTAAAGCAAGTGATTTATTACATTTGCAAGGATAACATAGCCATGTTTGGTAACTCATGCTACTTGTGCTAGACACTGAAATCATTTAGGAATAATATATATATATATATATATATATATATATATATATAATTACTTTAATTCTAACCATTTATTTTATTATTTTTATAAACTTTATGAGTGTATTTATCAGAAACAATCAGAAAATATAATTTTAAAATTTACAAAATTACAAAAACAACATATCTTTTTGCTGAAATTTAATGCTGCAGTGAACAAAATCTTCTGATGTCTGACTTTGAAGTGTGATGTTGTCACTATAATATCACTTTTCTTTGGTTAATAATTAATGTAATTTACCTCCACCCAGAACGTTTTAGTAATTTAAGATCTTTCTAGTTAAAAATTTAAATAACCACTGTGTAATTTCTTACTTTTGGGGGGCTGTTAATTATTTATTTTGTTTTGGCAGTGTAAAGTTTTCCCTTTTGTTTACTTTTTTTGTGATTAAATTTTCTCTTCACCGGCCGTTTTTTGCCTTCAGGGTGTTTAAAATTTGAAGGGTTGCTGTCTGTTCAACCGAATCAAAGACAAGATTTGATAAAAACTCTATTTTTCTAAACATTTGCCTGAAAATACAACATCTCTAAATTACACTTACAGAACATGTGTTACACTTGTAACTAAATGAGCTGGATGCCAAAAAAGGTAAGCTTTTAATATTTTTAAGACCCCTTGCCTTTAGGAAAAAAAATTGATACTTAACAATTAACCATGGCAACTTGCCATAACACCTACAAACCCTTGCAGGAGAGCTGCTAGTCACAGACCGTCCCGATCTGAACTGAAAAACAAGAAGAAGTGAGGAGATACGAAACTTCCCGAGCTTATATACTAAGCTACATACCTAGCAGCCAATCAAAACGCGACACGCAAAATGCGTCAAAAGATTTGCATATGTTGACGGACATTTAATTCTAGCTCAAGCAAAATTTGCATACACAAAATATCGTAATCGTTCGCAAGTGCGAACGAGCAAAAAAACTACTGAATGCCAAATTACAGGCAAACGAGGAACACCTCAACTTTGAGTTTTACGCGACACATCCAGTCATTTTGTAAACAATACCATGCAAGTACGCATTCAGGGAGAGAGGAAGAAACCGGGATGTTTCCAGGTTATACACTTAAAATTAAGCTGAGTATTTTGAGTTATATTTTAAAACTAAAGCTATTATACTTTTTAAGTAGTTTTAGGAGAAGGGAAAAGTTTAATTTTTACGAAAACGGAACTATTTTTAAAATGCTTATGAAATTTAATAATTACGATTTAATATTTAGTTTAAGCAGAGTTAAGTCTATTTTAAAAGACACATTTAAAATACATGAAACATCCAACAATGTCCCCCTTTCTTCCTCTATCCAAAAATGTGGTTACAATATTTAACCAATGTATCATTACTGACAGTTTTTGTCAGTAGATCAGCCACATTCCATTTACCTGGAACTTTTAAAAGTTTAAAAAGTCCATCTAAAAGAAAATTCTTCACAAAATGATATCTAATACTTATATGTTTATTCCTAGAGTTTTCTATGTTATTTTTAGTGTAGTAGATTGCACTTTCAGAGTCAGAAAACATTAAGGGTGTTTCAAAATCTAATTTCAATATTTTACTGCTTTCTTCATAAATATTTTGTAACCAAATAAGTTCTTTTGCCGTTTCTGAAATGGCTATGTATTCAGCCTCCATTGTCGATAATGCGACACACTTCTGCTTTCGGGTGTTCCAACAGATAGGGATATTTTTAAAGAACATTATGTAACCCGAAAATGACCGTCTGTCATCGCAGTCGGAGGCCCACGAAGCATCAGCAAAAGCGCTTAAATGTTTCGAGGTGTCTAAAGTCATTGAAATACAGTAATCGCTAGTTGAAATAACATAGTTCAATACTTGACATAAGAGTTTCCAATGAGCTAATGTTGGATGGGAATTATACTGCGCTAACAAGGTAACTGAAAAAAGAATGTCTGGTCTTGATCGGGTTGCGAGAAAAAGCAATGATCCGATCAGGTTTCGATAAGGAAATTTTCCTTCAACAGATGGTTCACCTTCATTATGTTTAATAACTTGACCTTGAGGTATTGGCAATTTAGTTTTTACAAAATGGATATCTCTAAATTTTTCTTTTAAGCGTTCAATATAAGATTTTTGATATAGCTTCCATTTATTGTTAAAATATGAAAATTCAATACCAAGGACTTTCCTAATTGGACCTAAATTATTAATTTCAAAATGTGCTTTTAACAGATTTACTACTTTAGCCATCTCAGAATCAGACTTTGAAAAAACTATTAAATCATCAACATAGACTAAAATGATAGTTTTACAATTTAGAAAATACACACAATTTGTGTTTAAAAAGTTAGAAAATCCTAAAGTTTTTAAAGTGGATTCCAATTCTGAATGCCACTGTCTGCCGGCTTGATGCAAGCCATATAAGGCCTTTTTTAATTTTAATACATGAGACTCTGAATTAACATCTACAGGACATTCAAAATTTTTGGGTATCTCCATGAAAGTTTCTTCATTTAGCTCACCATAAAGATATGCACATTTAACATCAATATGCTTATGAACCCATTTCATGGAGATAACCAAAAGTGTTATAAAAAAATAAATCAATTCAAAATGCACCACAGGTGAAAAAACATCATGGTAGTCAATACCAGCTTTTTGCTTGAAACCTTGCGCTACTAAGCGCGCTTTAAATTTACAAAAATTTCTATGGTCCTTTTTCAACTTATAAACCCAACGACAGCCGATTACCTTTCTGTCCGAGGGACGAGGGACAATGCTGTATACATCACGAGTCCTCAAGGTAGTCAACTCGTCGGCCATGGCTCTGCTCCATTGGGTGGCTGCTGGCGACTGGAGGGCTTCCTCATAGGATGAAGGCTCGTCGATGACAGCATGGAATGTCTCAGCATCCCGGAACTCTTCTTGATCAGTCTCGGAATCGTCCGCTCTAGCTGGTTCATCAGCGAGGTTGTCATCTTCGGGGGTAACTTCAGATTCAGGAATGTGCTTAAAATTGAAGAAATTTGCATCAAAAATTATGTCGTTCTTTTCGCAGTACTCGCGAACATCTGCCAGGCTTCTGAGCCTTTTGGGATAACCAGGTGCAAAATAATAGATATCATGTCGACCTTTGGTCTTTCCAGACCTCCGTCTGTGCTCTTCACGTTTCCAGGATATGTTGCGGCAATGCTGACGTTGATTCCCAGTGCTCTCTTCTACATCTTCCTTTTGAACAACATAAGGTAAAGAGGGACTTACCACCAGGTTCGTTCGACGATAGCCTTTGATTAACTCGTTGAACTTCACGTGTTTTGTTTCTTCGATGCACACAGACTTCGGCAAGGCAGGCATCCAGATGCGATATCCTTTGGTGTAGCGTGCATACCCGATCAGTACACCAGTCTCTGCTTTGGGATCCAGTTTATCCCTTTTACTTTTATTGATGTATACGTAAGCTAAACTTCCTATTACCTTGAGATGTCTGACAGAACACTTTCTCTTGAAAAATAAGGTATAGGGGACCTGGTTGCCTATGCTTCGATGAGGAAATCTGTTATACAGGTAGATGAAGGTTTGGGCAAGTTCAGCCCACAAACCTTTCGGAAGTTCTGCGTCTATTCTTATGGCTCTAACACCCTCTGCCATGGTTCGGTTGAGGCGTTCTGCAACGCCGTTCATTTCCGGTGAGTATGGGTTAGTACGCTGCGCCAGAATACCATTCTCCTGCAGGAACGTGTCGAATTCTTTGGAACAAAACTCCATGCCCCGATCAGATCGTACCTTCTTGATCTGTCTTTCCATCTGTCTTTCAATTCGAACTTTAAATTTTTTAAAGGTCTCAAAACAGTCACTTTTCTTCCTAAGTGGAAATACCCAGGCATATCTCGAGTAGTCATCTACCACTGTGAGAAGGTATCTTGCATTACCATATGAAGGGCCGACTGTGCTGCCCCAAACATCCAAATGTAGCAAATCCAAAGGATTTTTAGACTGACGCTTCTTCACAGTTTTGAAACTTGCTCTTGTCAATTTAGCCTGCACACATGGCTCGCACTGCTGAAGATCACCACTGAGCTTTTCAAGCCCATACACCAGATTCTTCGTCTTCATCAATTTTAAAGCTTTGACGTTCTGATGTCCTAATCTCTTGTGCCACATTATCATATGGTTCCGTATCTTCAGAGGCTTCTCTGTGATGACGTGTGCACTGGCAGCTGAATTCTCAGGCTCCACATTGGATTCCAGGACATACAGGCTTCCTATTAATGGAGCAACAGCTATGACGTGTCCATCCGGGTCAGATATGGAGCATTGAGATTTCTGAAAACTTACGCTGTGGCCAAGCTTGTCAATTTGGCTGACAGATATCAGGTTCTTTTTCAACGAAGGACCCCAGAAAACTTTTGACAGTTCCAACGATTTAGTCTTGCCCTTAACAGTCAGATGCAGGGTAACAGAACCAAAACCTTTTGCTTTTACTTCGGCATTTCCAATTCCACGTATCTTCATATCACACTCTGTGAAATTAGTCAACAAAAACTTTTCAGAAAGAAAATGGTTTGATGATCCAGAGTCTACTATCCACTTCAAAATTTTGGTGGAGTGACTTAAAAAATTTGTCGCTTCGTCAGAAATTTCAGCAAACGAGCAATTTTTCCCTTTACCTTTCTTCTGATTCCCGCAATTTGGTGAAATATGACCTATCTGTCCACACTTAAAACATTTGCGGGTTTCTTTTATCTGTCGGTTTGGTCTCGATGTCTGGCTCTGTAATTTAGGCTTACTTTTTCTTGACAGCATCACACTGGCTCTTTGGGGATCTAATACCATTTCTTCAGGAGTCATCTTTAAATACTTGAGACGATCGTATTCCGCCAGTAGTTGTTCGCGAACTTTAGTCGAGGTAAAGTCTTTATCATTTAACATATAAAGTTGTTGACACACGTTATTATATTCCGGGGGGAGGTTCATCAGCATCTGGTACGCCACCTCATCATCGTCAATTCTTTTACCAACAGCCGTTAAACGGTCTGTAGCTTGAGTCAGTCGTCCCAAATAAACAGCCATGGATTCGCCGGTTTCATACTTCACACGCATAAATTCTGCACGCAGGTGAGCAATCCTTGCTCGACTAGCCGGCTCAAAAGCTTGCTTAAGGGCGTCCCACATTTGTTTGGGATCGGACAACCCCATGATTAGACTTTGTTGTGCAGGTTCAATCCCCATGGCTATCGTAGACACTGCCTTTTGCTTTCGTCTGAGGAAGGGTAGCAACTGCGGGTCCCCCTCGACTTTAGGAATTCCAGGTTCATCCTTAGTCGTAGCTGGAGAGATAACGGGAGAAACTTCGGTCCCGTCAATAAACCCATATAGGCCCTCATGACATAGCAGCATCTCCATGCTATATGACCACTGCCGATAATTTTCCCCATTTAATTTTGGAAAGGAAAAAACTGAACCTACCAACGGAATTCCAGCCATGTTTAAAATTTTGTTTTTTTTCTTAAACTTTAAGGGCCTGCCAAGAGTCAGACTTATATAGTCAAAAAGTGACAAATAGTGTCAAAAAGATTACTTAGTAGTAAAAAGTTTGGCTTTACCTAACAAAAGGTTTCTAGCCGAATGAAACCTTTGAAATCCGTAAACTCAATTAGAACTACAGCTATAATTGATTTAAGGGTTTCAAAAGGGAAATTTTTTTTTTTTTTTTTTTTAAATTTCAAAATTTTTTTTAAATATAACCCCCATTATCTTCAAACATTTAGAAAATACGACGATCCTTCACAATCCCCATAAGTTAAACTTTTAAAATCTAGAAAGATCGATCAAGGCTAAGGCGATAATGAAATTTCCAGGTTTCAAAAGAGCGATTTTCAAAATTTGCATTTAAGTTTTTATAACCAATTCCAATCTCATCGTTAATTCAGCCGAACAGAAGCAACAGAGGTGGTAAACCACGCTCTGCTACCATTTTGAAGGGTTGCTGTCTGTTCAACCGAATCAAAGACAAGATTTGATAAAAACATTTACTTTATTTTTCTAAACATTTGCCTGAAAATACAACATCTCTAAATTACACTTACAGAACATGTGTTACACTTGTAACTAAATGAGCTGGATGCCAAAAGGTAGCTTTAATTTTTAAGACCCCTTGCCTTTAGGAAAAAAAATTGATACTTAACAATTAACCATGGCAACTTGCCATAACACCTACAAACCCTTGCAGGAGAGCTGCTAGTCACAGACCGTCCCGATCTGAACTGAAAAACAAGAAGAAGTGAGGAGATACGAAACTTCCCGAGCTTATATACTAAGCTACATACCTAGCAGCCAATCAAAACGCGACACGCAAAATGCGTCAAAAGATTTGCATATGTTGACGGACATTTAATTCTAGCTCAAGCAAAATTTGCATACGCAAAATATCGTAATCGTTCGCAAGTGCGAACGAGCAAAAAAACTACTGAATGCCAAATTACAGGCAAACGAGGAACACCTCAACTTTGAGTTTTACGCGACACATCCAGTCATTTTGTAAACAATACCATGCAAGTACGCATTCAGGGAGAGAGGAAGAAACCGGGATGTTTCCAGGTTATACAATTAAAATTAAGCTGAGTATTTTGAGTTATATTTTAAAACTAAAGCTATTATACTTTTTAAGTAGTTTTAGGAGAAGGGAAAAGTTTAATTTTTACGAAAACGGAACTATTTTTAAAATGCTTATGAAATTTAATAATTACGATTTAATATTTAGTTTAAGCAGAGTTAAGTCTATTTTAAAAGACACATTTAAAATACATGAAACATCCAACAAAATTAATGTTCACCTTTTAATTGCCGTTCTGTGGGTAATCAGCACTTTAAAATATAGTGGCTATACTTCATATCTCCCTTTTCATTAGTTGTTTTGATGGGATTTTTTTTATTTTAAATTAATTTTCGTAACTTCCCGTAATCCTGCTTTTCCTTTTTTTATTACTTTACTTCTCCGGTTAGGCATCTTCCTGTGAATTTTCAATAATTTTTTTCATCTTTTAAGTTTTGCTTACAATTTCATGCTATTGCATCATTTTCTGTGCCTGTTGCATCAGATCTCAGAAAGGACGCTATCTTTCCCGCGCTTTTACTCCGAAATTGTTCTAGAAGCTTCTTTTTCCCCCCTCTTGCGGTCCAGATCGGACTATCCCGGAATGACTTTAGGTGCACTCTCTGCTCTGATTGGCTGAGGGTAGCGGTTCCGGAGTGAGGAGGAGAGGCAAGCGCGCGATTTTTGGGCAGTTTGCAGCTTGAACGTCCTGACTAGGTGGTGGTGTTTTTTTTTTTAGCTCTTGAGAGCTCACGTTCAGCCCAGCCTTGGGTTGATTTGACAAATCGTGTAGGATGACCTGATTACTGAAGGAAGACCCCTAGACACCCAAGTTGACGTGATCTGCCCCACCGTGTAGAGATAGCCATGAATTACTGTTAGACTACTGGCCGCTGAATGCGCACCAAGCACGACAGATAAAGGAGCCCGGATGAGATGACCTGCTAGGCCGACGCACGTTCCAGCCCCCGGCGACTGTGTCGCTGATTAGCACATGGCCCTCCGTGCTCCCACCTAATCGCCAAGCCGCCAGCGCCCATGATAATGGTGAGATCATTCCGTACTTTTCAATCTCTTGATATAATGTGAGTCCGTGAGTGGCGCCAATAGATGGGCATCTGCAATGTGGGCCTAGCCCTGAGACTCCGGACTGACTAGAAGATTTTGATCCTTCTTTTTCTACCATGATCAATGTGAATTGCGGCAACTCATGCTGTCTCTAAATGGTGGACTTCGCGTCATCTGCCCCCCCCCTTTTTTATTTTTTTATTTTTATTGTTAAGATGTAATTTTCTTTTCTTTTTAAGCCTATTTTTTTTGTTTAAATTTCTTTTGACCATCGGTCTTCCTGTAAAATTATAAAATAGGGATTAAATGTATTTTGTTGAAATGTACCATTCTGTAAAGTGTTAATTCCCATACAAGAGTAGCATCTAAGCTAAAATTTTGTAAATTGTGTACTGAATTTCAAGCAAAACATGATTTTCTACTGAATTTAAATTTTTGGTTAGCAACCATGGGTAGCCAGGGGTTTTAAACTTTTTTTTTTTGCCAACATATATGAGTGCTACCTGATCACTTTTGCAGCACTGGAGCAGGTGTTAATTTGATCAAAATCTTTTGTAATTGTTTTAATTAAGCTGTGAGTTGTGCCATAGAAATGTGTGTAAATTTTCACCTTTTATTTCACGGTTCATTGTTAATTGCTGCTGAGACTTGCTTAAATTGTTAAAGTGTTCATTGTGCTGCATATTAAGTTTAAATTTTTTTTTTTCTTGATCTAATATGTTAATTGGTTAAATAAAATGTTTCAATCCCATCCATTGGTTCTCTTTACTTTGACAACGATCAACACTAAGGGCGGCAAGAGAAAAATCCTGGGTTATTGTCATCATTCAAAACAACGCATTACTGATTTGTTTTCCTTTTTTTTTGCTGTGAAATTTAATTGTGGTGTTCCAAATAGGAACAACACTACAGAAGAATTGCCATTCTAATAAAAAGAAACTTTTACAAAAAATAAACTGCTGCCAACACAGCTACAAAACTTTAAAATAATTTCTCACACAACTTATGAAAAATATAAAAATATTTTTTTTAACGGTCATGTCCATTTTCATATAGAATTGCCTTATATGCTTTTGGAGGATTTGGAAGCATAATATCAATTTATTGCATTTTTATTATGAGAGGAAGTTTTTCTTTATGTCAAAAATTATGTTTTGGTTTATGCCAGATTCTCCTTTACTGTGATTTTCCTACAGAATTATATCCCATAACAGTCAATTAATCTTACTTCCTTTTCATATTGTGTATTTCTGACTGCCCTGATTTATTTATTTATTATTATTATTATTATTTGTATGGTGATAAGACAGTAACTACCTGTCAGAGTTATACCTGTACACTTGTGGATGCAATTTGTCTATCCCCTTAATCTAGCAGCATGTTCTTTGTTGAAAACAGTGCATATAATATTTATAGATAGTAATTCCGGTACATTACAATTTATGGGCAATGATTGCTTGATATTCATTTTAATAAATTCTCTGTCGGATAAGCTATCTATATAAATAAAATTATACTTTATCTGTAAAATACCTGAAATTAGAATTTTTGCTTGTTTGCATGTTTATCTGTTTCAAACAACTAGAAAATCAAAATAATTGCAAAAAATAAATCAATAAAAGTATTTCTGTCTGTGATGCTTTTGTTTTTTTCTTTGTACAGTATGTGAAATTTGATTTCATCATAAGTAATCAATGAACTTATGATGAAATCAAAAATGGGGGGGTCAAGTTTTTTTAAAGAAAATTAATTGAATTTGAGATTTTGTGAAAACTTTTTCAAAAGGTGTAAATTAATGTTCTCACATCACATAAAAAATACTGAAGCAAATGAAATGAAAATTTATTATCATGATAGATTGTCACTTAAACTGTAATGGGAGAAATTTTGAATAGAATTCGGTATTTTATGAAAATCAATTTAAAATGTATAAATTATTGTTCACACATCACACAAAAACTGCTGAAACAAATTACTTAAATTTAGTATCATAATAAGTGGTTACTTAACTTAAACCATTGGCATGCAATTTTCCCCCAAAAACAACTCAATGGAAGGAAATTTGGTATAATTATAAATGGTTTGTTAGTTAAATTATAGGCATACAAATTTTTAATAGATTCAGAAGTTTCTTGAATCTCAAAAACCCCTCAAGGGAATAAAATGGAATTTGATAACAGGATAGATAGTAACTCAAGCAGTAATTGCCAAATTTAAAACAGAATATATATATACAGGGTGTCCCAAAAAGGTGGTAATGGGTTTTAATTCTTTATCCATTAGAAATAAGTGGACAGTGTTAATTTTAAAAATGTTCAAAATAAGGTCGGAATGTAGTATTTTGCTACTACTGCCGTGAAAATTAGTTTAGCTAGGTTAAAATTTAGATTACAAATTAAACAAGCTACCAAAACAGAATTAAGATTTGTCCATGCGTTGTGACTGTTGAAGTAGATAAATAACCCAATGATCTCAGCCTTGCCTGAAGTGTGTGTTAGAAGTGTGGTAAAATAAACACAGAGACATTGCATTAGATCACCAAAATACAAATTTTATTCAACAATAACAGGGGTAAACAACTAGTGGCCTCACGACATCAGCATTTAGAAATAAAAGTAAGTAAAACACAGCGCAGGGGTATTACGGCGCGTGGTAGTAATGCTCAAAAAACAAAAAATTTAGAGTGCTTTAATTTCCCATTATCAGCCCTTGTAAATTGAAAAGTAAAAAAAAAAATAAAAAGGAAATGCTTAATTAAAATTGTCATGACAAAAGTAGCTCGATTGGATCCAAAATTTAAGTTAAAAGGCTCTGCTGCAGCATAAAAAAAATTTATCCTATCAAAAAAGAAAAGAAAAATTTGGGCAAACAAGTCCCCACCTTCCCCAAGCCACACAGGGCATCTAATAAAAATCCCTCACAAAATTCTTAACTGTTACTTGAAACCCCACTTTTACATTCCAACAGATGAGCTTAAATAGTTAACAAAATCAATAAAAAAAAAGGAACTTTGCAATTTTGACACCAAAGGGTGCAGCAAATTCACTGATATGCAGAACAACTCAAACAAGTAATTACAGAGATTAGCATTGACAAAGCAAGTAAATAAAACAGATTTTATGACCCTCCAAAATTAACTAGGTAAGAAAAAAAAACACAGAATCAACAATTATCATTTAACAAAAAAAATTTAAACATGGCATTACTGGTAAGTTATGCCACTGGTTACTACTTGAAGAGAAGAGACATTTAGCTTTACAATCTTGTTTTAAATCCCCCCCCCCCTCATTTAACGTAACAAGTTCCTGGAAAAAAAACGATAGTTCTAGCACGGTTTGAAGCATGATGACGCTGTGATCCAGCTTATCGTGGAGACTTTGTAGCATAAGGATGATAGAGGAAAAAGAATCAGAGCGATCTCACCCACGGATCCAATGGCAGGCCTGGTCTCGGTGTTTCAGGGAATTGACGGTCGGACGCTGGTGGCTCCCGGAGCCGGCATCTTGGTCTCTCCTTGGAAGGGAACCCGGACTTTCGGCCGGCACAATCAGGCGTCGGAGATCTCGCGATCCACTCGGAGCATTCTATGTAGCACTAGCGGCTCCCGGTCTGGGGGATGATGAACACAGTGCAGGCAATTGAAACGGGACGTCGAAACTGGTAATTGATCTCCGTCGAAACAGGGTGTGGGGGCCTTAAGCCCAATTCAACATCAAAAAGGAGGGGAAGCATATTGGCGGTGACGGTGACGCATCGGCAAGGTGGCCAAATAGAGGCAGACGGCCAAAAACCCGAACATGTTACAAATGTTGTAGGGTGATCATTGAGTAGCTGGCCCTCTGGCCTACGTGCTAGCAATCACATAATGATCTTGTTGTAAGGGGCGACAAAAATGCCGAGCTAGGCCTCTAATGCCGAGGTGATACCGGTAAAGTCACGTCCTAGCAGCACCACGACAGCTCTCAGAATGACGCTTTCTGCCCCATGCGTGAGGAGCTTCGCCGAGATGCCGACCCCGGGGACCAATCAGAGTGTGCCATCTCAGCCGGGAAACTTCGAGAACATTTGATTGTCGGGGGAAGGAAGAGAGGAAAGAAAAAAAATGGCGGCCAGCGACTACTACACGCGGGAAAGAAACGAACTTGGCCGAGAAGAAATGCAGGCAAGAACAGCCATCTTGAAATGGGGAAAAAAAAAACTTAATTGATCAAAAAGGCATTAAAAACGTTATTAAATTTCCTAAAATTTTAGCGGGAGATAGCTAATCGTCCGAGACAACCCTGGGTAAAATTTGGAGTAAAAATTTAAATTAGAAGAGAGTAAAAATAATTAAAAACCGGACATGAACAAGAGATATTGCAAGAAATGAGTTAGGCTATTGAAGAGAGAGGGAAACTTAATAGTCAGCAGAAAATCGACAGAATTTACAAGATAATTAAATTTACACCTCCGGAGACAGGGCAAACAAAGGCAGAATTAAATTAAAGAAAAGGTAATTATTTAGAAAGTCCCAAAAAAAAAAAAAGGGGGTAATTAATAGTAATTTAAAAAGACAAGCTATTGAGTTATAGAAGAAGAGTCACCCAGACCATTATATCTCCTGACAAAAGGTATTTAAATTAAACTTCCAAGTTAATTACAAGCATTAGAGAATAAATAATTAATGGTTAAAACAATTAAAATAAAAATTACTGCATTTGATTTGTAAAAACATTATCCCCCAAAAACAATACAACAGGAAATGGCTCAGTTAAAAGAAAATTCCTCTCATTAATTTTCAAAAAGTTGCATATTTTAAATTTATATACCCCTGTACAAATACATTCCCAATTAGTAAAATGTGCCCCATACACTAATGAGGTGATGTACCAAGTTTGAGTCTTTCATCATACAACGTCACAGAGATAGCTTTAAAGAAAGATGATTAGGGACTAAACATGATTTTGAATATGCATGTTTGTTTATTGTATAGAAAAGTATAAGAAAAGGTTTTCTTTCGTAATTTCTGTACCACCCATGAAATGCCATTATTCAACATGATTCTTTCCCTTCAAGATCCTGTGAAAAGTGGTTAAGTCAGAGTTATATTTATATTCATATTTCTGACACTTTTTAAGGTATAATTCTCAAATTTTGTGAGTCACCGCATTTTTGTATGGGGATCGTATACAAATATAAAAAGTGTAACATTTTGGAATTATCAAGATAATTTTTTTCTTAGTCTTATTTCCGAACTTTTGAACATTTTTTCAATTTACACTGCCCACATATCGCTTATAGAGAAGGAATTGAAGCCTGTTACCACCTTTTTGGGACACCCTGTATTTATAGGTATATCTTAGGCATATTAGCGGGGCCCTATGTTAAGGGTTTGTAGTGAATGAAATGACATTTGGTAACATGATAGTTGGATGTTCAACTTAAAGAATAGACCTATGTTCCTTTTAATCAATATTTCTTTTAATAGCTGATAATTTACTTTTTGTTTTACTTTTGTAAGGTTTTGTCTATACTTTCTTAAAATTCTCAATAAAAGAATCTGATGAGGATACCACATAACTTCCTTGCACGTCTATTTAAAAAAAAAAAAAATTCCGCACACTTCAATTAAACTTATTTTGTTTGAAACAGATAAAAGAAACTGTAACAATACGAAGGTTTAGCAATAGTTAGCCTAATACTTCTGATATTGTCAAACTGGGTTCAATTTGGAAGATTTGTTTTTGACACTTAATTGGCAATATTTTGCCAAAAACCGACAAGCTTCAGATAGTTTGCGAGATTATGGGGATAGCCAAAGGATAAATGGAACACAGACTTTCAGTGAATTGAATGTATCCATACACCATAATATATTTAAAGTCATTTTGGTGACCCTGTAAGTAAACTACCCAGTCGATTGCAATCAAAAAAGAGATGCACAATTAGATGTTACAGTAGTTCTAAATACAAAATTTCAACATACTACAGTTAAAAGTTTTAGAGTTATGCAAAATACAAAATTCTTTGTGGTGCCAAATTTGGCAATATTTTGGGCATGGACCGAACAATGACTGACTACAGACATAATATACTGAAGATGCCCATAGACATTAATGTATTGAAATTCTTTTGGATGGTCCTGTAAATAAACTCTCCAGTAGCTTGGAACCAAAAATCGAGATGCACAACTAGACGTTACAACAATCTAATATATGAACTTTCAACATTTTATGACTAATAGTTTTTGAGATATTAGAGTTAAATACATTCACATGCACGTAATTTTTGAGGGAGGCACGTGACCGTGGTTGGGCCATTACCTAACTATGGTAGGACGGTACTGGACTTGAAATGGATGAATGTCTCTAAAACTGTCATTGACTGCAATATGTTGAAATTATTTTGAGAGTTCCTGTAGAAGAACTAAAGTGATAAAGACACTATTTTCAATGGAGAGATTCATTTTGTAACCCTTAACAACGTATATCACTTCTGAATCATTTCAAAAAATAGCCTAATACCTCTAAAATACGCTTTAATGAATTTCTGCCCAAAGAGCGTAATGTATTAAAGTCTTTTGGGCGGCCCTGTAACTATACTATCCAGTTGATTGGGACCAAAAGGGGAGGTGCACAACTAGTTGTTATCATAATCCTAAATATAAAGTTTGAACATTTTATGACCAATAGTTTTTGAGATATGCGAGTTACATACATACATACAAATGTACATACCTACAGATTTACAGGAAAAACTGGTCAAAATGGACTTGCGGTCGATCAAAATGGGTTGTACATGCATTTATATGAATGTACACAGCATGCGTACGATGAGATGCTTCTCAAAATTTATTAAAAGTAAATTTAGAGGTAGTCAAAATCATGTTTTTTTTTTTTTTTCCCCCCGTCAAAATCTGGTTACTGATATTTTTTGCGATCGCATTACTTCCTTATACAGTGGAGAGCCAGAAATCCGCACAGCTTGGGACTAAGGCTTGTGCGGATTTTAGGATTTTGTGGATTTTGGGCCCATAAAAGATAAATAATTACATTTCTGATTTTTAAAATGTAGAATACAATTACAATGAAATAAAAACACTGTCAAAAGTATTTCATTTATATTTTCAAATTAAATTAAAAAACACAGGAGAAAAAAAGAAAAAAAAATACATGATGACTAGAAAAGCAAATTGTTTCAAAATTTCCTTTTCTAATTTTGGAAATATGTTCTATGGTTATTTTTAAAAAAAATATTATTTTTTCTATTTTCAGCTTCTTTCTTTTATTTATATATTTTTGCAAATTGTATATTATTCATAAGTCTTGTTTTGTTGAAGAAATTTGCTGTACTAAAAACTTAAGGTATTCTTATCCTAACTTTTATCAAATGGATTTTATTATTATTACCCAAGTTTTCATCATCATCATCATCATCAGAATCATATTTATCTGGATTCAAGACACTTTTGAACAATTTCATCACTGGCGAATGACTGCGAATTTCATTATTTACATCAGAGAAGGTGTGCGGATTTCGGATGTTTGCGGATTTTAGGTCGGCGGTTTTTTGGTTCTCAACTTTACTTAGTGCAAAGAAGTAAAAATGGCAGTGAGTTTTAAATATTGCATAAAGCACCTCATAGTCCAATGGTCAGTGTAAGGTATTATTTCAGCCAAATGGTTTGTTATTGATTTTAATAATCTATTTATTTCTTAATAGCCATCAAATTGTGCGAGGTGTTTTCGTGTGGTGCCAAGGCTGTGCTCATGGAGGACATCTTATGCACCTGAAGGAGTGGTTCAGAGAAAATCGCCACTGCCCCACTGGATGCGGCCATATATGTGAATTTTCATGATTTAATATATTTTCCTCATTAAATCGTAACTTATATTTTAAAAGTCATGTATCTTCATCATCATAACAAGTATATTTTTGGATAAATATATTATTTTAGAGTTTGAAAAAATGAAACATTTTACTGTTATTGTGTGATCTTAAATAAACAAACATATAGTTTGGAAATTTTGGAGTAATAATTTTCTAATGTTATAAAATAGACTGTGTACTTAATTAAATGCATTAGTTCTTACCTCCTGTTGAATTTGAAAATTTTAGTATTCTTCTCATGAATAAATTGTATGCTGTGCTCATAAATTGTTCCTATAATTGTTTTATACCTGTAATGCTTTTTTTTTTTTTTAACAGGGTAATTTTGTTTTTCTATTTTCTTTCAGTTGTACTTACTTTAATGTACATATATATTTCTTTAAAATATGGCCATATATATATTTGTTTGTGTGTGTGTGTGTGTGTGTTTGTGTGTGTGTGTAATTGAAAAAGTAAAAATTTTGTGCAAATACACTCTCTCTAATCTCCACAGATTAGAATCAAGTTTTGTGCTTATTGTAGAATTTGCAAATTATAAATAAATCCTTTGACACTCATATTTTGAATACATTGTAGAAATGTTCTGTCAATAATGTATCTATAACTAGATAAGAATAAAACAGAACTGGTTATAATACTAGAGAATACAATCCCAATCCCACACAAATGTTTGTGGCACTAGTCTTTGTGGATTAAGAAAGTAATCTCACAGGATTGAAATTAAAAAATAAATTATTTTTAATGTAATTTTGCACTGCCTTCCCTATTATCAATTGACCAAAAATGTTGCATATTTATGGATCTTATATTATGTATATAATATTACAGCCAACAATGCACAAGTCAACCATAAAAAATTTTGATTTTAGATTTTAATCTTTTTAATTATCCACCAATCGGAGTCTTGATAAAATGCTATAATCTAATTTTTTTTCTAACTTCCCAATCTCCAATTGAGCTGAAATATTACATATTAATGTAGCTTAGTAAATAGTCATGAATCAGTTATAACATTTTAATTCACTCTTTAAAAAAATTAAAACCTAAACTTAATTTTTTATAACTGATTCATGATTATTCACTAAGCTACATTAATATATAATATTTAGAGGTATGACATTTTAGCAAATAAAAAACAGAAACTTCACAGGAAGAAATTTTGAAATTTTGCTAAAATTTGCATAAACTACTTCTAAAACATTTTTATATGCTTAAAATTTATATTCAATGTTAATTAAAAGCTACATTATTGTAATTTCAACATTTGACTGTTTTAGTGTCGTTCTTCTGTCCGTAGTGACGACATTATAATTACTAGAGAAGTGTCTTATGTGTTCTGAATTTATGCCATTATTTGGACTCCAAATTCTCTGTAAAAAAGCAAAGGTTGGGAACAGCATTTATTAGCTCACAGCATGTCCTTAACATTAGGATCTTAAAGTGCTCTGAAGATAGGAAATTTTGAAAAGCTTTCGAGCAATATAATTTAAGGTGGTCATACTTGCAGCCACAGATGAGCAAAATAATTAGTCAGTGCTAAAAAAGGTTTCATTTGTTGTATTTGATTTCATGTGCAAAGAAAGTTTATTGAAAACTTTTCAGATGCAGTTTTTGACATAGTGTTTAGATCGAATTCACTGACTTTGTTGTTCAAGAGTTGCTTTCAAATCTTCTAATTTGTTCCACAAATGGTGAGCCAATGAGAAACCCAAATCTTCTAATTTGGTATTAATTTCATTGATTTTTGGCTCAGCTCAGATATGAAACTTATTTAATTCTTGAGTTTATGTTGAAAAGATTCTTTAATTTAATTTTCTTTCTTTCTTTTAAGATATATTTTGCACCTATTCACAAAAATAAGAAATTTTTGTATAAATTCATGCCTATTCACGAATTTCTAATAATTTGCATTTATTCGCAATTATAACAATTTCGCTTAAATATGCATCTATTTCGTATAAATGAAAATTCCGTACCTTTAATAATATTTCAGCTCAGTTGGAGATTAGGAAGTTAGAATTAAAAAAAAAAAAAAAAATCAAGCTTTTATGAAGAATAATGGAGGCAGATAGAAAGAAACTAGCGGCAGTGGAAACAGATGACCTAAAAAGTTTATGCAGGTTACTGAATAAGAAATGAAAGAATCAAAGAAATGATGAAAATAAAGAGAACAGTTTTAGATATCTGAAAAAAAGAAAAGGTATTTAATTTGGTTTGGCCATGTTAAAAAAGTGGGTGAAGAGAAACTACCTGAAATTACATTTAATTATGGATCAAACAGAAAACAAAAAAATAGGAAGGCCTCAGAAGAAATAGGCACACGACCTCAAAAAACAATGTGGGACAGTAATCTGTTGAAGGAAAGGACCCTGGACAGGAAAAAGTGGAGTAGTTTAATGTAAATTCGTTGGAAGGCAATACATGATGGCAAGAACCGAGCTTATATATATATAAATTCTTGCGTTTGATTGATTATTCTACTAAAATTAAATAAAGAATCAATTCATTGCACATATCTTTCTTGCGTTCTTTTTTCAAAAACCAAGAAAGTACTGTAAGTATGTTAGTGTGTCTACAATTTTCATGTTTCTATAAATTATTAGATTTACATAAAATTAAATAAATGTTAAAATCTCTTTTTATTATTTCTCTCTGTAATCAGTTGTTTAATTCAAAGATTGAAGGAAATGCTTATCTGAAATTTGTGATGCCATGATCCCTGTCCTATGTTACAGTGGAATTAGTAAATCGCATGAAACAAAAAACAGTGCGTGATTGCATTCTGTAATTGTCAGCACACTAGAAAAGTGTAATGAAAATGTGGATGATGATATCGAAATCAAAAACAGGAGATTAAAGATGAAGAATAGGAACCTGTGATGTCTTTAAAATGTGAACTTCAAGTAGCTATACAGAAATGCTTATCTCTCTCAGGGTTTCGTACAAAGAAAACAAAAGGGGGGGGGGAGAGAAAGAGAAATAGACTATCATTGTTAATGGAATGAGTCTCTTAGAAAAGGATGAATCGCATGGTAGCGTATTTGAAGCTGTGTTGATTACTCATTGACTATAAATCCAGTAAAGATAGAATCACAAAGAGCCGTTTTGTCAAGTATTTTTTTTTTAATTCACTAATAAAAATGGATCAACTAGGAAAATATTCGTTAAACTCACTGTCCATTTTACATTTTCCCCTCTTTAGCAACAAAGAAATAACTATATTATTATGAATTTTATAACTTTAATTAATTTTTCAAATTTTAGCATTGTCTTAATTCTTAAGATTAAACTTCATATACTTAAAATCTATTATTTTTTTCATACTTTTTTTGTGTTGGCAGTTTTTAAATGAATTCTTAGCCGAATGAAATGTCAATCCGACTGCATTGCTATATCCGTGCTATCAATAAATCCTAAAATCCCATGTAACGAAAAATAGTTCCGGATTAGATTCCTTTATATAATACATTAATTATTTTGTTGTAAATTTGGGAAAATTATATGAAACAGAATTTAATACCATACTTGTTAGTATTGCCTATATCTTGAGGATAGGCAATCTTGTGCTTACAGACCTGTGTTTGTGTCTATAACAGGTATTTCTTTTGAGAGACGAAAACACATTCTGAAAATATGTGTGTTCTCATGGCTTGTCATACATCAGTGTATGAGTTTCCAACAAATGGTTATTTTAATTACAGTAAAAGCTCAACTATCCGGAAAGCACGGGAAGCGCCGAATACCGGATAAGTGAAAATTCTGGATAGTTGAGCTTGTAAAAAAAAAAGATAGAAACATTCGCCGGCAAAACCAGATAGGGAGGGGAGAGGGGCATTATGCATGTGCATACTGCTTAATTTTTATTTATGCAGTTTTGCAACAGTTTTAATTGAATTTATGCTAATGTATGTTTATATTGCAAAGACGTTACAAGACTTTTATTATAATATGTCTTTGCATTCTTGGGAAGATTTAATAATAAAGTAATAACACCTGCTGATTTTCAAAGATTAAAAGCTTTACACTAAGAGAGTGATAAAATAATAATAATAAATCCAGTGTTATTTCCTGTCCTCCCCCCCCCCCCCCCTTCTCTTCAGTTTCTGTTCAGAGATAACATAGTCAAATCATTCAAATGCCTAAGCCAGAAAGTAGGTCACGAATCACTACATTTAAATAATCTTCTGTGCTTGCAGACGCAACAGTGAAATGTTGTGTTTTTGTATTTTGTAATCCTTTAGGCTGTTTTTCTTTCGTATTTTTAAACACACCATTGTAATTTATGGAAATTTTAGTATTCTCTGGTAATTGGAAATTTGCACCTATTGCCACCGTACTGTTATGACAGCTGGAGAGGAGGGGTCACTGTACTAATCAATCTTTTGAGAAGACACAAAAAAGAAAGAGGGAAGCTGAAAATTTTCCGGTTACTTGGATGCCGGATAATCGAGCTTTTACTGTATTATTAAAATTATGATGCTTCACAGGACCTGTTATTTTGTTTGTTTTATCTTTCTAAATGCAAAAGTTTCATTAATCTTCTGTGAAGAAAAAGTAATAAATGCATGGCTAAATGTAGACATTTGTGGATTATATGGTTTCAGATTAGAGGGAGTGTTCTGTATTATTTTTCTAATTAAATCAATAAAATGGCAACAATGCAAAACTGATTTTATTGGTATTAAATGTGCATCCCCACAGAGTAATATTTTAAAAAGTGGAATTCTTGATTACAGTTTAGTTTCTACAATTTCCCTTTGTATTCTAATGTAGTAGCTTAAATACTATAAAGATAAATTTACTAGTTTTTGGTGTCATAATTTTTGAAGTTGTAAATATTTTTTTCTTTAGCTTTTGCAAGCATTAAAAAAAAAAATCATTTTTTTTTCAAATTACATGTTTTTGTATAGCGAATGTTACTGAGCTTTAAAATTGACTTTTTTTTTACCTTTTATCTTGCATAATTTTTACAAAGTACTAATTAATTTTAATATTGCCTGTTAATTACATGTATTAACAAAAGATTTGTAAATTAATCAAGGTGTGTGCTAACATAAACTAAATTAATTCATTTGAAATACTGAAAATCACAGTGAAAGCTACAAATTCAATCAATCCAGACAGCACAGCAAACTTGCAGCAAGCTTCATTTATCAAGTCAATAAGCTTGAATTAAGCTTGAAAATTCCAAGCGTATAAGCTTGATGCAAGCTTGAATCAAGTGTTCTAGTTTACACTTGCCCAGCTTGCATTAAGCTTGACATTTCAAGCTTAATTTCAAGCTTAAAAAATTTTCCAAAAAAAAAAAAAAAAAAATTCTAAATACACGGGGTGCCCCACATAATTTATTTTTCTGCGCATTTTCCACCTCTACGCTGAAATTTCAATTTAATTTAATCTGTTTCAGTCGAGTGTTCGTGGCTGGAATAGAACCCGGGCCCTTTGGCTTCGCAGTCGAGCACGCTATTCATTCAGCTACCGGAGCCTTGTGCAGCTATGACTAAAGTTTGAAGTGACTTACCATGCTGTTTTCTCGCCAGATTGATAAGTGGGCGATGTGTTATTTGTTTCTTTTATTTTTCCATGGGATGCATCAAAATTAAAATAATGTTATGTGTGATTTAGAGACTCTACTAATAGGGAAATAAACATAATATAAACTTAAGAGCAGCACACGTTTTAAAACTTTCAGTACCGCAACACTCATGAGCAATACTGCTGGCCAAAATCGAGACAAACGACTGATTTTGAAATCAATTTCGTAGTATAATTGTATTTTATTTTGAAGAATTTCCATATTTGGAAATATAAAATGGGTTTACTTAACTCAAATTTTGTGTTAAGTAATCTGAAATGAAAGAAACAGATAGTTAAACGGTACTTCGAAATGCTATATCACAGTTGCTAACATGTATGGAATACAAACACTTTAGTCATTTTTGTAAATATTTCTTAAAATAACAAATAATTGAAAAATTTTGCTATTTTTTAACGCTAAAAATTCTCTTTACAAATGTGGTTATTTTCCTACATATTGGTATGCTATATCGATATAGAGCATTTCGAAGAATTAAAAATAAGTTTAAATTTATTTATACAAATGTAAATTTGAATTGTTTTCATTGTTCATACTTTATAATTAAAAAAATTATTTAACTTCTGAATTTTTTTTTATCCTTTGTAAATTTATTTTAAAATTACAAAAGTGTAAGATGTAAGATTTTTGGGCCCTAAAATCTGTAGGCCCTGGGCAATTGCCCCGTTTGCCCTGCCGGTAATATGGCACTGGTAATATAAATAAAACACATCTTTTACGAACTTTCAGCAAATTTGAGGACACTAGACAATTAATGTCCATTCTCTTTCACAGATGGCGCCATCACTGCGCTCTTTGCAAGCAAAAATCCAGCTTAAGCCAACCTTGCATTGCCAAGCCAAATGTCAAGCTTGATTTAAGCTTATGTGCTGTCTGGGAAAGCACATATTACATTATGTCCTGAATCTGACTGTTCATTGTCTTTTTTTTCCTTTAATTTTGAAAAGTTTTCTGTTTTCATCTCGATTACAAAAATTTAACAAGTCTTCTGTTATATTTCCATTATGTAAAAATAAACAAATATTTCAATAATAATTAAACCATTTCTTTATAAAAATTCTAAAATGACAATTTACTTTTAAAAGTTAAATTACTGCATTCTCAAATCAGCTTGGAAATGTACTTAATAAAAACAAATACTAGTTAGAAACAAATTGTTGTCATCACATTTTCAAAACTCTTATGTTTGAACTCAAAATTTACTTTTGTTTTAAATTGGCTCACTTCTCAAAATGTTTGCCATTTCTCTCTCTCCTCCCCCCAAGTCCTCAGTATTTATCATGATATAGTAAAATATTATTAATGTGACAAAAGTCAACAAAATGACAAATGTCAATTTTGATGAGGTTTAAGACATTAAAATATGTGTTCATTTTAGCTAAAGTTGCTTTTATTTCTTTTGCATTCCAAGAATTTATTTTTTATTCTTTTCTATTTTGCAAAAAATGCATACTATGCTTAATCCCTGTATTATAAACTGTAAATGTAGTGATTGACTTTAAATATTACGAAAACACAAGCTTAACAATCATGATATTTGACAATATCAGGGATGCTACACCTGCGACATTGGCGACGAACTGAGACAAAACAGCCGACCTGCGCCATTTTGCGACATTCGGTACGATTTTGGCCGTATCTGCGCAATTCTGCGCCAAAACAGCAAACATGAGTAATTTTGAATCTGACTCACGGGAGCGCGCACTGCGCGACCACGTGCTGAGAGTTGTGCCGAACATTCGGGTCCTCAAAATAAACCTCCGGCCGGTATTGGAGAAAGAAAAGCTCCCGGTGTAAAGGGAAGGGGGGTAGGTGGGTTGACAGTTGAGTTTCCGGTCTACGTTACACCTACTGCAGCAACCTCGCTCATTTCGTAGCTACCACGTGGGGAGGAAAGAAATTCTTTTCGTCTTACTGCCTCTTCCCCCCCCCCCCCAACTAGCCAATATCCATCCAAATACGTCATTCGAAATTAGGCGAATCTCTATCTGAACGCATTATTCCTTTGTCAGAATGGATTAACTGCACGTGATGGATTCAGTGTTGCCAAATCCTACGGTGGAGGGGAAAAAAAAAGAACAAAAAAAGCTGCATATGTTCTCAAATTACCACAGATACATAACAAAAACACATATATTTTACAGCTGCGGAGCTAGTATATAAGAGAGGATGGGGAGGGGAAAAAAAACCTGGCCAGCTGGCTCTGTTTATTTAAATCTTAAAGATTCCAAAGCGGCAGCACGAAAAAAAAAAAAAAGCCCAACAGCAGAAAGGCTGATAACGGATTATTTAATTCTAGTGAGTCATGACCTACTTTCCGGCTCGACATTCCAATGATTCAATTATGCTATCGCATAAGCAGAAATGCAAGAGGTAGGAAGCACAGAACTACACTCATTTTCTTTTTTTTTAATCATTCTCTTGTATTATTTTTTATTTTTATTATTCTTCCAACAGATTCAAACACATAAATTAAAAACTTTGTTTAAAAAATACCTAAATAAAAATATATCTGTATGTACGTGCGTCCCCCCCCCCCTCCGTTTTGCCGGTCAACTTCGGATTGCTTTAAATTTTTAAGACTTTTTTTTTTTTTTTTTTTTTTCCTATTTCATTATGATGATCGGAAAAAAAAAGGGACTGGCAGCCATTCCGGCTTTTGGGTACTTCCGGATTTCGGAATTCCGGATAATCGGTCCTATGCTGTACTTATATACCTAATATGTAATTTTTATCATTAGTTCCATATTGGGAGACCCCTGACTTCATTTAATATGAAAACATGATTATTTGATATCACTGTGCTAACATACATTATACCTTTTAAAATTTTCAAAAATTTTGTTCTCCCCCCCCCCCCCCCCTGGAGACCAAAAAAATTTCAGCTAACTTTTTTCTTGGCCAATCACATCCCTGTTAAAAATCCCCTCGAGTCCCCTAATTTATTTTTATTGCATTTCAAATCTTCTGGCATGCTAAATATTGTCATCCCTGGTTCAAGCCTAAGAATCGTCGTACTGTTTGGTTCTTTTTTCTTGAACTTTCTTTTAATTATCAAATTGATGGGGAAAACATTATTTTAGTGATAAACTGAGATAAAATAAATAAAATTGGGATCTGGAGTTTTGGTAGGTTTTCTCCAAATGTAACGTGAATATGCGTTAGAACCCCTTAGAAAGTCCTCCTACCAAGGCACTCTCCATGCTAGGCAGATACCCCACGTGCAGGTTTGCCTTAACACACATAAACAAACAAACAAATAAAATTGGTTGAGAGACAAACTTGAAAAAACCAATTTTAGTTGAGACATACCGAGAAAAAAAGGAATTTTGATTGCGACAAACTGAGACAAAAAGGGATTTTGATTGAGACAAAAAGGGATTTTGACTGAGACGATGCTGAGACAAACTGAGGTTTTGACTGTAGCATCCCTGCAATATTTATTTAAATAGCAATGCATGGAAAATCTGAATTATATTGTAGAGTGCGGTGATTGTGAAAGTTTTGGATTTTTGTTATACTTGCCATTTATTTTATTAAATGTATTTGACTTTCTCTTTTTAAGGAATTATGATAATCTCCACATTTTATTAAAAAACTGAAAGGTTTCTCTTACGTAATATAAAGTTATTTAAATTTTACATAATCTTCAGTATTGCCAAGTCATTTAATTGTAGAATTTGTATGGTAGTCATGGAATTCATGAAAAAATAATTAAGTCATTTCTTCAATGTAGAAAACTTTAAATGTATCGGTTATTCTATCATTCTACTGCTTTAAATATGATTCTAGCATGCCACTTTGTTGAATCTCTTTCTGTTTCCCAAACTTTTAATATTCACTGTAATTTATTTGTTGATTATACTGCTGTCATAAGCATAAAAGGCATATCTCGAAAACAGGAATATAGCCAATTCTCTTAGTTTTAACAGATTTTTTGAGATATGACTTATTTCTTCAAATATTTTCTACTATTTCTTAATGAGCTGTAGCTTTCTTACTTAGGACTAATGCCAAGTAACTCATTAACATTAAATGGAAAATAATGCATTATGCCTTTTATGCTTAGTAGAGCAATGTAATAGTTTATTTAACCCTTGTGTCAATGACCAAGTACCGTTTGGTAGGAGAGTAATGGTAATTTAATCATTTTTAATTATGCCTAGGGGAAATTGCTTTCAATCCTCATTATTTACGTTAATCTAAACTAAGGATATCATTTTAACCCTTTTGGGGAAAAATTATTGTTGAGTTTTTATGTGTTACACTTTCCGATATCATTACTCAAAATCCATGTACTAAGGTATCTATTATTGTCTCTCTTGTACATACAGATTGTAAATGATTATTATAACTAATATAAGCAAGCATAATAAGAATATTTATTATTATGAATTGCTAATTTTTCTTATAATTATTTATTATTATTTATTTTCGAGTTGTGCAGTAAGTTATTACTTGATTAGAAAATAGGTAGCAGGTAATGAAACAAACGGAAAGTGTAGATATTTGATGTAGGAACCATGGTTCCAGGTATTTAAAAGATATGGGGTATGTTTGGTCATTGACGCAAGGGTTAAAAGCATTTTAACTTTATATGCAGAATTTATTATGAATTTTCTTTGTTCTGTGTATGAGACTCTGCTTTTAAAATGAAAAAGTACTAGTCAAATATTTTAAAAATCAAAATGTCTTTTTTTTTTTTGGTATTATTTTGAACTTTATGTTCAATATTTACTGCAAGCATGTAATGTTATCTAGTGCTTTCACCTATAATTTACTGCATAATATTTTGGTACATAAAACAAAGTTTTGCTATATGTTTGTTTGCAGATTTATTATCATTTTGTTAATCAGTTTTTGGAGTAGTTTATATAATAAATGTGATATTGTACATAATTTGATATTTGTAAAATAAATAAATAATACTAAATAATATTTCTTGTTAATAAAGTAATGATTTTTAACTTTGACTGCCTTTTTACTAAAGTTTTGATTCATCTTACAAACATGTACTGCTTTTATTTTACAATGTGTGAATTAAAAGCAGTACATGTGAAGTAAAAAAATGTTCTGCTTTTACTTCACAGTAACATTCAGGAGATTACCAGTGTACCTAGATAAAACGTAACATTTTTTCTTTACCCCCTCCCCAAAGGTTGTTTTTTTATATTGATACTAGCTGCGTGCCTGTTCTTCACTCGGTAGGAAACAAATATTTTCCTAAAATATAATTGTACCTGTGCAAAAACAAAATCTAAAAATAAAGTAGTCTCTTTGTTAAAACTACCGCGGGATATATTAATGCAACATAGGATTGTAGTTTAACATGATGTAAGAGGATCACGCGCATTGAAAAATGTCATTTTTCAGTGCATTTTTCAATTACTTATGCTAAATTAATATTATCTATCTTCGTTTCGCCCTCTTTAATGCTCAATCTAAAGAAACAGATTAGATATTTTAAACCAATGGTGCCTTTCTACTCTTTGATTCTTTAGAATTTATGCATTTCCATTAAAACAGCTCTCCATATATTTTTAAGGATAAGTCTCATCAGATTGACGTATTTAGCACATCAAAATATTTCCTCTCGGCATGGTGAAAAATAGCCACCTGTCCCAATATAAATATTTACCTCCATGGTTATCTCGTGTAAAACATAAAGCTGTATAACCTCGAGGAACTATTTAGAATAGCTCAAATCCTGAATAGGACGTTAAATTGTGTTGCAGAGTTTACAAATTTCACGCAACTTTTAATTTACGACATCATGTTCTGACCCCGAGTATTTGAGTCTGGTTATTTCTCGCAGTAGTGTTCAAACTGAGTAATATTGAGCCACACGATGTTGGAAAACTCACTTGCAACAGAACTTATTAAACTTAATTTGAGAAATATTGGGTTTATTCCTAGTTATTGGGTATTTTAAATATTTTCTAGAGCTATTTTACAAAAGATGCAACTTTTCTGCAAGAGCTTGCTAAGTTGCTGGAATTCAACAAAAAAAAGTATATCTAATAGATACAGGGATGAAATTCTTCAGCTTTTTGTGAATAAAGAGGAATTCACTTTTTTGTCTTTTTTCTCTGAAAATTCTACTTTTTCTGTGAATTCCTGATTGCTGTTATTAGTTAACTGTGTGATATTTTTTATTTTCTAGCATGTTCCAATGTTTTCTTCTTAAAACTTCATTCACATTAATTATATACAAATATCACATGTACAAATTTTTTGCTCTCTGTATTTTAAATATTTTCCGGAGCTTTTTCTTAGAGAAAAATGTCACAGTTTTTTACATCCTTAGAAATGTACTAATACTACCTATTACGCATATTAATACTATCTACCTTCAGTTCTCCCTCTTCAAGGCTCGATTTAAAAAAACAATTATATTATTTGGCACAAATGGGACCTACTCTATGGCGATTCTTTGCAATTTACGCATTAGCATAAACAATAATTATTTCACATAATGGTTGCCATTAAGGAAGCTCTCCACATATATTTTATTTATGCATAGTTTTGCAAGACTGGCGTATGTAGCAACGCAAAACATTTTATCTTACTGTGGGAGGAGGGGAAATATTGAAGCGGTGCCAATTTAAATATTCATGTGTCCAATATAGCGATATCTTATAAATCCTCCATGGTTCTGTCTCTTAAAAACATCAAACTGTATAATCTTGAAGAGCTATTTAGACTCGCTTTTATTGTGACAGGGCGTTAGAGTTGCAGAGTTTACAAATTTCCCGCATTTTTAAAATGTATTACGTCACTGTGTAACTGTCGTAAAAGATACCCCGGTTGGTTGAGAGAGTTAATTTCGATATTTTGCACAGTAGTTTTCAAACAGTATCATATTAAAACTTTGCTTTGTATAGGACCGCTATGGAGGAACCTAATCCAACGTTAAAATAAAATTATACTTGCAACATGCATGCATATGTTAGGAAACGCCTGCACCATAATTAAATGCCAAAAATAAAAAAGTAAATAGAAAATTTTTAAAAATCACACTTTAAAACGAACTTTGTAACTTTTAAAATGAAAAAACATTTTCAGCTGCGTTAGCTGCCTATATTTGTAACTCTGCAAGAAGTCAATTGGCAGATAACACGATTAACACTGTTTGTTTTCTACAATCTTTTTTTTTTTTTTTTTTTTTTTTAAACTAAACTTGATTTTTTATAATCATTAAACTCAAAATCATTATTTAAAGTTAGTTTATAGAAAAATATTCGATATTGTGATAACTGTGTCATTCATTAAACACATCTATGATAACTGTCATCGTAATGAAAACTTCTTAACGTTACGAAATTACATAATTATTGTGAACTCAGTAGATTCAGTTAGATTTTGCTAATATAAGAAACTTACATAATGTAATGCAAGTGACAAGATAATTTTCATTGATGTTATTTATGAGCTATGAACTTAAACTAGTGTTACTAAATATCTATATAAATAAAATTAGACTTTTGTCTGTACATTTCTTGGAATTCAAAAATTTTGCGATTTCTATCCGTTTCAAGCACCCGGGAATCCGATGCCACCCTCAAAAAAAAGTTTGTCTGTCTGTTATTCTGTCATTCTGTCCGTGACGCTTTTTATGTTTAAGCATCACGTAAAAACGACTGAAGCGAATGATATGAAATTGGGTGTCATGATAGGTGGTCACTCAACTTAAAACATAGGCGTCGAATTTTTAAAAAATCTTGATTGGATTTTGAGATTTTGCGAAAATCCTTTCAAACTGCGTAAATTTGTGTTCAAGCATCACGTAAAAACGACTGAAGCGAATGATATGAAATTGGGTGTCATGATAGGTGGTCACTCAACTTAAAACATAGGCGTCGAATTTAAAAAAATCTGATTGGATTTTGAGATTTTGCGAAAATCCTTTCAAACTGCGTAAATTTGTGTTCAAGCATCACGTAAAAACGACTGAAGCGAATGATATGAAATTGGGTGTCATGATAGGTGGTCACTCAACTTAAAACATAGGAGTTGAATTTTTAAAAAATCTGGATCGGATTTTGAGATTTTGCGAAAATCCTTTCAAATTGCGTAAATTTGTGTTCAAGCATCACGTAAAAACGACTGAAGCGAATCATATGAAATTGGGTGTCATGATAGGTGGTCACTCAACTTAAAACATAGGCGTCGAATTTTTAAAAAATCTTGATTGGATTTTGAGATTTTGCGAAAATCCTTTCAAACTACGTAAATTTGTGTTCGCACATCACGTAATAACTGCAAAGGTAAAAAAATGATATTTGGTGAAATGATAGGTGGTCACTCACCTTAAACTATTAGCATCTAATTAAAAAAATCGATCATATTTCGAGATTTTGCGAAAATCGTTTAAAACTGAGTGAATCTTTGTTCCCGCATTACGTAATAACGACTAAAGCGAATGATATGAAATTTGGTCACATGATAGATGGTTGCTCAACATAATTTACAGGTGTCCAATTTTTTAAACATTTTTATTAGATTTTGAGATTTTGTGAAAATTCTCTCAAAATACGTTTATATTTCTTCAAACATCACGTAATAACGACTAATACGAATGATACGAAATTTTGTGATATGATAGGTAGTTGCTAATCTTAATTTATAGGCGTTGAAATTTTAAAATATTTTGATTACATTTTGAGATTTTGCGAAAATTGTTTTAAAGTGCTGAAATTTTGTTCCAGCATCACGAAATAAAGACTGAAGGGAATGAAACGAAATAGGGTGACATGTGATAGGTTGTCACTCAACTTAAATTTAGGCTTCAAATTTTTCAAAAATGTTGATTAGATTTTGAGATTTTGCGAAAATTATTTCAATATGCGTAAATATTCGTTCGCGCATCACATAATTACGACTAAAGCGAATGAAATGATATTACTTAGTTACTCTCTAACATGTAATAGTTTAACAATACATAAAAATTATAACTTCGCTTTCTTTACATTGGCAACATACTACATCCACTCTGTGTACTCCTACAATGGTGACGAAAGTTCTTGCTTTTTGGAAATTTGCATTCACTAACCCGTCAAGGACGGGTACTTCAGCTAGTTATATTAATAAATATAGTTTATATAACTGTAAATATATTATTATGTACGAGAACGCGACACAATGCGAGATTTCTCGCGTCCATCCCTACCTGTAAACTCTGACTGGACACTGAACTCTCTCGAAGTTGATTGAAATATTTTTTATTTTCGCGCACTAAGTAATCGGTTTGGCCAACCTTTTTTGTAGGATTCAGATTTAGATGAAATTTTTTGATTATAATCCCCCAGGCCCAGAACTTATGCTTTTCTCAATTATCTCCTTGGCATCCCTGGCGTACGCTCGTTGAACCCCAGGGTGCATGGCACACAGATTGAGAACCTCCGATTTATATTATTGTTAGGATTTGGAAATTTATGAACTTTAAGAATCACATTTGTACTTTTCTTTCTTATGCTTTTTAATTTGGCAAAAACTAGCCTAATTTCCATGCCATTTCATGTTTTTCAAATGCACGCGCTTCTGCAAATACAGTTTCTGCTTTATTTCAAAAGCATAAATCATTTTGTGCAGCCGAAACTCGTCAAGCATGACACATAAAAATGGCTTTAATTAATAGTTAAAGAAGTAATTAACATTTCAATATTTTGAGATTCAGCTGCGCATTATCGAAGCCATATGCTCAAATTTTCAAAGCTCTACATGCTGTAGAATTGTCTGGGGAACATTTATTTTTATTATTATAGACAGATAGATTTGGCGTAAAAGTGGCAGAATTTCCGTGGTATTTCATGTTTTTCAAATGCACGCGATTCTTCACTGAAGTAATAGCATTTCTGTTAGCTCAAAACATGAATCATTTATCATTTTATACGGGTGAAACTCGCCAAGCATGGCAATGTGAAAACTGTTTTTAATTAATAATTAAAAAAGTAATTAAAAATCTAAAATTCTAAGTAGCCCATAGCCGTCTCCAGTCCCACCTATCTCTATACCAAAATTCATCATAATTGATTCAGCAGTTCAGGAGGGAAAGCGTAATAAATAAAGAAAAAAGAAACACACAAACTCATTTTCGCATTTATAATATTAGTTAGGATTATAATAACGCAAATGCTAGTTCATTGCTATCCAATGTTTTGTTTGCATTAAAAATAAATTTTTGCTATTATATTATATCCAATAATAATATTATTATTATATATAATACTAACTGCGTACCCGTTCTTCGCACGGTAGGAAACTATAATTTTCCTTACATGTGTGATTCAAATTAATTCCAGTGATGTGGAATCTAAAAATAAGCAAAATTATTTGATTCTTGACGTAAAGTTTGCGTCATAACTTGGCATCATTGAAATGCAAATTTTGAGTACATTTCAATCAATTGAAATGTACTCAAAAAACTACGTCAGTGTCATTCGCGATGAAAAAAGTGGAATGCTTAACGGTTTGAAGAGGATTCCTTTGACTTTCAAAATGTCTTATTTCTACATCATTCTGTTTTTTAGGTTCAAGTTGTAGCATTAAATACCTCAGACACTACATGAAATGAACAACCATTTATTTTAAAGTAGCTGCGCACCTGCTCATGAGCGCCGCCAGGATTTTTTGCAAGGGTGGGCAAATTTAATTAAGAGTGAGACACCCTTGCGTGCATTGCGTTAAAGTATATTCGTACATGCTTCGTACATAGATATATATATGTGTGTGTGTGTGTGTGGTGGAGGTAACCCGCGCGCCGCTAGGAGGAGAATGACTTATGGACTTCGAACTATTATCAAGGATAGTTGATTAGATAGAATCTGCATTTAGAATGAGATTTGATGTATTAACATGTGGTAAAACATGTCACTCTTTCCAACGCAACAGCGGGTCACAGTTTTGTCCAAAGTTCAGACCGTGTGAAATACTGTTCTGCCGGCCATTTCTTCTTTCTGAATATGCTTAGAAGAGTACATCAATTCTGGAGTACATCAACGACAAGTTACGTGCTAAATTATCATAAATCTTGAATTTTAAAAAGGTGTTAATTTTTTCCCCTCATTTCTCCGTCTTCCGAGTGGCACGACTTTGAAGATTAACATTTACTGAATACGTAAAAGATGTAATTGCAACCGTCCAAAACCGTACGGCTAAGATATTGAATCTTTTCAGGAAAATGTCTTGCGTACGCGCGTTCCTTCGCACAGTAGTAAAAACGGCAAATCTAAGTGAAAATATCTCATAACTTCTAAGGAAACGCTCAAATTAACTTGAAATTTTGTGAGTATCTATATAAGAACCTCAAAGGTACTTGGATAAGCTGCGGTTCCAATCGGACATGAAGTAGTTGCTGTTGCGACCGGTTGCAATGCGACTGTGTTCCATACTCACCGAAAAAGTTGCGTGTTTGATATCGTTTGTGGAGTTTTTCGATTTGCTGAATCGAATTAAACTACTTTCAAAGCTCTATCGATAATTTTTAGTATTATGTCAGAATATGCAATCCTTATTTCTCGCTTCGAGAGCCTCTTCATATAACATACCAATTGCTATCGAACATGAATCCATGATTTCATGTGCGGGGGTAAGAGCTCATGCACACTCGCTGTCACTGGATACCAGGGACACATATAGTGCAGCAGTCTCTCTCGTGTACTCTGGAAAACGCTCTACATTAATAAAATGCACTGCATTTGCCATTAAAGCAGATCTTTTTTCATTGTGCATGAGAGAGACTGCTGAACGATATGCACCCCTTTATAACTGGTCCAAATTCCAGTAAGTGGACATAAGCTATTAATCCATGTACATGAAATCACTGATTCATGCTCGGTAGCAATTGGTATGATATTTGTAGAGACTCTCCAAGAGAGAAATAAGGATTTGAAAAGATTCAGGCGAAAAAAAGAAAGAGTTGAAAAAACTGTCGAAAAAGTACGACGGAAGACTTGTTCAACACCTTCCTTTATTCATCTGACCCATGCATAACAACTTAACCTATTCAGTATGGTGGTGCTTTGTTGTATTTTACTGATAAAAATAAATGTGTCACAGACGAATTGTTAGATCTACTCTCAGACCTATGATTCTCAAAAGTATTTTGGAACGGAAGATTAAAGTAGGTAGTTAGTACCTAAAATTTTGATTTTATTCTTTTTATTTCAATTTTAAATTTATAGGTTTACAATTTTTCTTTGCAAATAAAAAATTTCAAAATAAACAAATTACTCTATATTATAGTGTGATTATATTATAATAATCTATGTTTTGATTAATTGGAGCATGTTAATTTCGTAAATAAGCAAAATATTCTCTGAACGTAAAAAACACTCAAAATACTGGTGTTAAACGGTAAAATAAATAAAAACTTTGTGAAAGTGTAACTTATAATACGTAATAAGTTACATTTTATGTGTGTTTTTTTCACAAAGTTTTTATTTACTTTATTCTTTGAACGTCTTGGGAACTAAATATTGTTTAATAAAAGTTGTTTTCACGGTTCAATTTTTATGCAGCTTTAATATGATATTTTTATCATTTAAAAGAAATTTTGGCAGGAAGATTTGTAATTAGAAGAAAATAAGCTATGAAAGATATCGAGTTTTTAGAATTAAAACATGCATTGTGTGATACATGTGTGCTTTTAATAATATAAATTGTAGGCGCATTGCAGGGAAAACTATAATTAAGTGAACGGAATTTTACGTCGCAGCCAGTTGAAGGGTTAAGGATTATCCACAGAGCTTTAAAAGTAGTTTCATTCGATTCAGAATGTCGAAAACCCCCACAAATAATCAAATACGCACTTTTTTTTTTGGGGGGGGGGGTAATGCGACGCAGTCGCAAGGTGGACATTGCGAGTGGTTGCAAGAGCAACTGCGCCATATCTGATCAGTACTGCAGCTTATCCAAGTACCGTTAAGGATCTTATAAAGATACTTACAAAATTTCAAATGATTTTGACTATTTCTTTAGAAGTTATGAGCTATGTCCACCTAGATTGACCTTTTTTCCCACTGTGCGGCGCCTAAATAACTCAGAGCAGTACATGGAAATAGTTCTAGAGATCTGAGACGCGGTCAACAGCATGCTGCAGGAAAGCAGCTGAGAACTTTAATAACTTTTTTTGTACTAGATTTAGAAGCTGCATGAAGGCAGCAATTAATTTGTTAATTGTTGGAACAAAGTGCGTTTTCATTTAATGTCTTTTTGTAAATGTACTTCGTGTAAATAGTTTATTTTTTTTTAATTTTTTTTTATTAAAACAATTACCAGGAACTTAGTTTGTGTCGGTTACTTATTGGAAGATCCTGGTGGGGATAAGTTAATGGATTTTCATATTATTTGACGCGTAGGATACGAATTTTAGTTTCCCCAGAGGAGTGATTCACCCCGAAAACTCGCCACTCTCTTAAAATCTGTTATGCAGAAGCTCATAATATTGAACTGAGAAGTCCTCGTACAGTTAGACACCGAGTTGCAGATCTAGTCCAGAAATTAAAACACACACAGAAGCAGAAGAGTACTTTAGAATATCAATTATTTGGGTGTATTAATGACATCGCTTGGAAAAAGGTTCAATGCAAGTAACGAAGTCGGCTATACTTGTAAATATACTTTACACTTTACCCAACAACGACGAAAAAAATTGGTGCAAAAGACTTTTTAAGCAAATGAAACGTTTCGGTAGCTCCTATGGAGACCTTTTACAAAATATTTTGTCTGAGCCGAAGCATGATATGAACTCTCTCTCTCTGTGGCAGGTTTCTCCTCCAATAACAACATAATTTGATGCAAAAACATTCAGTCGATTTATTAAATTATCATACCAAGTTCTTCTCTACAGTGTCTAAAGGCTTGCAAATTGCTCTAGCATTTGCAGCTACTACCTACACAGTAGAAAGGTTTTTCAGTACTCTAGTAGAATTAAGTCCAGGATTAGATCAACAGTGACTGATCAGAGATTATCAAGACTTTGCATGCTAAGTGTTCAGGGAGAGAAAGTTAATGGTGATTCGGGACACTTCATACAAAAGATTTTGGACGAGTACGTGGTATACTGCAACCACGTAGGTTGCAATTCTTAGTCCGTTAGTTATATTCCCCTTTTTCTATTCTATTCCCCCCCCCCAAAGATATTCTGCAAAAAGTTATTTTAAGATTAACAATTTTGTACATTTTTCCCCTCTATGACATATTTAAGTAAAATTATTGGTTTGCTTAGCATCAGACTATCAGACTAAAAAAAATGATCAGATTTCAGATTTTCTATAAAATTGTAATGTTGTGCGATTTCCTTACGATTTCCAAGGGATTCCTTACGACTTTCAAGGGATTTCCAAGCTTCCTTACATTTGCCCACCCTTGCCCATAGCTGGCGACGCCCATGCACCCGCTCTTCATACGGGAAGAAGCGAATATTTTACTAAAATCATATCTGCATGTGACAAAACAGAATTTCATTTTAAAAAAAGTTCAAGTAATCTCCTCTGTTGAAATGACTGCGGGATATATTAACGCAAATTAGAATTACTTATCGTTTAGTTGGCTGTAAGACAAGCGTTGAAAAAGGATAAACAGAACATTTTTAATTTCATGAAATATTTATTAACGTGGTATATTGTGATTCATTCATATTATTCTCACAAATCTATTAATACTACCTATTACGTACATCGATACTATCTATCTTCGCTTCTCCCTCTTCAAAGCATGATTAAAAGAAACAGCTTAGATTATTTGGCACCAATGGGACTTTTTTATTCTATGGCGATTCTTTGCAATTTACGCATTAGCATAAGTAATAATCATCTCACATAATGGTTGCCATTAAGGAAGCTCTCCATATATATTTAATTTATGCATAGTTTTGTAAAATTTGCGTATTTAGCACCGCAAAACATTTCATCTCACCGTGGTAGAAAACATCCAAGTGGTACCAATTTAAATATCTACGTATCCAATACAGCGTTATCTTAAAAATCCTCCATGGTTCTGTCTCCTGAAAAACATCAAACTGTGTAATCTTGAGGAGCTATAGAATCGCTTTAATTGTGACTGGACGTTAGAGTTTCAGATTTTACAAATTTCACGCATTTTTTAAATTTATGGCGTCACTTTTTAACTGCCGTAAAAGATACCCCGGTTGATTGAGATAGGTAATTTGGATATTTTGCACAGCAGTTTAAAACGGTATCATATTAAAACTTACAACGACGTTGAAAAATTGTTTGCTTTAAATAGGACCACTGTGGAGGAACGTAATTCAACGTTAAAATAAAACTATACTAGCAATATGCATATGTTAGGAAACGTATACGCCTGTGGCATAATTAAATGCCAAAAATAAAAAAAAGTAAATGGAAAATGTTTAATATGTCACACTTTAAAGCGAACTTTATAGCTTTTAAAATGAAGAACATTTTCAGCTGCGTTAAAACATTTCAATTTTTAAATAAGCAGCGGATTAAAATACCACTTACATTAACAATAATTGTAAAATTTCTTAGTTTATTTCTATAGTAAGTTTTAATCAAAATATCGCCTCCTTGTGTTAAAAAAATGAGCAAGAATAAATGCGTTAAAACTGTGGCTTAATTTTTACGTATCTTAAAGCAATTGAAGTCATAGATCTTCACTTGCGAATTGAAGATCTGTGCCCCATTTAAAAACTTTATCGATAGGTTTAAAAAAAAAACCTTTTTTCTAATCCTTTCTGTAGCAACCCAACATAAATTCTCGTGTCATGATTTATTAATGTAATGCCGTAAGCTCTCCGAGTTGATGCTATTAAATTCTAAACGTTGTGCTACATTAAAATTCGTAAAAAATCACCTAATTTATATAATTTTTTCGTTTTTATTTTAAAAGAGGGAGAAAGGATAAGGAATGTTCCACGATTTGTCAAAATATCAAAAAGTTATGACGGATAGAATTCAAGATGCAACAGTTTTACGAAAAAAAAAATCGTCAAAGAAGATACGTAATTTAAAAATTCCTAAAAATCTGTAAATTTTGATACATGTTCAGTACAAACTTTTTAAAAAAAAAAATTTCTCCTCTATCCGATGATACGTACAAATGCAGTTTTGCTGCAAGCGTAATTACCGCCGTTATTACGAATTAGGCGAGAAAAAATGCCAAAAATTGCATAAAACATAAAATTAAAAAAATCTAGGTCGAATTTTGTTAAAAATCGCTTCGAGGTGCATAATTTCATGTTTAGAACTTCCTGAGTGCCAAATTTGGTGTTTTTAGGTGTAGCCGTTTGTCCGTAACGCCGCCGACAGACACACACACACATATACAGATATCTTCTTTTATAATAAAAAGAGATAATATCTAATAATAACTAGATCTAGTCTTATAGTATATGAAGACTAGCAGCGAAACCCGGCGTTGCTCGGGTTAAAATACACCGCATGTTTAATGGTATAAAAAATATTTAAGGATCCATTTTTTTAACGTAGATGATTTAGATTTCTATCTTCTATCTAGCCTTATCTAAGTCCTCACTTGCAGGCCGCTACTGGGAGGCCAGGGTCCATTTGGATACGTAGACTATTTGATGCAGCTGAGTTTTTTGTTCGTGTGTTTTCTTTCTTTTTTACCATTCCTTTGTTGTATTTGTCTTCCTATCTAGCTATTGGAAATTTTTAAAAAAAAGTTATCGCATCCTGAGCATATTGATGCATGTGACGTGGACTTCCAGTAGTAAATGTCGATGGCAAGATGACCAATTTTCCTATGTTATCGACGTTTCCATCATTTATCATTGCATCTCTCAAATGGATGTATTCATCCGAACGCAACTTTCGTTGATTATGGAGAATAAATTCTAATCTTTCCGTCTCAATTTTAGCATACATCTCTACAATAAACTGCTGTAAAAACTGCCGAGTAGTTTAAAATATGGTTATATTCATCATTTCTAGTCATAATTCGATAAGCATAAAATTGCATAGCTGATACTTTTTTGTTAGTTTCGACACCTGTAGCTGGATCGATTTGTTGAATATTGAAGTGATAAACATCCTCATCTTGCCAAAAAAATAGCGTAAACTGTAGTGTATCATAACTACTATGTATTTCAGCAATACGTTGCAATTTTTTACTTCGGCGTTGAGTAATAATATCACGACGACTACATTCGTTATCAACAATTACTACGGCAACTTCGTTCGTTTGAGATGCATTGAACCTTCTTTCGTGTTGACCGGCTGGTCTTTTATCTGCTCGAATAACGATCTTATAACTATCTGCAGCCATTTGGTCTAGAGAAGTCTTAAACACATTGATTAGTTGATTATGATTATGAAGTAGACGTTGTAATTTTTGAATAATATCTCGTTGTAGTCCCTGAATGTTAGAGCAACGTTGGTCTGTTTCAAGTTCTTCGTTAACAACAATTATATATTTGAAGAAATTTTGGAGTTTCATTGGGCGTCGGCAGAGGTGAACCTACTCGATGATAAATTTGGATTTGAACCTTAAAAACCGGGCTGTAATTTTCTTCCTTGCATATTAATGAAGCTCCAAATGAAGTCATTTGAAAACAACAGTTGTATCGACGTATATTTTGCAGAAAATGATTATATCTGGTGTTTTCCAGTCATATTTGCGAGTAATTCTGGTAGTGGTACATCTAATGCTGGTAAATTGACTTTACCACTCAAACAGCACATACCAGCAGTTTCGCCTTTAAATTTCCGTGCATGACAATACTCGCATATCGGATCCATTTTTCCGATGATAATATTTGAATGATCACTGTATTGTTTTTTGCAATCATAATGGAACGCCCGAAGTTCTAAATTCTCAATTTTACTTGTAGCAGCTCGTTTTTTGCGTAAAGTAGCTATTCTTTCTTTACTCCTTCAATTTTCCACTTCACGTTGATCAGCAGATTGACGATTTCTAAGTGTTCTAATTTGGGATCGCACTTCTTTGTTAATAAGTGTTCTTTCTTCTTCGGTTAAATTTTCTCAATTTTTTTTTTTTTTTTTTACTCCTTTACGAATATTTGAAAGCTGTTTCTCTCTTTGTTCTTCTGTTTCAAGTTGACGTGCTACTTTTCTTCTTTTAGAATCCACTTGAGGTTTTGTAAATACATTTTTACGCCTTGGCATTGTGTATATGTAATGTAATAAAGTTACACAAAATTAATCACTTGATTGCTATTACGGTGTCACTGAAGAACTCTCTTGAATATTCAGATAGTTTGTTCTTTTTCATTTGTCAAAACGACTTGAATTTGTTTAATTACTGTTCATTCTTAATTTCAATTAATCTTTTCTCGACTGCAAACACGATCAAACTGACGAAAAGTCGCTGAATTTCGGTTTATATACCATAACACATCAAAATTGCTAGTACCAGAACACTCTAGAATATTCAAATAATTTGTTCTTTTTCACTTATTAAAATAACTTGAATTTGTTTCAGGTAAAATGGTTCGCAGACGATAATTGCTTGAGATTCCGTTTTCCTGCTGATATGGCAACAGACGATAAACGTTAAATTTTAATATTTTATTGGAGTTGAAATTCAGAAGTTCTCATGAATTAGAATAGGACAGATATATATTTTTTCACATTTTCGCCACCCACAACCACCCACTTCCACCCACCGCGACTAAACTCCCTTACTTTCACCGTGAGACATAGGAGTATTTACTACCCCAAGGGGAAGTTAATTCGAGTTGGTGGTGATAGAGAAAACCCTGTCTTTACAAACGAACATTAGCATTTTATATATATATTAAGATTAAAATTTTACTAGTTATTTTACTAGTTATTTATTCTAGTGATACTAGATTTTCATTGTTGATTTTATTCGTAATTATTGATTAATTGTAATAGACTTGATAATTATGTAAAGTTAATTTTCTAAGAAATAAACAGTCTTTTCTATAAACTTTATGATATGCTCTTAATGATGAACTTTATGATACACTCTTAAAAATCTTTTTTGCAATTAATTTTGGAACGAAAGCTAAATCGTTTTGACGTGGCTATTCCAATCGGATTGAAATTGGTGCCAGATTGCAATCTGTAAGTAACACTTTTTTCCCTTCGTTGGAAACTGTTAAAGGTGCAATCTCAAAATTATTTCACTTATACATATTTATAATCGCTACTTTCTGCAGACTGACACAATCATAATTCTCATGCTGTGTTTTGCATAAAAATTCCCACGACACTGGCACATTTATCACTGGTGTCTCAGAGTTTTCATTTATCAAAAGCAGATACTAGCAAGATGTTTTGAAGGTCATGCGATTGAAATACTGTATATGTATAGTTCAAATTTTTACATTTTCTCACACTTTCTTTCGGAATCGCAAACCATGGCTTTGGCTGTCATCTACGCAAACCTGCTGCTGATTTTCACCTTGGCGTGTCGATCGGTTTCAGGTGAAATCGGTTGTCCTCCCCCAGAAGATGTGATACCCTGTACATGCTCCGAAGAGGGGTCTCCTATTCTGACTTGTTCAAATATACAGGATGCAGATACTCTGCTTGAAGTTTTCAAAAACTCTGAGAGATACAGTTACACTGAGGTAAGAAGAAGTTTTTACTTGACTTTATTGCTGCCAAATGATAGCAAGAGTTGAGCAGTATCGCAAAAACGAAATACATGTAATTTGAAATACCTTTCAAAATATATTTTTGTACTTTGTATTTTCTCTAGTAAAAAATCAAAGTTTCTTGAAAATGTATTTTAAAATACCCTGTCAGTGTATATTGTATTTTCAAAATACTGAAAATACATTTTGTATTTCTGGCATTAAATTAAAACCCAGGGAAATAAATAAGGATGGGTGTTTGGACACCTCCACCCCTTAGTCTAAGAATGAACGTTAATTTTGGCCGGATGTCCGCCTTTTGTATCCGTGCCTCAAAATAGTATATGGTAAGAATATTTTTTAATTTCATATACCTTTTGAAAATTTTATATTAAATTTTAAAAAATTACATTACCTTTGTAAACTCTACAATTTCATGAGTAATAAAGAAAATTACAAATTGTAAAGAAGGTTACAAAAATTTATAATGTCAACTATTTTTTACAGAACACTTATAGTAAAATTTACTCTCAATTTTTTAAGTAAGAATGGGGTCCTAGCAGGACCCCTTCCATGTAAAAGCTATAGTTACACTCCCTATAGGTAGGGGAGATCGGGGCACAGTGCGGTTATTAGAGATATTTGTGGTTCAGTGAATAGTTTTCAAATGGGAAAATTATTTAAAGTAGGTATGAAACAACTTAACTCTGTGGAAAAAGTCAAAGATCTCACTTTGATTGTAGCGAGAAGAAAGAGCCGTTTTTGTTTTCTGATCATCTGCATGAAATTTGAAGAAAGCAAGACTTAATGTAATTACACTTGAAATTTGTCAAGTAAATGAGTTATGTAGTATGTTTATGTAGTCTAAATTACTTCCGTCTCTATCATGTGGTATTTAAATGAATGGAAACTTGATATGAAAAATAGGACATTGATTCATATGGGGCACACTGGGTCACCTGAAATGGGGTACAGTGGGTCAGAGACCCATCGTGTTTCTACACTCATGTCCATAAATTAAGGATAATTCAGAATCACACAGAAATTGATCTCTAAAATAAAAATTTCACCTGTGGAATGATCACACACATCTTGAAGAAGAATATGCAAATTACAGGAAACCACCAGATGGCGTGGATGGTACTTCACAATAACGAGAGTGTAAGAGAGGGGTATATAAGGAATGGTGGCAAAGAAGTAAAATTGTTCACAAGCGCTGTGAAAGCGTTTCAGTGCAAAACCCGCATAGTTATGGCACAAAGGAGGCATTTGAATGATGTTTTACGTGGCAGAATTATCGAACGACTGGAATGTGGACGTACCCAGCTGGAAGTATCCGAGGAACTTGGAATCGCCCAGAGTGTCATCTCCAGGCTTTGGCAACAATTCCAAGATGATGGTAATGTGAGTAGACGTTACAGCACAGGTCGCCCCCGAGTTACAACGCCGAATGAGGACCGCTATTTGGCAGTTACTGCCAAAAGAAACAGACGGAGTACAGCATCAGACCTGTCTCGTCAGCTCTCTTCAGCTACCGGTACGACAGTTTCAAGGCAGACCGTGTACAGACGCTTAGGGCACATTGGTCTATATGCTCGTAGGCCTGTCAGATGTGTTCCACTTACCGCAACTCACTGTCGCCTGCGA
Organism: Cheiracanthium punctorium; assembly: GCA_038373885.1. Taxonomy (NCBI): domain Eukaryota; kingdom Metazoa; phylum Arthropoda; class Arachnida; order Araneae; family Cheiracanthiidae; genus Cheiracanthium; species Cheiracanthium punctorium. The sequence goes on from JAWZYV010013819.1 coordinate 1,080,641, forward strand.
TTAACCTGGAGTAGAGAGCATGCATTGTGGACACTGCAACAGTGGTCTTGTGTGATGTTTTCCGACGAGTCCAGGTTTAGTTTGGAGTCTGATTCTCGCCGGACATTCATCTGGAGAGCGCCAGGTACCCGTTACCACCAAGAGAACACCATTGAAAGACACCGTTACGGTGGTGCAGGATGGCTCGTTTGGGGAGGAATTATTCTTGGTTCCAGAACTGACCTGCATGTTCAGAGTGTAACGATGACAGGCCACATCTATCGGGATGTCATTCTGGAACAACATGTACGTTTGTTTAGGGGCGCTATGGGTGCTGAATTTGTGTTTATGGATGACAACGCCCGTCCTCACCGTGCAAACATTGTAGACGAATGCCTTCAATCGGAGGATATCACCCGTATGCATTGGCCAGCATACTCACCGGACTTGAATCCAATAGAGCATGTGTGGGATATGCTTGGCCGACGAATTGCAGCCCGTCAACCCCCTCCCACCTGTCTACCGGAACTTCGGAGTGCATTGCTTGATGAGTGGTGTAATATTCCCCAAGATCAGATTGATCATTTGATACTCAGCATGCCTAGGCGTTGTCAGGCCTGTATTGCATCGTCCGAGAGACATACTCCGTATTAACCATCCTACTAACCATGTTATACTGTTTTTTGTAAATAGGTTCTTTTTTGAAATTTGGTCAAGGGAGTAAAACTTGCAATTTTTATTAATTATGTCAAACATATAGCATCTTTTTTGCTCTTTACTTTTTGTTTAATAAATAGACTTTACAAATAAGTCAAATTTGTTTTGCTTCTTTCTCTTTCTTTGCCTGAACTTCATTATCCTTAATTTATGGACATGAGTGTAGTTAAATATTTATTGTCTTTCTGTAAGTTTCTTACTTTTTAATGTTTGAATGTTCTAAATTTTTCTAAATAAGTCTTCCTCACCATCCACAGAATCTTCAGTTTCTCAAAATTATGTAAAACAAAAAACTGCACCAAAGATGGTAAAAGCCTTTACCTAAATCTGAAGCAAAAGTCTCAGAGAAAAAACTGACAGGCAACCTAAAAGAATCAGAAATTCTTACAGATACACCTGTGAAAATCACAATTCAAAATGAGACGACTGGAAAAAAAAAAAAAAAAATAGTGAAAGACCTAATGATATGGAGCAAGAGAGAAAAAAAGATTGCAACCAATTATAAGTATAATTCTACTGAAGAAGAGGAAGAATGAAAAGATTCTTCTAGTGTAATTACCTCCCTTATTACGAATTAGGTGAGAAAAAAATTCCAAAAATCGCCTGGCCTACTCTAAGAAACAACGCATTTTTAAACACTATGTTACTGAAGTTGTAGGCAAAAATGAAAATGAATTTGAATTGCACTGCATGAGAGAAATTCAGCCAGGTTATACACTTATCTTTGATGAGGCAGACATTTATACAGCAGGCAGTAAAGATATAGTGAGAAAGTTGCTAAAACCAAATGTATAGTACAAGGAACTGAGAGAACAGTCACAAATGTGACTTTTGGTGTGGATTTTCAGTTACGTAAAGCTATTAGTTTTTCTAAAATAACAGTTTTTGATTTAATGTCTTGAAAAGCTATAAAAGTAAAATTTTGAAAATTTAATAATAGGACTGAAAGTGATATTATCTAACTAAAATTTGTTCTATTACTACTTACGGTCTATTAAATACAGAAACCAATTATCATTACTGAATTTGCTGATTTTTGTTCAGTTATATCAGATGTATATTTTTTCTATACATCTAGATTCTAAGTTATATTTGGCTTATGAACTTTTCTTTCATTCGTATTTTAATGTAAGCTCGAATAATGACTCTGAAATTGAGCATAAGAATCATCGCTTTTAATTATATAATTTTGCGTTTAATTCCGTGTAGCAGCAGGTAGTTTTACGACTTTGATTTTGTGAATAATTAATGTATTCTCCTGCAAAATTTCTATGTTTGTTTAATACTTGCTTTTCCATTTTTCACGGGGGATCTTAAGTAGAGGGAAAATACAATACTTTTATTAATTCTAAGAAGTTTCCTTTGCTTTCTTGTGTCATATCTTCTCGGTGGCGGTGGTGAGTAAGATTCTGTTTGGCCAATAATAAGCTCACATCTAGAAGTCTATGCAAAATTTCCCTCCATATATATATATATTTTTTGACTTTCCACTGCTTCTTGGAGTTGTTTATCAATGGATTTATTAAGTCTTGATCTCAATGTTTTCCATTTCTCAAGACAAGCAAGGCGTCTCTCCGAGTTCTTATGATGACTTACTTTGGGACTTAATTTCCACCAAGTCTGAAACCCCAGGCGGATCGACACGGTAAGCAAGGCAACAGGGCACTATTCCCAGCTCAAAAACTTGAGAAAAATGTTGTCAAGAGCATCAAAGGGGGCGTCTTTTTTAAGTTTGTAGTAGGGTGTCTCGTACGCTAGGGCCGCCCCTGTGAAAACCTGTAACAAATTTCAATACTCTGTTCTTTTTCATCAGTAGCAAACAGCCTGCAGCAGAAATAAAACAAACTCCCTTTTAATGGATATACATCCACGTACTAAGAATGATTTCGGCATTTGGAAAATCTTTATCGAACCAAGCAGTTGTTAACTAACGACAATTTCCTTTTTGGTTCTCTCCGCCAAGTCTTACTACGGAAAAAATGGGCCATCCTTATTTTGCATGGGTTTGCTATACCTCTCTTTTTGATTTCTACTCTTATAGTACCGGTATTGGTCAATAGCCTATATCCGTATATAGAGGAAGAGTACATACCTATATGTATCCCCCACAAAAAAATTTCCGAGAACCCTTCGTCTCTTCAGAAATCTTGAATAGATGTGTGGCGGCACGAGATCACCTCCGCGCACACAACACCCGGCAATTGAAGGCCGGTTGAATAGGTACCTTTTGGCCGAGCCGGATTGCGCCTCATTCTACCACACATAAGGCCCTGGGTTCAAACCCAGCTCTCGCCGCACTCTCCCCCTACAGATGTTTGTATGCATATCGTACAGTATCGTACCAATACACATTTACCTTAAATTTATGTAGGTACACCTTCTAGGTGTACTTACATAGGGTCACCCATATGACTTTAAATTCATTAAGATGCATGGATATATCAAGGCCGTACCCAGGGAGTGGACCAGAGGGTCTGGTCCCCCTTCGAAATTTAAAATTTTGTTAACAAAATGATAATGATGAAGCCTTTTTGTGAAAAATTCAGTCTTTTTCACCGTTTGGTGCCCCTCAGATATTTTTAGACCCTCCCCGAAATTTTTTTCAGGGTACGGCCCTGGGATACATTCATTTCATTGCAAGTCTGTGGTCAATTACTACTTTGGCTATCCTCAAAATCTCGCAAACTATCTCAATCATTCGGCTTTTGGCGAAATATCGCCAAATTAAATGTCAAAACAAATCTTTGAAATTGAACCCAGCTTAGCGATATCGGAAATACCTGGCTAGAAATCGCTGAACCTTAGTATTAGTGCAGTATTTTACCTCTTTCAAATAAAATAAGTTTAGATGAAGTGCGCCGAAAATATTTTTGAATTAATAGACGTGCAAGGAAGTGATCTATTGTCGACATCAGATTTTTTTTTTTTTTTTTTTTTTTTTCATAAATAAGTCGTCTACATGGATACAAGAATGTCTGGGTCAAAACGAAATCTTTTGAACTCGCGTTGTTTCCAGAAGAGCATGAAATTCGATTTCGGAATATAATAAAAATCAAATATGAACTTATTTATTTTAGGTGGTTGGAGATTAAATATAATGAGTGTAGACATATTTTCGTCAAATAATTTTTCTAGCGTCCGTTGTAACGTCCACAACGGGCTTTGACTTCTAGTTTATATAAAGACTACTTTTTTATATTACATAATTTATTTTCATATAAATTACGAGTTATCAGATAACGTTTCGAAGAATCATAAATATTGTAACAAATGCATATACGTATATTATGTTACGATGAACAAAAATCGATCATAAGCTTTTCCCAATTAATTTATTTTAATTTGATTTTATGCATCTTTTCAGGTACATATTAGGCACTCATCTCTTATGTACATACCAAGCATTATATTTAGCCAAGCTAAAATACAAGAGCTGTATTTGAATGAAACTACTTTGCAGGCACTGTTTGATAAGCCTCCAGTGACAGGATCTCTCCGGGAGCTGCATATAAGCAATTCAAGAATTTTAGGGTAAGGTGCTACTTTTGCTACATCAAGGTGTTGTGTGTCCATGGATATGGTATGGGAAAGTTTTGGCACCCGTGCCTTACGTGTTTCTGCCTTTCTGGCACAGCAGAAAATTTTAATGACATTCTGAAAACACTGAGTTAACAATAAAAGTAAGTCATAAATAGATAGAATAATCCCCGTATGTGACCCAGTCGGTTAAACTCGGTCTCCTTAAGCAAGGATGTAGCTGGGGGAGGGGGGTGTGTGCAAAATTGATGGACCGGATCTTTAAAATGAAATGATGCGTTTTTCGGTTTTATGTGTTTACGGCAAAATTTATAGCAATATGCGTCATTGAGAAACCTAAAAACTCATATATCGAGTCACTACAATCTGAAACTCAAAGCTAAAAATATGGGGCGCCTTTGTAGGGTTGACAGCAGGTGGTTCGCCCCCTGCTGTTCTAAAAGTACACATACGGGCACCCATAAAGCTAAATTATTATCTATTTCTTATCTAGTCAGAGAAGAATGGCAATAAGTGTAACATAAAATCGTGATAACAATAAATCTGTTTTTTTAAAATAAAATATCGAAGAATCGGGGGGGTCACAAGGGGGAGCCTTTGCTGCCTCAGTTTTGTTTAAAAAGTGATTTATATTACAAAACCCGTTAGGAACTTTGATAGTCTTAGTTTTTAATATGCCACTTGTGAGGTGTAGAACCATTCTACCATGCCTTAGGTCCGGGTACGAATCCCGTCTAGGGCATGGATGTTAACTTCTCCGTCCCTTCATAGGGGATAACGCTGCTCGCTAACTGGGGCCCCCATAATAAAATGGCCACAATACCTCCGGCAGTTGTAGTGGTCAGAGCCAAATCGGCCTGTGACCGAATATTGAAAAAAAAATGATGTAATTAAGTTTTAATTGTAAAAGCAGTGCAATTGTAATCGACAATGCCTGAAAAACTTAATTTTCACATCGAGTACACAGGCAGCAATCCTAATGTCAAAATCATTGAAACTTACGACGGGATCTTTAAGTTTTAAAGAATACTCGGTTGATCCAAACTGCTGGCCGCCCACTGGGTGCTCCCATAATAAAATGGCCAGTAATTCGAGCCTTAGTAGTAGCAAAATGCTTGCGCAGTGGGGGAAAAAACTTTTTAACATGTTGCAGTGACTTCTCACTTATACGCGTTTTAAGGGACCGATTTAAAATCGCGTACAACAGAAAGGGTCTTGTTTTCTAACTCTTCTTCTAAATTATGAGAGACAAAACATTAAAAAAAAATTATGCTTAATATTTTTTCAGTTAAAAAGAGTAAAATCATATTTTAAAATATCCTAACTAATATTATAAATGCGAAAGTGAGTTTGTTTTTTTGTTTGTTTATGACGCTTTCACGCCTAAACCGCTGAATCGATTAGGAGAAGGTTATAGGCTACTTAGAATTTTAGATTTTTAATTACTTTTTTAATTATTAATTAAAAACCGTTTTTACGTTGCCATGCTTGGCGAGTTTCGCCCGTATCAAATGATTCATGTTTTGAGCTAACAAGAATGCTATTACTTCAATAAAGAAGCGCGTGCATCTGAAAAACATTAAATACCACGGAAATTATGCCAGTTTTATGCCAAATCTATCTATCTATAATAATAAAAATGAATGTTCTCCAGACAAATCTACAGAAAGCAGAGCTTTGAAAATTTGAGCATATAAGCCCATCACTTCGGTAAAGTGCACGTGAGGCTCAGAATTTTGAAATGTTAATTACTTTTCTTATTATTAATTAAAAACCGTTTTATCACCCGCACAAAATGATTTATGCTTTTGAAATAAAGCAGAAATTCTATTTGCAGATTCACATGCATTTGAAAAACATGAAATGGTATGGAAATTATGTTGATTTTACGCCAAATTAAAAAGCATTAGAAAGAAAAGTCCAAATGTGTTTCTTAAAGTTCATAAATTTCCAAATCCTACCTATAATATAAATGTGTACGTTTGTGTGTTTAGATGTTTTTGACTGAATCACACAAAAATGGTTGAACGGATTTGGAAAATTTTTTAATGAAGATAGCTTATGCCCTGGATTAATACACAGGCAACCTTTCAAGCACAGCATAAATAATTCTTTTACAAAAACACTCAAAATAATTCTAATGCATTGCGCTCTATGGAGATTTTATAGCTACTAAACCGATTCTAAAACTTTTTTCACTGATTGAAAGTTACACTATTCCTGAGTACTATTGTTTGTTTGTTTGTGGATTAAGACCGATTGACTGCACTAGGGTCCTAGGCCTATATGGGGAATTCCTTTGTGGGGAACTTTCTAAGGGATCCTAGCCCGTATTTACGCGAGGATTTGACCACGAAAAACTGCGAGCGGAACCTGGCACCTCCAGCCTTCCAATTTTGAGAGCAGAACCTCTTAGACACTGGTGGGACCCCGAGTGTTATAGGCTACCTTTTATGCATATATCACAAATAGTTCTTTTACAGGGGTACTCATAAGAATTACAGTACGCTCTATGTGTATCTCTGTAAGTACTGAACCGATTCCAAAACCTTTTTCACTGATAGTAAGCTACACTATTCTTGAGTATTATAGGCTAAAATTCATGCATGTAGCACAAATAGTTCCTTTACAGGAACACTCAAAATAATTCTAATACATTACGCTCTCTGGGTATCTCTAACTACAGAACCGATTCTAAAACTTTTTCACTAATAGAAAGCTGCTCTATTCCTGATTAACATAGACTAAAATTCATGCATATAGCATAAATATTTCTTTTACAAAACAGTTCGCAAATACTGTCATAACTGTCTCTATTCGCCAAATTCCTGAAAAAAATCTAAATTTAGTAACTCTGCATATTCTCTTATTTTAAATGAAGTATACTACCATGCATTATACTTCATTTAAAATAAGTAAAAAGCAAATAATATTTAAATGCAGTTTCTTTTGTTGTAAACATATGTGTTATTCACACATGCTCCATTTCTCTCGGGACCTAACTCTAAAGCCGACACGGACGAAGTCGCGGGTAGCAGCTAGTTTAAGTATACAATTTAGGGTACTTTTCCGTTAGCCGGGCGCAAACGTCGCCAATTGTGAACTAAACGCGAGTCAAGTCGCCAAGCGGAGCGAATGACAAAACAGTCAACGGAATAAAAGTGGAAAACGGTCAACTATAAACAAAACAAATATTAATTAATAGTAAACAAAACCAGTTCAACTATCAACAAATATTAATGAATTGTAAACAAAACAGTTTTACCCCCCCCCCCCAAAAAAAAAATGCTTATAATTATTGGTTTTTCCAGAGTACGGTGATGTCCTTGAGAATTTGTTCAAATGGATCGCTTACTCCTCGTCTCCACATAAATTCAGCATTTGTCGTCCGGCATTGTCTTTTCGTTTTGTAAATAAGCTCTCGTCTATCTCAACTATTTTTTTCAGGGCCACCGATTTAAAAAAAAAATTTTTTTTTTTACTCACGTTCCGTTAATACTTCTACACAAACTTCTCTCAAGTAGTTTTTCCAATCAACAACGGTATTATGATTCATATCCAATACAGTTGGTTGTATGGTTGTAAGAAATTTGGCGGAATTCTACATTATTTCGCGATTTTTCGCTTGTGCCCAGCCAACGGAAAAGTACCCTATTTAGTTTAACTTTTAATTCAAAATTAGAAGTGTATAATTTCATTTTGCATAGGAGAAACTCTAATTGTACTAACATTCATATACAATACAGCTGGTTGTATGGTTGTAAGAAATCTGGCGGAATCATATATGTTATTTCTCAAAGGTGTTTTTTTCTGGCGCGGCTAGATCTCATTAAATACTTCACCCAGCCAAAAAAAAAAAAAAAAAAACCAGTTAAAGCTTATAATTTCTACTTTTGACAAAAAATATGCAAAAATTCGGAAAAAATCTTTTTGTTAATAAAAAAAACAAATCATATATATTATTTCTCAAAGGTGTTTTTTTTTCTGGCGCGGCTAGATCTCATCAAATACTTGACCAAAAAAAAATTAAAAAATACCCAGTTAAAGCTTATAATTTCTACTTTTGACGAAAAATATGCAAAAATTCGGAAAAAATCTTTTTGTTAATAAAAAAAATAAAAAACAAATCATATATATTACTTCTCAAAGGTGTTTTTTTCTGGCACGGCTAGATCTCATTAAATACGTGACCAAAAAAAATGTAATAGACTCCATGGTTCCATGTTGGAGTCAGATGAATTGAATATACTTTCTTTAAAAATGAGTGGCAACGACAGATAAAAAATGTAAGAAAAATAGAACAGCTCGGAGTTGTTATTATGTTTTTTGTATAGATTGGATGGATGATTGAAGGTAACTAGAAATACAGGTTTTTTTGTAAATAGTTTGTAAAATAAATATTTAAATGAGGTTAAAAGAACTTCTTATTTTGTCTTTTCAATCGAGCCGTCTCATTTTGATAATTCAGTGAGTTGTATTCATCAGTCGCCGGCAGAATATTTTGTTCTATGCCATTTTCTCGAAGGTTTGGCGACATTTTTCTGGTGCCCCCGGCTGGGCGGCTTGAATTGAAACGGACGCGGCTGGATCTCATTAAATACGTGACCAAAAAAAACTTTTTTTTAAATACCCAATTAAGGCTTATAACAAAATATTATGTACTTATAGACACATTTATTCATTTTCACACTATAATATTTACAGTTGTAATATTAAATACGATATTGTGCGAAATTTTCGCACGGGTCAGCTAGTTCTACATTATTTGGAGACTTTTTGTTTGCGCCCAGCTAACGAAAAAGTACCCAATTTAGTTTAACTTTTAATTCAAAATTAGAAGCGTATAATTTCCTTTTACATAGGAGAACCTCTAATTGTACTAACATTGCTTTATCAATATGTCATCAATATTGTAGTTCAGTTTTGTTTAGGCAGCGTGTGTAATATAATCTTTTCTAACTCGTTAAAATACAGGGTGGCCATAATTAAACTGCAAGTGTTCAAGGGGTGCTGGAGAGAAAACTACCGAGAATATTCCATTGAAATTTGGTATCTACACGTTTTAGAACATGCGCAAGTCAAATATGAAAAAAAATCGTCATTTTCACCCAATAGATGGCGCTGTACCGTATTTCAAAGCTCACCGGTGGCATATACAACTTCCAAAACCGATAGACAGAGCATAGTGACATTCAAAGAGGCATATAAACAAAATAAAACATCATTTACAGTTTATCAAAATTCCATAAAATTCGCTTCAGTAATTAAATTTTTACTATAGCATGTAATCAAAAATTAACGTAAATTAAGATCGCAAATTAAACAATTCATAAAGACGCTTTGTAAAACAATTAAACCATTATTTATTCTCATTGACACTCATTGGACCTCTTCTTAATCGTTTCATACGCCGGTATTCTTTCAGTGTAGCTGAATAATTGCTACCATTCTGATAGAATATCTTCACGTTCCCTCTTATTCAGAGTCATGATCGACCATTACTCAATGTGGTCTTGTTTTTACACTGTTCGATTGGCTTAAAATTTGCATTTACTCAGCGTCTCGATGGAAATATAAACAACCTGAGATGCGCAGAAGCAGAAGATGCGTAGTTACCCAGTGTGCGTAGCGCCTTCTGTTTGCAACAACGACGTTATCCAACTTTCTAAGAGAAGTGGCCCCTCCTAAAAATTTACCTTCGTGATTGTAACCACGAAGGTAAATTTATAGGAGAGAACACTCCTCTTGGAAAGTTGGATAACACCGTTGTTGCAAACAGATGGCGCTACGCACACTGGGTAACTGCGCATCTCCTGCTTCTGCGCATCTCAGGTTGTTTATATTTCCATCGAGAGGCGAAGTAAATGGAGATCGTTGAATTAGCAGAACTTAAAAAAATTAAATTCATATGAACGTGATATATAATAATTACTGGCTCCAGGTGTGTTTTAATTACATAATTGTCTTATAATACTATTTCGTAATTAATATAGGCAATAGTTTCGAAGCGAAGTAATATTATGCACGTGATGTCTGTAATTATTTTGCCCAAAAGCTGTACTTTAAGAAATATTAGTAAATTTAGAAGAATGTAATTTGTGTGAATGCAATATTTAAAGTGTTTATTTACATTGACGATCACACTCAAACAAGCAGTACTTACATTTATTTCATGCTGCGACAAATTTTAACACAGCTTTAAATTGCCGCTAAAAAACTCATATTAAAATATTAAATTCATGTTACGTAAAGAACACAGTAATGAATTCTAAGCCATTTTCTAATGTAAATATGTACCGCGGCAGACGAAAACTTTTTTTCTGTCAGCCACGATATGCGCACTCGTTAACAAATATAAACTCAATATTTTAATAATAGAACATCTTTTTTCTTTTTTTACTCATTTGTTACTAAGGCAACCAGATACGCAAAAGTGAAAAAAAATAATAAAAATTTAGTACTCGCGTTCATAATCTCGTTCACATGCTAGGTTGGAAAATTAAAAACAAGTAAAATAAGTTATCAGTCAGCACGGAATATGCCTTATTCTTTTAGTGCTAAGGATTGCTGCACGTCACTAGATTTCCAATGTTTACATAATTGAAACTTATTTGGGGTACCAAAAATCCAGTATAGCAGCTATGGAGAGTGTCCACTTCTATAATGTATCTCCGTGGTTACAATCATAAAAATTTCAACATAGGGTTACCAGGCGAAATACACGGAAGAGGAGAGATAAAATGACATAGTCAATTAATATCGTTTTAGTAGTCAAATAATGAAAATAAAAAATTAGGGGGTTCAGGGGGAGGGGGGGGGGTCCTGCCCCTGACGAGGCTAGACATGAACTGTCACGGTGAAGATCTTTTGAAATGTGTTTGCCAGGAAACGCGGTGGTCGGGGAGGGGGATTACAATCTTGAGAGTCAAACAAGGTTTGCAATTTTTGATAACTGATCGCCAAGTTTGCTGCCAAAAAAGAACTTCAAAACCGAACCAAACTTGAAAAGTATACTTAGAATATGCCTGGCGAAGATAGTAAAATAGTTTTAGTTGGCGATGTTAATACAGATTTCAATTCCAAATATGTGTTTTATGGAACAAGAAAGACAAATACGGCACACTCGTGGATTATGATGCCTATTCCGAACAGTATTTAAAATGGTGAAGTATAGTTGGAATATGCTTGGCGAAGATTGCAAAAGAGTTTCAGTAGGCGATTTTAAGATAGATTTCGATTCCAAAGATTCGTTTTATGGAACAAAAAAGAGTTGGTTCCTAATTTAACACCCCACTCTCGCTAACTTAAAAATTGCCGCACTTTGGCGAGCTTTGCAGTCATGGGTTTCTAGGAGTAATGCACAAATTTCAACGCTCCCAAAAGAACTAGGTGAAACTAAAGTGAACAAATTAGCGATAAACGCACCGGTTAAAAATTTTGAAGGCACTAAATTATTAAAACTACATTAATTGGCAGACCAAAATAAATAAATAAGTAATGGAACGCTGTACTTACATGTTGTTCCAAATCGCCATTTTAATTCTAAATTACGGTTGCCGCATAAATACAAAAAGTCGCCGTGGTAACTGCACATGTTTAATCATCCAGAGTCCGGGCGTTAAAGTAGAAATCAACGGGAGAAAGTCAAACACGGCACACTCATGGATTATGATGCACATTCCAACTAATATTCAAAACGGTGAAGCAGTAACATAGCGAGCAAACCTGGCGCCCGGATCACAATACCTATTTAGCGCCCCCGCCCACAGCTTTTGTCAAATTTTCTGTGTCTTTGGAACGATTTGGCGCCCCTCTGAGAGAGGCGGCCGGGGCATGATATACCCATTGCACCCCCCTTACTATGCCACTGCGGCGAAGTGAGTTGATACATGCTTGGCGGAAATCGTAAAACAGTTTTAGTGGGCGATTTTAAGATAGATTTCGATTCCAAAGATGGAACAAGGAAGAAAAATTTGACACACTCTTGAATAATGATACACTTTCCACAATGGAATAAAGGAAGAAAATAAGGAAGACGCACGGATTATGATACGCTTTTAATTTATAGCATTTTAGTGCGTATTTAAAATCTGAAAGTGTTTCAGATTTTGTTACTTAAAAAAAAATTTTTTTTTTTTTTACGTAATTGGTCCCCTCAGTTTCACGTTAAACATTTTTCATTGTATTCATCATCCGACTGTTGCGCTTTTATACCACAATACGTTACTCCTTCAATAAAAGCTTGTTCTTTTTTTTTTTTTTTTTTTTTTTTTTTTTCCCAACAGATCTTTTGGACCCATCTTGAAAAATTTAACGAACCTCAAGGTTTTGACGGTGCACAGGACACCAGTGCCGAAACTTGGTGCAACGTTCAGCAGGAATTTCCCCAGTAGTTTGAGACAAATAACCTTCAGCGAAAACAGTATGAAGAGGATCTATCCAGGTAATATTGTGCCATGTGATTTATAATTACTAAACGAATGCAGAATGTATGCAGTCATAAGTTGACAGTGTTACAAATTTGTAGGGTGATCTGCTCTTCAAAGCTTTAATTTAAATGTATGTACCTGCAAGTACAGCTGTGGAAAAAAAAGTCCCACTTGTACTTTTTTCGGCAGTCGTTCGTCGTACAGCAAAGTTACAGATACCAATCGTTTACGATTGACGTACACTTTAATTTGCTATGCATAAAAATTGCATAAAAGGCCATCTACATATTAAAATTCGCACCAACTTTTTTTTTCTCAATAGCAACCCCTAGATTTCACTTCATATTTCAAAAATTTAGCTCATTTTAACCCCGGACACCAATTTTCAATAAATTTGGACAGAAAATGAGTGAGTTATGAGCACCCAAAATCCCCCTCCCCCTATGTTAAAATATTTTTTCATACTTCAATTCATATCTCATATAATATTGGTAGTAAGAAGCTGATTTTTATTAGTACTATTAGAACTAAACGACCCAAACATAATTTAATATTATTATGATTTTTAATAAATTATTAATATGAATTATGAATTATTAAATTAATATTCAAAAAAATTATGAATAGCGACCTAGCCAAATTTCGATGGAAATAGATGCAGAAATTAATATTACATGGCTGTGCAAAATTTCAAATTTTTACGTTCAGTAGTTTAATTTATATTAAATAAAATGTGTTATTTTCATGAGTTAAGGGACCATATATAAATTTATTAAGTGAAAATTTTTTGAAAATTGCATAAAATAAACGTAAATTAGATTTATTTTGTGCAAAAACACAGTAAAAGATACCAGTATTAAAAATATCAAATTTTGAAGCAAATAAATTAGAGGTTTTTACAGTTTGATAGGGATTCTATAAAGCGTGTATTGTTGCGTCCGCTACCATATTCCCCAAAATAAAATATTTTCCAGCTATAGAATTAGATGCAGTAGATGTATGTCTTCTAATACAACGTCCTATTTCTGAAAAACTAACATCCTCAACTTTCCAGGCGTGAATGTGACCTTTTTTAATATCGGAAACATTAGGTCTTTGGACTTCCCCATACTTTATCAAACATTCAAAATCACGTTTTTCTGTCTAAATTTTCATCTAACTATAAATTAAAATACCGCCAAAAGTCTTAAGAATATTGCACATTGCAGACGATAGTATTAAATGAAGAAAGTGAAATAACAAACACAGTGATAATATTGGGTCGGCAAAAAAGTAATTGCGTTTTTTACATGAAATTCAAACAAATAAATTTTCTATCAGGAAATCATTCTTCAAGTTCGACCATAGCTGAGTAATATTCAAGCTTGTAGTCAGAAGAGCAGAGAGCAGCCTCTAACTCCTGCCAACATTTCACCTGTCTAAGAGAACCATCAACGGAAATACTCAATAACAATTTCAAAATTACAAAGATTTTCAAAATCGTGAGCAGTCATTTTGCATTTTTCCCTTAAATCATGTGTACGAACCAAGGAAGTTATGAACTCACGGGTCATTTGAACCACAGACTAAATATTCTATTCTACCCTTGATATTCTCAGTACAAAAAACTTTAAGAGAGATGGAAACAATATTTTCCTTGAAAATAATATTAATTTCTTTTAACTCTCGCGAGCGAAATTAATGAAAGGCGAAAAGTTCGGAACCTAAAAAATAGCGTTTTTCAATTTGCAGAAAGTCCCTTAAAAACGCGCAAAAATTAATTCGCAATATCTCCGGAAATTATCGTAGAAAATTGGTGAAAATTTATATTTAGGGTAATTTGAAGGTTTTCTTTCGTTTAATAAAGTCAAAATATGGGGTTGCCATTGAGAAAAACGAAGTTGGTGCAGAATTAAATATGAAGACGGCCCCTGATGCAAATTAAATTAATAGTAAATTAAAGTACGCGTTATTTGCAAATGAATGGTATATATAACTTTACTGTACGACGAACGACGGCGAAATAAAGAGCAAGTGGGACTTTTTTTTTCCGCAGCTGTACATATAAAATTTGACAGGAGTATCAGCAACATGATGATAGACCGATATATCTGACAGCTATACATCAGACGTATGACTATATATCATATATCTGTTCCCAATATAACTGATCTATGGCTATCTTTCTATACAGGTATGCTGATCCCTGACTCACGGACTCACTCTTTAGCAATTCCGGGAAACCAGTCCAAGATTAAACTTTTACCGCCATTACTCCAAGAAGATTAAAAAGTTCAAAAAGCGTAGTAACATCTGCATCGTTTGTACGATCCGCTTGAAATTTTTCATAATTATGCATAAAAATATGGAAAACAATCAGCGTTACTTTAAAAATCTGAAAATCCACCAGTTCCCTCATTCTTAAGCTATTTTTCGCTATTTTCAGCACCATTTTATTTCAGAGAGTTAGGAAAGTGAATCATTTGCGTGACAAAATTTGCTGTTTCTGGCAATGACGCATTATCACGGTTATCAGACTTTAAAGGGAAAATTGCGATTCCAATTCGTTAAAAATAGTTTTTCCAGATAACATAGTTTAATTTTTTTTTCCAGCAAAATGATTGTCTGTTTGAAGCATTGATATAAGAGGGGCTGTGTACACAAAACGAAATCATTCGAATGAGAAATTTCTGCGTGTTTTCATTAGAGCATTAAATTCAATTTGGGTATATAATACTAAGAATTGAATATGAAGTTATTTATTTTTCGGTGTACGAAGATTAAATATAATGAGTGTAGACATATTTTCGTCAAGCGCCCGTTGTAGTTGCCTCCACAGCGGGCTTTGACCTCTAGTATCAGGTATATTAGGCGTAGTTTCGCCCATAATGTCAACTAAGTTAATAAAATATGATTATGAGCCAAGCACGGCAACCTCGTATATACTTTTAATTTTTATTTCACTAACTCGTTCATTTTAATAGAAATAAGCGATATAATTTAATTTGGCGGAATTGGCAATGGCGATGACTGTCTAAACGGATAGTATCCGCTTCAAGAGGAGGTCTTGATCCGCTTATGTTTACATCAAGTTGTTGCCATCCAAAAAGTAGAAATATCATCGAATTTTGTACCGCATATAAGTTAGTGTAATATATACTATATAGTATTGGGTGACTTAAAACAGGTGTTAAAGCGATTATCTTTTAAACAGTAAGTGATTGAAGCATACTTTCAGTTAGAAAAGTTCGTCAAATAAAGTGTAGCTTTCAGGTATGGCAATTTTTTTACTAGCAACTATATACCTATTAAAATATAAAATTTAATTTTTATACGGTCCCTCATTTCGCATCGCTTAGAAAAATATTGCCCTGTGTCTAAGACTATTACTTGAAAAGCCTCATGAATTCAAATGAAATAGTTAGCGAGAAAGTTAATGTTAAAATCGAGGACTAATTCGATTGCATGATACTAATTCTATTTCAAGAAAACAAATATTATTGGTATCACAACTGAAATTTCTCCATATGTTGCTAGACGTGGCAATTTTTGACGTGATATCGCCAAATTTGGCGCCAAAAAATAAATTCCTAAAACTGAGCCTGCCCAAACCATATCGCCAAAGTTCCACGTAAAGACACCTACATTAATGTTATTCAGAGGGAAATTTAAAGATCAATATCTTGTTTTCTTGTTAACTGATTTAAACGAAACACAATTCAAAGTTAAATTATTTCACGTGTTTCAGATGAAATTAAACCCCAGAAGAGCAGATCGTTCCAAAAATTCGTAACGAGGCAGTACGTCTTATAAACAGGCAAAAAATATCATCGTTTAAAAGACTTTTTTTTTTTTATTTAGGTGCACTCAGCCATTTTCCAAACCTCGATAAATTTGCTGTCATTTCTAACAATGTGGGACGTAATCTCTCAAGATCTATATTCCCGAGACCATTCAATGCCAGATTTTTATCTTTCGAGTAAGTACATATATTTAATAATACCATACTAATTATTCTTACTTTTAAGCTGCCGAAAGATCTTAAAAGTAACTAAAAAGTATCAGCCTACATTCGGGACATTTTTTAGCACTAGGGTGCTATTTCGTTCATTCCTAGGTTTTTGTCTACGCGACTTTTTGTAAACATGAACTGTCACGGAGAAGATCTTTGCAAATGTGTTTGCCAGATAACGCAGAGGTTGGGGGGGGGGGGGTGTTAAAATCTTGAAAGTTCAAGGTTCGCAATTTTTGATAATTGCTCGCCAAGTTTGCTGCCAAAAAATAACTTCAAAACCGAACCAAGCTTGCCGATATCTTCCGAATTTGGCTAGTTAAAATATGCCTGTCGAAGATTGTGAAATAGTGTTAGTAGGTGATTTTAATATAGATTTCAATTCCAAATATGTGTTTTATGGAAAAGAAAGACAAACACGGCACATTCATGGATTATGATGCCCATTCCAAACAGGGGCGCAACCAGAAATTTTCTGTGGAGGGGGTTTGTAAAACAAAAAGTTAAACATTGCCTAGTACACGGTTGCCAGATTTGGCTAATGTTAGCCAAATTGGCTATTTTTGATCTCACTTGGCTAGAAAATTTATAAAGAAAATAGCCATCTGATTTGCTAATTCTTGGCTATTTTTATTGTGGTTGCTAGGAACTGGCTAGGTGGCTAGCTGCCGAGTTGGCGAATAAAAGTGTTTAATAATGGTATGTTTACAGATGTCCTGTAATATTCTTCTAGAGTACGTACTGCTTTGCTTAATTTGTCGACCTTGTACGTTTGATATACTTATATCAAATTCTTCACACAGTTTACTGTGTGAAGAATAATTTACTGCGTTAAGGAACTTTTCTTCATTGTATCTACATCTGTAACATATCCAACTGCATCTGACAGATTAGTCTTGACGTTTTGTAAATATTTTTTCAAAGGTAGACTGTAAGTGAATACTTCTTGCAGTGTAGACAATGAAATCATAAAATGAAAGTTTTTGAATTGCCCACAGATTTTCAGCATTTGACGCTGAAACATGCTTCCCATTCTGACTAGATTGTTGAGATTTTCTGAAAAGCACGGAGAATTGCTCCTATCAATTCAAAAAACGCACAGACACTGACGGGCCTTTTAATCCGTCTAGTGGCCCATAGCTGTTTTAAGTGTTGCAGTTTCGGTAGATGATCCAGTTTGCCGATTTGCTTTTGGAGTTCAATTTGGTGTTTTGAAAAAAACACAAGTTTTCTCAAGTAAAATTTCTAATTTCCTCCGTTGTAAACACAAGGAGTAGAATTTTTGCCTAATGATTTTTTTCTCACAAAAAAAAAAGACAAAAGTTTCTCCTGGAAGGGGTTTTAACCCTAAAACCCCTCCCTTGGTTGCGCGTCTGATTCCAAACAGTATTTAAAATGTCGAAGTTAGTTTTTGATACGCTTGACGAAGATTGTAAAGCAGTTTCAGTAGGCGATTTTAAGATAGATTTCGATTCCAAAGATGAGTTTTATGGAATAAGAAAGAGTTGATTCCTATTTTAACCCCCCCCCTCCCCCACTCTCGCCAACCTAAAAAATCGCCGCACTTTGGCGAGCTTTGCAGCCATACATGGACGTCGGTAGGGGTACACTTGCAACCCCCTGGAGTTTAAAAAAATATAATTAATGTGAAAATATAAGTAATTATTTTTACACTTAGGACAATAAAAAAAAAGCAGAATGTGTATGTGATATTTTGAATTCTACATGTAATTCACATTAAATTAGCTTTTTAGACCTGTGTTTATGGTTAAATATTTTCTACTATTGTCCATAAATTTTAAATTTGTGAATTTTCACTAAAAATTATCAAAACGGCTAACACAGTATGCACACGATTGTACTGAATGAACCTTAATTCTTTTTAACAGTGCGACATTGGCTATCATTAATAGAGGAAAAATCACAAAAATGACTTACTCAAAAAGTTACATATAGAATTTAATGAAACTCACCCACAGAGTATAACGGATAGTAAGCTATAAAATAACATGAAAAGAAGTTACCAGACACTTGCGGTATTATAGAAATTAGCACATGAATAAAATCAACTAATTGGATGTGCTAGTTTGATATAGGAAAAGTACCTTCAATATGTAATATGGACCCTCCTCCCCGGAAGCAATACAGCACCTACAGCGATGTGTGATGCTGTCAATTATCCAATCTATGAGTTCTGTTGGAAGGGAGAGTCATTTCTCATGCAAGGCAGTTGCAAGGTCGCAGGTGGAGGATTGAGAGCATCTATCCGTCTTCCTAAAGCGTCCCAGATATGCACGATAGGATTCAGGTCGGGTGATCGAGCTAGCCACTCCATGTACTGAATTGTTTGCTGCTGAAGATAATCATACACGATGCGAGCCCTGTGTGGTCTAGCATTGTCATACTGAAGCAGGAAATCATCGCCCATTGCCCCGGCATAAAGGCGCACATAAGGATGTCATCTCTATGGGTCTGAGCATTGACGGCTCATCGTGGAAAGACATGGAGATCTGTGCAGTCACCCAAACAGATTCTACCCCAAACACAGATACTGTCTACTGCGTATACATCCCTTTCACGGATGTTTCATGGATGATAACGGGTTCCAGGTTCTCTCCAAATCAAACAATGCTTGCTATCGTTTTGGAGGCTAAACCTGGACTCATCAGTAAACAGAACAGCTCTCTATTGATCAGCCGTCCAGTGGACATGCCTATGTGGACACCTCAAACGTTCCCTTCTGTGGTGTGGCGTGAGGGACACGCAAATGGCTGGTCGCCTCGCGTAACGACCACCTCCTTGAAGCCTTCTACGGTTGAAATTGATACCAATCTTCCGGTGGCTACAGCAAAGGAGGATCTGAGTTGAGCCGGAGTTTGGCTCTATTCCTTCGTGCACATAACGACAAATATCTGTCATCGGCGCTGGTCGCAACAGTCGGCCGTTCTTGGCTGAACCTCCTGAATGCCGAATCTGTTGTGAGAAATTGTTGCCAAAGTCTGTGAACCACAGACGGACTGACATTTATCCATCTGGCCACTTGTGTCTGACTTTGTCCTGCCTCTAGTCTCCCAATATCTCTACATCGCAGTTCTTCTGGCAAATGATGCCTGGAGGTCATTGCTACGAACTGGCAATCCCCGATTTCTCACCTTAGAGTCGCAGCAAAAGTTGTAGTCTTGATCAAAGATGCAGTTTTATGCTTCTAGAAGTTAATTTATTCTGGTCGCAACACGAGTAATTTGCATACTGCAGCTTTGCTCAGTAACATTTATTTGACAAGATATTCAATTTTCCTACGGATGGGCTTTTTGTGAGCGAATTATTGCTATTTTTGTGATTTTACCTTAATTTCTGGAAGCCAGTGTATATATGAATAATATTTAAAATGACGAAAAAACTATGGGAAATTTTAACGGGGAAATAAAACATGGCCCATTACGTGATTTAAATATGCAGTTTTTCCATATTTACAGCCTGTTGCCAACAAAAAAACCTTAAAATAGAGGTAAATAGTTATGTGAGAACAATTACTTTAGGTCATTTCGTAGCCACTAAAATTTTAAACATATACTTAAATTTTCAATGAACATTTAATATAGAGGTTATGGTGTTAATACTGAAAAGAAAATGCGAAAAACAAAATACTCAGAAAAATGCATTAAAAATTCTTAGGTGATGTTAGTTCACAGCTGAGTTGACGATGCATTTTTAAATGACTATAACTTCCTTTTCAAACGTCGAAGGATAAAAAAGAAAACGGTTTTAGAAACAGAAATGTATAGCGCTCCAAAATTTTTCGATCCTCCCCTAATTTTTCTTCTGGTTATGGCCCTGGAGCACAAAATTTGCGAATAATTTTATGACTTATTTTTTGGTAGAAATTCCATGTTTTCAATGTAGGCGGATAATTTGATCAACCTGTGCAATATCACAAAGATGTAAAACGAAATAAAGGCCGTTGTCGTCGACCAAAGTAGCAAAATATTGAACTATAAGTTGAACTATAGGGATGAAAATAATAAATGGTAATGCATTTGTGTATTCACATTAGGAATGTTTTTAATCTTTCAGAAATGTACTATACATTTTCGTTTGTGAAAGAAATGTCATATGAATGTAATAAAAGTTATATGTTAGTAGCTCTTTTCGTCTGATTTTAAGGGCTTTGATAATTTAGCAGGAATTTTGAAACTTTTCATACTTGAATTCCTCTTAAAGTACGTTTTGTCTGCTGACGATATCTGTACCTCAAAGATCATAAGTTTTGTAAACAATGCATACAGGTGGCTTTTCTTTTCGGAGGGGGGGGGGTTATCATGGGAGTTTGACAGTGTTTTCAGAGTCCCTCCGGGAAGTACTAATGCTAATTTCCCCAAATACCTTGCGTATGCTCTTTTTGCAATAGCTCATGTAAGTTTTTAATACCATAATAACGTAGTAATGATTAAAAGAACTTTATGTTCATTGGAATTATGTCTTTACTGATGTGAAATAATATATTTCAGTGGTGTAAAAATAAAATAAAATCATATACAAATTACTGTAAAAAAAAGAAAGAAAATTGTTTTTCTCATAGAAGAATAACTTTGACTGGGCTGAGGGGGTAAGGGGTGACACCAGATATACCCGCACGGGCTGACACTATGTTTAGTGACACCACTGACTACACCTAAATAGCACAAAACAAGCGAAGTGAGAGAGGCCGTTCCCGGTACATAAAATAAATTATATGTATTTTTAATGCATTTTTTTCTTTACTATTTATTTATTTAATTTCAGCAATGTCAACATGACTTCCATCCCTGAGGATTTTTTCAGTGATATGCCAAACCTACAATTTTTATCAATGCAAAACAATCAGATATCTGTGATCCCAGAATCGGCGTTCGGCGGCAGATCTGTGAACGTTCCTGTTTTTAGATTTGACGGTAAGTGGAACTATTAACCTTGAAAAGATTTACTTTGCCACCATAGTGTATATGCATGGAGTACCTACCTACGTAAAGTAACGGCCGTCGCAGACAACAAAACTGTGCTCTTAGTAAGAAAGACATCGATGTCTTCGGTTATATGGTCATTCTTAGAAATTTCTGTAGAATGAATGACCATTTACTATATTGGCTTCTTACGTAAGGACTCATCTAGCACAAATGGAAAAAAAAAACACTGGTAAACGAAGCCCGACTAAGACGGAGGCCCTAGGGCCAAGCATTTTTTTGGGGCCCCCTATACAGTCATACCTTCTTGATACATATAGCTACAGTGTACAAATTTTCGTTGTAATTCTCACAAATTCTAACAAACTTTTTCTGGAAGTCTCATGAATCCATTAATTCTATCTTTAAATAGTAATACTAGTAGTTTGTGGGGCCATAGATTCGGTCCAGAGACAGTTCCGCTTTGAAAAAAAAAAAGTTAGAAATAAACCTTTTTCGCATGCCAATTATGTTTTTCCTGAAAGAGCATACCTTAAACTATTTTTCTACTTAATTTCTGCCAATGTTCGAACACTTATCGTAGCAGGTTACTAGCTTTTCTATAGTTTCTTCATAGAAACTTCCCGCCAATGACAATAGCCACGACTCCACAGCATTTTTCACCTCATCGTCGAATCCAAAGCACTTGTCGCCTGACTCGAGCTTCATGTGCAGGAGCAAGTGTTAGTCGGGCGGCGCAAAGCCTGGGATGTATGGCGGTTGATCGAACTGCCCCCAACGAAACTGCCGAAGCATCGTTTGATTGTCACCAGCAGTGTGGGGCCGAGCATTGTCATTTAGGCCTGCACATGAAGCTCGAGCTAGACGTTCAGTGGTTTGGATCCGACGATGAGGTGAAAAATGCTGCAGATCCGTGGTTATCGTCATTGGCGGGAGTTTCTATGAAGAAGGCATAGAAAAGCGGGTAATCCGCTAATACAAGTGTTTGAACATTGGCGGAAACTATGTAGAAAAATAGTTTAAGGTATGCTCATTCATGTAAAAACTAATTGTCTCGAGAAAAAAATTACAAAATTTTTTTCGAAACAAAACTTTCTTTTCGAATAGGCCTCGTATTTTAGAAGCAATATGTTTATACAGTTTTGTTCTACTTGCGACATGTTCTACTATCAAGTTTTTCTACTATTTTAACAATATTTAATATGAAAAAATAATAATTGGCATTTATATGTAGGAAAAGATATGCTTTTTTAACAGATACGATGTTTTTTTTAAGTTCCATTTGCAATGTTTAGAAAAGTTTGAAATGCATAGTTCTACTATTGAAAAAAACCTATAAAAATCTCTTTTTCATAATCCTACTATATAGTTACACTGATCTCTGACTGACTGATTCTGCAACAATCCCAGGTAACCACTCCAAGATAAAACTTTAACAACCATTTTTCCAAAATGATTAAAAAGTTAATGACAAAAAGCGCAGTAACGCCTACACCGCTTGTGCGATCCGCTTAAAATGTTCCATAGTTATATATACAAATATAGAAAACAATCTGCGCTACTTTAAAATCTGAAAATCCCCCACCCCCACCCCACCCCCTTCCCTAAGTGACAATTTCGTCATACTGAAATCACGGTTATCAGGTTTTGAAGGGAAACTGCCATTCTAATTCGTTTAAAATGGTTTTTCTAGATTACGCAGCTCCTTATTTCGCTATTCCAATTCTTTTTAAATAGTTTTTCTAGATTACGCTGTTCCTTTTTTTCACAAATCAATTGATTTCGTCTGCAGGAAGCATTCATCTAACAGCAGATGTTTCCAGCGAAACGAAATCTTTGGAATTCGAAGTGTTTTCGCACTATTTTAGAAAAAAATGCAATTCTGATTTTGGCCTATAATAAAATTGAAAGATGAGCTATTTATTTTAAGTGGACGAAGATTAAACATATTGAGTGTAGACATATTTTGTTAAATGTTTTTTCTAGAGCCCGTTGTAATTGCCTTCACAACGTGATCTATCTTCTAGCTTTTTATTATATTTACGAAAATTATTGTTAGTATTATTTTTTTTGCTTGGGAATTTCTCACAATGGGAATAAGAGGGTTAACTTGTTCGCTCTCCTCGTTAGAAGGATCCAGCGTGCAAGCATATGGGCTGGGGCAGGGGCATTCTAAAACCCATTCCGGGATGCAACGATACCCGCAACCCCGGGACCCCCTGGGAGAGCCGACAGCCAAAGGCTGTTTACGACCAGGAACCGATTTACAAACGTGGGGGACCAGGGCAAATGTTTCAGTGGGAGCCCCTCTTGATGAAAAGTTCTTTGTACCCTACGCGAAGCAACTTTCATACCACGCCCTGCAAAATGGGATATTCTAAGAGCATGAAAATTATTATTTGATCAAGATGCAACATGAAATGTAATAGTTTCGGCTGTGATAATATAGCCGTATTCTATATACATATAAAATTTAATAATATTTGAATTATATTGCTTAATTTTCAATTCTTAATTAAATTACACATTTTTCAAGTAACATTGTAACACAGTGTTTTGTATTTACCTTACTAATATTACTGGTTTTGTATTTTACCCCAGCAATATTTATTTATTTATTTTATGTAACACACTGGGGTTTTCAAAAAAAAAAGTCTGACTTGTCGTTTTGTTAACATGGAAAGAATAATTGAAAATAATTCCGTTTCGAGGAAAGGATAAATGGCACTGTAGCTGATTTCACCTGTAGTTCATACTCATTACTTGACTTTTGTCATTTTGTTATCTACTTCTCCTTAATATTTTTTAACCCTTTCTAAGGCTGTGATAAGATACTACGTACCGTCTGTTGATTACAGAAATCAATTATCATTATTGAATTTTCTGATTTTTGTTCATTGGAACAGACAAGTACTTTTTTCATGTAAGTAGATTCTAAATTATATTTGGCTTATAAACTTTCCTTTAATTCGTATTTTTACAGGAAGCTAGCATAATTATTCAAAAAATGAGCACAAGAAACTTCGCTTTTAATCATAGTATATTCTTGCATTGAATTGCGTGTGCAAGCAACAGTTAGTTTTCCGATGTTGATTCGCGAGCCTTTAATTTCGCGATTACCATGGGCTCGCGAAAATCGCGAAAGTTAATGCCTAACGAAAATAAGTTCTTTTACAGTATATTACAAACATACATTTTAATATGAATAAGCTTGCCTGAAATTTTTTGCATTCGAGCCAAATAAATTTGAACACGGAACCGTCAAATCTGTGCATGAATATGTTGACGTGTTTTTGAGTTCTTACTGCCTTAATACGTAACGCTTGAAAATAATGATGAAGATATACCTATCATGAGAAATACATTGAGATTTATGGCTCATATTTTTGGGAAATTTAATCTTAGATTTTTTGAAAAATTAAGGTGGTCATAATTACACACACACCTTGAACCTATATCTAATTATGTTCTTTCTTTCTTTAGGCAATCCTCTGGCATGTAACTGCCTGCTAGTTTGGTTAATCAAAGATAAGCCTGAAATTCTCGGAGGAGAGTGTTCTTCACCAGCACGTCTCAGTGGAAAAGCTTTACGAGAATTGTCTCCCGGCAACTTTAACTGTTGATTTGCGAAATTAAATTTTCATTCTGCATGTTTTGTAGTTTGTAACACCGAAAGATTTAGCTTTATAGATTAAAGCTTTACTGACTGGAGTTGTATTATCTATGAACTTTTGTATACAGTATAATCTTCTATACATAGGGCACCGTGGCGCACGCAGGATTTTAGTTTAGCGGGGGGGGGGGCTACAAATGCTGCTGTATTCTGCTATAGTGACCTCTATTATACAATTATAACTCTCTGATAACGTCAGAATATTCTGTACCACTTGACTTGCCCGTAGAACTCAAGCAGGGTAACTCGTTATAGAGTCAAATAATTATCTGATCTTTTCAGTGACGTTGTAACCGAGTTTAACTGTATTATACTTGCTTAGATATGTATTTTTAATTATTAAATATATATGCTTGCCTACACTGTATAAAATTGCTTTTTAACATATATTTAACATATATGTTAATCAACGTGTTTTATCTAATGAGGAAAATAGTTAATTTTGTGCGGAAAAAATAGCAAAATGAAAAAAAAAAAAAGAAAAAGAAAGAATAAAATATGTACTTTGGAAAATTCATATAAATAAGTACATAGATATATACTCTTATAATTCCTTTTTTACACTTTAAAAGATTTTTAATTAAAATTACTCACAAAAACTGAATTGTTTCTTTTTTTTTCTCAAATGAGAGTTAGTGAGAAGCAAAATTGCTTTTAATTTTCGTAGTAATGTTTACTTATTACTATTCTTTGAGTGTAATTTTGATTACAAAAATTTCAAAGTTTGTTATAAACATGTACAGGGTGGCCATAATTAAACTGCAAGTGTTCAAGAGGTGCTGAAGAGAAAACTACCGAGAATATTCCAGTGAAATTTGGTATCTACACGTTTCAGAACATGCGCAAGTCAAATATGCAATAAAAAAAAATCACCATTTTCACCCGATAGATGGCACTGTACCGTATTTCAAAGCTCACCGGTGGCATATACAACTTCCAAAACCGATAGACGGAGCATAGTGATATTCTAAGAGGCATATAAACAATATAAAACATCATTTACAGTTTATTAAAATTCCATACAATTCGCTTCAGTAATTAAATTTTTACTGTAACATGCAATCTTAAATGAACGTAAATTATGATCACAAATTATACAATTCATAAAGACGCTTTGGAAAACAATTAAACCATTATTTATTCTCATGGACACTCATTGGACCTCTTCTTAATCGTTTCATACGCCGGTATTCTTTCAGAGTAGCTGAATAATTGCTATCATTCTGATAGAATATCTTCACTAACAATGCACGTTCCATCTTATTCAGAGTCATGATTGACCATTACTCAATGTGGTCTTGTTTTTACACTGCTCGATGGGCTTAAAATTTGCATATAGAACGTCCATAAGCATTGAAACACGATATAGCGCCCTCTATCGGGTGAAAATGGCAATTTTTTTATTGCATATTTGACTTGCGCATGTGAAACATGTACCTTCATGATGTACATTCTGAAACATGTAGATACCACGTTTCACTGGAATATTCCTGGTAGTTTTCTCTCCAGCACTCCTTGAACACTTGCAGTTTAATTATGGTCACCCTGTATATATTAATATTCGAAAGTTACCAAAATTTTATTCTTATTTCTTTTCTTTCATTTTTTTATTGATATAATTATTTTATCATTAAAGTATAAGTATTTTTTATACGATTAAAACTTATATTTAATATATTATCAAATAGCATATTATAAAGAGCAAATTTAACCAGTTTAGACAAGCATATATTTTTAATAATTAGCATAAAAAATATCTAAGCAAGTATCACTCTGTAAATTCTGAGAAAAAAGTTCCCGTTGCGTTGTGATTAGAAGATGTCACCACCTGAACTAACTTTACTTCGCCTTTGCATAGGATCGCCCGAAGTCGTTTCTGCTGAATCTTTCCTTGTAAAACAATGTAAAATAATAAAAAGTTTCGCGAACTACTTAGAATCGGCTAAGCTTCAATATGCATCCTACATTTTGATTGGCTGTAATTGGCTATGTAATATTTAGCCTTTATCTGGAAACACGAATTAATTCTGTGCTACATATTTTAAAAATCTTTCTCACAACGATTTCTTAACATTTTTAAATTCTTTCTTGTTGTTATTTTTTAGTTTTCATCTATTTTTATCGTTAAAAGGTAACTAGAAGATTGAAGGTTGCGCAGCCCCCCCTCACATAAAAATTTATATTGTTTAGACGCTTAACCCTAAATTATTGTAACAAATATTCAAATTTTATTAGTGTATCCGGTTAGAACACGTGAAACTTTGGCCATCAATTCTTAGTTAATTTTCTTAAAATTAAAATGTTGTTTAGATTCGTAACCCTAAATTATTTTAACAAATATTCAAATTTTATTAGTGTTTCCGGTTGGAAAACACGCTTGGAAACGCAATTTCGCAGCTACTTTGTTTCCTTGGCGCCGTCAAAAACGGCATTTTTGACACCAACAATCAAGGTCGGATGTATATTGAAGTGCGCCTTAGAAACTTTAGTAAAATGGCGTATTACTAAAATTCCATTGTATTACCTCGTTATTTAAGATAACGAGGAATCCAACCATATGTGGAGGAACAACCACTTTAATCAACGAAAAACACTCAAAACACTGGTGTTAAAAGATTATATAAACAAAAACTTTGTCTAATAATGCACATAAAAATATACTTATCAATTGGTATGATCGTTTCGGCCGAAAAAAATCGCCAGCCTTCAGCACACAGTCTCACAGAATTACCATTTGATAAGTACTTTTTCATGTGTGTCGTTATACAAAGTTTTTATTTATATCAACCAATTTAATTATTCCTCTAGGTCTATCTGGGAATCGGAATGGAGAGGGATGTAAACAATGAGAAAAAGGGTGAAGGCACTAACAAGTGTGTTCACCAACCCCTCTCTCTCCTCTCTTTCTTCTTACTTGTGTGAATTTCCTAAAAAAAAACTAGACTACTATTTTGAAATCAGAAATGAGGTAAACAATGTAAACATATGCTGTGTGAGAATTTCTCCAGGTGAGCTTAGCCTATCTGAAATTTTTCAGAGTGGGCGAAACGTATTCAGATGTTCTTACAAACTTTCGGGTGATACTAAATTTTGCTCTAAGGAAAAATTATGATGAGTTGTATAGAAAAACAACAGATATTATTTCTTTGGAAAAAGGTATTCACCTAAAAAAAAAGCCAATGCGAATAATCGATTTTTTTAAATGTAAATTGAAATAATGTATTTGTATCTCACTTATTAAATTTGTTTATTTTGATATTTGAAAAATATTAATACTGCTCAAGTGTCATGGTCCAGACCATGTGCCATGTGCCATGGTTTCGAGTCCCATTGCGCGTCTCTCGATCTAACAGTCAGGAGTTTTGGTCGGTTTTCTCTAAATTTAACGTGAATAAGCATTAGGTTCCCATAGAAAGTCGTCCGACCAAGGCACCTCCATCATAGGCAAATCACCCGAGTGAAGTGTTGCCATAAGAACACAACACGAACCAAAATTTTCACTGTGTTTATCATAGTTTAACATTACCTAGACAAGCATTTCATGCTCTGAAAATCGTATACTTTTTGATGCCAAAAACGCACCTTATCTGTACCACTACTATAGCTGCCGTCAATGTAAAATAGAGCATTACCTTAAGAGGCATTGCAGTGGCAAATCGGATAGGGCGTAACCATCACCATCCCAAAATTTCATGAATTTATTTTTATTGTGTTGCCTTACCCAAGGAAAGAACAAATCTGAAATATTTTCGATTTATCTCTTTTAGTTTTGGAGTTATGGGGGGTCAAATTACCCCAGACGTGTGACGTAGAATTAAGTTAGGGCCATTTTTGCCACTTTATTGTCTCGACTGCGACTGGCTCAGAGGTGCTTCAGAGACTTTTTTCATTTTATCCTATAATATACCTTGTATATTAACATCTCAAATTGAAAATTCATTCGAAAATTGTCAGAGCCCCAAATAAGAGCCCCCAAAATACCCCCAATTTCATAAAAAATACAGTTTTAAGAATGCTTTAAATCTTGGCTCTGACGTGATACAGAAAAATTTTTTGCACAGTGTAGTTATATATCTTCATATAAAGTGAATCCAATGTTAAAAA
Source organism: Cheiracanthium punctorium (assembly GCA_038373885.1). Lineage (NCBI taxonomy): Eukaryota > Metazoa > Arthropoda > Arachnida > Araneae > Cheiracanthiidae > Cheiracanthium > Cheiracanthium punctorium. Next base: position 1,110,011 of record JAWZYV010013819.1, read on the forward strand.
TTTTTAAAGGCCCCCAGGGCCCCAAACATGGTTCTTAACGCTAATTTACGCAATTTCGAAGCATTGGTACAGCTGAAGCCGACTTCTCACAGGATAACTATTGGCATGGAGATGTAGTATCAACATAGTAGTTTCATATTATGAAAAAACATTTTTCGAAGGTACAACTTTTTCCAAGAAAAATCCCAAAAGGTACCTCGCAATTTGGGACCTTTCACTGGCAGGCATAGGGGCATTTCGGCATTTCTTTTAGAAGTTTAATGGACAGTGGCAATATTGAAAACTAACTTATTTTTCATATATCTCAAACATATCCTCCATATATCACAAACAGTTATTTTACAGGGGCACTACGCACTTACATTACGCTGTATGGGGATCTCTGTAACTACTGAACCGATTCTAAAGACCTTTTCACTGAAAGCTACACTATTGCTGAATAACATAGGCTAAAATTCATGCATGCAGCATAATTTACAAGAACACTCAAAATAATTCGGAAACATTGTCGTAACTGTCTCCATTCGCCACTCAAATTTATTCAAATTTTATTAAACTCCATTCAAATTTTTGAACAGTGCAGTTATATATCTTCATGTAAAGTGAATCCAATGTTAAATATTTTTGAAAGCCCCCAGCATTGTGGCCTCTACTTTCAAGTCATTTTAAGAGGCATTGCAAGAGCAAATCAGGTAAAAAAAAAGAAGAAAGTTTCAATCACTATCTCAGAGTGTCATGGATTTTTTTTTCTTGTGTTGCCTTACCCAAGGAAAGAAGACATATGAAATATTTTAGCGCTTTTAGTTTTGGAGTTATGGGGGCTCAAAGTACCGAAGGGGAGTGATGAATTTCGGGCCATTTTTCTCTCTCGACTGTGATTCGCTCTGAGATGCTTCAGAGTTGTTTTTTTTTTTTAATCTGATAATATACCTTGAATATTAACATCTAAAACTGGAAATTCATTTGAAAATAGGCAGAGCCATCAAATAAGCCCCCTCCCCCCCTTAAATACCCCCAATTTCATAAAAAAAATATAGTTTTAAAGAATGCTTTAAATCTTGGCTCTGACGTGATACAGAAAAAACAAAAATTCTCGGGCCCCTCGATAAGGGGCCCCAAACCACTGTCCTTAGCGCTAATTTATGCAATTTCGAAATATAGGTACAGCTGGCTCTGACTTCGCACATGAGAACTATTGGCATGGAGATGTAATTTCTACATAGTGGTTTCATATTATGAAAGATATATTTTTTGATTACTGTGTTAAATTTTTCTTGAAAACGGTGATGCTTTCAAAAAATATATCTTTTCATAATATGAAACTACTACGTTTAAACTAGATCTCCATGCCAATAGTTCTCATGTGCGAAGTCAGAGCTAGCTGTGCCAATGCTTAGAAATTGCGTAAATTAGCGTTAAGGACCATGTTTGGGGCCCCGTACCTTTAGGCCTTGGGGGGGGGCCTTCAAAAATTTTTAACATTGGATTCACTTTATATGAAGAAATATAATTATACTGTTCAAAAATTTGAGTGTAGTTTAATAAAACTTGAATAAATTTGAGTGGCGAATGGAGACAGTTACTACACTGTTTACGAATCATTTTGAGTGTTCCTGTAAATCATGCTACATGCATGAATTTTAGCCTATTGTTACTCAGGAATAGTGTAGCTTTCAGTGAAAAGATCTTTAGAATCGGTTCGCTAGGTACAGAGATGTTCATATAGCGTCATGTGCTAGAATTCTTTTGAGTGTCCCTGTAAAAGAACTAGTTATGCTATATGCTGAAAGGTAGCTTGTAATACTCAGGAATAGTGTAGCTTTCTATCAGTGAAAATTTTTTTTCGAATCGGTTCAGTAGTTGCAGAGATCCCTATTCAGCGGAATGTAATTCTTATGAGTGCCCCTGAAAAAGAACTATTCGTGATATATGGAGGATATGTTTGTGATATATACAGAATAGTTTAATTTTCAATACTGCTACAGTCGATTAAACTTCTAAAAGTAACGCCGGGGGTTTGGAACATTCCACGGGCGTGCCAGTGGAATGTTCCAAAAAGGGAGGTACTTTTTGGGATTTTTCTTGGAAACAGTTATACCTTCGAAAAAGGTTTTTTCATAATATGAAACTACTATGTTGATACTACATCTCCATGCCAATAGTTACCCAGTGGGAAGTCGGCTTCAGCTGTACCAATGCTTCAAAATTGCATAAATTAGCGTTAAGGACCATGTTTGGGGCCCCGTACCGGGCGGCCTTGGGGGCCTTTAAAATTTTTTAACATTGGATTCACTTTATATGAAGATATACAACTACACTGTGCAAAAAGTTTTTCTGTATCACGTTAGAGCCAAGATTTAAAGCATTCTTAAAACTGTACTTTTTATGAAATTGGGGGTATTTTGGGGGCCCTTATTTGGGGCTCTGACAATTTTCGAATGAATTTTGAATTTAAGATTTTAATATACAAGGTATATTATTGGATAAAATGAAAAAAGTCTCTGAAGTACCTCTGAGCCCGCCGCAGTCGAGACAATAAAGTGGCAAAAATGGCCCTAAATTAATTCTACTTCACTCGTCTGGGGTACTTTGACCCCCCATAAATCCAAAAATAAAAGAGGTAAATCAAAAATATTTCAGATTTGTTCTGTCCTTGGGTAAGGCAACACACACACACACACACACACACACACACACACACACAAAAAAAAAAAAAAAAAAAAAAAAAAAAATCGTGAAATTCTGAGATGGTGATGGGAACTTTTTTCTATTGACTTGCCCGATTTGCTCTTGCAACGGCTCTTAAGAAAATAAATAAATTTGAGTGAAAATATTTACATACAAGAGTACTTTATCAAATACATATTGTCCTAAAATAAATGAAAACACTATTATCATCGAAGTTTGACTGCCACTCTGAGCATGCGCATGCCTCTAATATGGCTACGGTTTGAAAGCAACAAATCTGTTTCCCATTATGCTCAATTTAGAGATTCCTATATATCTATGGCATTTATAAATGTACTAGCTGAAAGCCGTCGAACTCGACTGTCACTTTACTGACCGTAAAGTTTAAAAAATATACGGGAAAGATCAGGAATGTCAGCGAGGTCTTGGACAAAACAGATAGGAAAATTTAAAGTAGGACTTGGACTTGACATGACATGTGACAGAAAGTAAACAAAACGTTCTGAACCAGTTCTTACTTTAGCACAGTGGCGGAACTACAGGGTGCTGAAACCCGCAACGCGGGGGGGGGGGCAGAATTATAAGAGGCCCAAAAATGTTGTTATCACTTACACTAGATAAAAAAGGAAAAATACTCGGTACAGACTATCATGGAATAAATACAAATCTAATTTGAAGGTGGGAAAAATCAGTTCCGAGATTTGGATCATTTTAAATATTTCAATTCCCACTGAATGTTCCCCGAAACGAATACCATAGTGCCCATGGTCTCTGGAAGTAAAGAACCGTCTTGCCTGAGGACTGCTGATAAGAAGGAGATGGGCAAAAAAAAAAGAGAATGGCACTTTGTAGGTGTACATGTACAAGATTACGGATGGCGCACGCGCAAGCACAAATAGTTTCATTTTACTATTTCCTGTTCTTTTCTTGGTAGCGCCCAGTCCACGAAATTACTCTACCTGTAGACGTTATCATAGTTCCTTCAAACTTTGCACACGTATTATTTGTTACAAACAACACAACTTTTAAGACCCCGAAAGAGAGTGTATCCGAAAAAAAAAATTTTTTTTTCGATCCACCCTAATAAATATTGAAAAAGATAATACGCCATAAAATTACCATATCCAGTAGTATTAGTATTATAAAAAATAGAGATACACATATGATTGAATAACAAATATCGTTTAATGTATATAAATGTAACATAATTGCATTTTATAAACATGCAATGCAATTTATTAATTTGAAATTCTTTAAAGGTTAAAAATGGAGAAAAAGCTAAGCAGAACCAGTAGTGCATCATAAAACGTAAATTGAAAAAGCAGCAAGAGTGCTTAGCCAAACTTCCAAAATTATCAAATTTTCTGAAACCAGTTATTGCATTTCCGCAGACTCCAAGCACATACAGAAATCTAGATAAGTTAGAAAACAATGACAACAAAGAAAGAACTAACTAAAGCTCATTACAAATGTAGCGAAAAGCATCATTGCATTGACTATTCGCATGGAAATAGAAATACTTTCGACCTAGAAATAAAAAACAGTTCTACAAACGACAATAATAGAGAGAAAACGCAAAACGATTCTAATTATGATGAAATACATCATGCTACGGAAGAATCACGTAAAGATACAGTGAATTTAGACGAAGATACAAATGAAGATAATAACACAGGCTGGTTGTTTTCAACGGACATTGCAGATTTCCAAAGCACACTATTAACAGCCACATGGGTGCCCATAGGAATTTTTCTAGGGGGGGGGAAACTTCAAAAAAAATTTCCAGAGGGGGGCAAATTTCAAACTTTTAACAAATTTAGTTCTGTTTTGCCATTTGTTTACAACATGAGACTTTAACCTAAAACTCTATGGGAGGGCAACTGCCCTCCCTTGCCCCCTTTTATGGGCGCCCATGGCAGCCAATGTTTAAAAAATGCAATGATTATATTTTCCGATTCATGCCAACCACCGGGACCCTTTAAGCGAGATCCTCTGCAAAATAATCGCAAGTTTTCAGAAGAGTTTTACAGAACTTACACAAAATATGGTTGTGTTGAAAGACTAGGGCTTTGTCATTCTCCTAAATTGGATGCAGTATATTGCGAAGCTTGTTGGTTGTTTTCAACAGAGCCGAAAGATAACTGGAGAATACGAGGGGTTAGAGATTGGCAAGGTCTTTCAAAAAAGATAAAAGTACACGAAAAAAGTCACAATCATGTGCAATCATGTTGTACATATGAAAAAAGGAAGAACAATGAAACAATAGATAAGAATTTGGAAGAACATATTCGATACGAATCGAATTTTGGGGTACAAGTGCTAGAGTGACTTTTTAATACAACGTTAGTACATTCAAAGAATTGCTTATCATTTCGTGGGTCACCATGAATCCCTAGACGATGAATATCGTGGAAATTTTTTAAGCCAAGTTGATTTATTATCGAAATAAGATAATGTTATGAAAGAAGTTTTGTGCATGTCTCATGGAGCTACAAAATATTTAAAGCCATAATATCCAAAATGAAATTATATATTGTCTTGCAACACGTTTAAAAGCAACTTTAGTAAAGAATAGTAACGAAGCACCTTTCTATTCCATTATCATGGATACAACGCAGGACATAACGAAAAAAGACCGATTAAATCAGTATTTAGGTATGTAAAAATTGTTGCAAATGAAAAGGGAGAATCATCATCTGTTGAGATTGAAGAATCATTTTTAGGTTTTGCTGAAGTACACAATCACACAGCAGATGGATTGTATAAAGAAACATTAAACGTACTTGAAAAGTAATGACATAAAATTAAGTAAATGCAGAAGACAAGCATACGATGGAGCAAATGTCATGAGTGGAGCGTACAATGGTGTTCAGTCTCTTTTAAAACAAGATGTACCCAATGCTATTACACCGCGCATCTCATAACCTCAATTTAGTAATAAACGATGCTGTTAAAAGTTGTTGCAATAAAATATCTACATTATTTGCAACTTTAGAGAGCATTTATACATTTTTACGAAATAGTATAAAGAGATGTGACTTGCTATCAAAATTTACAGGAGAATCCCAAATTACGCTCAAAAGATTAAAATCAACCCGCTGGGCTGGACGGTACAATTCTCTTTTAGCAATCAAACTTAGGTTTTTGGACATTATGAAAGCACTTTCTGAAATAGTCTTGAAAGGTCAGAAAAGAGGCGAACGCGAAGAAGCATCTAGACTTCAGAAAAGCATGAGCAATTTTGAATTTGTTTTCTTATGTGCAATTTTGTCGAAGATTCTTAATGAAGTAAATTTGACACATCTAAAATATTGCAAAAGAAAGATTTAGATGTGAGAGCAGCGGAATCTTTTCAAACTGCAAGCAGACACCTCAAAGAATACAGAAATAAATACGATTCCGCAAAAGACGAAGCTGTTGAAATAGCAGCTAAATGGAATATCAGTCCAACTTTTTTGAAGAAGCGACAGATTTGCGAAAAAAAAAAAAAAAAAAAACACTTTGACGAACTATCAACGACACCGTTTAGGCCACGATGATGATTTCCGCGTCAACGTCTTTTTTTAAGTTTTAAAACCGTCATATAGCAATTAGAAAACAGATTTCAAGGTATGAATGAGGTGTTAAATCTTTTTAATTTTTTGGTACCGACCACGTTAGCAATAATGAAGGAAGCGGAAATTTTAAAATGTGCCGAATCTCTTCAGTTAAAATATAAAGAAGATCTAACAACAGAATTTTCATTACAAACAGTAATGCCCAGTGCTCTGCTGAAAGATAAAATTTGTAAAACATCTACCATAAAAGAATTTGCCGAGTTACTTCTGATAAAATATTCAATAATATCTTTAAATGTTTCAGATGTAATTACGGCATTATTATTGTTTTTGACTCTTCCCATCACAGTCTCAACAGCTGAAAGATCCTTTTCAAAACTGAAGATTCTGAAAAACTATTTACGCAATTCAACAGGTGAAGAACGACTGCACAACCTCTACATATTAGGTATTGAGCCCAAAACAGAAAAAAACTATGGAAACGGATGATCTGATTAGAGATTTTGCAAATCTGAAATCCAGAAGGAAGAATTTTAAATTTTAGTTATAATTATATTATATTTCTTTCAATTTTTAAAATAAAAATGGTCAAATAAACTCTTTTTTGTATGTGTGTGCATATGTACGCGCGCGCGCGTATGTGTATATGAGTGTCTGTGGATGAGGGGCCCACTGAAATATTTTGCGGGGGGGGCCAGAAATTTGAAGTTACGCCGCTGCTTTAGCAACTGTACTATGGCGGTAAAATGACTGAAATCTTTGAAATTTGTTTTTAACTATCTTTATTGAGTAAAAAAAGAAGAGTACATTACAAATGGCGAATGAGCATGATTACAGTTACAAATTCAGTATTTCATTGAACACGATATTTTGGGTAAAGCCATTGACCACGGAACGTCCAGGTGAATCATCATGAGTAATCTTGATTGCCGCGGCATTCTTTGATCTATTGAAAGAGCCACTTACAACATTCCATGAGAAAATACCGATCAGGAAAGTAAACACCTGCAGTATGAAGTGAAAATAGTAAAAAATGGCGTAATTCTGTAAGAGACAAAAAGTCTAATGCTTCAAATGGCGATCGCACGCTCCGTGCTTTATTTACCTTTTCTCACGCTACCCTCGATGGTAAAGATCCACTATCAGATAGAAAACTGAAAAATTAAAGAAATAACAGATAAATCGCTAAAATAAAGAAGGAGTTTATAACTACGGTCAACGTGATTAGTAAACCACAATGTATTTTCTACGTAGTAAAATATGAAAAAAAAATTCTGAAAAACTTTCATATTTTAAATACGCACTAATGTGCTATATATTAAAAAGCGTATCATGATACATACCCGCCTCTAATTTTCTTCCTTATTTCATCAAGTTGAAAAGTGTAGCATTATTCATGAGCGTGCCATTTGCGAGACCCAAAAAAAAACATCAGTGGATCTGGCGTTAGGGGGCCCCCTGGAAAATATGCTAACACTGGCCCTTTGCTAAATTAAAAACATCAGACTATCATCTACACCCTCAAAAGGAAAGTTACGAGAACACACAACTCAACAGAAACATGAGAAGTTATAATTATATGTAACATGAATTATATGTAACGTAATTCATATTTTATAATAAATAATTTGTAATGTCTGAAACAAACGTAAGAAGTTTCACTTTTACTCGAAAGTTCTTTTGACAGGATGTAGTTATCGTTAACTGCACAAGTTCAAGCAAATTAGAATAGCTAGATTACGAAATAACGAAAAATAACAAGAACGCATGCGCACAAACGCAAATTAACAGCTTAGTGACGTCTAAATGAGCATGCGAATTCGTTGCATTCCTCTGTGTACACCACACAGTAGCTAGAATAAAAAAATTAGAATAAAATTTACGCATGCGCGAAAATGCAAGAAATTTCGGATCTTTCAATAGTTCCAAAATATCCAATTTGCAATATTTGGCGCATTATCATTAAAAAAAAAAAAAAAAAAAAAAAAAAGTCACCAAGCGGTACCTTTTTATGGTTGCCAGTCAAAACTACCACGGGCAGGGTACTTCACTCCCCTGAGCATCGCCCACGATAACGCCAGAACCAACATCAAATGAACATCGAAATGTAAACAGCACCGGATACGGAATATAGACCGTTTCTTTTACCGGAAACTGTTAGAATGGCGGAATTAATACTGACTAATATATTTTTTTATTTTACGACTTAAAATGTATGTTGATTCCTACTTTAGTACATTTTTTAGCAAATTTGGCGAAAAATATTCAAATGTTGGTAGTTCAACTCTGTGTTTAATAGCGTGTGTTTTCGCGTTTATGTATTACTAACTAATTCCATTTCACGACTGAGATGAGCTGATGTTACGAGCGTATGCCTGGATTTTTTTTTTTTTTTTTAATCTTGCCAAACATGGTGCAATGAAATAGGAATTCTATATAAATACGAATGTTTTTAGAGATGAATGAAAATGTTTTTAAGCCTAGTAAGGCTAACTGGTAATGCCTTTAAATTATTGCATTTATTGCAAAATTTAATTTGTGATTCCTTTTGGCTATTTTCCATCGACTGGCGGCGTTAATTCCGCCAATATGGTAGTTCTAGCCAAGTAAACATAAATAAATCATTTCATTTTCTATTTTTAACATTGCTACAATTTCCGAAGTAACGGAATCCACTGGTGTCACTTAAGTTGTTAAATTTAACAGTTAAGTGAAACCACTCATTTCTACAGCTCTTAAAAACTAGAAAAAGTGAAAATGAATTAAATATGAAAACAAGAAAGGTAAATCCTGCTGAACGCATAGATTATAAAACACTTTCCATTACAAAAATATTTTTGCAACAAGTTTTTCGATGTATTTTCCTTAAAACTGGCGAGATTTTGGAGATAAGATACTTTTGTACTATCGCTATAAATGCAATTTTATGAGACCCTGTGGGAAACCTTTAAATTTTTTTTCAACGTTTAACTGAAGAATATAAAAAATTTATACTCGTTGTCTTGTGCTAAAAATGCATTAGTGTCTCTCAAATGCCACAGACTACAATGTATTAGTATTCTTTTGAGTGCTCCTGAAGAAGAACTATTAATAATACAGACACTATTCTCAGTGGAGAGCATTATATTGAGAGCCTTAATAATATGTATGCCAACTTTCTTTTCTTTCAAAAATACCGAATATTTCTAAAATACGTTTTCAAGAACGACTGCCCACAGAGTGCGATGTATTGGATTTTTTTTCTCCTGTAAAATAACTATAAATGGTACTTACACCATTTTGAATAAGATACATGGTACTGCACATAGAAAAATACATAAGTTTCGTACATTTCGGTGTATATTTAAAGCAGTTAGAATACTGGACGGATGGACAACAGAACAGACAAAGAAAACGAAATCATAAAGACCTCTCAAACTTGCTGGTAAGTTAAAAATATAAATATTCTTTTTATACAATACTAGCTGAAGCAGGCCCGTCGCTAGTGGGTGTGCAGGTTGTGCACTGCACAAAGGCGCCAAGGTAAAGGGGGCGCCGAAACGACGGAAGAAGAGTTCAGCGAAAAATTTACATTTTTCGAAAAAAAAAAAGAAACTAAATAATTTTTTGCTTAAGTTTATATTGCGGATACCTAGAAAAGGCATAGGCGTAGAGTTATATGGGCCCGTGGGGCTCGAGCCCCCCCAATAAATTGTGAATAGGGGCTGAGCCCACCCAATACTTTATCACTAAATACAGAAAACTAATTTATACTAACATAAAAAAAAGTATTCACGCCCTTTACAAATGTTTAAAAAAACCTTTACTTGTACTTTTAAAAATTTTCTTCTTTTGATTTCAATCATGATTTAGTATTCATTGTGACGCCCTGTAACACAAAATGTTACTATAAGCTGCCCTCGCCAGGCTCTGGTTAATTAAAATCAGATTATGCAATGTAAAATATGAAGAAAAGTTTAGATGTGTCTAAAATGCACTATCTCATCGAAAAAAAATTTTCCTCCTTTGGATTTTTTACTTTGCTACTATTTTTAACTTATAACATGGTAGGAAGATACTAACATGGATACTTACCTTACATTGGTATAGAATTCTATGGACCCATAGAGCTCGAGCGCCTCCAATAATTTACACTTATATATAGTAAGTCATAGCTGCCAACTCCTACGGAATATAACTAACTACTTTTTGTAAACAGTGTATTTTTAAATTATTTTTTTCAAAATAGTAACCAGCTCGCGCGCGCATCACAAAAATTTTGCTATATTTTAAGCCGAAAAATCATGTAGAAAAAGTGGTTAATTATATTCCGTAGGAGTTGGCATCTATGAGTAAGTTATATGTACGTGAATCGGTGGCGTAGACAGAAATTTTTCATGGTGGGGGGGGGCTTACGACTTTTGCAACTCACATATATGTATATACGCCACTGACGTGAATATATGTGGTTGTGGGGCCCGCCCCCCCCCAATAATTTTGAAAACTTTACGCTTATGAGAAAATGGCTTTCCCCGCTAAAAGGCCCCCGCTACAATGTTTTGGAAAATGTAGGGCTTTATCGTTAGGTTTCATCTTACAAGTCGTTAAGTGCTATTCACAAGGTCAAATTTACCGATATATGATACCATACTATGGTGATGATATGGATGACCATCTTTCGTTTTCAGTTTCCTTCCCATTCACAAGGCGTCTGCCTGTGGTCTTGAGATGTTGCAGAGAGGAGTACTGTTGCATTTGTTGAAGGGTTGGGCTTTCCTGCACTTTAGTATTAAAATAATACAAAAAAAAGTTCAGTACAATATTCAACTATACGGACGACTTGGGGGAGGGAGGAACGAACCGGGAGTCTATGATGATGTGTATAAGTAATTATGTGATGCGCGAAAGAGTATCTCTGCATTTGAAATAATTTTCTCAAAATCTAATCAACATTTTTGAAAAATTGGAAGCCTAGAATTTAAGTTGAGTGTCAACCTATCATGTCACCCAATTTCGTTTCATTTCCCGCAGTCTTTATTTCGTGATGCTGGAACAAATTTTCAGCATTTTAAAACGATTTTCACAAAATCTCAAAATGTAATCAAAATATTTTAAAAATTCAACGCCTATAAATTAAGATTAGCAACTACCTATCCTATCACCCAATTTCGTATCATTCGTATTAGTCGTTATTACGTGATGAAGAAATATAAACGTTTATTTTGAGAGAATTTACTCAAAATCTAATAAAAATGCTTAAAAAATTGGACGCCTATAGTTTATGTTGAGCACAAGGACGTACCCAGGGGGGTGGTCCACAGGGTCCGGACCCCCCCCCCCCCGAAATTTCAGTTTTTGTTAACAAAATAAGAATGATGAAGTCTTTTTGTGAAAAATTCTGCCTTTTTCACCGTTTGGACCCCCTCCGAAATTTTTTTCTGGGTACGTCCCTGGTTGAGCAACCATCTATCATGTGACCAAATTTCATATCATTCGCTTTAGTCTTTATTAACGTAATGCGTGAACAAAGATTCCCTCAGTTTTAAACGATTTTCGCAAAATCTCGAAATCTAATCGATTTTTTTTTTATTAGACTAGGGGCCAAGGCCCCCAGGCTCGCTACCCTCGCTTTTCATATGAGGCATTCGGCCCCTAATCGGGCTTATTCGTAAAAAAGACATAATTTCAACAGAGAAAACCCGAAGATTGGATCAGATAGAATGTTACTGAGCTAAGCTACACATTGCTTAGTTATTGCATCTTCATTGGTACATAAAAATTTAAACTTCACACTACAGTAGACCCCCTACCCCTCATAACACGGAAGATATTTTGTTATGGGAATCCGTGTTGTACGGGTCCTGAGCTATACTCCACCTGGAGTGCGGACTCCGCTTATAATCGCTGGAAAAATTATTTGTACTCTTCAGAAACACAATGATATTTAATGTTGCCATTCAAAGGTTATACTATTAGGTTGTAACGAAAGTTTTCCGCCACTCCAAGTATTGCCTGCACAAGCAGTTCGCGTTGGTGTCTTTGCCAATATTTTGTAAAACGATTTTTGTTATTTGAAAGAAAAGACTTGTTTTAGAGCAATGTGTTGTGAAATCCGTAAAACAATATCGTTATGATTAAGTATAAGGTGTCTGAAATGGAACTACCACGCTACCAGATTGATCCATCATTTACTCTCAGTTCTGTCGCAAAAAGTCAGCTACAGAATGACACTGAATCATGTGTACAGCTTAAGGTACTACTGTTGTATCATATGACATTGTGAAGATTTGGTACCGAAAGTTCAAAAACGAGGACTAGGATATTAAAGAAGCAGAGCGCTCTGACCAGACTACTGATGCTGATGAGGCCCGCCTACGAGAATTTGTGGAAGAAGATAAAATATTCATCCACGAGAGCTAGCTAAAAGAGTTAGACTTTAGTGTCATGTCCATTAGTCGCGCTAAGCATCGCATAAACTTGACATATAAGGTCAATAGCTGGGTACCGCGTGAGCTGACTCAAGCAAATCTGGTGGAAAACTTTCGTTAGAACCTGATAATTAGGAGCTAAAGCGTAATAAAATAAGAACATATGTTTCAGCTGTATTTTTAATAATGTAAAACCTATTGGACACCTTGCGAATTTGCCACCCATGGCGATTTTTCATTATTTGGCGACTTGCGTACATGTTAAAGTTATAATAAAAGCTACGGAACAGATAGAATAGCCTGCCACCAATGGCGACTTTTCATTATTTGGCGATTTACACATACTCACAACCTATATTTACTGTTCATTTAAGGTTACCGGAAAACCGTTATCCATACTTTCATTTACATAATCGTTTGCAGATTGGCGTACTTAACTGCACGAATTATACCATCTCGTCGCGCTAGCAAATATCCAAAGTGTACTATAACTGCTATAATGGCATAGTTAACGCCAAATATTTCTACTGGTAGCAAATAATCCAGCTGGACGAGAACCGGCTTTAAAATAATCTGCATTTTAATTATTTTTCATTTTCAAGATATTAGTTATTCTGTTTTGGAAAAACGAATAATCGCTAATTCTAAACTCCTGTTGTCTAAGCGAACTTACTATTTGAAAATTGTCAACTTTGTGTAACACATTTTGAGTTACTTATTTCATATAGTTTTTATTTTGGCGTAAAATGGGCGTAATTCTAACTCATGTTTGTAAATTTCACGCGATTCTAGATACTTGGAAACGCTTTGTTGCAAAGGAATGAATGATTTTATGCCAAATCTGGCAACCATTCTGTTTATTTTTTCAGTTTTTTATTAATATCTTCTAAAATAATTCGATTTTCGAATTTAACTTAGCTCATCAGGTTGCTCGGAATTTTTCGAATCTCTGGGCACCTTAGTGGAAACTTAAATCCCCACGGTTTAGGAGGAAATAGGCCAACAAGCTTTGACAGTGCCAGCGGCCTTTATTTTTTTTTAGAATAGAGAGATACCCAAATTAAATTTCATGCTGTTCTGGAAACTCGCTGAATATTTTCGCAATCGAAAGATTTCGTTTTGTGAACACAGCTATTCTCATGTCCATGCAAACGATTTATTTATGAAAAAAAAAATGATAATAAACTGTGTAATCTGGAAAATCTCTTTTAAACGAATTTGAATCCCAATTGTATGACGTCATATTCACTTGAAAAGGGTAATTTTGTCACGCAAATGATTTACTTTTTTGACTCTCGGAAATAAAATGGTGCTGAAAATAGCGAAAAAATCGCTTAAAAAGGAGGGAACGGGTAGATTTTCAGATTTTTAAAGAAGCGCAGATTGTTTTCTATATTTTTATACATGATCATGAAAATTTTCAAGCGGATCGTGCAAACGGTGAAGAAGTTATTAGGCTTTTTGTGTTAACTTTGTAAATTTCACGCGATTCTAGATACTTGGAAACGCTTTGTTGCAAAGGAATGAATGATTTTATGCCAAATCTGGCAACCATTCGGTTTATTTTTTCAGTTTTTTATTAATATCTTCTAAAATAATTCGATTTTCGAAATTTAAATCAGCTTAGCAGGTTCCTCGGAATTTTTCGAATCTGTGGGTACCTTAGTCGAAACTCAAATCCCTACGGTTTAGGATGAGATAGGTCCAGAAGCTTTGACAGCGCCAGCGGCCTTTACTTTTTTTTAGAATAGAGAGATGCTTATAGTATAAGGTGAGTGACCACCTATCATTTCACCAAATATCATTTTTTCACCTTTGCAGTTATTACGTATGTGTGAACAAAGATTCACTCAGTTTTAAACGATTTTCGCAAAATCTCGAAATCTGATCGATTTTTTTTTAATTAGATGCTTATGTTTTAAGTTGAGTGCCACCAATCATGATACCAAATTTCATTCCAATGTTCAATCGTTTTTACAGATGCTCGAACACGAATTTACGCAGTTTAAAACGATTTTCGCAAAATCTCAAAATCTAATCAAGATTTTTTTTAAAATCGGCGCCTATGTTTTAAGTTGAGTGACCACCAATCATGATACCAAATTTCATTTCAATCGTTTCAGTCGTTTTTACGTGATGCTCGAACACGAATTTACGCAGTTTAAAACGATTTTCGCAAAATCTCAACATCTAATCAAGATTTTTTTTAATCGGCGCGTATGTTTTAAGTTGAGTGACCACCAATCATGATACCAAATTTCATTTCAATTGCTTCAGTCGTTTATACGTGATGCTCGAACACAAATTTACGCAGTTTGAAAGGATTTTCGCAAAATCTCAAAATCCAATCAAGATTTTTTAAAAATTCGACGCCTATGTTTTAAGTTGAATGACCACCTATCATGACACCCAATTTCATATCATTCGCTTAAGTCGTTTTTACGCGCTGCTTAAACAAAAAAAAACAAAAAAAAAAAAAGCGTCACGGACAGAATGGCAGAATGACAGAACGACAGAATGACAGACAGACAAACTTTTTTTTGAGGGTCGTACCGGATTCTGGGGTGCTTGAAACGGATAGAAATCGCAAAATTTTTGAATTCCAAGAAATATACAGACAAGTCTAATTTTATTTATATAGATAACGGTATCGGACGAACAGGGAGAGCGAGAAATTTATTCTTTTAAGGGTTAGCAGTTTAAAATTAATTTTCCACGCGCTAACGATTCAAAGTTTGATATTTTGTTCTATGTAAATAAATTAACAGGTTTTGGGTTGTAACTTATTAACGGATTTTCGTGGTTCGAGAAATTTCTCCGACCGACGTAACAACCTTCCACTCCTAGGCAAACAGCACTTAGCCATTCCTTTACAAAACGCAATGCTCTAAATGTGTTTATTACAGCGCGAGTAAATAATTTTCAAAATTCCCAATGAAATCGTCATAGCTTAATATAATCAGATATTTTTCGAGGTACTTACTTATAATCCCGGGGGTCCGCCAAGACGAACAATTTTTCGCCAAGATAAATTCCAGGACTCATGAAATTATTGATGGTTCGGAATACAATTGGCAACAGTTTGCCAGCAAATTTGAAGAAAAAATAGTTTGGCGTTAATGAGCTCTGGGATAATACGTAAAGTACCTTTTTCGATTTATCACCAAATAATGAAAATATCGCCAAGTTCGGTTCATTTTTCAAAGCATTTTTTTCGAACCACATTTGGCAATTTATCGTAAAAGTCGCCAGCAGTGGCGGCTTTTGGCGGAGGCACACGATCGTCGTCGGATTATTAGCTTGTCATATTGTAGGATAGTATTATATGCTTTAAATAGATAACTGTCTTTAAATTGCTACTGACCGTATTATATTGAAATTATTTTGAGTGCTTTTTTAGAAAAACTATTAACTATACAGACACTATTTTCGATGGGAAGCTTCATCTTGTAATACTTAATAACATATATCAATTTTGTTTCATTTCAAATAGCAGAATATCTCTAAAACTAGAAGTCAGAGCCCGTTGTGGAGGCAATTACAACGGGCGCTAGAAAAAAACATTTGACGAAAGGGTACTTACGTATTATCCCGGCGGTCCGCCAGGACGAGCGATTTTTCGTCAAAATAAATACCGGACACGAAATTATTGATGGTTCTGAATATGATTGGCAACAGTTTGCCAGCACATTTGCAGAGAAAAATAGTTTGGTGGAAATGACCGACGGGATATTACGTAAGTACCGACGAAAGCATGTCTACACTGAATATATTTAATCTTCTTCCACCTAAAATAAAGCTAGTACATATACTAAATTTGAGCTCATTCGAATGCACCGTTCAGACGCTAGCGCACTTTGAAACATTTCCGTCCATAGACCGTAATGAAAAACATTTCTTTTTTGCAGCCCTGTAAAAAAACTATAAGTCCTATACACACACCAAAATCAAGACCGGTCGTGCGACGGTGGTCTATAATATACATACGAAATTTGAGCTCAATCGAATGCACCGTTTAGGAGCTATCGTGTTCACTCACATACACACAAATACACACATATATCTGGTAGAAACAGCATAACTGCATTCAGAAGACTTCAAAACGTGTAAATACGACAAAATCTCAAAGTCAAGGCAAGCATATTTGTTACTGTTACCTACGTATGTGACGTAGTAGCCAAATGAAGAAAGAACAATAAGGCATGTTCTATACTGAGAGATCTTTCGGATGTTTTCACAGCTTTAAAATTTGAATGTACAGTACTTGGTGCGTTTATCACACATCTAAACAAACAAACAAACAAAAAAATCACTAAGCATGGGCTAAAGCACATTTTAGCCAAATAATGTTTTATGGCTTTATTGCTAGCATTTGTAGTAGTTGCAAAATGATCTCGCTCATGACAAATATTCATTTTCTCCCGTGCAAAGATCGGGTACGAAGCTAGTATTATATAAACATTTAGAGTTTTGTTTTGCAGTTATGAACCCCGCTTAAGAAGTCACTCCGCTTGGCAAGTCATTCTCAGTGGTCCCGAGATTAATGTATTAACGAGGTTTGACTGCAGTAAACACTTATTTCCCTTTTTGGAAACTGTTAAAAGTGCAATCTCAAAATCCTTTCTCTTGTACATATTTATAATCCCTAATTTCTGCAGACTATGCAATCATAATTCTCATACGGTGTTTTGCATAAAAATTCCCACGACACTGGCACATTTATCTCTGGTCTCTCACAGTTTTCATTTATCAAAAGTAGATACTATAGCAGATGTTTTGAAGGTCACGCGATAGAACTACTGTATATATATATAGTTCAAATTTTTACATTTCCTCACAATTTTTTTGAAATCGAAAACCATGGCATTGGCTGTCATCTACGCAAACCTGCTGCTGATTTTCTCCGTGGCGTGTCCATCCGTGTCAGGTGAAACCGGTTGTCCTCCCCCAGAAGATGTGCTACCCTGTACTTGCTCCGAAGAGGGGTCTCCTGTTCTGACTTGCTCAAATATAAAGCATATAGATACTCTAGAAGAAGTTTTCAAAAACTCCGAAAGATACAGTTTCACTGAGGTAAGACGAAGTTTTTACTTGACTTTATTACTACCAAATGGACAACGGAGCGGAGTTGAGCAGTATATAGAAAATTTACTATAAAGAAGGTTACAAATTTATAATGTGAACTATTTTTTACAGTACATTTATAGTAAAATTTACTGTCAATTTTTTTAGTAAGAATGGGGTCCTAGCTGGAGCCCCCTCCCATGTGAAAGCTATAGTTACATTCTCTATAGGTAGTTGAGAGCCGAATACAGTGGGTCTTTAGAGATATATGTGGTTCAGTGAATAGTTTTCAAATGAGGAAATTATTTAAAGTAGGTATAAAACAACCTAACTCTGTGGGAAAAGTTAAAGATCTCACTTTGATTGTAGCGGGAAGAAAGAGCCATTTTCTTTTCTGATCATCTGCATATGAAATTTGTAGAAAGTAAGACTATTATTACACTTGAAATTTGTCAAGTAAATGAGTTATGTGGTATGTTTATGTAGTCTAAATTACGACGACAAATGGGGAGATTTTGGACATGGACTAAACACTGACTGTCTACAGATGTTATATACTGAAGGTGTCCATAGACATTAAAGTATTAAAATTCTTTTGGCTGGTCCTGTTAACAAACTCTCCAAACTCTAGATTGGAACCAAAAATCCAGATGCACAATTAGATATTACAAAAATATTAAATATGAAATTTCAACATTCTACGACTAAGAGTTTTTGACATTTGAGAGTTAAATACGTACCCGCGTACACCAAAAGTCGCCAAGCTTGGCGACTTTTAGCGTAATTCTTGAGGGAGGCACGTGACCGTGGTCGGACCATTCAGAGGCGTACCCAGAGGGGGTGCAAAGGGACATATGCACCCCTCAGGATTTCTCAAATTTGAAATATTTCAGGTGGGAGAAAACCCGATTATTTTCAAAAAAAAGTTTTTCATCATGAAAGGAGAGCATGATTCCAGCTGAGTCAATTCTTGAAAAAACAATAGAAAGTCTTTGATGACTCTCAAATGTGCCTTTGTGTTCATGAGGCAAGAGGAGAGAGAAGGGGAGGGTGCACCCCTATAGAATATCTATTGAATATTATATTATTTCTATGGAAGATGCCCCTCTCCGATCAGTTAGCGATAATCTCTGATTTCTTATTCATAAACGGAGAGCAGTCAGGAAATCTCATTCAATCCATTTTCTTTTGCTCGAATTGCTAAGTTCGTAATTTTATAACTTAGCAATTCGTTTCAATTTTTTCTGTTTTTTTTCTATTTTTTTTTTAATCATCCGAGAATTAGTAGAAGAAATCAGTAGTCGCTTTTAAGTTTTCTTAAATCTGGTGAAAAAAAAAAATCCAAACATCTCAATTTGAAGCAGAAAAGTGTACATTAAATAACAATTTCAAGTAACAGTAAATGTTTGAATGCTGTAATTTTACATCTTAAAGAAAAGTTCAGAAAACGCAAAGAAATTCTGAGATAAATAAATATTTTAATTTCTCTGGAAATAACCTCATACCAACGCATGAAAACAAATTAGGCTACCAATGCTAATAATTATAGAATACCAGCTGTGGAGAAAAAAATTACTGGCACCCCAGATTAGATTTGCTACAGAAGCTTTACAATTATGCAACGTTGATATTTTCCCGAATATCCATAAACTTTTAAAAACTTTAATCACTTTGCCAGTGACAACATCTTTGCTGAAGGACCTTTTTTAATTATGAAATATTTCAAAAACTATTTAAGAAATAGTTAATTTGAAATGCGTTTAAATGGTCTCTGTTTATACATGCATAAAATATATATTTGTAAATAAAGTGTTAAATAGTTTGCTAAAACAAACAGGGAGAATAAATACAACCTTGTAGAAAATAATATGTATGAAATTTTTCATTTATTATAACCACTTCTTTTTGACGATTCTTTAAATTTTGGCTGTTTATTCAATCATTAGATGACTTTTATCGAATTTTCAACGATGTTAGATTCCGCCGATTCTGGTAAATACGAATTTTTGTTCTAATGGTATCTTTACTACTTTTTCGCATTATCTTGAATTTTAAAACCTTTAATAACTTGATAAAAATTATATTCATTCTTGAAGAGGTTTAAATGGGAGAAACAATAAACTTATACATGGGCGGTAATCTGGGCCATCCATGTATTTTCAGGAGTTCATCTTGAATTTTCAAACACTTGAAAACTTAATTAATTAGTAAGATTCCAGTAAGCTATAAAATTCTTTAATATAAAGGTGGCTGCAATGGGGGGAGGGGAGTCGAACCCGTATACCTACTCCTATATGGGCGCCCATAATAGCATATTCTTTAGATTTCACCAATTGGCACATTACTTTTTTCATGGTAATGGTGATATGCATCCCACAAAAATGAATTTCTGGGTACGCCACTGGGACCATTACCTAACTATATGATAGGACCTTTTTTGTGCTTGAAATGGATGAATGTCCCTAAATTGCCATTCACCGTAATGTATTGGAAATCTTTTGAACGTTCCTGTAGCAGAAATATAAATGGTAAAGACACTTTTCTCGATGGAGAAATTCATTTTGTAACCCTTAACAGCATATATCACTTCCTAGTCGTTTGAAATAGCCTAATACCTCTAAAATACGCTTTAATGAATTTCGGCCCACAGAGCGTAATGTATTTAGAATCATTTGGGGAGCCCTGTAGATAAACTATCTAGTCGATTGGGACTGAAAGGGAGGGGTGCAGAACTAGATGTTCCAGCAATCCTAAATATAAAGTTTCTACATTCTACGTCTAATAGCTTTTGAGATATGCGAGTTTAATGAATTTCGGCCCATAGAGCGTAATGTATTTCGAATCTTTTCGGCGGTCCTCTCTCTCTCTCTCTCTCTCTCTCTCTCTCTCTCTGTAGATAAACTATGCGGTCGATTGGGACCACAAGGGGAGGTGCACTACTAGATGTTAGCACAATCCTAATTATAAAGTTTCAACATTCTACGACCAATAGTTTTTGAGATGTGCGAGTTACTTACATACACGCGTAAGTACGTACAGAAGGCATGGAAAATCTGGTCAAAATGGACTCGCCGTTGGTCAAAATGGGTTCCAGTCGCATTTATATGATCGTGCATGCTAGCGTACGATGAGATGCATCGGAAAAGTTCTTAAAATTAAATTTACAGGGGCGCAACTAGAAATTTTCTGTGGAGGGGGTTTCTTAAAAATGGCCAAACATTGTCAAATATATTTTGTTTAAAAAATGAATTCACATTGCTCACAGTTTATTTTATGTACAAGCATAAATTAAGTACAATACTAAACGTTATAACTGACTATCTAAGCGACGGGGTTGTTTCGCCAATTCATTCAAAACTTCTTCAGGGATAACATTGATATTTTTGTAGATCTTCAGCATCGCTAGTCAATTCAGTCTGCTTTCATCCGTTGAGCTCCCAAGATACGCTTTTAAAAGGCGAAGACTTGAAATGGAACGCTCACCAGTACAATTTGTTATTGGTAATGTTGCTATTATTTGAAGTAGCCTATAGATATTAGGAAGTATTTTCCGACTGCAAATATCTAATAGGGGTATCCCACTAAGATCCGTCCGACCAACTTTCCGGCAGATCAACTCTTCAGCGGATTTTCTCCCGTCGCTGCCTTGACGACGACGATCTCCAACTTTTACCTTTCGGAACGAAAAAATCCGAGTTGGCCGAAATTGCGGCCAATCAGAGTACTTCTTCCTGCTACGTCATAAGCAATGGCGAGCAATGGCGACCACTTCTGTGTTCGAAGCTTGGCAGCTTGGCTCGATATCAGAATAGAATCGCAATCCCGCACGTGCAAATAAAATTATGGCGGCATTCAAGTGGAGTTTGGATTTAGAAATGGATTTCATTGAAGAAATTAAAAAGTTCCCTTGCATATCGAATCCTCTACAAGCAATTTCAATAAGAATTGAGTGATAACACAAGAAAACCTTATGTTAAGATTAAAAAAGCAATAAATTGGCTTTGTTTGAAAACAGTTGGTTATATTACAAAATTATATCCAATTATTTTATATTATCATGTTGAAATGTGCTCATTTGTGTTGCAACTGATCTGGGTCATTCTATAAAAAACACAGATTTTCAAAGTTAAACCACCTCCCCCTTTTTTTTAAATGGAAATTTTGGACAGAAACAGATGATATATACTTGTAACAAAGATTAAATATACTTTTATGGAAGAAGTAATGAAATCATGATATCTTATTACTGCTTTCCGTCAGGGGCGTAGCCAGAAATTTTTTATGGAGGGGGTTACGATTACTGTAACTCACATATATGCATACATGTGTGTGACAAGGGAGTGAAGAATATACATTTTGTATGGCAAAAAATTCCTCATGAGGGGGGGGGTTATGATCCCCTAACCCCCCCTTGGCTACGCCTTTGCTTTCCATACAGAATGTAAAATTAACTTTTGTTTTAAAACTATTTCTTTAATGGAAAGTCATAGAATAATTAAAAATTATATACTAGTCTCATAATTTATTTTTTCAGAAGTTGTCTTCTATATGACATTTATATTATAATGGAGGATACAAATTATGTTTTGTTTTTATATAACATGTTGATTTAAAGCTAACACATAATTTTTATATATATATTATTAAATAGTCCTTTATTTTTAACTGAAAAAAAACAACGTAAGTGAATAAACAATTTTCGCTTTTAAAAATCAAGAATGGGGGATATGCAAAGTTAAAGATCTATTTGATTTTGCAGATAAATTCTCACGTTCTCACAAATTAACCTAATTAACTTCCCTGCGAAGAATAGATATTGAATATTTGGTAGAATGACTGTATTCTTCTTGAGCTGCAATGATTCCAACTGATTTGCTGGAAAATTTCACTTTATCTCCAGTATTCGTTTAGAATTTTTGCAGCTGAAGACTGGATGCTTTGTACCACTCAAAATGCCCATTCTGCACTATTTATTAATGTGTGCTCTAAATAATAGTTATTTGTAAAGTTAATAATATTATTAGGCTTTGTTTGTTGTTTTGGTGATACTGTGAATTGTAACTCTTGCAAAATATATAATTTTTAAAATGATCACTTGCTTGAAGCATTGATATAAGAGGGGCTGCGTACAGAAAACAAAATTGTTCAAATGCATAAAGTTAGTGAGCCTTTGCATATCCAAAATTTTTTAACCTCTCATTTTGATATTTAATGTTTAATTTTAGCGATATCGGCTTTTAAAAGAAAGTATATCAGATTAAATGAAATAGCTCTCCATTAATAATATGTATATCCCAACTCTCAAAACTGAAACACACTTTGTTTCTAAAGAATTAACATAGCGTGAACTACTGAAAAAACACTCAAAATACTGGTGTTAAACGATAAAGTAATTAAAAAACTTTGTAAAAAACACACATAAGAAGTAAAAGGAAAAAGGATACGCGTTTCGTTCAAAAAAAATTGTTATGAACTTCTTCAGTCCAAGCTCTTCGACGTAAAGAACACAGGGAACTGAAAAGAGCTCTTTTCAGTTCCCTGTGTTCTTTACGTCGAAGAGCTTGGACTGAAGAAGTTCATAACAATTTTTTTTGAACGAAACGCGTATCCTTTTTCCTTTTACTTCTTATGTGTGTTTTTTACAAAGTTTTTTAATTACTTTAGCGTGAACTAATTGGGATTAACAAAGTGGACCCAGCCCAGTAAAACCCACCCGAGTTTTTCTGGGTGTGTCCGACAACAAAACCCCTCCTGGGCAGTTGCGCAGAGAGGGGGCACATTCTTTATCTTTTTAAAAACATTTTTCAAATTGGAAGTGCATATCTAAACCGAACGGTTCGGGAATTAGCTATTGGGTCACATTAAGGCTGGACACCCTGTATAACACACACACATAAGTGCAGATCCATCCCAATTATGTCATTTGGGAATGACATAATTAAATTACGCCTATTAAAAGCAGTTACTGGTAAATTAAAATGTAGACGCGAAATGCTGAGTCACGGTTAGTAAAATAACAACCTTCATGCCAAATCAGCGATGCGATGACTATTTGGCGTCGGAGACAGTTTGTTTACTCTTGCAACCCTTAAAGATAGCCACGCCTTCAAGTCCGTCTGAAAAGTTGGTCCAGCGCGAAGTTGCTCGGATTTTCCCTTAAGTGTGATAAGACCATTAGGCTTTTAGTGAGTTTGTTGGTCATATTTGTTGGCGATGTAATTTTCGACACAAGGCGAATTCACTCTCACGGAACTCTCTTCCATTTCATATATTGATACTAGTTCTAAAGAATGTTCACCTTTACATTTTTCCTTATTTGGAGTCATAGCATTGAATCAATAAATTTTGCAAGTAATTCAAAATGCTCTTATGATCCTCAAAATCTTCAATCGAGTTGGCGAATAAAAGTGTTTAAAAATGTCATGTATACAGAACAGATTTCCTGTAATATTCTTCTAAAGTGCCTAATTTACATCGTTGTAAATTCAGGGAGTAGATTTTTTGAGGCATGATTTTTTTAGTACAAAAAAAAAAGACAAAAGTTTGTCCTGGGTTTCGCGCCTGAATTTAGAGGTAGTCAAAATCGTTTTTTTCGTCGAAATTTGGCCCCGAAATTTTTCGGGATGACATTAGTTCCTTATACTCTGCACAAGGAAGTAAAACGAGTGAAAGATTTAATAATATGAAGCAAGACAGGAAAAAAAAATGCAAACAATTACAAGAATGGCTCAACTGAAGAATAGGTAGGATAAAAAGAATCTTGTAGTGAATGTGACTTTGAAGAGGTCGAAGATTTTAATGTTGACGTTGGAGATTGCGTATTATTACTTCCTTCTGCGGAGTATAAGGAAGTTATGTGATCCCGAAAATTTTCGGGGCCGAATTTCGGCGAAAAAAAACGATTTTGACTACCTCTGAATTTACTTTTAAGAATTTTCTCGATGCATCTCATCGTAAGCTAGCACGCACGATCATATAAACGCGTGTCCAACTCATTTTGACCAGTGGCGAGTCTATTTGGCCAGTTTTTCCATGTCGTCTGTACGTACGTGTGTACGTACGTATGTATGTATTTATGTAACTCTCATATCTCAAAAACTACTGGTCGTAGAATGTCGAAACTTTATATTAAGGATTGCCGTAACCTCTAGTTGTGCACCTCCCCTATTGGTCTCAATCGACTCAAATGACGGTAAATACATTAAGGTGTATGCATACATTCAATTCATTGAAAGTCTGTGGTCAATGCGGACTACTTAGGGTATCCGCAAAATCTCGCGAACTATCTCAAGCTTGTCGGCTTTTGATGAATATCTCCAAATTAAGTGTCAGAAGGAAATATTTCGAATTGAACCCAGCTTCGCGATATCGAAAATATTTGACTAGAAATTGCTAAACTTTACTATTACTGCAATATTTTATCTCTTTCAAACAAAATAAGTTTAGATGAGGTGGGCCGAAAATATTTTTGATTTAATAAACGTACAAGGAAGTCATGTGTTGTCCACATCAGATTTTTTTAAGGTCTACGGTAAGAAATAATGCAGTTTTGAACACCATGTTACTGAAGTTGTTGGCAAAAATGAAAATGAAAATTAATTGTACTACATGAAAGGTATTGTATGAATTGTACTACATGACATATTTACATTAGACATATTTACATGAAAGGAATTCAGCCAGGTTGTGCACTAATCTTTGATGAGGCAGACATTTATACAGCTGACAGTAAAGATATTGTGAGAAAGTTGCTGAAACCAAATGTAGTGCAAGGAACTCTGAGAATAGTCACAAAGTTGAATTTTGCTTTGGGTTTTCAGTTATGTAATTGTCTATTAGTTATTGTAAAATAACAGTTTTTGAAGTAAAACTTCTTTCGGCGCAACTAGAGAGTAACTCAGATTTTTTTTCTGGCGGAAGTAAGGCTCACGTGGTTTTGGAAAAGCGGAAGCTGCCTGCGATCGAACCCAACCAGCAGGCGAAAACTACGGTTTAAGAACACGGTGATAGAAAAATATGAAGAAATGGAACCTGCAATCGAGCCAAACTAGCAGACGAAAACTACATTTCAAGAGCATGGAAACAGAATAATACTTCGAAGAAAACCAGCAGAGGAAAACAAAGGTTTAAGAACACTGCCATACAAAAAGGCAACAATAGACCCTATGTGCATTAACCAACAGAAGAAAACACCAGTTTAGGAACATAGTTAAAGAAAAATACCACAACATAGACATTCTCTGGATTCAAATCCTACGGAAAAACGTTTTAAGAAAGCAGTGAAAGAATAACATTCCAACACGGACACTTCCTGGATGATAACCTAAGTTGACCATATTTCTAAACAGTATTTTGGGGACAAATCAAGCATTGTCTAGGAATCCAAGGAAAACTTGGGGACACTAGAAAATATCTTTGGGGACTTATTCGAGGCCAAAACATATTACCATGCTATTAGCTCTTTATATCAATTGTGTATTCTTATCTATATATATAAAAATGAATGTTTGTCTGTATGTCCTTTAGAAAATTGTAAACGGCTTGACCGATTTTGATAATTTTTTTTTTGTTTTTTCCGTTATAGTTCAGGGATGGTTTAGAAAAAAAAAATTGAAAAAATCAAAAATTTGAAAATCGGAATATTCTTCTATCGTATCTCATCTGATGATCTTCAACAAAGTGTTGTGCATGAGTCTACGAAGGTTTCTGAGTTTGTACGACCAATTTTTAACAGATGGCACCACTATCATTCGAACGAATTTCATATATTGCCGTGACAGTTGAATTGAAACGAAAACAGTAAACGAATGACTTACATGAATACATTGTGAAATTCGGATTGCTGATTGAAATCTAATAAATTCTCGTGTGGCGTCATTTGCTTTAAGATACACTAGAAAAAAAATATTTTGAAAAGTTTCCTGCTCTGTAAACACCTAAAAATTACGTCACGATCGTAATGTAATTTATATAACCCAAGACTGGGGTCACGTGGCTGGGAAAAAAAACAATACTAGAATAAGCTCAATATTTAGTAGTTTTAAGAGGTATAGTGACGTCAGCTGAACGCAGGCACGTGCCAACAGGGGGGGGCAGGGGGTTTATCGCCCCCTCGGTAAATGAGTAGAAGGGGAGAACTATATAATTCGCCCCCTCTGTATTTTAGTCCTCTGTCCTCTCAATAGTTGGCTTACAATAGTTTTCTTCTTCAGGATGGAAGCAATTTTTCCAGCCCTTCCCCTCAAGAAAACGGTTATTTAAACAAACTAATGAGGTATAAACGAAAATTTTACTAGCTCAAAAATGGTGTTAAAAATGGTGTTCTATACAGGGCGGGGGGCGAAATAGCTGCCACCCCCCATCCCCTTCCTCACGAAGAAAACTGTTATTTTAAGCAAATTATTGAGATACAAAAAAAAAAAAAAAAAAAAAAAAAAAAAAATCGGTAAATTAATTAGTTTACAATTTACATGAAACTGATACAGGAAATTTGGCTTGCACTCGAATACTTTTTTGAGAGGGTGTACAGACGAGGTTAAAAAAGATTTAAGCCGATTATTTATAAAAAATTGGCGGGGGGGAGGGAAAAGCTGCCCCGTCCCTGAAGAAAATAATTATTGTAATTGAGCATTAGAAGTACAAATAAAAATTTTCCTGGTACCAAGGCTGACACATTTTATTTTAAAAACATTTGTTGGTGGAGGGGTGGGGGGGAATGAGGGGCTGGTGAAATGACTGCCCCCCCTCTCGATGTCGGGAAAAATCGTTCGCCCCCCCCCCCCCATTTTCCAAGACGTTGCCACGTCCCTGGCTGAACGTATTCACAGTCGAATCGATTACAAATGTTAAAAATGGTGTTCTTTTTTCTCTTTGCTTTTT
Organism: Cheiracanthium punctorium; assembly: GCA_038373885.1. Taxonomy (NCBI): domain Eukaryota; kingdom Metazoa; phylum Arthropoda; class Arachnida; order Araneae; family Cheiracanthiidae; genus Cheiracanthium; species Cheiracanthium punctorium. The sequence goes on from JAWZYV010013819.1 coordinate 1,137,606, forward strand.
AAATAAAAGGAGCGCAAAAATCGTCAATTTTTCTCTTACGCCCGAAAGCCTTACATTTCCTTACAACCTTACGAACTTTAACATTTCCCTCCTGAAATAAGCGCAAGTAAGTTAATGGTCTGTTTGTTTCATGTTTATAATGCCAAATAGAAAAATACAAAACATCAGGGAACTTCTCGCCATCATTTAGAGTCGTATCGTACCTCGCTGAATTTATGTGAAGACGAGGAGTAAACGATCCATTTCAGCAAATTATCAAGGACATTACCGTATTCTGGAAAAACCAATAATTATAAGCTTTCTTTTTGGGTAAAACTGTTTTGTTAATATTTGTTTAAATTAGAACTGTTTTATCATTCGCTTTGCTTAGCGACTTGGCTCGCGTTTAGTTCACAATTGGCGATTTTTCGCTTGCGCCCGGCTAACGGAAAAGTACCGAATTTTATTAAGAGAAATTGGCAATTTTTGAAATCACGCCAAATATGGTCCTGAAGTAGGAATTAACCATAATTAAGATCAAATTAAGATTATATGACAACTACATGTACTTTTGAAAAATTCTGTTTTGCCTCAGCTTGGTTGCCACACGTTTGCGAGATGAAATATTTGGCATTGTTGATTACGGCATTATAGCAGATTCCGGAAAACAAACACAAGGAACATTGTTGCAATCTTAATGGGAAATAATGATCAGTTATGCACAAGCGTATGCAAATAAAAAAATCACCGTTGATGGCAAAATCTTATATTAATGCTTTTCCATAGGTTATACATATTTCAAAATATTGTGAAATTCAATTTTGGTATAGCTTGGATATTAGTCACCATGGCGAGATGAAATATTTCGCAGTGCTAAATACACAAATGCGCCAAGGACTACGCAAAAGAATATAGAGTTATATGTTTTAATGGTAACCTTATCGACAAAAATCAATGGAGCGAAAAATTCTCAATTTTTGAGCATTATACAACAGCTCCATTTAGGCTAAATAATAATCAAAATTGAGGAGTGTCTGCCCGTTTTTGATTAATATAACTGCACTCAATTATGATTATAAATTTAAGGTATAGAATGAGCGTTTTTACAAAATCAGCCCTTTTTTAATTAATATATCTGTACTCAATTAAGATTATTATTTTAAGCTAGAAAAGGGGTGTCTTATAAAAATTTGCTGTTTTTGATTAATATATTGAATTGTTCGTTTTCTTCATTTTTTATTATCAGAGCTGTAATCTATGATTATAAGCCCGAGAAAATAAATTTTAAATCAAGGCAAATACATTACATATATCTTAATACACTATAAAAAAGTATTTTTTTAATAAATAGAATATAATTTCACTATAGTCTCTAGTTTCTAATAAAGTAATGGAAGTATTTTTAAATATTTATTTAAACCAGAAATATGAAAGGAAAATATGTTGAAATATTGCAATCTATTCATAATTTAATACTTGGCATAGTATTTGTATTTTTCAGAAGACATTGCTTTTTACATTGGCTCGTTTTGTGATCATTTTTCATGAAACCTTTTACACTCTCTAAAAAAAGTATTCGAGTGCAAGAAAAATTTCGTACTTCAATTTCATATTTAAAGCATGGTTGTTCCTGAAAAGTGATTAATCATTAACAAAACTGAAATGGGAAATTTGTCTCATAGTCGAATACTTTATTGAATGTCAGTACACGCTACACATACAATGACAACAAACGTTTTCAGAGATCGAATTTCATTATTTCTCTGAGTAGAAGGCGCTTTTAGTTGTTTTATTTTTCTTATTTCTTGAATTTTTTCTGAAAGAAATAAACTAAACGGAAACTTTCAGGGGGAAAAAAGTACAAATCTTTAAATTTGGGGACTTTTTGCGTCCCCAAGAACTCAAGGTATTTTTAGGGACAAAGTAAAAAAAAAAAATCTATATTTGGGGACTGTCCTCGAATTCCGAAGACGTATGGTCTCCTTTATGCTACCCCGACATCCAGACGGAACAACAGTTTAAGAACACGGGTATGTAACACCACAAAGAAACAAACACTGGCTGCAAACGGTTTAAGAAAAGAACAAAAGAATAACAAACGGGCACTCCGTGGATTCTAACCCAACCTCAAGACAGAGGCGGTTTAATACGGGGATGGAACACCACAAAGAAACGGGCCCTGGCTGCAATCAATCCTAAACAATAAACAGAACCTGCAGTTTAAAAACACGGATGCAGAATAATAATTTGAAACCTACCAACAGACAAAAACAACGCTTAAAAACACTGTGATAGAAAAACACTCAAAAAAATGTACACTACCTGCATTCGAACCCAGCAAAGAGAGGAAAACATCAGTTAAAGTATAATACTAGACTATGGACATTCCCCCCATTCAAACCCAACCTCCAGACGGAACAATGGCATAAGAAAACAGTTAAAGAATAATACTACAACATGGACACTTCCTGGATTCTAACCCAATTTCCAGATGGAACAACGGTTTAAGAACACAGGTATGGAACACCACAAAGAAACAAATCCCGGCTGCAAACGATTTAAGAACACAGTTAAAGGATAATACATGGACACTCCCTGGATTCTAACCCAACCTCCAGACGGAACAACGGTTTAAGAACATAGGGATGAACACCACAAAGAAAATCAATCTGGCTGTAACTGAATATAACGTCAAAGAAGTTTTAGTTCAATCGCGCGTAAAGATTACAGGCACACACTTTTTTTGATTTAATGTCTTAAAAAGCTATACAACTAAAATTTTGAAAACTTAATAGGACTGAAAGTGATATTATTTAACTAATTTTTTGTCTTTAATTTTATTAACAAATTTATCATGTGTATATCTTAGAACCATAAAATTAACATTTACCTATAAACTTGGAGCTACATTAATATCTAAATACTAACTATTGTCAGGCAATAAAAAAGTTTAAATTACTCTCTATCGAGTGAAAGAAAATATTTTAATATTGTGTTTCTCACTAGCATACCCACTGTAAGCCATTTGTTGACCCAGGGTACCAAATTTGGCGATAGTCAGTCATTGTTTGGATCATGCCCAAAATCTCGACATTTGTTGCCGAGCTTGGCGAGTTTTCCAAAATATCGCCGAATTTGGCGCCAAAAATAATTTCGTATTTCGCATAACTCTAAAACTTTTGACCGTAGAATGTTGAAATTTTGTATTTAGAACTATTGTAACATCTAACTGTGCATCTCCTTTTTGATTCCATTCGACTGGGTAATTTATTTACAGGGTCAGCCAAATGACTGTAAATATATTAAGATGTATGGATACATTCAATTAATTGAAAGTCTGTGGTCAATGACTATGGCTATTCCCAAAATCTCGCAAAGTATGTCAAACTTTCGGCTTTATGTGAAATAATGTGTTGTCCACATCAGATTTCCCCCCCCCCCCAAATAAGTCGTCTGCATGGATACAAGAATGGTTGTGTACACGAAACGAAAACTTTCGAATGCGAAAAGTTTCCACGCCTTTCCAAAAGAGCATGAAATTTGATTTCGGTATATAATAAAAACTGAATATGAACTTACTTATTTTAGGTGGTCGGAGATTAAATATATTGCGTATAGACATATTTTCGTCAAATGTTTTTTCTAGCGCCCGCTGTAATTGCCTCCACAACGGCCTTTGACTTCTAGTTTATATAGATAGACAAAGACTACACTTTTTTATTACATAATTTATTTTCATGTAAATTACGAGTTATTGGATAACGTTTCGAAGAATAATAAATATTGTAACAAATGCACATGACAGTATTATTGTAACAAATGCATAGTACCTTGTATCCATGCAGACGACTTGCCATGTACAAAAATCGATCATAAGCTTTTCCCAAGTAATTTATTTTAATTTGATTTTATGCATCTTTTCAGGTACATATTAGGCACTCATCTCTTATGTACATACCAAGCATTATATTTAGCCATGCTAAAATACAAGAGCTGTATTTTAATGAAACTACTGTGATTGAATTGTTTGAGAAGCCCCCAGTGTCAGAGTCTCTCCGGGAACTGCATATAAGCAATTCAAGAATTTTACGGTAAGGTGCTTGTTATGCTACAAGGTGTTGCGTGTCCATGGATATGGTATGGGAAAGTTTTGGCACTCGTGCCTTACGTGTTTCTGTCTTTCTGACACAGCAGAAAATTTTAATGACAATTATATTAAAACCACTTTTACAAAAACCGTTAGGAACTTTGCTATTCTTACTCTTTAATATGCCGCACATGTTAGTGTAGTGGCTTAAGAACCACTCTATCACGCCTTGTGTCCGGGTTCGAATCCCGACTTGGTCGTGGATGTTAACTTGTCTGTCCCTGCATAGGGGATAACGCTGGCCGCTCACTGGGCACCCCCGTAATAAAGTGGTCACAGTACCTCTGTAGTAGTCACAATACCTCTGTAGCGGTCACAATACCTCTGTAGTATCGCCAATTGTGAACTTAACGCGAATCAACTCGCCAAGCGAAGCCAATGACAAAATAGCCAACGGAATAAAAGTGGAAAAGGTTCAACTATAAACAAATATTAATTAATAGTAAGCAAAACCAGTTCAACTATAAACAAGAATTGTAAACAAAACAGTTTTACTCAAAAAGAATGCTTATAGTTATTGGTTTTTCAAGAATAAGGAGATGTCCTTGAGAATTTGCTCAAACGGATCGTTTACTCCTCGTCTCCACATAAATTCAGCATTTGTCGTCCGGCATTGTTCTTTCGTTTTGTAAATAAGCTCTCGTCTCTATTTTTCAAGACCACCGATTTTTAACACTTTCCAACAAGGTTGAAAAGTGTTTATGATTTCGGTTTGTCTTTCTGTCCGTCCGTCCGTCCATCCGTGCTCTAACTCCCGTAAATATGCATCGATTTCGACGAAATTGAAATATGATATTCTTATCTACTCTACCATGTACCCTATTGAAAATGGTATCTATAGCATTTATAGTTTTTCTACAGGAGCGCTGAAAATATTCCCAGTACATTACGCTCTATGGGAAGGTTTTCTTTAAAGCGTATCATCCTTAGTATATAGTTACGCTGATCTATGACTTCAAGATAAAACTCATTTCCACCATTACTGCAAAAAGATTACGAAATTAAGCACTAAAAAGACTAATAATTTCTACACCGTTTGTATGATCCGCTTGGAATTTTTCATAAATATGTATAGAAATATAGAAAATAGTCTGCGCTACTTTAAAAATCTGAAAATCCACCCGTTCTCTCATTTTAAAGCGATTTTTCGCTAATTTCAGATCTATTTTATTTCCGAGAGTAAAAAAAGTTAATCATTTCCGTGACAAAAGTAGCTGTTGCAAGTGAGTATGACGTCATATTGATGTCACAATTATCCGGATTTTTCCTGATTTATGAGTTTAATATTTTTTTCATAAATAAAATTATTTCTTCGGGATTGCGAAGGTATATTATAGTAGTGGACGATCTCCATAGCTGTTTGCTTAAGTCTTTGGTACCCAAACTAAGTTTCAATAATGTAAACATTAGAAATTTGGTAAAGTGCCGAGATCCTAGCGGTAAAGGAATAAAACATTTCCCACCCTGACTCTTATCGGTTCTCTTATTCAGTTTTATGTTTTTAATTTGGAACCTAGCATGTGAACGAGATTATAAACGCCAGCTATCACTTTTAATATTTTGTTTCACATTTCCTAACGTGGTTGCCTTAGCAACAAATGAATAAAAAAAGGGGGAAGGAGTTCTATCTTGAGATTATTAAAATACATGGGGTTTATATTTGTCAACTAAAAGTTTTCGTCTGCTCGGGGCCTTCGCAATTAGTAACGGGCCTGCGCGTGTATTTTGATGAGTCATCCAAAGAGGCTCGAATGCTCGAGTCTTCACGTATACATCAGACATTTCTTAAGCTTCCCAGTGCTTTCAAACGTTATTTAATGTAGTTTTAAGTAGTAATTGTGCTACTGATTCAAGTACGAACTCATTATTAATTTATTTGCTATGATACATATTGGCATTAAGAAAATAGATGCATATAATTTGAAGGATAAACAAAGTAGCGCTTATTCTCATGATTCACGATTGCTTATTTTAGTTTCACAAGTGGATATTTAATGTACTTTAAAATAACTAAATACAGAAATGGGAAGACATTTTATAATGAATATTTCATTAACGTAGTCGTATTTCCTACTTATTTTAGACAATTTAACATTAACAAATGATGTATTAAAGCGCATTTCAGTGTTTTCGGGATATCCTGTATATTGGAGAAAATTTATAAAATACGCTCTATAGCGCGATCCGTGAATTAATTATTCTTTAATAAAGACATTTCATGCACTATATGTTATTCTTTTGTCGCTTTCTCAGTCGAAATTTGGAATTGAGCAAGCATAATGAACGCTTGTACAAAATATTAACTACATTTGACGTTTCTATATAAACGGGCAAAAATCAATAATTTATAATTTACTGTATTTCTGCACTGTACCAAATGTAAGTCTGAATCACATAATCAAGGCATATATAACTGATAAATAACATTTTCAACTGGCAAAATTAAATTGTCTAACTAGTATCACAAGTCATGCTTATTTACAAGAATAAACTACATAAGTAATACGATTTCTGATTAAAATAATTTATTTATAAATAACACATGAATAATTATTCACTGAACACGATTTATATACATATTTTTAGAATTTCTAAATAAATTATAAAAGTGTTCACTTACCTTTAGATTCAGAACAAAATGTTCGAATTTTATGATAAATTTTTATGAAAGAAAACGGCGAAAGATTCACCAAACGATTACCTGCATCTAAATTTCTTTAGTACGACAAAACTATAAAAAAATTGTTTTAAAATAATAAAATAATATAATATTTAGAATACTTAGAATAATAAAATAGAACACTACGAATGGCGAAAACAGGCCTCAATGATTAACTCGTTTTTAGCGGTGGAAACTCATGAGCAGGCCCGTTACTTGGCGACGGCCCCGGTCTGCTACGGTGTATATTTACATTAGAAAATAACTTTGAAGCGATTACTGAGTTTTTTGTGTAAAATGAATTTAAATTTTTAATATGAGTTTAGCGGCAACTTGAAACTGTTAAAATTTATCGATGCATGAAATAAATGTATATACTGTTTGAGTGTGATCGCCATTATAAATTAACAGTTTGTAACGCTTTCTAAGAAGGTTGAAAAGTGCTTTTGATTTCAGTTTATCTGTCTGTCCGTCCCTCCGTGCTCTAACTGTCATAAATATCCATCGATTTCTACGACATTTAAGTATGTTATTGTTATTTATTTTTAAAAATATTTGCAATATTAACATGAAGTTGGAAAGTGTTTTATAATCTATGCGAAACGCATGATTTGCCCCCCCCCCTTTTTTTTTTTCTTAAGTTCCGTTAATACCTCTACACAAATATCTACAACTGTATTATGATTCATATCCAATACAGTTGGTTGCATAGTTGTAAGAAATTTGGCGGAGTTCTACATTATTTGGCGATTTTTCGCGTGCATCCAGCTAACGGAATAGTACCCAAGTTTAACTTTTAATTCAAAATTAGAAGCGTATAATTCCATTTTACATAGGAGAAGCTCTAATTGTACTAATATTCCTTTATCAAAACTAGTTGCCTGCCAGTGGTCGAAATTCGTGACAGCATTTCTACTGCTGTCTGCAGAGTAGCGTAGTGGATAAATGGAACATTGACAAGCTTAAAATATAAAATCACTTTATTAACACGAACAATACCTTCTTCGATGAGTTACATTGAGCGTCTGCCAAGTTCAATTCCAATAGACAACTCTATAAAGCGTACAATAACTAAATATTAACATAACAGGCAATCTTCTGCTACGGTAAAATACTTCTACAAGGGTGCGTTCATAAAAACAATCCAGATATCCGTTACATGAGCACCCTACGTCAGCTTGACGCAAACTGAATAGCATTGCAAGTTACCATGTAAACTACTTGGCCAATTTCTCAACTATGTGTCAAGCAGACAAGGACAAGATGCGAAAAATGCTCGCTGTTTTATCAATATTCCCCCTTCCTTGTCTGTTCGACACGATAGTTGAACCTTCGTTAATCAAGATTCAAATTTTCACATACAAGCTAGAGTATATTACTTCAAAGTCCTTGAGCTTAAGGAATATAAACACTAAATTGCATAAAAAGAAAAAAAAAATATATCATGTGCACATTGCTAAGAAACATTGGATATCCAAAAAATATATACAGACATAATTAAACAACGTTGTATCCCCGGGGATATTACTAGCATATTTATACTAGCTACTAATCTACAATAAATATATGCAAAAACAAATACAGATTACAAAGTGATATACATTTCAACTTAAAAACACTTGTTATGAATTAAACAGTCCAGTTCCCCCCCCCCCTTTTTTTTTTGTTTGGTTCAGACGCAGGAGAGGGAAAGTTCAGAGTCAACTCTTTTCCAGGATTAACAAAAAGTGCAGACATAAACTTTTGCAATTCTAACTTAGTGGGAGGTTTTGTAAAAATGTCAGCGATGTTAGCTTTACTTGGCACATATTGTACTTTGAATTCATTTTTATGTAGAAGTTCTCTTATAAAAATAATTTAGTATCAATATGTTTACTTTTATTAGATTCTACTTCGTTATTTGCAAAATGAATTGTAGCATGATTATCACAGTAAATGATAGCTTCTGTAAGAGAAGGGGGAATGACAGTGAATTTAGTGCATTCTTTAGAAATGCGCTGGAGCCATATGAGCTGTTTTGCTGCTTCTGTAAGAGAGATAAGCTCGCTTTCCATTGTAATTAGGCTAACTGCCTTTTGTTTGAATGTACGCCAGCTTACTGGAACTTTATCGACTAATACGATATTTCCACCTACAGAAATTCTGTTATCTTTATTAGTGGCAAAATCTGCATTAGAATAAACGTGTAATTTTATAGCGTCAATTTGAGATAAATCTAGTTGTACACTTTCTGTATACTTTAAATAGCCCAAGACTTTCAGTAAGCCTGACCAGTGTACCATTCCCGGATTTTGCTGGAATTGGCTGAAGGTATTCACAAAAAATGATAGGTCGGGGCGAGTCACCACCCACGGGAGATGTATATCTCCCGTGGGTGGTGGGCGAGTCCGATTAGCTATGAAAAATAAGCAGCCTATGAGGTTTTTGTAAGGAATTTGTTCCATTTCTTGAATTTCATGCTGTGTCTCAGGACACTGATTTTTCGAATATATGGAACCTTTACTAATTGGTAATGACGAAATAGGGTAATGAAATTGTTCAAATAAATTACAAACTGTTTGGATGTATTCTCTTTGATGTATATACATTTTATTATCGGTCTGAGTAAAGTCAACACCTAAAAGTTTTTTAGTAGGGCCTAAAAGTTTAAGTTCAAACTTAGTTTGTAATATTTGCAGTACGTGTCTAATATAGTTTTCTGTTTTAGCAAAAATAACAATATCATCTACGTAAACTAATAAAAGTACGTTTGTATTTAAAGTATATGTGCATTTACATGTACGAAATTTTTGGAAACCTAGTTTTTGTAGTGTGCTATCAATCTTATAAAACCACTCCCTCCCCGATTGATGAAGGCCGTAAATGGCTTTATTAAGTTTACAAACTTTATGATCAATTTCAAAACCGGGAGGTTGTTTCATTAATACATATTCCTTTAAATTGGCATATAAGTAGGCATTTTTAACGTCACATTGTACATGAGTCCATTTAAGATAGCAAACCAAAATTGAGAAGAAAAAACGTATTAATGTAAAATTTACGACAGGTGAAAAAACTTCTGTATAACTTCTTTTGGCGATGTCCCTGAGCTACCAAGCGTGCTTTGTACCTGATAGAATTATTGGGATCCTTTTTAATTGTATACACCCAGCGTGAACCTAAAACTTTAGCGTTTTCAGGTTTGTCTATTAAATCCCAAATAAATCGACTGTTCATCATAAGTAATTCTTCTTTCATTGCTCGTAACCAATGTACGCGATTTTTACAGCTAATAGCCTGCTGGTACGAGTTTGGAACAAATGCGTCTAGTCATGCAGTCTCGGAAGTCAAAATTTCAGATTCGAAATTTTCGCCATTTGTAACAAAATCTTTAGAGATTACTAATGTTACAGGTCCTGAATAATTATTCTTTGATGAAAAATCAAAATTTTTCTTATTAAAATAGAGTGAATTAGTCAGGCAGTACTTTTTAGCTTGTGGGAGAGATAAAATGCGATCTTTTTTGTCTCCGGGATAATAATAAATATGATATCTACCCGGTTCAAATTTTTTTTCAACCGCTTTTCTTACCCATTGAATAAGCCGTCCATTGAATAAGGTAATTGAATAAGGTAATTCAGTGTCCCTTTGGACATCACTTTCAGCATCAGTTGTATGCTTGGGAGTATGAAAGTCGTGTTTCAAATCACTAGGTGAAGGTGTAATTGTGACAGTGGGAATCTTACAAGGGGGGTTTGAAAGCATAGATTTAGAGTAATTTATTTCTTCACCAGAGTCCATTTGGGGAATGTAAGCTGGTTCATGATGATCATCGTAAACTTCATTTTCATATTCAGGAATTGTGGATTCGTTTTCATCGTAAGAATGTTCGGGGGCTTTGCTAAAGTTGTCTAATTCAATGTTCTTATAGTTGCCACCATTATTTTCCACAGAATTTTCATCAAAATGAACGTTAATTGTTTTTATTATCTTATGATCATCTGGTAACCACATTCTATAACCTTTTCGCTGTAGTGCGTATCCTACTAGAGTACCTACTTTAGCTTTCATTTGTAATTTGTTTCGCAATTGTTTTGGTACGCCAACATAGGCTTTACACCCGAAGGGTCTTAAATGTTTTAATGAGGGTTTATGCCCTCCAAATTTTTCGAATGGAGTTCTATCATCTTTGCCGTGAACTAGTCTATTCCAAGTATATACAAAATGTAATAGGGCCTCACCCCAAAACCCATGAGACATTCCGCTGTCCCTTAGTAAAGTGTTGATACTGTTAAATTAAATCTTTCTATCTAAAGTGCTGTATCTTCAATCTAAAGTGCTGTTAAATTAAATCTTTCACACGAACTTTGCTCAAGAGTATATGTGTTTGTTAATTCATGAGTAATTCCTAAGTTTGAACAATATTCTTGAAAATTGCTAATAAATTCTGAACCGTTATCAGTTTTAATCGATTTAATTTTACGACCCAAAAACCTCTGTGTACGAGCTACGAACTTCTTAAAAATATGAAATGTTTCAGCTTTAGATTTTAAAAGATATGTCCAGATTTTACGCGAATAATCATCAAGAATAACGAGAAAATATTTATGTCCATCAATCGTGCGGTAAGGAAAGGGACCACATATATCTAAATACAATAGATCTAAAGGCTGAGTTGATCTTATCTTTCCTATCGGTTTAAAGGTAGTGCGTTTAGCTTTAGCCTCGCGACAGGGACTACAAGATTTAAGTGAACATTTAAAATTTGGTAAACCTTTAGCACTATTACGATTAGCAGTAGCTTTAATATATTGAAAGTTTATGTGTGCACAACGTCGGTGCCACAGTTCTGGGCTTTCATTAGTTACACTATAAGTGGTATCGGGTTCTACATTTTGGCAAACATTTTTATTACAGTTAACGCCATTTGGTCGTAGTACATAAAGACCTTCATAGTTCATCTTAGCTTCTTGCAAGATTTTACCGGTATCTGTATCTATGATTTTAATTCTTTGATTACTACAAATAAATTTACCACCCGCTTTGTCCATGCGGGATCCCGAAATTAAATTCTTACGCAATAAAGGTGTATATAGTACATTATGTAAAATCATATCAAATGTGTTAAAAGTCAAGTGTACTTTACCTTTCCCAAGAATTGGAATGGGGGGGGGGGGTTATAAGCTCCAACTTGCTTATGACCACTTACTGGCCTGAAATCAGTCATGAGTTCTTTATTCCTGCAACAATGCGATGTAGCACCTGTATCGATGACCCAAGTGTCCGGTTCACTCGCCATGGCTGAACTCTGGAACAAGAGGTTTTTAGTGACTTTGGTGTCATCCCTCCTCCGAATATTTCGTTTCGTTTTCCCCCTTGGTGGGGTTTGGTCGCCTTGTATGGATGTAACTCTCCTCCCTCACCTTGACTTGGTCCAGGACGAGCTCCTCGCATGGGGACGTTTTGGCACTGATAAGCTTGCCTTTCTCTATCTTCTTGACGAAGCCGGATACGAGCCTCCTCCTCTAATAACTTCTCTCTAACCTTTTCGAAAGTGTACCTATCATCTTCCCAATTATTAATACGATTTAGGAAAGCATCGTATTCTGAGGGTAAGTAACGAACCAATTGAAAAATTTTATCTTCTTCATCCAATATCTTGCCAGATTCTCGCAGTTTCTCAATTAATTCAGAGAGCTTACTGGCATACAGTCAGAGATCAGTACCGACTTCTTGTTGACCCATGTAAAATTTGTTTTCAGAGAGATTAATCGAGAACGATCACAGGGCTCAAACAATTTTTTCAACATTTTCCATGCAGATGTGCCAGTACTTTCTCGAGCTATCACGTTTTTATACTTTCCACCACTGCACATGTACATAAAGCTAAGAGCAGCTCGCTGTTTGTCCTCATAATCTAATAAAGGCGTCTGGTCATCTTCTGGTTTCACTGTGGGTTTCTGTTCAGTCTCTTCCACTACTCGCCAGAGTTTTTTCTGGATGAGCAAGATTTTGACATCATTCGACCACTCAGAATAATTATGCTCATTGAGCGGTTTAATAGAAAATGTATAACTTCTATCCATCGTAAATTTGATTAACTTATATCTCGTCACATTCGAAGAAAATATATTGACAGTTCTTCACGAAAAGAAGACAAATTGTCCATTCCACTATTTTACTTTTAAAAAAATGGTGGGGGCATTCCTGGGCCCATAACCACCGGACAGCATTTCTACTGCTGTCTGCAGAGTAGCGTAGTGGATAAATGGAACATTGACAAGCTTAAAATATAAAATCACTTTATTAACACGAACAATACATTCATCGATGAGTTACATTGAGCGTCTGCCAAGTTCAATTCCAATAGACAACTTTATAAAGCGTACAATAACTAAATATTAACATAACGGGCAATCTTCTGCTACGGTAAAATACTTCTACAAGGGTGCGTTCATAAAAACAATCCAGATATCTGTTACATTCAGTACATGAGCACCCTACGCAGCTTGACGCAAACTGAATAGCATTGCAAGTTACCATGTAAACTACTTTTTCCAATTTCTCAACTATGTGTCAAGCAGACAAGGACAAGATGCGAAAAATGCTCGCTGTTCTATCAATTCGACCATAAAGCATTATTTTTTTTTAATTTGAGTATGAGTAAAGTTCTTCTGTCAAAGACTATGTCTCACCATTCCATATACACTAGAGCCTGCTAAAGTGACCACCGCTGAGAGACTATCTGTGTTTAGTGACCACTTTTGTATAATTTCACTTTACAACAACCATACTATTCTGTGAAGACGGTGTTTTTGTAAAAACTCTATCATATTTTGCTAAATACAAAGGCACCTCCAGCGAGTGAGTCATAGGGTCATCTCCCTCTACTGACCTTGGATTTCAGACATTCAGTTTGCATTTTGAACAATTTAAGCTAATCTAAAAAGTCTAGTGGGCCCCTTCCGAAAATTGAACCAAGGAACTGTCCTCGGCTAAAGGCCCATTATGTTTGGAGTTATAAAATCTTAAAAAGTCGAATGATTCAATTCTACTTGCTGAGGCGTACCACTGATAATGTATGAAACCTTGCTGCCTCAATAAATTTGCCCTTTTTTCGAATGATTATCCCTGAGATTTATTTACTGTCATCGCAAATGCATGGATATTTGGAAATTGAGTTTTTTGAATGATATGGTAAAATAGTATCAGACTATTTCATAAGTGGAATTAAAATTCTTTTATTGCCTGTGGTTTCAGTCCAAACTTCTCAATCAATAGCATTACGATGTACAAACTTGATGCGCATCCCTGTTCCATTGACTAATGCTTCCTTTGTATTTAAGTTTCTTATTAGCATAACGATGCAATTTACTAACTTATGTGGGGCCAAACTATGGTATTTTTCTGTTAGCCAAGTGCAAATCCCGCCAACTGTTTTTTCTGGGAAACGGTTAAAGACTACTTCTGAAACACTATTTCCCCCCCCCCCCCCTGCCTCCAAAAAAAGGCGGAAATTTTAATCCGTACACAAAATAGTATTTAGATACAGAATTCGAAATATGGTACAATATATACAAAAATATCAATATACTAAAAAGAAATTTGTATGATTATTGGTTACATAATGGTGAATTTCTGAAAACGTGTGGAATTGAGTAAAAATCCAAAATTAAATTAAACTTCCAAAATATGGAAAGGGATAAAAAACTATAGTATGTACTCGAAATCGGTTTAGGTTTGTAAGAATTTGGCGCAGATCACAATTATTTGGCAATTTTTCACATGCTCCCGGCTAACCGAAAAGAAAAGAAAAGAAAAACCAAACCACTCACAGTCAAAGAATTAAATAACTCTACTGGATAATTATTGATTTCATTGTCATCATAGTAAATTATTTTATCGTAGCTACGGTGATACGTTCTGTATTCATCAGATATTCGATTAAGCCAACATTAATAAAAGTTCAATCATCATTTTTAGTTTCTGTTATAACTGACTTCAATATGCTTTCTGAGAGTATGTTTTCTGAAATATTTCCATACCCTTCATTAATAATATTATGTGCATTCAATCTTATTTGCTGAGGTAATTCTTCAACAGGCCCGGACTGGCTCTCTTGGGGGCCCTCGGCTAGAGATTTAAAAGGAGCCTCTTCAGGAGTCGATTTGTCGATTTGGGAGCCCTGGGCAAAAGCTTCATTGGGGACCCCCTCTTTGGGAAACTTTTTCAAAATTGACAAATTTTTAAAGAACAGTTTGGGGGCCCGGTCGCTTGCCCCGAATGCCCTCCCGGAAATCAGGCCCTGCCTCTTACTGAGGAATTTAGAGGGAATAATATATTAGAATATGTAATATTTAAAAATTAGACTGACGCGCCTAAAAATCACATTTAACTATTTTAGAGATTTGGAGGGCCCTGACTTTTTGGGGGCCCGCTTGCGTCGCGGGGTTTCTGGGATCCTCCGCTGCGTCACTGCGTAAGATTGCTGGAAAATAAATAATCAAATTACTCTTATTATAAAGTTGTATATCCACTTTTGAATGACTCACCGGGGCCCCTTTGGCCGGGGGCCCTCGGCGATCGCCGACCAGCCGACTGGCCAGTCCGGGCCTGTTCTTCAATAATATTTTTGGAGAAATTTTTCTTTTGCATACTGCCTGGCAGGAGATAATGAAGAAATTGTCGATTTGGCGCATTTCTGTGTAGGGTCTCATGGATTGCAACCTGCCCTGCTCGGTTCGTTTTTCCCTTGGAGGAAAGAATAGTAAATACTATTCTCTCCTCCACGGTTTTTCCACAGCTTTAAAACATGGAATTTACAACACTTCAAGCACTTATCGCCGTCTAAAAAAGTTGCCAAGCACATTTCTAAAGCACATTTTAGTCATCGGCGTATCAGCAAACTGGGGAGTAATTCCACTTTTTGCAAATTTTGTTGTAATACTATAACCGTATAGTATTGCTGAAACTAAGTGTTGTTATTTCAAAATTGACACAACAATGGAACCATCGCCCGACTTGGCGCGAAATACTGCGTGCCAAATTACTTCTCTAATTTTTTACGGTGCATTAGCATACTTATACGAAAATTATAGCATTCGCACAACCATCTCCATACGAACGGTGCCGAATTTCACGGTTATCCGTTCGCGCAGTGCGCTGCAAAAGGGACACTAAGGTTTTGCTTAGCGTATTTATATATATTCATAGATGTCATCAATACTGTAGTTAAGGTTTGTTTAGGCAGCGTGTCTAATACAATCTTTTCTAACTCGTTAAAATATGTTAGTGTATTTGAAATTATGTCCTGATTTTACAGATAACGCCTTAACCCTTTATAAGGCGTGGTAAGAATATTTACCACCTACGGTCTATTAAATACCGAAATCAACTATCATTAGTGAATTTTCTGATTTTTGTTCAGTTATATTGGATGTGCATTTTTTCCATATATCTAGACTCTAAATTATATTTGGCTTATGGACTTTTCTTTCATTCGTAATTTTAAAGAAAGCTGGAATAATTACTCGAAAATTGAGCATAAGAATTATCGCTTTTAATTATATATTTTTGCGTTTAATTCCGTGTATAAGCAGCTGGTAGTTTTCCGACTTTGGTTTTGTGAATAAGGTATTCTCCTGCGAAATTTCTATGTGTCTAACACTTTTTTCTCCAATTTTTACGTGGGATAATATAGTAGAGGGAAAACATATGAATTAATCCTAAAAAATGGGCCAAAAAAATCCCAAGTATTACTTTCGACTCTCTGCACATAAACTCGCCTTATAAAGGGTTAATATTTCTAGGGCTCCTAAAGCATAAGATGAGACAGAAAGATCAGCTGCATCATTATCATCTTATCATCAAATTCACCCGTAACTCATCAAAAACAGTTTCCATGTCTTCGTTTACTTGGTGTTATATTTTCATCAACATTCTCAACATTCACGTTTTTTAAACACCGTGTCTGCAAGGATGGCGACGGAGAAAAGTTCATCTGTGTGACTGTATTTCTGCATTGCGCTGTTTATTTTCGCGTATAAACTGAGAGAGACGATTCAAACTGGCGCTTATAAGTGAGATACCTATATCATTATAGGTATATGCTTAGAATATTCCTGGCGAAGATTGTAAAATAGTTTTAGTTGGCGATTTTAATATAGATTTCAATTCCAAATTGTTTTATGGTACAAGAAAGACAACACGGCACACTCATGGATTATGGTGCCTATTCCAAACAGTATTTAAAATGGTGAAGTATAAATAGAATATCCTTGGCGAAGATTGTAAAACAGTTTCCTGTAGGTGATTTTAAGACAGATTTCGATTCCAAAGATGCGTTTTATGGAACAAGAAAGAGTTGATTCCTATTTTAACACTCCACTCTCGCCAACTTAAAAAATTGCCACACTTTGGCGAGCTTTGCAATCATGGGTCTCTAGGAGTTATGCACAAATTTCAACGCTCCCAAAGGAACTAGGTGAAAACTAAAGTGAATAAATTAGCGATAAACGCATCGGCTAAAAAATTTGAAGATACTAAATTATTAAAACTGCATTAATTGGCAAACCAAAATAAATAAATAAGTAATGGAAGGCTGTACTTACATGTTGTTTCAAATCGCCATTTTAATTCTAAATTACGTTGCTACATAAATACAAAAAACTTTCGTGGTAACTGCACATGTTTAATCATCGGGAGTTTAATCATCAAAAGCAGAAATCAACCCGAGAAAGTCAAACACGGCACACTCATGGATTGTGATGCACATTCCAAATAGTATTCAAAACGGTGAAGAACAGTTGGAATATGTTTGGCGGAATTGTAAAACAGTTTAGTGGGCGATTTTAATAGATTTCGATTCCAAAGATGTGTTTTATGGAACAAGGGAGAAAAATATGACACACTCATGAATAATGATACACATTCCAATTTAATGGAATAAGGAAGAAAAATAGGGAAGACGCACGGATTATAATACGCTTTTAATTTATAGCATTTTAGTGCGTATTTAAAATCTGAATGTGTTTCAGATTTTGTTACTTTTTTAATTTTTTTTTTTTAATTGGTCCCCGCAGTTTCACTTAAACATTTTTACTTGTATTCAGCATCCGACTGTTGCGCTTTTATACCACAATACGTTACACCTTCAGTAAAAGCTTGTTCATTGTTTTTTTTCAACAGATCTTTTAAACCCATCTTGAATAATTTAACGAACCTCAAGGTTTTGACGGTGCACAGGACAAATGTGCGGAAACTTGGTGCAACGTTCAGCAGTAATTTCCCCAGTAGTTTGAGACAAATAACCTTCAGCGAAAACAGTATGAAGAGGATCTATCCAGGTAATATTGTGTCATGTGATTTATAATTACTAAATGAATGCATAATGCATGCTGTCATAAGTTGACAGTGTTACAAGTCTCAAGGGTGATCTGCTCTTCAAAGCTTTAATTTAAATGTGTGTACTTGCAAGTACATATAAAGTTTGGCATCAGATATATTAGGTGGCATGAGGATAGACAGATATATCTGATATATAACTGTATATCAGACATATGACTATATATCTGATATATCTGTTCCCAATATACCTGTTATATGGCTATCTTTCTATACAGTTACGCTGATCCCTGACTCACGGACTCACTCTGTAACAAATCCGGGAAAACAGTCCAAGATTAAACTTTTACCGGCATTACTCCAAGAAGATTAAAACGTTCAAAAAACCCGTTGTAGTTGCCTCCGCAACGAGCTTTGACCTCTAGTATCAGATATATTGGGTGAAGTGTCGCCCTTAGTTAATAAAATATGATTATGAGTGAAGCATGGCCACCTCGTATATACTTTTAATGTTTATTTTATTAACTCGTTCATATTAATAGAAATAAGTGCAAATAATTTAATTTGGCGGAATTGGCAATGTCGATGACTGTCAAAACGGAAAAATATGCGCTTATGTTTACATCGAATTGTTGCCATCCACAAAGTAGAAATATCATCGACTTTGGTACAGCATATACGTTAGTGTAATATATACTATTTATAATATATCGTGCTATTTAAAATAGGTGTTGCAGCTATTATCTTTTACACCGTATGTGATTGAAACATACTTTCAATCTGAAAAGTTCGTCAAATAAAGAGTAGCTTTGAGGTATGGCAATTTTTAACAGGGGCTGTATACATATTAAAACGCAAAATTTAATTTCCCTCATTTCCTATCACTTAGAAAAATATTGCCCTGTGTCTAAGAATATTACTTAAAAAACCCCATGTCTCCAAGTGAAATAGTTAGAGAGTAATTTAATGTTAAAATTGAGGTCTTTCACCACTTTACCTGCTGTGTCGGCAACAGTTTTCAGGCTGATAGATCTTAATTTAGGGGCAGTGGCGTTGCGAGCAGAACTGTACCCGAGGCACAAAACCTTTTTGCGCCCCTACCTTGTATTTTTGTCAAATTTTCTTTGTCTTAGAGACAGTTTGGCGTCACTCTGCGAGCGGCGCCAGGAGCATGATAGACTCCCTTACTCCCCCTCTCCCCCTTCACAACGCCACTGTTTAGGGGACGACCTATGAGTTGATTTAAGTTAAATGCTGATTCACCTCTTTGAATTTGTCAATTGAACTCATTCGAACGCGTGAAATTAACAGATAAAATTTTACCGGAATTGATAAATACTGCTTTACGAAATTATCGATAATTTAAGTTTTTTAGAGGGATTATCCACTGATTAAGCCACGCTACTAGAGAAGGAATTTTACAGTATAATAGAGAATGACAAACTAATGATGTGGGTCAGTGGCGTAATTTTCATGGGGGGGGGGTCACGACCACTGCAACTAACATATATGTATGTATACGTGTGTGTGATAAGGAAGTGAAGAATATACATTTTGTATGGCAAAAAATTCCTCATGCGGGATTGAGGGGTTATTTATTTACTAGCTGCTACCCGCGACTTCGGCCGCTTTGACTTTAGAATTATGTCCAGAGAGAATGAAGCATGTGCGAATAACACATATGTTTGCACTATAGGCAAAAGTGACTGTGTTTAAATATTATTTATTTTTTATTTATTTTAAATGAAGTATAATACATGGTAGTATACTTCATTTAAAATAAAAGAGTATACAGATTTACTAAATTTAGATTTTTTTTTACGCATTTGGCGAATAGGCAGGTACAACATTTGCGAATTGTTTTGAGTGTTCTTGTAAAAGAAGTATTTTTGCTATATGCTTGAATTTAGCCTATGTTAATCAGGAATAGTGCAGCTTTCTATTAGTGAAAAAGTTTAGAATCCGTTCTGTGTAGTTACAGAGATACCCATAGAAAGCAACGTATTAGAATTATTCTGAGTGTTCCAGTAAAAGAACCGTTTGTAATATATGCATGAATTTTAGCCTATAATACTCAGGAATAGTGTAGCTCTCTATCAGTTAAAAAAGTTTTGAAATCGGTTCAGAAGTAGCAGAGATACACATGAGCGTAATGTAATTCTCGTGAGTATCCCAGCAAAAGGCCTATTTGGGATATATGCACAAAAGTTTGCCTATAATACTCAGGACCCCACCAGTAGCTGAGAGGTTCTGCTATCGAAACTGGAAGACGGGAGGTGCCAGGTTCAAACTCCGGTCTCGCCTATCGACCTAGCCATTCGGAATTTTCGTTGGTTTTCTCTGAAAACTCGCGTAAATACGGGCTAGAATCCCTTAGAAAGTCCCCCACAGAGAGCATTCCCCATATAGGCCTAGGACCCTTGTGAAGTCAATCAGCCTTTAATCCACAAACTAACAAATACTCAGGAACAGTCCCAGACAGCATATAAGCTTAAATGAAGCTAGACATTTCCTTGAGTTTGACGTATTAATGCAAGCTTGACTTTAGCTTGATTTTAGCTTTCGAAAGTGCACAGTGATGGCGCCATCCGTGAAAGAGAATGGACATTAATTGTCTAGCGTTTCTCAAATTTGCTGAAAGTTCGTAAAAGATGTGTTTTATTTTATTACGCACAAACCTGGACATTAGAACACGCAAGGAGAAGGAATGAATGGGATATGCCCCTGTGAAGTGTAAGACGAGGGGAGTTTTAGTTTTATTTACATCTAATTAACATTAGTAATTCCATTAACTAATTAATTAGCCCTAAAAATAAATTTTAATATAATTAACACAATTTAGTTAGGTGGTTCACCATAGAATTAAAAAAAAAAGATTCTATATTTCCAAATATGGAAATTCTTCAAAATAAAATACAATTATACTACGAAATTGATTTCAAAATCAGTCGTTTGTCTCGATTTTGGCCAGCAGTGTCGCTCATGAGTGTTGCGGTACTGAAAGTTTTAAAACGTGTGCTGCTCTTAAGTTTATATTATGTTTATTTCCCTATTAGTAGAGTCTCTAAATCACGCATAACATTATTTTAATTTTGATGCATCCCATGGAAAAATAAAAAAAACAAATAACATATCGCCCACTTATCAATCTGGCTAGAAAACGGCGTGTTAGTCACTTCAAACTTTAGTCGTAGCTGCGCGAAGCTTGGTAGCTGAACGGATAGCGCGCTCGCCTCCCAACCGAAAGGTCCCGGGTTCTATTCTAGCCACGAACACTTGATGGAAGCAGATTAAATTAAATTGAAATTTCAGCGTAGGGGGGGAAAATGCGTGGCAAAGTAAAATATGTGGGGCGAGTTCGCCGACCGGCGCCCCGTATATTTAGGAATTTTTTTTAGGAACATTTTTTAAGCTTGAAATTAAGCTTGTTATTTCAAGCTTGATTCAAGCTTGAAATGTCAAGCTTAATCCAAGCTGGGCAAGTGTAAACTAGAACACTTGATTCAAGCATGCATTAATCTTACACGCTTGAAATTTTCAAGCTTATTGACATGTGATAAATCAAGCTTGCTGCAAGTTTGATGCAATTTTGCTGTGCTGTCTGTGGTGTAACTTTCAATCAGCGAAAAAAGTTCTAGAATCGGTTCAGTAGTTTCAAAATGCCAATAGAGCATAATGTCTTAGAATTATTTTGGGTGTCTCTGTAAAAGAACTATTTATGCTATATGCATGGCATGAAATGTTGTCTGTATGTTAACCTAGGGTATAAGCTATCGTCATTCCAAATTTTATCCAAATCTGTTCAGATATTTTTGCGTGATTCAGTCACAAACATCCAAACACACAAAGGTACACATTTATATTATTAGCAGGATTTGAAAATGTATGAACTTTAAGAAACACATTTGGACTTTTCTTTCTTACGGATTTCATTTCGGCTTAAAACTAACGCAATTCCTATGCCATTTCATGTTTTTAAAATGCACGCGATTCTGCAGATAGAATTTCTGCTTTATTGCAAAAGAATAAATCATTTTAATGTGGGCGAAAATCGTCAAGCATGACCACCTAAAAACGGTTTTTAAGTAATAGTTAAAAAAGTAATTAAAATTTCAAAATTCTGAGTGTCAGGCGCGCAGAATTACCGAAGCCATGGGCTATATGCACAAATTTCTATAGAGCTCTGCGTACTGCAGATTTGTCTAAAGATCGCACACATACAGATTCACAAATATTCATTTTTATTATTATAGAGCGTAATGTAATTCTCGTGAGTATCCCAGTGCCCTTTATTATTATAGATAGATTTGGCGTAAAACTGACATGCATAATTTCCGTGATACATTCATTCCGAGTATTTCAGGTTTTTCAAATGCACGCGATTTCTCATTGAAGTAATATAGAATTTCTGCTAGCTCAAAAGCATGAATCATTTTATACGGCGAAACTCGCCAAGTATGGTAAAAAGAGTTTTTAATTAATAATTAAATAAGTAATTAAATATTTTAAATTCTAAGTAGTCTATACCGTCTCCAGGATCCTATCTATCTCTATACCAATATTCATCATAATCAATTCTGCGGTTTAATCTTGAAAGCGTAATAAACAACAGAACAAACAAACAAACTCACTTTCTCATATTATAGTGATTATGATATTAGTTAGGATTTTAGAAAAACCAACCCGCTAGACCCTACTTGGGAATTGATCATTGAAATTTATTGTACGAAGTTCTAGGAGCAATAAAGCTTGTTTTTTTATCCTTACCATTCATCTTGTTACAGACGAATATTTTTCCTAAAATTTCACGTAATATCTTATGCGAATATTCCGTAACTTTCACGTTATTCGATTACGCGATACTGATTCTATTTCATGAAAGCAAACATTACTGGTTCAACAACTGAAATTACTCCAAATTTTGCCAGGCGTGGCAATTTTTGACGAGATATCTCCAAATTTGGCGCCAAAAAATAAATTCCTAATACTGAGCCTGCCCAAACCATATCACCAAAGTTCCACGAAAAGCCACCAACATTAATGTTATTCAAAGGGAAATTTAAAGATCAATATCTTGCATTATTGTTAATCGATTTACACGAAACAAATTGCAAAGTTAAATTATTTCGCTCCTAGAACACGTGTTTTAGATGAAATCAAACCCCAGAAGAGCAGATCATTCCGAAAATTCGTAACGAGGTAGTACGTCTTATAAACAGGCAAAAAATATCATCGTTTAAAAGACTCATTTTATTTAGGTGCACTCAGCCATCTTCCAAACCTCGATAAATTTGCTGTCATTTCAAACGATGTGGGACATAATCTCTCAAGATCTATATTCCCGAGACCATTCAATGCCAGATTTTTATCTTTCGAGTAAGTATATATATTTAATAATACCATACTAATTATTCTTACTTTTAAGCTGCCGAAAGATCTTAAAAGTAACTAAAAAGTATCAGCCTACATTCAAGACATCTTTTAGCACTAGAGTGCTATTTCGTTCAGTCCCAGGTAATTGTCTACGCGACTTTGTAGACAGGTTTTGTAAACATGAACTGTCAAGGAGAAGATCTTTGCAAATGTGTTTGCCAGATAACGCAGACGTTGGGGGGGGGGGTGTTAAAATCTTGAAAGTTCGGAGTTTGCAATTTTTGATAATTGATCACCAAGTTTGCTGCCAAAAAATAACTTCAAAACCGAACCAAGCTTGGTGATATCTTCCGAATTTGGCTCGTTAAAATATACCTGGCGAAGATTTTAAAATAGTGTTAGTAGGCGATTTTAATATAGATTTCAATTCCAAATATGTGTTTTATGGAAAAGAAAGACAAACACGACACATTCATAGATTATGATGCCCATTCCAAATAGGGGCGCAACCAGAAATTTTCTGTGGAGGGGGTTTCTAAAAAATTGGTAAATATTGCCTAGTGTCTGTAAAAATGTATTTCAAAAAACGAATTCACATTGTTCACAGTTTATTTTACGCAAAAACACAAATTAAGTATGTTAAATTGATAAATTTATAATTTAATATCTAAGCGTCCGGGTTGTTTCGCTAGTTCATTCAATTCTTCGGGCTGATATGGACGTTTTTGTGGATGTTCAACATCGCTAGTCCGTTCAGTCTGCTTTCACCCGTTGTGGAGAGAAGATACGCTTTAAAAAGGCGAAGTATTGAAAAAAAAACACTCACTAGTACAATTTGTTGCTGGAAATGTGGCCATTATTTGATGCAGCCTATAGGTATACGGAAGTGTTTTCCGATTGCAAATATCTAAAAGGTTTTTCAGTGCGTTTGTTCGTCTATACCCAGACAGCACATAAGCATAAATCAAGCTTGACATTTCTTTGAATTTGACGTATTAATACAAGCTTGACAGTTCAATTCATTTTAAGCTTGCAGCAAGCTTGGAGAAGTCATTTGAACTATCAAGCTTGAATACAACTTGATTACTGCTTGATTTGGAAAGCCACATCCACATAACAAATAATTTATCATCAGTCATAAATGTACTTGACCATTGAATTAAAAAAAAAAAGATTCTATATTTCCAAATATGGAAATTCTTCAAAATAAAATACAATTACACTACGAAATGGATTTCAAAATCAGTCGTTTGTCTCGATTTTGGCCAGTATTGCCCAACATGAGTGTCGCGATATTGAAAGTTTTAAAACGTGTGCTGCTTTTAAGTTTATATTGTGCTTATTTCCCTATTAGTAGAGTCTATAAATCACACATAACATTATTTTAATTTTGATTCATACCAAGGAAAAATAAAAGAAACAGATCGGCATCGGGCACTGATCGATCTCGCCAGAAAACGGCGTGACAACCATAACAGTCACTTCAAACTTTAGTCGTGCCAGCACGAAGCATATTGGCGGAATGGTTAGAACGCTGGCTTCCGAACCCTTAGGTCACGAGTTCGATCGCGGACGCTTGGTGGAAACAGATTAAATTAACTTGAAATTTCAGCACAGAGGGGAAAATGCGTGGAAAAGTAAAATATGTGGGGCGAGTTCGCCGACGGGCGCCCCGTGTATTTAAGAATTTTTTTTTAGGAAATTTTTTTAAGCTTGAAATTAAGCTTGCTATGTCAAGCTTAATGCAAGCTGGGCAAGTGTAAACTTGAACACTTGATTCAAGCTTGCATTAAGCTTACACGCTTGAAATTCTCAAGCTTAATTCAAGTTTATTAACTTGATAAATCAAGCTTGCTGCAAGTTTGATGCAAGTTTGCTGTGCTGTCTGGGTTTGTTGGTGATCTAACTTTCGATACCACAGGGTGAATTCACCTCTCACGGAACCCTGTTCCATTTCATACATGGATGCCAGTTCTAAAATACGTTTTACATTACATTTTTCCATATTTGGGGACATGCACTGACGTAACAAATTTTGAAAGGAATTCAAAATATTCTTTTGATCCACAAATCTTGCATCGAGTTTGCGAATAAAAGTGTTTAATAATGGTATGTATACAGATCTCCTGTAATATTCTTCTAGAGTGCCTGACCTGTGTTTATGGTTTAATATTCTCTACCATTGTACATAAATTTTAAATTTAAAGTCATTCACATATTTATTTTTGAGAGCCCGCTCATAGGGAATACTGTTGGCGTACGCACTGTGTGCCCCACAATGTAATGACCAACGTTTTTGGCCGTGGTATTGTTGGAGTCCTCACGCCAAGGGCCCACCATTAGGAAAAAATATGTTGAAATCATGTATTATTAAATGCAATTATTTTAGGAATTAAGGCTTAAAGTTTAACATTCCTCTTTAACATTAGAGAGGTAATATTTCAGAGATTTACACTCATGTCCATAAATTAAGGATAATTCAGAATCACACAGAAATTGATCTCTAAAATAAAAATTTCACCTGTGGAATGATCACACACATCTTGAAGAAGAATATGCAAATTACAGGTAACCACCAGATGGCGTGTATGGTACGTCACAATGACGAGAGTGTAAGAGAGGGGTATATAAGGAATGGTGGCAAAGAAGTAAAATTGTTCATAAGCGCTGTGAAAGCCTTTCAGTGCAAAAACCGCATAGTTATGGCACAAAGGAGGCATTTGGATGATGTTTTACGTGGCAGAATTATCGGACGACTGGAATGTGGACGTACCCAGCTGGAAGTATCCGAGGAACTTGGAATTGCCCAGAGTGTCATCTCCAGGCTTCGGCAACGATTCCAAGATGATGGTAATGTGAGTAGACGTTACAGCACAGGTCGCCCCCGAGTTACAACGCCGAATGAGGACCGCTATTTGGCAGTTACTGCCAAAAGAAACAGACGGAGTACAGCATCAGACCTGTCTCGTCAGCTCTCTTCAGCTACCGGTACGACAGTTTCAAGGCAGACCGTGTACAGACGCTTAGGGCACATTGGTCTATATGCACGTAGGCCTGTCAGATGTGTTCCACTTACCGCAACTCACTGTCGCCTGCGATTAACCTGGAGTAGAGAGCATGCATTGTGGACACCGCAACAGTGGTCTTGTGTGATGTTTTCCGACGAGTCCAGGTTTAGTTTGGAGTCTGATTCTCGCCGGACATTCATCTGGAGAGCGCCAGGTACCCGTTACCACCAAGAGAACACCATTGAAAGACACCGTTACGGTGGTGCAGGATGGCTCGTTTGGGGAGGAATTATTCTTGGTTCCAGAATGACCTGCATGTTCAGAGTGTAACGATGACAGGCCACATCTATCGGGATGTCATTCTGGAACAACATGTACGTTTGTTTCGGGGCGCCATGGGTGCTGAATTTGTGTTTATGGATGACAACGCCCGTCCTCACCGTGCAAACATTGTAGACGAATGCCTTCAATCGGAGGATATCACCCGTATGCATTGGCCAGCATACTCACCGGACTTGAATCCAATAGAGCATGTGTGGGATATGCTTGGCCGACGAATTGACAAGCCCGTCAACCCCCTCCCACCTGTCTACCGGAACTTCGGAGTGCATTGCTTGATGAGTGGTGTAATATTCCCCAAGATCAGATTGATCATTTGATACTCAGCATGCCTAGGCGTTGTCAGGCCTGTATTGCATCGTCCGGGAGACATACTCCGTATTAACCATCCTACTAACCATGTTATACTGTTTTTTGTAAATAGGTTCTTTTTTGAAATTTGGTCAAGGGAGTAAAATTTGCAATTTTTATTAATTATGTCAAACATATAGCATCTTTTTTGCTCTTTACTTTTTGTTTAATAAATAGACTTTACAAATAAGTCAAATTTGTTTTGCTTCTTTCTCTTTCTTTGCCTGAACTTCATTATCCTTAATTTATGGACATGAGTGTAAACTCAAACCCTATTAGTTGAAATATAATGTATTTTGATTGTTTGATTGTATTTTGATTTTTTTTTTTGCATGGTGATTTCAAATATTAAGTGAATACATCACAGTATCACTTTCGGAACTTGGGCTCTATTTTAATATGTAGATGATCTCTAAGCCAAGTATACTGCAGTGTATGTAAAGCAAACTTGCACATGGGGAACCTGTAAAGGGGAGTGGTTGGCTTGGGCAGAGGACTTTTTAAGGGGACCTAACGCGTATTCACGTGGCATCTAGGGAAAAACGTCCAAAACTCGAAACTGTTAGATCGACAGCCGCGCGGTAGGCCAGAACTATTGACCTTCACACTTCAGCCAACGACCATTTTCAGTGCCTTACGCACTGGGCCATGGTGGGGCCCCCTAAGCTAAAATTTGCTATATACATCAATGCTAGACAAAATATATTACGCTACAGTATTTCTGAAAATTCGTCGGCTTAAATATAAAACAATGTTACTAAAATTGAATGTAATTTAAATAATGAATTATTAGCATACTTAAATGAAGGTATTATTAATTAGTCTAAATTAATAATTTACGATTTTGTGTTTTTCAGCTGTGGCAAAATATTATAACGATGTTTATTTCACATATTGATGCTACATTTTCCAGGCAAGATTCTTCTTCCTGCGAACGCCAAACAGTCTAATTTTTTATATGAGTGCATGTATATAGAATGTCCTAATTCACGGGCCAAACTTTAAGGGTATTTAAAATACCTACAAATAAGCATATTTTTCCACAGCAACGTCGGATCGGAAATGAAAAGTGTAGATGTTTCCAGCATGATGGGACTCCAGCTCACTGTTGCTAACTCTTTCGTAGAAAAAAGTGGCTGAAATCAAAATTAAAAGTGGGCAGAAATGGCTAAAATGCTTTCAAGCTGATAGAAAAATGAATTATTCATTGGCATTTACTTCTAAATGTCTTTTCTGCTGAAATATGCTTAACTGCAAGTGTTTTTTGAGTAGGGAATGGGATCGGGATCCCGCATAATTGTTTGAGGGACTAGTCCCTCGGGATAGAAGCGTAATCCCGTGGGATTGTAACTGAGAAATAAATTAGTTTTATTACAGTTTTACACCACCTTTCCTATCATCAATTGACCAAAAATTATTGCATATGTATGCATTTTATGTCGCAAACATGAATTAATAATCACAAATTTAAATTTAATTTTAATTTAATTTAAATTTAATTTAAATTTTAATATTTCTAATTACTCTCCAATGGGAATCTGAATCAAATGTAATTTAAATTGCTGGTATGTAACTTCCCAATCTCCAAGTGATCAGAATTTTCAATGAAGAACCTTTAATACAGAAGTTACGGTGTTAATAGTGAAAAGAAAATGCGAAAACCAAAATACTCAGAAAAATGCATTTAAAATTCTTAGCTGAGTTGATGATGCATTTTTAAATGGTTATAACTTCCTTTCCAAACATCGAAGAATAAAAAAGAAAATGGTTTTAGAAACAGAAATGTTTAGCGCACAATAAGGCCGTGCCCAGGTGTGGACCAGGGTATGTGCACCCCCCCCCCCGAAACTTAGAATTTTTTTAACAAAACAATAATTATGAAGTCTTTTTGTGAAAAATTATGCATTTTCAACCGTTTGGACCCCCTCCAAAATTTTTGGCTCCTCCCCGAATTTTTTTTTGGGGGTATGGCCCTGAAGCATAAAATTTGCGAATAATTTTATTACTGATTTTTTGGCCGAAATGCGATGTTTTCAATGTAGGTGGATACTTTAACCAACCTGTGTGATATCACATTTTTTTTTTTTTTTTCAAATGGCGGGCCGTAACAATGCCATGGAGGAATTGGCCGCTCCTAAGGTCGGAGTTGTTGGCCCACTTTATTATGAGGGCACCTAGTAGGTGGACCAACGTTGCCCCCTTTGAAAGGACGGACACGGAGAATGACATCCACACCCAGTCGGGGATGGAACCTCGACCGCCGGGAGTTGAACCCGAAACCGTAGTACGGTGCTTTACCCACCATACAATCTGGTCGGCTATTGCAACGATATAAAACGAAATAAAACCAGTTGACGTCAACCAAAGTAGCAAAATGTTGAACAATAAATAGAACTATAGTGATAAAAGTAATAAGTGGTAATACATTAGTGTATTCACATTAGGAATGTTTTTAATCTGTCAGAAATTTACTATACATTTTCGTTTGTGAAAGAAATTTCATATGAATATATCCCAGACAGCACAGCAAACTTGCATCAAACTTGCAGCAAGCTTGATTTATCAAGTCAATAAGCTTGAATTAAGCTTGAAAATTTCAAGCGTGTAAGCTTAATGCAAGCTTGAATCAAGTGTTCTAGTTTACACTTGCCCAGCTTGCATTAAGCTTGACATTTCAAGCTTGAATCAAGCTTGACATAACAAGCTTAATTTCAAGCTTAAAAAATTTTCCTAAAAAAAATTTCCTAAATACACGGGGCGCCGAACTCGCCCCACATATTTTACTTTGCCACGCATTTCAAACCACGCTGAAATTTCAATTTAATCTGTTTCCATCAAGTGTTCGTGGCTAGAATAGAACCCGGGACCTTTCGTTTGGGAGGCGAGCGCGCTATCCGTTCAGCTACCAAGCTTCGCGCAGCTATGACTAAAGTTTGAAGTGACTAACACGCCGTTTTCTGGCCAGATTGATAAGTGGGCGATATGTTATTTGTTTTTTTATTTTTCCATGGGATGCATCAAAATTAAAATAATGTTATGCGTGATTTAGAGACTCTACTAATAGGGAAATAAACATAATGTAAACTTAAGAGCAGCACACGTTTTAAAACTTTCAGTACCGCAACACTCATGAGCAATGCTGCTGGCCAAAATCGAGACAAACGACTGATTTTGAAATCAATTTCGTAGTATAATTGTATTTTATTTTGAAGAATTCCCATATTTGGAAATATAGAATCTTTTTTTTTAAATTGTATGGTGAACCACCCACAAAGTGAAGTATATTAACTAACTAAATTGTGTTAACTATATTAAAATTTATTTTTAGGGCTAATTAAT
Organism: Cheiracanthium punctorium; assembly: GCA_038373885.1. Lineage (NCBI taxonomy): Eukaryota > Metazoa > Arthropoda > Arachnida > Araneae > Cheiracanthiidae > Cheiracanthium > Cheiracanthium punctorium. Next base: position 1,168,123 of record JAWZYV010013819.1, read on the forward strand.
TAGTTAATGGAATTACTAATGTTAATTAGATGTAAATAAAACTAAAACTCCCCTCGTGTTACACTTCACAGGGGCTTATCGCATTCATTCGTTCCTCTTGCATGTTCTAATGTCCAGGTTTTGTGCGTAGTAAACAGAGCCCGATCAAGACAACTGTGGGCCCTGGGCAGAAGAAAAAAATTGGGCCCCTTGCAATAACCTCCCCCCCCCCTCAAAAAAAAAAAAAAAAGATTATGATCGGTTCATACTGAAAGTTTTTTAAATATCTTACCCATTCTTAACACTAATTTTGTGTTAAGAATGGGTTTACTTACTTAACACAAATTTTGTGTAAAGTAATCTGAAATCAAAGAAATAGTTAAACGTTACTTCGGAATGCTATATCACAGTTGCTAACATGTATGGAATACAAACACTTTAGTCACTTTTGTAAATATTTCTTAAAATAACAAATAATTGAAAAATTTTGCTATTTTTTTAACGCTAAAAATTCCCTTTACAAATGTGGTTAGTTATTTTCCTACATATTGGTATGCTATATCGATATAGATCATTTCGAAGAATTAAAAATAAGTTTAAATTAATTTATACAAATGTAAATTTGAATTATTTTCATTGTTCATACTTTATAATTAAAAAAATTATTTAACTTCTGAATTTTTTTTATCCTTTGTAATTTTATTTTAAAACTACAAAAGTGTAAGATGTAAGATTTTTGGGCCCTAAAATCTGTAGGTCCTGGGCAGTTGCCCCGTTTGCCCTGCCGGTAATATGGTACTGGTAATAAAATAAAACACATCTTTTACGAACTTTCAGCAAATTTGAGGAACGCTAGACAATTAATGTCCATTCTCTTTCGCAGATGGCGCCACCAGCGCACTTTCAAAAGCTAAAATCAAGCTAAAGTCAAGCTTGTATTAATACGTCAAATTCAAGGAAATGTCAAGCTTGATTTAAGCTTATGTGCTGTCTGGGATTAAAGGTTATGTATTAGTTAGCTCTTTTCGTCTGATTTTAAGGGCTTTGATAAATTAGCAGGGATTTTGAAACTTTTCATACTTCAATTCCTCTTGAAATACGTTTTATCTGCTGACGATATCTTAAAGTTTTGTATGCTCTTTTTGCATTAGCTCATGAAAGTTTTTAGTACCATAATAACCCAGTAATGATTAAAATAATTTCATTGTAATTATATCTTTACTGATGTGAAATAATATGTTTCTGTGGTGTAATAAGAAAATCAAACCATATACAAATTACTGTAAAAAAAAAGAAAGAAAATTGTTTTTCTCATACAAGAATAGCTTTGACTGGGCTGAGGGGGTAGGGGGTGACACCAGATATATCCGCACGGGCTGACACTATGTTTAATGACGCCACTGACTACACATAAATAGCACAAAACAAGCGAAGTGAGAAAGGTCGTTCCTGGTATATAAAATAAATTATATATATTTTTTATGCATAATTTTTTTATTTAATATTTATTTATTTAATTTCAGCAATGTCAACATGACTTCCATCCCCGAGGATATTTTCAGTGATATGCCAAACCTACAATTTTTATCAATGCAAAACAATCAGATATCTGTGATCCCAGAATCGGCGTTCGGCGGCAGATCTGTGAGCGTCCCTGTTTTTAGATTTGATGGTAAGTGGAACTATTAACCTTGAAAAGATTTAGTTTGCCACCACAGTTTATATGCAGGCGAGTACCTACCTACTGCATATACTACTTTTGTTGTAAACTAATGGCCGTCGCAGACAATAAAACTGTGCTCTTTGTAAGAAAGACGTCGATCACTTGGTTTATATGGTCATTCTTAGAAATTCCTGAAGAATGAATGAACATTTACTATAGTTGCTTCTGACGTGAGGACTCATCTAACACAAATGGAAAAAAAAACCCTGGTAGACAAAGCCCGACTAAGACATTCCGAGGCCCTAGGCCAAACACTTTTTGGGGCCCCCAATACGGCCATGTCTTCTTGATACATATAGTCATGGGGTACAAATTTTTGTGGTACTTAAGGGGATCAAATTTTCCTTTGTCCAATAAATTTTTTACTTTGTCTATAAAATTTTAATGCTCAGAAGATACGCTTTAAATGAGGTCATGTCACTTAATACTCCTTGGCGAAACACTTTGGACCTTAACATGACATTTCTTATATCCCTGAACAGATATACACTTTTGCTCAGCGGCATATGTTGTAAAATTGCATCGCTTTATTTATTGTCGTTAATGTTCTTATCCTAATCTTTTTATGAATTCTTAAGAGTTTAAAACCATTATAATTATTTTGGGTCCCTAAATCTTGGGGGCCCTTGGCTGAGGCCTAGCTGGTTTGTGCCGTAATCAGGGCCTGCTGGTAGATATTTAGGTTCTAAGGACATGATTCATAATATTTATTTCGGCGTCTTATTGACTTTAACCCTCTCATGCCTGTGTTAGCACATATGCTACCGTCCTTTAAATGTTATTATTTCACTGAAAAAATGCTTCGATAGGCAATTTTGTAGTCTCATGAATCCATTGACTCTACCTTTAATTAGTAATAGTAGTAGTTGGGGGTCACAGATTGCGTCCAGAGACTGTTCCGTTCTGAAAAAAGAAATAAAAATTTTTTGCATGCCAATTATGTTTTTCATGAAAGAGCATACCTTAAACTATTTTTCTACATAGTTTCTGCCAATGTTCAAACACTTGTCGTAGCAGGTTACTAGCTTTTCTATACCTTCTTTATAGAAACTTCCCGCCAATGACAATAACTACGACTCCACAGTATTTTTACCTCATCGTCGGATCCAAAGCGCTTGTCGCCTAGCTCGAGCTTCATGTGCAGGAGGAAGTGGTAGTCGGACGGCACCAAGTCTGGGATGTACGGCGGGTGATCAAACTGCCCCAACGAAATTGCCGAATCATCGTTTGTGTGTCACCAGCAGTGTGGGGCCGAGCATTGTCATGGAGGCCTGCACATGAAGCTCGAGCTGGGCGATCAGTGCTTTGGATCCGACGATGAGGTGAAAAATGCTATAGAGTCTTGGTTATCGTCATTGGCGAGAGTTTCTTTGAAGAAGGTATAGAAAAGCGGGTAATCCGCAACAACAAGTGTTTGAAGATTGGCGGAAACTACGTAGAAAAACAGTTTAAAGTATGTTCTTTCATGTAAAAACATAATTGTCTCGAGGGGAAAAAAAATTCCTTTTTTTTTTTTTTTTTTAAGTGGAACTTATTTTCCGAATAGGCCTCATGTTTTAGAAGCAACCTGTTTATACTGTTTTGTTCTACTTGCGACATGTTCTACTATCAAGATTTTCTACGATTTTAATAATATTTAATATAGGCTACGACAAGTGTGTTTGAACATTGGCAGTAGAAAAATAGTTTAAGGTATGCTCTTTCATGAAAAACATAATTGGCATGCGAAATTTTTTTATTTCTACTTTTTTTTTTCCAAAAAGGAACTGTCTCTGGACGCAATCTGTGACCCCAAACTACTACTATTACTAATTAAAGATTGAACAGATTAAAAAAAAAGTGAAATTTTTCCAGCTGAGTGCGTAAATAAAATCTGGAGAATTTCAGATTTTTATTTAGCACTCGGGTGCTATTTCTTTCAAGCACGGGATTTTTGTCTACGCGGCGCGCCGAGGTCACTTTACCGTTTGATTCGTTTTCTGCAGAGTGATTTGATATTGCCAACGGAAACATGGACATGAAAATAAAATGCAGCTAGATATAGTCACTATAGATGCCTATGCCAAAAAAGCAAGCAATAGCATTCTCTTAATCCTTAAAACAGAATAATTTTGCGTAAATATTGAATAATTCCCAATGTCTTGTTTTAAATTAAAATCAAAATGTGCAAATCTTTTATTTTAAAGGATACTTTGGGACCCTTTCTGTTTGTCGAGTGGGGGGTGGGGGGTGGGGGTGCGGCGCCTGTCCCAAACGCCCTGCTGGAAATCAGTCCCTGTTTACGACTTCGCTATCGTCGCGGCCTAAGGAAATCTGTGCCCCTGTAACGTCTTGGGTGTGGAATGGTAGCGTTGAGAATTACAGCTAAGTTCCGTTTACAGGAAATTAATTTATTTATTTACAATTTTAAAAGAATCTTGATTAAATAGGATGCTATATACAAGTAAATCAGAGTCCCAAAAGGGCTTTCAATAGAAGACCAGTCCTTTCACACGGGCAGAGCCCTTCTGTCCACAACCGGACTTACAAAAAACAGTTCACAGGGCAGCGCCCTACAGTCCTTCTATCGGACTTCAAAAAATGTCGCCGGAGGCCTTCTCTCGACCTCCTCTCCAGCTCTCTCGCTCCGACCCAACTCTCCGCTCTCTTCCGGTTCTCCTCTCCCCCTCATCTTTTCATCGATTCCTTATTGGATATCTCTACAGACGGGGGTGGATTCAAGGATTCCCAATTGGTCCGCACATGGCGCCTGTCCATCTCCTCTAGAAGGCACCTTCAGGTCCAGCTCACGTAGACGCGATCAATTTCGGCGCTCTTTGAAGGTGCGGTTGCTTTGAAACAAACTGTCTGGAAAGGCGACGCCAAGTCTGTCCTTTTGTGTGGATCTGGGAATCTTACACCCCCTTCAATTGTCGGAATTTCGCAGTTTCATCACTATCCCGTTTCGAGAAAGGGATAAACGCTACTGAAGCTGATTTCACCTGTAGTTCATACCCATTACTTGACTTTTGTCATTTTGTCCTCTACTTCCCCTTAATATTTTTTTAACCCTTCCTAAGGCTGTGATGAGATACTACCTATTGTCTGTTGATTACAGAAATCAATTATCATTAGTGAATTTTCTGATTTTTATTCAGTAACAACAGACAAGTATTTTTTCCATGTATGTAGATTCTAAATTATATTTGGCTTATAAACTTTCCTTTAATTCGTATTTTTTTTTTTTTTAAATGGCATAGTTATTCGAAAAATGAGCACAAGAAACATCGCTTTTAATCATAATATATTCATTGCATTGCATTGAATTGCGTGTGCAAGCAAGAGTTAGTTTTCCGACGTTGATTGTGAAAAATTAATTTATTCTCCTCCAAAATTTTTATGCTCGTGTAGCAGTAGTGCGTAGTGTTTCTTTAGTTTTCACGTCGGGTATTAAAGTAAAGATAAAATATATGAATTAATCCCTAAAAGCAGGCTAGAAAATCCCCAAGTACTTTTGACTCTCAGCACATAAATTTGCCCATGAAAGGGTTAGATAATGAAAGACAGACACCTGTTTTTCTTAACCAGGATGACTTTTTCGGCGGTGTTTTTTTTTTTTTTTTTTTTTTTTTTACATGGCCATAATTACCAAAATTATTGAACTATGTTAGAAAAGCAAAAACGTGCCAGAAACTCTTAAATACTGTAAAAGCACTTATTTTCGCGAGCCATAATTTTCGAGAAAATGAAGATATAAGTGATTTGATTTCGCGAGTTGAAAATTTCGCGAATTTTAATGAATAGAATCGAAAGTGCCTAAATATAGAGTGCCTTTTACGTTCCTTTTGTCCGAAAAGATCGTCCCGTCCGAAAAGCTTAAGAAAGAAAGTTGTCCATAAAGAGTTTGTAACTGTGCAATAGAACATAAAATTTGGAGAAGTGAAAAATTTCTGATTATTTGTTATTATTTGAAGCGAGAAAAAAGAGTATTTCGCTTTAATTTTCGCGATTACGATGGGCTCGCGAAAAGCGCGAAAATTAATGCCTCACGAAAATAAGTTCTTTTACATACATTACAAACATACATTTTAATATGACTAAGCTTGCCTGAAATTTTTTGCTTTCGAGCCAAATAAATTAGATCACGGAACCGTCAAATCTGTGCATGAAAATGTTGACATGTTTTTAATTTTGAGTTCTTACTGCCTTAATGCGTAACGCTTGAAAATAATGATGAAGATATACCTATCATGAAAAATACATTATGAGATTTATGCCTCATGTTTTTGGGAAATTTAATCTTAGATTTTTTGAAAAATTCGGGTGGTCATAATTACACTACCTGACCCTATATCTAATTATGTTCTTTCTTTGTTTAGGCAATCCTCTGACATGTAACTGCCTGCTGCTTTGGTTAATCAAAGATAAGCCTGAAATTCTCGGAGGAGAGTGTTCTTCACCAGCACGTCTCAGTGGAAAAGCTTTACGAGAATTGTCTTCCGGCAACTTTAACTGTTGATTTGCGAAATTAAATTTCCATTCTGTATGTTTTGTAGTTTATAACACCCGAAGATTTAGCTTTAGATTAAAGCTTTACTGACTGGAGTTGTATTATCTATGAACTTTTCGTAAACAGTATAATCTGCTATACATAACGTACAGTGGCGCACGAGGGATTTTAGTTCAAAGGGGCGGGGGCTGGGCTACAAATACTGCTGAACTCTGTTATACAATTATAACTCTCTTATAATGTCAAAATATTCTGTACCACTTCACTTGCCCATAGAACTCAAGCAGGGTAACTCGTTATTCTGCTTGAGTTCTATGGGCAAATAATTATCTGATCTTTTCAGTGACGTTGTAACCGAGTTTAACTGTGTTATACTTGCTTTGATATGTATTTTTAATAATTATGATATAGATAATTATGAAACTATAGCTGCCGTCAATGTAAAATAGAGCATTAACTGCATTACCTTAGGAAAATAAATAAATTCAAGTGAAAATATTTAGATACAAGTACTTTATCAAATACATATTGTTGCAGATTTCTCTGATAGTTTCTGGGTTTGTCGTTCTAAAGTTCAGTAGGTGTAGTAAGTTCTAGAAAAGAGTCCACTTGTCAGGATGGAACACAAAATTTATTGCTTCTAGAGCTTCGTCGAACAATCAACTGTGCGAAATTCGCAGGCACTAACGGCCAGTTGCTCGTTTATAACAGTCCGCTCAGTACCGAAGTTTTCAAAAATGCTGTAATTCTCACACAAAATAAAACACTTCCACAGGTAAAATTCTGGGGAAATATGCGAGGGATAACACTAACAGTCCCTGAAGAATTTACACACAGCACTTAAAAATCAACTTCGAAAAGCACCGCTTCTATAGCGTCAATACAAAGCGTAACACGGCAAACTCACTCGACGAGAGCTCAATGAACACTGACTCAAACTGGGGGAGCTTGCCGCGTTATAGTCTTCGACGAACACCGTGGAAGGTTCCAGAGAGATCCATCCGTAGAATTTACTAGAACAGACTCGATTATGATTGTGTAATAGAAGAGAAATATCAGGCTATTATGCATGTTAATGCAGAAAAACCAACTTTACAAGCCCATTCGAAAAATCACGCCAAATGACCAAAATGTCGCCACGCTTGGCGAATTTTGTCGAAATATCGCCAAATTTCGCTCCAAAAATAAGTCCCCTAAAGTGAGGTTACCGAAGGCCTAGGACCAATATTTCTCGAGCTTTCTAGAAAATGTTATTCTAACCAATACGGAAACCCAAAACTCCGTATCTCGCGTTTTAATTGACCGACTTTGATGCAACAAAAAGCAAAATTTAACTGTTTGACGCGTAGAAAACGAATTTTTAACTATTTTAAACCCCAGAACAGCAAGTTACCCCAAAAATTCGTAACAATATTGTCCTAAAATAAATGAAAACACCATTATCATTGAAGTTTGACTGCCAATCTGAGCATGCGCATGCCACTAACGGTTTGAAAACAACAAGTTTTTCCCATTATGCTCAATTTAGGGATTCCTATATCTATGGTATTTATAAATATACTAGCTGAAACCCGTCGAACTCGACTGTTACTTTACTGACCGTAAAGTTTAAAAAATATATGGGAAAGATCAGGAATGTCAGCGAGGTCTTGGACAAAACAGATAGGAAAATTTGAAGTATTACTTGGACTTGACATGACGTGTGACAGAAAGTAAGCAAAACGTTTTGAACCCGTTCTTACTTTAGCAACTGTACAATGGCGGTGAAATGATTGGAATATTTAAAATGTGTTTTTAGCTATCTTTATTGAGTAAAAAAAGAAGAGTATATAGTAAATGACGAATGAGTATGTTTACAGTCACAAATTACAGTTCACAAATTGAGTATTTCATTGCAGACAATATTTTGGGTAAAACCATTGACCACGGAATGTCCAGGTGAATCATCCTGAGTGATCTTGACTGCCGCGGAGTTCTTTGATCTAACCATTGAAAGAGCGACTTACAACATTCTATGAGAAAATACTGATTCAGGAAAGTACACACCTACTAGTCCAGTCATTTGGTAGTTTTACCTGGAAAGTTTCCCGGGAGTTTTGAAAATGGGCAATTGTTTAGATTTCGATGTGCTCTTTCCAAATTTCAACTTTGCACCCTCGTATCTTTGCCGCTCGCGCCGCCACATTCGAAAATTGGCGCCTAAAAGCAGTTTTTTTTACAATATCTCCTTTCCGACTCATTTCACGAAAACAAACACTTACAGAAAAAGAAACTAGGGAAAATTTCCAACAATTTACGTAATTACCTTTTTTCGTAAAATCAATAGTTTTGGCGTACGAGCCCCGCAAAATGTAGTTCAGTATGCGTTTTGGCCAAAAACTCATTTCCACACCACCTTGTGAGGTAGAGTAAGCGGCGCATTTTCTTTCCCCTCCCCCCCTTTTTTTTCTATCGTGGTATCCCCAGTAAGCCTAATCCTCGTACATTTAACCATTTAACTTATCCAAAATTTAGTGCAATCTCCTTCACTTCGCTGTTCTTGATGGACTAGGTGTTGCGAGTTCATTGTCCCTAGTACCGGTCGAATTGCCACCTCCAGAAATTTCTTCCACCTCAGCCGCGATAGGATTATCAATTTCATCGCTATTCTCTTCGTTCTCGATTTCATCATACGTTTGCTCGAAAATAGTCTCCATTGCAATTCGTGCATACAACGGTGCACTTTAAGTCTTTAGCCCAGCCTTTGTGCATCCACAGGCTTTCTGCATTTGCAAGAAATAAGTTTTAACAAGCTTTCCGGAGCTGGGGCTTCGAGTGGGGTGACAGGAATTAGCCCGTCCTTGTTTCTGGTCCACCCTCATTGCTCTGCATTTTATTCACTCCACCATTGCTGAACCTAATGATGGTTCGAAACGAATGTTGTCTTGCTGCTCCTTCTGCTGGTGGTAGCGACGCAATATTAAATTTACTTTTATATGCTGATGTTGTGAGGCATGCATATCTATAGATGCTTAAAGACATACTTTTCATACTTTTTACATTACTGTAACTGTATAATTCGAGAAGGAAGCGTTCTCCAGCTTTAGCAATGATCTCTGGATCAGCATTCGGATTTTTAAAGCTGGATTTTTTCGCAGTGCATTAATAAATTTCATTTTTCCTTGATTAAATAATGATGATGTTGTATCACAACCGCTGAAGGCATGCAAGAATAAAATATGATCTGCAGCTGGTTTATCTATGATACTTTTTGTTGAATATATTTGTTAAAAAAAAAAAAAAAAAACGAAAGGCGGCGCATTCACAAATATAATCAGTTAAAGTTAAATGTTAAGGGTTGCTGTTGAACACACGGTGTCACGCACAACTACGCAGGTTATGTATATAAATAATGACAAACGGATTAATTATAACAAAATTTTAATATGGACATCGCAATAGCGAAACATCGAACACATAAAAATATATCAAAAATGGAAAAACGGAAATGGTTACAAAAAATCCAGTTCAGGTTGTTAGAAAATAAATGAAACAGACATTTATAACTTGAATAATATATATTTAAAGAATAAAATGGAATAAAAATACAGCATGGTGTTTTCACACCGGCTCGTTACGCTTCAGCACATCGGAATGACAACAACTCTGCTGTTGCCACACAAGCTTCTGAAAAGTTGTTGCTGCCACAAATATTACACAGAAATAGTTACATTTTACTTTTGATCCATGGTGTGTGGTAGGCAAATAAATAACACGACCCCTTGACTACCACGCTAATAGGTGAAATTCACCTTAAAACTTTTGACACATTATTACAAACTAGCTTACACAATACACTAAAACTTCATACAATATACCAAGTCTGCAATTTGACTTTTCTTTTTTCAAATACACTCATGTCCATAAATTAAGGATAATTCAGAATCACACAGAAATTGATCTCTAAAATAAAAATTTCACCTGTGGAATGATCACACACATCTTGAAGAAGAATATGCAAATTACAGGAAACCACCAGATGGCGTTGATGGTACGTCACAATGACGAGAGTGTAAGAGAGGGGTATATAAGGAATGGTGGCAAAGAAGTAAAATTGTTCACAAGCGCTGTGAAAGCCTTTCAGTGCAAAAACCGCATAGTTATGGCACAAAGGAGGCATTTGGATGATGTTTTACGTGGCAGAATTATCGGACGACTGGAATGTGGACGTACCCAGCTGGAAGTATCCGAGGAACTTGGAATCGCCCAGAGTGTCATCTCCAGGCTTTGGCAACGATTCCAAGATGATGGTAATGTGAGTAGACGTTACAGCACAGGTCGCCCCCGAGTTACAACGCCGAATGAGGACCGCTATTTGGCAGTTACTGCCAAAAGAAACAGACGGAGTACAGCATCAGACCTGTCTCGTCAGCTCTCTTCAGCTACCGGTACGACAGTTTCAAGGCAGACCGTGTACAGACGCTTAGGGCACATTGGTCTATATGCTCGTAGGCCTGTCAGATGTGTTCCACTTACCGCAACTCACTGTCGCCTGCGATTAACCTGGAGTAGAGAGCATGCATTGTGGACACCGCAACAGTGGTCTTGTGTGATGTTTTCCGACGAGTCCAGGTTTAGTTTGGAGTCTGATTCTCGCCGGACATTCATCTGGAGAGCGCCAGGTACCCGTTACCACCAAGAGAACACCATTGAAAGACACCGTTACGGTGGTGCAGGATGGCTCGTTTGGGGAGGAATTATTCTTGGTTCCAGAACTGACCTGCATGTTCAGAGTGTAACGATGACAGGCCACATCTATCGGGATGCCATTCTGGAACAACATGTACGTTTGTTTCGGGGCGCCATGGGTGCTGAATTTGTGTTTATGGATGACAGCGCCCGTCCTCACCGTGCAAACATTGTAGACGAATGCCTTCAATCGGAGGATATCACCCGTATGCATTGGCCAGCATACTCACCGGACTTGAATCCAATTGAGCATGTGTGGGATATGCTTGGCCGACGAATTGCAGCCTGTCAACCCCCTCCCACCTGTCTACCAGGACTTCGGAGTGCATTGCTTGATGAGTGGTGTAATATTCCCCAAGATCAGATTGATCATTTGATACTCAGCATGCCTAGGCGTTGTCAGGCCTGTATTGCATCGTCCGGGAGACATACTCCGTATTAACCGTCCTACTAACCATGTTATACTGTTTTTTGTAAATAGGTTCTTTTTTGAAATTTGGTCAAGGAAGTAAAACTTGCAATTTTTATTAATTATGTCAAACATATAGCATCTTTTTTGCTCTTTACTTTTTGTTTAATAAATAGACTTTACAAATAAGTCAAATTTGTTTTGCTTCTTTCTCTTTCTTTGCCTGAACTTCATTATCCTTAATTTATGGACATGAGTGTACAATAAAGAATCTAGAACGATAGGCCAACAGTCTCTACTGAACAATAATATTTTAAAAATGCAAACAATCTCTACAAAAAGATTACAAATTAAGAATTTGCAAACAAATTTACACCATGATCTAGCTTACCTCACTTCAACAGGTAAATTGTAGTTTTAAACTACCATGTTACTTCAGGATTTAGTATTTTGTACAGCTGCGGAAAAAAAAAGTCCCGCTTGTACATTTTTCGGCCGTCGTTCGTCGCACAGCAAAGTTACAGATACCAATCGTTTACGGTTGACGCACACTTTAATTTGCTATGCACAAAAATTGCATAAGGGGCCATCTACATATTAAAATTCGCACCAACTTTTTTTTATCAATAGCAACCACTAGATTTCACTTCATATTTCAAAAATTTAGCTCATTTTAACCCCGGACACCAATTTTCAATAAATTTGGACAGAAAATGGGTGAGTTATGAGCACCCAAAATCCCCCTCCCCTTATCTTAAATTATTTTTTTATACTTCAATTCATATCTCATATAATATTGGTAGTAAGAAGCTGATTTTTATTCGTACTATTAGAACCAAACGACCCAAACATAATTTAATGTTATTATGATTTTTAATAAAGAAGACCGGACTAATATGAATTATGAATTATTAAATTAATATTAAAAAAAATTATGGATAGCGACCTAGCCAAATTTCGATGGAAATAGATGCAGAAATTAATATTACATGGCTGTGCAAAATTTCAAATTTTTACGTTCAGTAGTTTAATTTATATTAAATAAAATGTGTTATTTTCATGAGTTAAGGGACCATATATAAATTTATCATTTGAAAATTGCATAAAATAAATGTAAATTAGATTTATTTTGTGCAAAAACACAGTAAAAGATACCAGTATTAAAAATATCAAATTTTGAAGCAAATAAATTAGAGGTTTTTATAGTTTGATGGGGATTCCATAAAGCGTGTATTGTTGCGTTCGCTACCATATTCCCCCAAAAAAACAACCACATAGCTTCAACTTAAGTTAACGAAAATATTCAGCCTTCAGCTGAAATTAGTTTCCCCTCCGCTAAAGAGGTTTTTTGACAGAACCTTTTAATTTGTATTGGCAGCCATGTACAGGATGTATTTGCATGTAAATCAAACGGGGAGAAACCAACCGTTCTTCCAGTTTTTCAGATTTGAGAGTTAAATATGCACACACGTACACCAAAAGTCGCCAAGCTTGGCGACTTTTGGCATAGTTCTTGAGGGAGGCACGTGACCGTGGTTGGACCATTACCTAACTTATGTGGTAGGACGGTATTGTGCTTGAAATGGATGAATGCCCCTAAAATTGCCATTGACCGTAATGTATTGGAAATCTTTTGAGTGTTCCTGTAGCAGAACTGTAAATGATAAAGACACTTTTTTAATGGAGAAATTCATTTTCTAACTCTTTACAGCATATATCACTCCTGCGTCGTTTGAAATAGCCCAAAACCTCTAAAAAACGCTTTGATGAATGTCGGCCCATAGAGCTTAATGTATTTCGAATCTGTTAGGCCATTCTGTTGATAAACTATCCAGTCGAATGGAACCGAAACGGGAGGTGCACAAATAGATGTTACAACAATCCTAAATATAAAGTTTCAACATTCTACGCCTCATAGTTTTTGAGATATGCGAGTTTAATGAATTTCGGCCCATTGAGCGTAATGTATTTCGAATGTTTTGGGCGGTCCTGTAGATAAACTATCCAGTCGAATGGAACCAATAGGGGAGGTGCACAACTAGATGTTACAACTATCCAAAATATGAAGTTTCGACATTCTACGCCTAATAGTTTTTGCGTTAGGCGAGTTTAATGAATTTCGGCCCATAGAGCGTAATGTATTTCGAATCTTTTGGGCGGTCCTGTACATAAACTATACACTCGATTGCGACCAAAAGGGGAGGTGCACAACTAGATCATAGAACAATCCTAAATATCAAATCTCAACATTCTACGACCAATAGTTTTTGAGATATGCGAGTTACATACATACGTACGTACGTACGTACGAACATACGTACGTACGTACAGACGGCATGGAAAAACTGACCACAATAGACTCTTTGAAAGTTACTTTGAAATTTTTCAAGTATCCATTATTCCAATCATGTGTCGGATCTTGGTGTGTTTCAAATTTCCGTGAGATCTGTAAGATTTTATTTACTATCAATTATCATCCACGACTTTTTTTGTCTGCCCAAAACTATTACCCTCTTTAGCGGAGGGTAATAAAATATTTTCCAGCTATAGAATTTGATGCAGTAGATGTATATCTTCTAATACAACGTCCTATTTCTGAAAAACTAACATCCTCAACTTTCCAGGCATGAATGAGACCTTTTTTAATATCGGAAACACTAGGTCTGAAATTCCCCATACTTGATCAAACATTCAAAATCACGTTTCTCTGTAAAAAAAAATTCATCTAACTATAAATTAAAATACCGCCAAAAGTCTTAAGAATATTGCACATTGCAGACGATAGTATTAAATGAAGAAAGTGAAATAACAAACACAGTGATAATATTGGGTTGGCAAAAAAGTAATTGCGTTTTTTGCATGAAATTCAAACAAATAAATTTTCTATCAGGAAATCATTCTTCAAGTTCGACCACAGCTGAGTAATATTCAAGCTTGTAGTCAGAAGAGCTGAGAGCAGCCTCTAACTCCTGCCGACATTTCAACTGTCTAAAAGAACCATCAACGGAAATACTCAATACAATTTCAAAATCGTGAGCAGTCATTTTGCATTTTTCCCTTAAATCATGTGTACGAACCAACGAAGTTATGAACTCACGGGTCATTTGGACCACAGACTAAATATTCTATTCTACCCTTGATATTCTCAGTACAAAAAACTTTAAGAGAGATGGGAACAATATTTTCCTTGAAAATAATATTAAAATCTTTTAATTCTCGCGAGCGAAATTAATGAAAGGCGAAAAGTTCGGAACCTACAAATAGCGTTTATCAATTTGCAGAAAGTCCCTTAAAAACGCGCAAAAATGAATTCGCAATATCTCCGGAAATTATCGTAGAAAATTGGTGAAAATTTATATTTAGGGTAATTTGAAGGTTTTCTTTCGTTTAATAAAGTCAAAATATGGGGTTGCCATTGAGAAAAACGAAGTTGATGCATAATTTAATATGAAGACGGCCCCTTATGCAAATGAAATTAATAGTAAATTAAAGTACGTGTTATTTGCAAACGAATGGTATATATAACTTTGCTGTACGACGAACGACGGCGAAATAAAGAGCAAGTGGGATTTTTTTTTCCGCAGCTGTACATAAAAAAAAAACATTTTAAACCTTCTATACCTCACTTCAATGGCAAATCTCAATTTTTTAAATGTAATAAATTCTCATAAATAAAAGCAGCTGGTGCTAAAAGGTTTGTACTTACCAAAACAAGAAAACTTACATATATATGATATCATGACTAAATAATAATAAATTTTATACAATCTGAGTTAAAATTCAGAGTTCATTCATAAGTTAGTCCATAATTCAGTTCCTTCAACACCTTTTTGGTCACCCTCATAGTCAGTAAATCAGCAATGTTTTTGTTTGAGGGCACATGCACAAATTTCAGGGTTTTGTTGTTGACAAGTTCTCTTAAGAAGTTATACTTCTCTCTGTGCTTGCTTCTCTCAGATGTTACAAAGTTTTTGGCTAAGAATATAGCTCCTTGGTTGTCGACAAACACTTCTTGAGTAGGTGACACTAAGTTTGGACATATTTCCTTGAACAGGTTGTTTGTCCACAATATTTCTTTTGCAACATTGCACATGGATACATATTCTGCTTCTGTGGATGATAGTGCCACTGTTTTTTGTTTCTTGCTTGACCAAGAAACTGGCGCATTACCTAGGAGAATCATGTGCCCACTGTATGACTTTCGATCAGTCCTGTCGCCTGCCCAATCAGCATCACAAAACACATGTACCCCTTTTCCAGTCTTCTTAAACTTAGAGTTTTTTGTCACTGGTACCCTTCAGGTATCTGAAGATATGTTTCACGCCCCTCCAGTGCTCCTCATTGTGTCTTTCATTAAACTGACTCATATATGTTGTAACATATGCCAAATCAGGTCGAGTACCACAAGCTAGGTAAAGTAAGCTCCCAATAGCTTGTCTGTAAGGAATTTCCTTGCTTCACTCACTGATCTTTTCCCATTCATGGTCGTCAACCTTTAGATAATTGATATTTGGATCTAATGGTGTTGCAGCAGGTTTCGCAAAAGACATTCTGAAAGTTTCCAAGATCTCAGCCACATACTCAGATTGGTCGAGTGTGAATGATCCTTCCTCTTGGGTGATTTTTATAGATAATATTTGGCTTGCAGGTCCAAGATCCTTAGCAATAAACTTCTTTTTGATTCTTTGCTTCAAGTCTTCTATTTCTTTGATTCTTCCTACAATTAAAAGATCATCAACATATACTCCAACAATGCAGTTTCTATGGGTGTCATAATATATGCAAGGATCTGCCTTTGATCTTTTCAGTTCACATTCTGCAAAAAAACTGTCTAGGCAGTTGTTCCAAACACGACCAGATTGGCGGAGTCCATAGAGGCTTCTTTTCAAGTGGCACACGAGATGCTCTTGTCCCTTTTCAATGCATCCTTCCGGCTGATGCATGTAAACATCTTCATCTAGGCTTCCATTTAAGTAGGCAACAGTTATGTCCATTTGGTGTATGTCAAGGTTTAACTCAGCTGCTAAGGCAATCAAAATTCTTATAGATTTTAGTTTTATCACTGGTGCAAAGGTATCTTGAAAGTCAACTCCATGTTCCTGAAGAAAACCTCTGGCAACAAGCCGAGCTTTATATTTTGCACCACTTCCTGTTTCACCTTTTTTCTTGCGAAACAACCACCTGGAGGTGATTACCTTAGTGTTCGGGGGTCTGGTGACAAGTTCCCATGTTTCTGCTCGCCTTAAGTTCTTTATCTCTTCCTGCATGGCCTGACGCCACATTTCAGCTTCTGGGGAATTCAGGGCTTCGTCAACATTTGCTCGGTCCTTACAACTGGAAATTTTTTCCATCGGTGGGTTCCATCTGTCTAGCATTATACAGAAAATAATCATCAAAGTGCTTAGGGACTTTAACTGAACGATGTTGTCTGATGGTTAGGTTTTCATTTGTAGATGTCGACTCATTGGGTGTTATGGGAAGGTTCGATATTTGGGCTTCTACTCCTTCATGTACAGAATCTTCAGAATTTGAGCTTAAAGACACATCAGGTCCAATTTGTTGTTCTTCGACTATTAGATCTTGTCCTTGTGCATCAGTCTCATTTTCTATACCCTCTGGGGTTGGAGAGACGTCGTGTCCAATTTGCAGCTCTTCATCAGTCAGGTTTTGTTCTGCTGCAGAAGTCTTATTTTCCATTTCCTCTGGAGTGGGATCATCAACTTTTTCATTTTCTATATGAAGTATGATTTCGTCTCTTCGTGAACATTCTTGGCTGACGGTTTGGTTTGAACGAAGAGGAAATACATCTTCTTCAATTATAACATCTCTACTTATAAAGAAGGTTTTCTTCTTTGGATCCCATAACTTGTATCCTTTTTTGCCATCAGGATATCCCACAAATACATACTCACTAGCCTTGGGATCTAGCTTACTTCTTCTTGTGTAGGATCGTACATGGCTCCAGGTTCTGCATCCAAAGACTCTGAGATGGTCTGTTCTTGCTGGTTTGCCAAACCACATTTCTTCTGGGATGCTTTCGTTGATGGCTGATGATGGACATTTATTAATAACATAAGCTGCTGTCGAGACTGCTTCTGCCCAGAAATTCAGTTCAGCTCCAGATTCTATTAATAAGCAACGGGTAGTATTGATCAAGCTTTGATTCATACGTTCTGAAATTCCATTTTGTTGGGGGGATTCTGGGACTGTTAGTTGCCTTTGTATTCCATGAAGGGTCAAATACTCTTCGAATTTTTCACTTGTGTATTCTCCTCCATTGTCACTTCGTAGGATTTTGATTTTTCTGTTGTGTAGGTTTTCTACCATTCTTCTATACTTGTCAAATTTCTCCAAAACTTCATCTTTTGTCTTCATAGGGTAAACCTGAACATAATGGCTGAAGTCATCAGTAAAGGTAACAAACTAATTTGAGCCACCCAATGATGAGGGAGTAATTTTTCCAACGACATCTGTATGAACAATTTCAAGAACTTCTTGTGCCTTAGAGTCCGATGATTTGGGGAATTTCTTACGTTTCATTTTCCCCTGGATGCACACCGGGCAGATCTTGTTTTCAGCTAGTTCAATCTTGCTAGCCTTATTTAGGAACTTC
The DNA here is from genome assembly GCA_038373885.1 of Cheiracanthium punctorium. Taxonomy (NCBI): domain Eukaryota; kingdom Metazoa; phylum Arthropoda; class Arachnida; order Araneae; family Cheiracanthiidae; genus Cheiracanthium; species Cheiracanthium punctorium. The sequence goes on from JAWZYV010013819.1 coordinate 1,186,064, forward strand.
TTACGGGTGTGGCCAAGACGTCTGTGCCATAGATCATTTATTACAGTTTTAGCAACATGTGCAGGTTCTTTTTCTTCTTCTATAACATACAATCTTCCTCTTTTCTTTGCTGTAAGGATAACTTCATTGTTAGGATGAATTACTTTAGCTTCTCCATCTGCGAATTCAATTTTGAAACCATTTCTTCAATTCTCCCAACAGAGAGTAGATTTCCTCCTAAGTTTGGGACAAGCAGCACATTTTCTAATGTAAGGTTGTACTTGCACTCGCTGGTTGAAAAACAGACGTCACCGATTCCAGTCACATCTATTATTTCAGAATTTGCAACTTCGACCGAAGAAATGTGTGGGGTAAGAGTGGTAAATTTGTCCTTGCCGGATGGCATGTGTTCTGTAGCCCCACTATCTAAAATCCATAGGTTGGACCTACTTTCTTCATTTGTTGCCAATAAGGCTAGCTTAGTTTTAATGTCTACAGCAGTTTTAACAGCATTGTGATCTTGACGGGCTTCTTTACAATTTTTTGCTATGTGACCCCACTCACCGCAGGAGTAGCACTTTGTATTTCTTCGGTTAGTTTCATTCCGCACCTCATTTCTCTTTGATCATTTCTTGTTAGGTAGTTCATTTGGGAACCTTTTCTGAGAAAAAGGATTTTTAGTATGGAGTGCACGTTCTTCATGCGCTTCAGAGATAGTGCTATCACTTCGGGAAAGTCTCTTTTCTTCAACAAGAAGTCTGGACTTGACAATGGCTGTGCTGAGATTTTGCTTATCCTTTTCAAGGTTTAAAATCAGTGTTTCATACGATTTAGGTAGTCCAATAAGCATGACTAGGGCAACTTCTCTGTCAGTAAATGAGTATCCACCACTAGATAGCTTTCTATGAATGTCCATCAGTCGTCCTAGGTATGACTGCATTTTCTCTCCTTGGTTCATCTGTATGTTAATGAAATCCTTCATCAATTGTAAAACGTGCAGTAAACCGAATTTTGTATGCATCTCCTTGAGCTGGTTCCATGCATCTCTCGCTCTAATAATAACAGGGTTATCGCTTCGTCGATTTCTTTTTCTCCGCTTCGTTCATGTTGACGCCGTATCCGGGCTCGATGGCCTCCCAGCATTTCTTCTGCACTAGGATTGCCCTGGCGCGTATCGCCCACGTGTGGTAATTGTCCGAGTCCAACTTTGGCAATTTGTAATCTTCGGCCATCTTCTTCTTCTTTTATTTACTTTTTTTATCAAATCAAAGCGTTCTGAACTGTAGTATTATCTTCTTAGGGTTAGCCGTCAGCTTTACTTTATACTACACCGTACATCGTTTAAACACAAGGATATCTCGATTCCGATGCGTTAGGCCTAATACTTCAAAAACGCCGTACGTTAATCCATAAAATTCATCTTCCCATACGTTTCCGGAGAGCTTCGTGCTGATAACGTGTTAGAAAATAAATGAAACAGACATTTATAACTTGAATAATATATATTTAAAGAATAAAATGGAATAAAAATACAGCGTGGTGTTTTCACACCGGCTTGTTACGCTTCAGCACATCGGAATGACAGCAACTCTGCTGTTGCCACACAAGCTTCTGAAAAGTTGTTGCCACAAATATTACACAGAAATAGTTACATTTTACTTTTTATCCATGGTGTGTGGTAGGCAAATAAATAACACAGGTATAATTGACAGGTACAATATTTACAGCAACACGAGAGTTCAAATAAATATTAAATAATTACTTATACAGCGCGTGATGCATTAAACTCATCTTTGTCGTCACGTCACGGCTGTTTTCAGCAGGTTGGCTTATATGGATAATGGTTTACGGCACTCGTACGCGAAAACTATTGATTTTACGAAAAAAAAAAAAAAGTAATTACGTAAATTGTAGGAAATTTTCTCTAGTTTATTTTTATTTTTTTGTTGTAATTATTTTTTTCGTGAAATGAGTTGAAAAGGAGATATTGCCAAAAAACTGCTTTTAGGCGCCATTTTTCGAATATGGCTGCGCGAGCGGCAAAAATACGAGGGGGGAAAGTTGAAATTCGGAAAGAGCACATCGAAATCTATAAAATTGCCCATTTTCAAAACTCCCGGAAATCTTTCCAGGTAACCCCCTTTTTTTGAATCAAATGACTGGACTATACAGTATGAAGTGAAAATAGTAAAAAATGGCTGAAATCTGTAAGAGACAAAAAAATCTAATCCTCCAAATGGCGATCGCGCGTGGCAAGATTGGCGACCTTTTGGAGAAATTTTACTAAATTTGGCGCCAAAAATAAGTCCTCAAAAGTGACGTCAGCTAATCTCTAGCACTACTGTTTCTCGAAATTTCCAGAAAGCTTTATGTTAACCGATGAGGCTACACAAAGCAAAGTTTAATTATTTGACGCGTAGAATACGAATTTAGACTAGTTTAATCCACAGAAGAGCGAGTTACCCCCAAAATTCATAACAATATTAAAATCGTATCATAATCCATGTGTCATCCTTATTTTTCTTCCATTTAGTTGGAAAGTGTATCATTATTCATGAATGTGAGTATTTTTCTTCCCTGTCCCATAAAACACATCTTTGGAATCGAAATCTATCTTGAAATCACCTCCTAAAACTGTTTTACAATCTTCTCCAAGCGTATTCCAACTATATTTTACCATTTTAAATATTGTTTGGAATGGGCATCATAATCCATGTGTGTACCTTGTTTATCTTTCTTGTTACAAACACTTCTTCAGAATGGGAATCTATATTGTAATGCCTACCAAAACTGTTTAAAAATCTTCGTCTGGCATATATTCTAACTATACTTCACCTCACCTTTATAAATACCATATGGAAAAGGTATCGTAATGTATGAGTGTACCGTATTTGCCTTCACTGCTCCATAAAATATTTCTTCGGAAATGAAATCTATATTAAAATCGCCTACTAAAACTATTTTACAATCTTCCCTAGGCATGTTTTAACTATACTTTTTTTTTTTTTGTAATACCAGGGGCCAATGCCCCTAGACTCGCTACGCTTGCTTTTCGTATGAGGAATCGGCTCCTAATGAGGCTTATTTGTAGAAAAGCATAATTTTAACAGACAAAAACCCCGAAGATTGGATCAGATAGAATGTTACCGATCTGCACATTGCTTGGTTCTTGCATGTTCCTTGGCACACAAAATTTTAAACTTCACACTATTTTTAATTACGTAAAATCTACGGAGCACCTTGAGTATTTGCCACGCATGGCGATTTTTCATAATTTGGCGACTTAGGTACAAGGACGGTTCTAGAGTTGCAGTTTGGGAGGGGTAATGATATTTTATAATTTTAAATAAACTCAGTGTCTCAGAGAAGGATTGACTACTGCGGGGGGGGGGAGGTGCACAATGAAAAGGGGACCCTTCTGACTGCACAATACATTTCATATATGTAAACTAGCTGAAGCAGCCGTTCTTCGCACGGAATGGATAATGTCAAAACCAACAAATACAAATGAAAATAGTCCCGCAGTGGTCTGGGCGCTAAACTCCGCTCCCATAAGAACACAAGAACACGGCAAGTGAAGCAGCATCCGGCTTGGCCAGTGCTTGGGAGGGTCATCTCCCTCTCGGCTCGTCCGCTGTGTAACTGTGTGCGCTAATGGGAGCTGGTGCACGTAAAATCCGTTGTGACTCCAATGTCCTCCAAGTTGTTAAAAGATACCTCTGGGGGTACCGATTTCAGGTGGTGATTGGGCCCTCATCTGGAATCGTTTCAAAATTAGGGACCAACAAGTAGAAGTCGAACCCCTTCGGGGGCAATGACACCCCTCTTTCTATGGATAGTGTCGTCTATCCATGGACACGACAACAACAACAACAAATGAAAATAAGTAAATAAATATCAAACAAATTTTGGTTATATATTTAATCGCCTACAAAAACTGTTTTAGAATATTCTTCAGGAATAGCCTAACTATGATTTTTTTTAAATACTGTTTGGAATGTGCATCATATTCCCCGCGTATTTGTCCTCTTGTTCTTCAAAATTGAAATCTATGTTAAAATCGCCTAATCCACGCCACGCATATTCTAACTATACTTCACCTTTATTTACTCGAAAATAGACACCAATATTCCCATTAAATAAACAATAGGGTTAGGCAATTTCTCGACAAAGATGGTTGTATTTTGTTGTATTGTGGGATTACTGCCGATTAGCAACACGTGGGCTCTAGGCCGAATGGCGGGGTGCCCTCCGTGGGGGTCTTTCTAAGGGGTCCTAACCTGTATTTACGCTAAGTTCCGGAGGAAATCACGGAAAATTCCGAACGGTTAAGTCGGCGGACGCGACCTGGTTTTGAACCAGGCATGGAAGATATCGCTTCGGGGACTTATTTCTTTTATGCCAATTTTTGTGATACATTACCAAAAATAGCAAACCTTGGGGATTTTTCTTGTTTAATCTGGCAACCCTTGAAACTTGATTCGCCCTTTCACTAGGTAGACAAAAATCTTTGTCCGGAAATTAAGAGTTCCCAAGAGATAACTATTACGTAAAAAACACTTTTTTTTTGTCAACTTATCCTTTATAATGGTCCATTTTTTTATATTTATGAATTTGTGTTCGTTACATTTTAATGCAAGATTTTTATGGCGATCTCCATTTTCCTTCGATATATGAAGACAAATATGAAAATAACGTTTTAGCCCCTCATAACAGCTTGAACTCTAACTCTAAAAAACGGAAAATGACTTTTATGCATTCTTGTTAGCTACATTTTAAAGCAAGAATTTTGTGGCTATCTCTTTTACCCTTTGAGATATGATGGAAAATTTGTAAACAACATTTTGACCCCTTATCCCCGTTATGATGCGAATTCTAAATAAACCTGAAAATAATTTTAAGGCATTTGTGTTCACTCTATTTTTAAGCAAGAATTTTAGGCTATCTCTTCTTCCTCTGACATATGAAGGGAAATGTGAAAAGAACGTTTTGTCCCCTTACACCCACTTGGGTGCGAATTCTAAAACACCCCGTGACTGATTTTCAGGCATCATTTTTCGCTACATTCTAAAGGAAGAATTTCATGACTATCTTGACGCTGATATATCGACATCTTGACTGATATATAGTCATGATATCGCTGATATATAGTCATGATAGTCATGACTATAGTTATGGTCCCTATCATGACTATCTTCATGACTATGATGGTAAATTCGAAAATAACGTTTTGGCCCCTTATCCTCCTTTTCATGCGCATTCTAAAGAACCCAGAAAACGAATTTTAAGCATTTGTATTCCTATACCTTTAAGCAAGAATTTTAAAGCTATCTCTATTTTTCCTCGCATATATCAATAGAAATGTAAAAATAACGTTTCGGCCCCTTACGCCCGTTTGGGTGAGAATTCTAAAAAACCCTGAAAACAACTTTTAGGCATCTGTGTTAGTTATATTTCAAAGCAAGATTTTTACGGTTGTCTCTTTTTTCCTCTGAGATATGAAGGGAAACGTGAAAATAATATTAAAGAACGTTTAGACCCCTACGCCCGTTTGGGTACGAATTCTAAAAAACCCTGAAAACAGCTTTTATGTATTTGTGTTGTTGCATTTTAAAGCAAGAATTGTATGGCTATCTCTTTTTAACACTGAGTTATGAAGGGAAACGTGTAAAGAACGTTTTGGGCCGCCATCCCCGTCTGGGTTCGAATTTTTAAAAATCGCTTCTTAAATGACGCCGGGCACAAAAGCTACAAGCTCCTAAAATTTCATGGCCGTACCTCCAGTAGATTTATCTGGGCGATGATCGTCAGTCAATCAGTCAGGACATCTTCCTTTATATATGAGGATAAAAGGTTTAATTAATCATCAAATGTGAAATAAATGTTTAATTAATCACATAATTAATGAAGTATGTAAATACCGAAAATAATAACCTTGCATCTTTGCCCCCCCATCGATCAAAATTATTGTTATATTTGAAGAGTTCCTATGTTTGCCATGTAGATAGTGTTATTTGTTTATTTCACACCAGTGAATTCCCCTTGCAGAATCATTTTTCACTTTCGTTTTAAAAATCCTGGGAGGGGTTATTACCCCCATTACCCCCCCCGTAAAACCGCCAATGCTTAGGTATAAATATAGTTAGTAATTACGGTACTTGCGTATTATTCCGGCAGTCCTTCCCACCAAACTATTTTTCCGTTGAATATGCTGGCAAACTGTTGCCAATCGTATTCTGAACCATCAATAATTTCATATGTCCCGGCATTTATCTTCGCGTAAAATCGCTCGTCTTGGCGGACCGCCGTGATAATACGTAAGCACCTATTTTCCTTTGAATAAATTATCTGCATCTGCAATTGATTTACAGTTCACAAGGCTCTACCATGGTACCAGTGGCGGATTAATGCAAGTTTGTCTGGGGGGCGGTTAGTTTGTCGGTGGGGGCGGTTAGTTAGAAGATTGACATATATATCCATTTTATGGAAGTAAAATAGTATCATATGCATTAATTTCTTCTTTCTCGGGAGGGGGGCGGTCGCCCCCCCGCCCCACCTTTAATCCGCCCTTGCATGGTAGATGGCTAAAGTGTTAAGGTGCGGGTTCGCGCGTCACCTCCGATAAACAAGGCCCGCAAAACTTAAAACAGGAAGTTTCAAGATGGCGCATTCCGTAGTCCCAAGTTCCGCTCGCTAGATACATTATTTAAAATTTTGCTTTCTAACTAATATTAACTAAGACCGTTGCTTTATTCAAATGTTTACATCTAGTTTTGACAATCACGTGTTTTATTATGAATTTCTGATTTGGTAGAACATTACTTTAATCATATTAATATCTAAACAATTTATATTAATTTTTAGGGAATTTGGAAGGGTAATCTTCCCATGGAAATAACAAATGTGTCTGATAATGCAATGATTCTGCAAATTTTATGATGCATACAACAAAAATTATTTTGTATCTACTTAAATGTAATATTTTTTCCTTGAAAAACATTTTTTCTTTGGTGCATGTATAATTTTCCTACACCTTAATGTCACAACACACCACTGTGACTGTAAGTACCATTATGTATGACGAATTTGAACATAAATCAGCAAACTTGGAAAGTAGAATAATTCATTATCAGCGTGTAATAAGATTTAGTTTTGAAATATTCGGAAGAGTAAATTTATTTCTTCTGGAGTAATTTTAGGTTGATTATGTAGCAATATCACTTAAAACTTCTGTATGTGTTATAATAATTTTGCATATATTTTTGGTAGTTTGAAAAAAATCTTAAATGATAGTTGTATTTTTTATGTCCAAAATGGTACTTTTTCGACCCAAATATGGTAGGAAATGGAATGTTGGATTATGACTGAACTTGTATGCAATTTAAAAAAGCTGTTTAATATGAAAATATATTTTCCTCTTGCAAAAAAAGCTGAAATTTTGTTAACTCATTTAAGATTAGTGTAACTTTTTTGGGACGGCATTGAACCTCATTGAACCTCAACTGCATAAATCCTTTTAACATGACCCAGTAGAATGTTGACATTTCAATTTTTAGACATAATGATTTTAAAAGAAATCATCCCTGGTTTAAGAATTTGATAGAAATTTATCGATTATTGCTGATATTAGCAAAAATCGAAGAAAGTCGCAAAAATATCTAGGCACAAATGGGTTAATCAAATGCTGAATTTTATGGACTAAGTATATTCTATAAAATAGTAATACTTTTAATGATTTAAACCACAAACTTGATATGCTTTAAAGGATTTTTCCAATATATGATAGTTCAATTTAATGTAAATCTGACCCACCCCCCGCTACATAAGAAAGTCACTATAGAGTTAAATAAATCCACTCACTTGAAAAGATGTTGAATTTGATGTAATAAATTTATAATATGGATAACATTTTGTCAAATTATAAAGGTAAGTTCTTATGAAGAATTTTTCTAGAAGAAGGCAGTTTCATATGAAGGGATATTTCATTTTAATGATCAGAAAGAAACTGTTAAGCCATATTTCGGTCAAAACTCATTCAAATAAACGCAGAGCACTGGACTTCGGAGTCGGCCATTTTGAATTGTTGTGGAGACCTTTATTATCGGAGGTGACGGTTCGGGCCTATCACGGGGACGGGGACAGCGTTCTAATGGTCTGGAGGTTTGGGCGTTTTTCTCCAGCTGTAATTAAATTATATGTTAGAACTCCTAAAAAAATCTTATGTTCGAAGCACACAGATATACCTTATAGCTCAACAACAGACTAACAGCTGCAGAAATTGTCTAAACGAAAAAAATATATAATTTATCTTTTGGTTAAAAAAAGGAGAGAGAGATTTTTGGTGACAGAAGAAACGAGAATTTTCAAGGTAAGGGTGCTGGGTCGCCAGAGCGCTGGGCTCGTATCATTTGCTACTTTTGCTATATGGCTAATCCGGCACGGATACTACTTTATAGTAACGATTTAACGATAGATAGATTTTAACGATAGATACTACTTTATAGTAACAATTAAAGTAATTTGATATACTAGCCTACAAGGCTGCCAGCTTCGCCGGCCCTATACCCTACTGTTCTTTATGATTAGTGCAGTGTTGGCTAAATCTTTGGACTCATTTTAACGAAAATCAAGTTTTAACGGTATTTATAGTTCAATTTATTTCGGTTAGGGTTACTACAAAATTTGTAGTACAAATTTTGGAAGTCATCATAAAAGCCGATGGGCGATATGCCAAGTACTGGCATTACAAAATGTACAGAAAGACATAAGTGACATTTCCATTCATAAAATGATTATAAAAAGACTGTGTTGGGTGATACGTTGTGGAACATGTACAAATATGCCACTCAGATGCGTGTGTGTGGTAATGGAGTGAAGAATATACATTTTGTATGCCAAAAAATCCTCATGGAGGAAGTGACAGCCCTAACGGGGGCCATCGTGATTCTACCGGGCCTGCTTGTGCACTCCAATGAGTCATCCAAAGAGGCCTACGGATGCTCACTTATTGGCTCCAGCACTTAGATACGTCATCTAACGGCCAAACCTAACCAATGAGAAAACGTCCGTAGGCCTCATTCGGAGTGCACACCCTAGCAGCAATCTTTCCTCGGGCTTTACCAGGCCTATGATCGGTGCATCGGCTATTCATCGCCTGATCATTTCTGATCATCCTTAATTTTTCGTATGTTCATCTTTTCCCGATGATCGAATCTTCACACTGAGATCTAATAGGCGCTTTCAAGATTGTGAAGGGTAAAACGAGCAAACAGGTTTATATCGGTCTTTCTACCAAGTAGCTGAAGGCTCGATATCTCCGTTCCTTCATTAATGTGCAAAGAGAATCACATGCACGCCATATGTTTGTTTTAAGGTTGCTGATTGGCTAAGCTATTACGCGGGAAGACAAGACAGGCGACAAAATGTGGAATCATGTTGTCCTCTTCCTGCTCTTAGCTTTGTCGTATTCTCCTATATGTATCTGTCTTGTGCTAGCTAAAAGGGCGCCTTGCCTTAGTCAATCTCTGTCAAAGAGGGGAGACAAGGAATATTTTTAAAACAAAATTTGTCAGCGACTAAAAATTCTGGAAGTTTCCTGAAAAAGTGCGAAATTAATATATATATATATATATATAAGAAATTTTCGTTTGTGTAAATTTTTAATGACATTTCATTGAAGACATTCTTGAAGAAAAGGATATTTAGTTATAAAATTATATATGCATATGAAAGTACATGAATTAATTGATATAATAAAAGAAATAAACAAGCTAATATGCAAATCAACGATATATGTGCCAATTTTTATCGATTACTCAGTTTAAAAGTTTCACCACAAGTCATAGGCTTCATAAAAAGTGGATATTTTTTAATATTTTGAAAGCATACACTTTTTGTGCAAATTATATACAGTTTTTATGCATACTAAAAAGTGAATATTCTATATTGTCAAAAATTGTGCACAAAAAGTGTATACTTTTCAAAGTATTCAAAATATTCACTTTATATGCAAATTTTTTGCACAAGAAGTGCAAACATTTTCTAGCTGGGATTTAAGCAGTTTGAACAGTTTTGCAAAATCTCAAAATCTAATCCAAATTTTAAGAAACTTTAGGGGCATAGTTTAAATTGTACGACCACCTATCGTGTCACTAAATTTTGCTTTATTCACTTAAGTCGTATGTGATGCGCCGACAAAAATTTACGCAGTTTGAAACGATTTTCAGAAAAAATCTCAAAATCTATTTTTTTTTTAAATCCGACGATTATAGCTTAAGGTGAGTGATTGCCTATCATGTCAGTAAATTTCATTCCTTTCGCTTTAGTCACTTTTACTTGATGTGCGAACAAAAATTTACGCAGTTTGAAACAATCTTCGAAAAATCTCAAAATCTATAGAGAGATTTTTAAAATATTCATTATAATGAATATTTTTAAAAATTTGAAGCCTATACTCCTAAGTTAAGGAACCACCTATCATGTCAACAAATTTTATTTAATCAGTCAGTTTTACGTGATGTGCGAATAAGAAAAGACAGAAAACAGACAGACAAACTTTTTTTTTTTTTTTAACGGCCGTACACATGTCCCAAATGCTTAAAACGGATAGAAATCGCAAAATCTTTTTAATTTTGAGTAGTGTACAGGAAAAGTCTAGTTTTATTTAATTAGAAACTTAAATATTCCAATTCCGAACTTGAAACAACAATCACATCAAATTTTAGTCTCGCCAATAACGAGTCAGACCCCCGTCTAGTGGTTAGAATGCCCGGCTGCACATTACCTACCTTTCCTTGCATTGGGACAATTGGGACGAGAGCTGGGGATGATGGAAGATAATAACGCTCGGTGATTGGCTGCTGTCTCGGAGCTGATGCTGAAAGCCATTTTGAGCGCGGCGCCTCTTTCGAAAGTTCGCTAGGTATTTTTTTTAATCTGACAGTTGTTGCTTTTTTCAAGATGTCATATTTTACGAAAGATAAGCTGCCATCTTCCTTTATAAATGAGATAGAATCTTCTTCTTCAAGTAGTACAATTATTCGGAGCAATATTCGAAATGTGGAAGAATGCAGGAGATGGGTTTCTGAATTTGGTGATCTTACAAACACCAAATGGTTTAATTAATTATAGTTTAATATAATAAATAATATAGTTTAATTAATTATAATTATTATTGTAATGAAATTATAAAAATTGAGATAAGCTCATGAATTATATATTTAATATTATAATTTATAATTAATTATTTTTTTATTATACATTAAAACATGATATAAAATTTTCTACTATGATATTTAATACATACTGACATCACAAACCATCTATCTTAATCCATTATGTATTTCAAAATTTGTGTTTTTTAAAATTTCATCTGAGGTGTCTGAAAATGCAATATTAAAATTAGTGTTAAGATAAGCATTTTTGCAATACACGAAAATTAATTTTGTGTTATAATAATAAACATTTCAGAATTTGACTAGTGAACACTATTTAGCTGCATAAAAACGATGTCATAAAACGTATCTGGTAATGCTTGAGTTAAAATGTTTGAAGTGGGGATACAACTGACAGGGGGACTTAATATAACAGAAATGAAATATATATATATATATATATATATAATTTCTGTTAGGGTTTAATTCCCATGAAATTTTTTAAGTAAAAATTACTTTATTGATTAAAAAAAAGTAGTCCATCTTAAGGGGACAAGGAACTTTAAAATGAAAACAGTCATTTCTTAATTTTTAGTCTCAAAATATATGTAAAGTTGTTTAAAACAAAGGTTCACATTTACAGTAATACTAAAAATAGAAAATTAAGTTATTAAAAAAATATATTAATATCTTTGAGAACAAAATATGCATTTAATATTTTTTTCAAAATATCCCATGCGCATTTCAAATTATTAAAAAGTTGCAATTTTTTTATAGTACACTTTAATGCATGTATGAACATAATTGTGCGTTAAATTTTCAAACAAAGGTTATTTAATAGCAGTGGCGTAGCCAGGGGAGGGTTAAGGGGATCATAACCCCCCCATGAGGAATATTTTGCCATACAAAATGTATATTCTTCACTACATTATCACACACACGTATACAGATATATGAGTTGCAGTAGTCGTAACCCCCTCCATGAAAATTTCTGGCTACGCCCCTGTTTAATAGAGATATAGGAATTTAAATGTAACAATAGGATGGAAGTTCGAAAAAAAAGCTACATCTCACAGGAATTTATTTTTTCTAAAAGGCTTACCCTTGTCACATATGAAAATGAATGCACATATATGTTCGTACATATATTGAAAGTGTATATTTAAACTATTATAGCTTTTTATTAATTTGGAATGCGCATGTGATATTTTAAATAAAAAAATAGAAGGCGTATTTTTTTCAAAAAATATCAATTTTTCATTAAAAAAAATTATTGTTTTTAATTATTAGTTCCAATATAGATGCAAACTATTATGCTAGACAACTATGATTTTGTGTTAAACAACTTTACGTACGATTACAAGTAAAAATTCAAAATTGAAAATTTTGAATATTGAACGTTCCTTGTCCCCTTAAAACAATTTTAAAGAAGGTATGTACAGTAATAAAAGATTCGATTACTGAAATTGTATACTATTGTCAATATTATTTGAGCAAAGTGAATTCCACAAGCATTCAATTTTCCGTTCATAGATGGCAGCACCAAAAGTACAAAGCGTTCGTAACCAATCAGCGAGCGTTATTATCTTTCATCAGTCCCAATTGTCCCAATGCAAGTAAAGGTAGGTAATGTGCTGCCCGGCTACCAAGCGTTAGTTCCTCAGTTCGAAACCAAGTCTCGGAAGCTTGAAAAATGAAGTTCAGATGGCAGCATTAAAATTCAAAGAGAAGAGGAAGAAGTTTGAATTTGCTTTTTTTTTTTTTTTTTTTTTTACTTTAAATTTTTTTTATCTAGCTGGGATATACCCCAATTTTTATCGATTGTTCAGTTTAAAACTTTTATCAAAGGTCATAGGCTTCACATCCTAAGTTGCAAGGTGTTTGCTCTTCCGAGATGAATATAACCCCAATCGCATCGGCTTTACAACGGCTCTACGCCCAATTTCCCCCCCTTGCCGATGATCCAACCCTACTATTCCTGAGAGGACATGCCCGAGCAAAATCCGAGATAAGAGCCCCCAACGCGATGAAGAACCTTGCATGGCGCGCGCTGTACTTCCTCCCTGTCCGATCATCGGCATTTCAGGAATCGATGACCGTTTGCTACTAGGGCAAGAATCAAGATGGCCCTGGACGTACCCAGAAAAAAATTTCGGGGAGGGTCCAAAAATTTCGGAGGGGGTCCGAACGATGAAAAAGGTAGCATTTTTCACAAAAATACTTCATCATTATTATTTTATTAGAAAAACTGAAATTTCGGAGGGGGTCCGGACTCCCTGGGTACGTCCTTGCGGCCCTTGGCTATGCCACTGCATGTATCCATTATTGTTATTTTGTAATCTAGCTACTGCCCTAGTAGCAATGACTGCTCGTTTTCTGCATGGGCGTTCATCCATTCATCGTTAACTCTCCAACTCATCGAATTAAGACAGCGGCAAGAGCACTTTTGATTTTTTGTCAATAGATGATTTTTTATTCATGCATTGCATACAGATGATCTAGACGAGCAATTTCGCCGATGGGAAACCGACGAACAATTTTTTATCCGAAACTGCAGCTCTATAGTCATCGAGCCTTGCAGATGCCCCAGTGGTTTACATTTTACCTAAATTCCTATAAATATTTGCGAAATTAGATGTGCCTTTGAATAATATAAGGGAAAGTTTGAACAATTCTTGAATTAATCGCATAATTTCCTTCAAATTTCTAATATTGGGGTTGGGGTGGGGCAGGAGAGTGGTTTCCTCCTTTGCCCCCTCCCACAAAATTTAAATTTGAAAAGAAATATTTACAAAAGTAAATTGT